>CM048750.1:171228548-172428548 GCA_026315105.1 Locusta migratoria | reverse complement strand
AGAGAGCATGCCTTCGAACGCTTGGGTAGGGACTCGTAACTTGGACGTAGTGGTGAAAGGCTGTGACGCTGGGCGGTCTGAAGCCGCGTTACGAACTTGTGATTTGAAGAGATAGGCATGTGTAGATTAAGAAAATTTACGGGACTGTGACTGCAAAACTTAATCTCTGGTTGAAAAGTGGTAAACTATGCACGGCAGTAGGGCTGTGGAACTGTGATAAATCAGCAATCGTGCATATGTGTGATGATAAACACAAATACTGTAATCGCGGATTAATTTGGAACTTCACTCATCTACGAGTGATAATTTGGAGCTTTTAGTCTCGAATGCATGTGCTACTTATAGAGCCTCTTGGGGAAATATTCAGTTACTTACAGATGTATAAAGTCGAACCCCCTCCGCATTTTCATGTCCAGAAAGAGAAATAAACTCTATTTATAAAGAATTACTTCCTGAGTGAATCACTTCCTTATCTTGGAGTCCATTTTGTTGGTTATTCAGGGGTCTAATATATGTTTATTTAGATTTATTTTCATATCACCCTATGCAGAATGATAGAACAGATTGGGTAGCTGTTTATGACACAGAAGCTGACATACATAACTCACCCCTATGAACAGAGATAACGAGCCATAAACTTTTTACTACCCTGAGCTATGAATTGCCCAATTCTTATTGGTAAATACCAATTGGAAGATCGCATATCGTCCCACCGCATCGGCCACTGCGGTCGGCAAAGTTGCATCATTTGTTTTTTTTTGTTTTGTTATTCATTTTTTGTGGACGTTTTGGATGTGACTTCATCATTACCACCTAGGAATTTATTATCCTCGAGATCAACTTATCAATAAATAATGAGTTGGAAACAGACATTTTTGGTGAATTTAGTGAACGTCACCCCTCCACCCTAAATGATGCCCATACAATCATCACTGTACGTTTTTCAAGATTTATAGTGTGAGGCCCTATTCTCCATTAGACACTCGATTACGGCATGTTCTTTGAAACTGATACCATACCATTAACGAAAAAAATGTGTTATTGATTTTAGACGACCGCTTTCGGCATGCTGAGATACTATCTTCAGATCTCTTCGTCTGTTGTATTTCGGGCTGCAGAAACCGTTCGTCTAAAGAAGTTTAAAAAATGGTATCTTGGCATAATATTAATTTGAATTTAAAAGATCGCCTATCCCGAGCACTGCTAAATTAAAGCATGCTCTTGTAGTATAGTGGCAAACGTTTGTAACTCGCCTCCAAGGAATGGAGAAGTCGACCGATGTATAACGAAAGGCATCATAAATCAAGCGATATTGAGAACATAATAACAATTCATACGATACTTGTCAGCATGATATCTCACCATTTCTCCATCTTTCAGATTGAGAATGTGACACCGAGATAATATACGTGTCTCCTCGATTACCACCTGAGTGCTGTAACTCAGTGAGCACCGAGACTAGTTAAACGATCAACAGAGAGTGGGTACTCACAGCGAGCGCCAGCGACAAGGAGCAACAGGTGGCTGCTACTGTGCAGATTAAAGAGACCGCAGTCGCTACTTGCTCTGTGCAGATTCGGTTAGCGCGCGACTCTCGTCTCGCAACAAACTCACACCGTCAGTTGTCTTATACCAACTGTCCCTCTATTAACCTTATGCCCATAAAATGTTCACAATTTTATTCTTCACATCCCATTTCCTCTTTCTACTTTTGCTGAAAAGAAAATAGTACACCTTGACGTAGTAGATATTGATCCAATGACGCCAGTTTCAAACCAGGGGATTCCAGATATACTGTTAAGTGCAAAACGTTACGATTTTGAAGTTTTTTCTCCCATTTTGAGACAACTTTGTCAAGATTGAAGGGCAACGATGACATTCCGTCACCTTGTCACAAGTCTGTCTTCATCTGTAAAAAGCTTAGATATATCAAAAATAAATTTCATAAGCAAATGATGGTTTGATAATGGTAGTGTATTGTGTCAAGTCTACGATATAGGACGTAAAGTAGGGATTGTCGATTGATGAAATCATACGCCTTTATCAACAAACATACAAATGAACTGATAGCTTCGAGTTGTCTTGATATTTTTTGAGATACAGAAGCTACGTATGTAGGAGTCTCTTCATGAGATTTTCATAGTGTTGAGTAGCTCTTAGAAGCCTATAACTACCTGTGTGCAGTTTTCTTGGTTAGTCATTGCAGGTTTTGCATCATCTTGTCGGAAACATACGTTTTATGGGTTGTACTTGAAAGTCTTTTGTACGGCTCTCTTTTTATCCATGCACTGCTTCTGCTACATGTGATTGTGTATTGGAATGTATAAATTAATGACTACCGCTGTGTGTTTAAACAAAATTACGTTGTAAACCAAGGTAAAGGGCCCTCGAAAATATACAATTACGCCCCGAATAGAGCTATCAGAGCGACGGTGATTTAGGCACATATACCTGTTGGTCAATAAGTCAGTATAAATTTGAAAACTTTCAGCGTTACGATCACCATAGGAAGGGGATTCGAACGGGTAAACGTCCGTTGACAAATGCAGCTGTGGCGAGAATGATTTCTAAGTTCGAAGCCACGGGTTGTTTAGACGATAGACCCCGTAGTGGCCGACCGAGCACAAGGCGTAATGCTGCTCAGACAGTTCAGGAAGAAATGGAGACTGTAGCGGGTTCGTCTATGAACGGAGAAGTCACCGCTCATGCAGTCGCACGTCGCACCGGCATTCCATACACTACTGTTTGGTTGGAACATATGCGTACCCTCCGATGCTAACCTTACAAAATCCATCGGCATCATGAACTATTACCTGGAGCTTTAGTGAAGCGGAGGGCATTTGCGGTGTGGGGGTTCCAAAAGATGGCGGAAGATGACGGTTTGTTGAGTTACGAGTTGTGGACCGACGAAGCTCATTTCAAGCTTCGAGGGATTGTCAACGCCCACAACTGCAGAATTTGGGCTACCGAAAATTCTAGAACTGTCGTGAAAACTCCATTGCACGACGAGAAAATCACGGCATGGTTTGGATTTACCACATATACCGTTATTGGGCCTTTTTTCTTTGATGAACTGCGTTTCTGGTTTTGTAACTGCTACCGTGACGGGTGAGAAGTACGCCGATATGTTACAGAATTGTCTGATCCCCGGCCTAGCTGACAAACACCTGCTGGAACGTACCATTTTTATGCAGGATGGCGCTCCACCCCATATTGCTAGACACATGAAAGATCTCTTGCGCGCATCGTTTGGTAATGATCGTGTGCTCAACCGCCACATTCGTCATGCTTGGCCTCCCAGGTCCCCAGACTTCAGTCCGTGCGATTATTGGCTTTGGGGTTACTTGTAGTCGCAAGTGTATCCTAATCGACCGACATCACCAGGGATGCTGAAAGACAACATCCGACACCAATGTCTCGCCATAACTCCGAACATGCTTTACAGTACTGTTCACAACATTATTCTTCGACTACAGCTATTGTTGAGGAATGATGGTGAACATTTTAGCATTTCCTGTAATGAACATCATCTTTGTTTTGTCTTAATTTGTTATGGTAATTACTGCTTTCCTGATCAGATGAAGCGCCAACTGTCGGAAATTTTTTGAACCTTTATTTTTTTTGGTTCAAATAAAAACCTGTCATTCCAAGAATGTGTCTCAATATTTACCACGATATCTACTTTATTCCGTGATTTATTAAGTTTTCAAATTTATACTGACTTTTTGATCGTCCGGTACAATCAGGTTAATGTAAGCACGTCCAACCATAAAGTAAGCAATTATAACCATATAAGAGGTGAAGACACTAGCTAGGAATCTATTCACTAGGAATTTTTCATCACCTTATAAGACAACTTTCGACCCAGTTAACTACTGGAAGTAAAATTTGCAGTGCTATCAATAAACAAAGCAGATTGCTAAGTCAGGTCATTCAATAACTTTTGCATTCTTTCTTTAACTTTACTGTAGACACGTAGTATCTCATGTCACTGGAATTATTGAAAGTAACGAGAATTATTTAAATTTCTTATTTCAATTCTTCGTCACTGAAGTGGCATTAAGGATTTCATCATTACTATCAAACGTTAATAAGCCAGAAAAAATTATTTAACGAGATATAAAGTACATCCGTTCCAAAGACAACAAAAAGTGTTAGTTACTATCAATTTCGAGTATAAAATGCGTGTCACAGATCTGAGTCTGTCATAAAACGTATTGTTTTCAGGTAGAGTTAGCTGTAAAATCTAAAACGTAGTAACTAAGGTTCCTAATCACAACATCAGACGGATTTAGTATTCATCCATTCAATATAACACATAAACCACCACCTGACATTATTTCAGTGTTGTCAGTCCGCTATCCCGGTAACTTACAAGGGAAAAGAACATTCTGGATAATTAATTGAGGAAAAGCCTAGTATACACTAATAGAAGGGGTACAGTGCCGTTGATCCCTAATTCCGAGTGGAAGAAACTGTAAAATTCAAAACGCTCCTTTGCGTACTTCAAATGTTTTCCATGTAGATTAGAAAAGTTTTCGAGAGCGGAGTTCATTCTTGAGTTATACAACAACCAAATAACAACCTAATAAACAATTAACTTGTTTATAGTTAACCGTAAGGCCAGACAGGGTAGTCAGATTATGGGATGTGGTGCCTTTTCGGCTATTAATGGTAGAATGATACGAATTTAGATTTAAAAGAAATACAACTATCCTTATTTGCTCTGTATTTTGGTGATCAATACGATGTATCGGGTAACATAAGGAAGTGTATTTGTAGGATACTGATTTTAATTTAATGTCATTTTCCAATGATTTTATGACTCCGCTGCTGGACTAAAATATAGCAATCCATACTCCATATATAATTAATGGGTAAAGGTTAGAACATAAATTTTTAATAATATTGGCGCTCTCTATTTACATTATAATGCGACCCACCTCGGCTTTGTGCGGGTGATATTCATTAAAGAATGAACTGTGAGGTGCCTTAACGAAATATATTGAGTATCTTATGGCGCAACATATCTCCATTATTTTAAGCTGTCCGTTGACTGTAAATACAGTCAATCAGTTTGTGAAGAAGAGATTCATTCAACCGAATCTTTTCTACAACTATCTCGAGTTGAAACAAAAAAATTTCAGCGCGATATGAAATTAATGAAACAAAATAAATACGATTTCAAACTAGTGGACAATCTCTGTTTCAACAGAGATGCTTAATCATACGAATTACTATGACTTATTCATTGTTTCTGCATCTGCCATAATGAAACTGAATGAAATTGGTAATCGTTTTTATGACAGTCATTCAGTTGAGTTTTTAACGCATTCATCGCAACATTTGCTGATTTATGTCAATTTTTTTCTTTGCGTTCATTTTTTTTTCAGTTCGTTCATCTCCTATTTGTTCTTTTCTCCTAAAACCCCTCTCTTGATACAAAAGATGCTGCGGGTAATACACATTCGTAACTTATGCATTTATTCCGACATTGCTTCAACCCATACCCTATTTCCCCACGTTACCTACTCCTATCCCCATCTACTTGTTTCCTCTTGCCACTCCCTCTTTTCCCCTTCTCTTTTCACCTATTCCTCTCATCTGACCACTACCTCCTGAATATGTCACCTATTCTCCCATTTCAATGTCATATTCAACTTGACCTATGACTTTTCCTCTACCTAACGTTTTCTTTCTCCTCCTCTTTTCATCTACTCTGCCCACTATCAAGGTGAAATTAGAAAAAAAACTGTCTAACAGTGGTCGGTCGAACAGTGTCGAAGCTTATTGAAAGATAGCCGCTAGCATGGACCATATGGTGACCTATAAGTCTGCCAAATATGTAATTCCTATCTTCAGTTATGATCGAGAGTGCATTCAACAAAGGGTGTTGGTAGTTTGTCCAAATGTTACGATTTTCATTCCTTCTTTTTCCTTATAACTTCTCGAGGACCAGTATGAAAAAGAGAAAGGGAGAAAAATATCACGAATTTTTGTCATTTGTATCGTGAATGACAAATTTCTACAAAAATCACAGATAAGAAGACTTAAGTTTTCCCGAATTTTCCTATTTTCTAGAAAACTTTTGCAAATTTTCCTTCCATACAAATTTGCCCTGACAAGAATATAACAAAATAAGCCCAGCCAGTTGTGTCAAGTCGTTCTCAAACAATGATCTTTTCTTGTATATGCGTCATTTTCTTTTATTAAACAAATGATGACAGAACTCACTGTAAAGAGAATAATATATATAACGGGTGATCAAAAAGTCAGTACAAATTTGAAAACTTAATAAATCACGGAATAATGTAGATATAGAGTAAAAATTGACACACATGCTTGGAATGACATGGGGTTTTATTAGAAAAAATAGTTCAAAAATGTCTGGCAAAAGGCGCTTCATCTGATCAGAAAAGCAACAATTAGCATAACAAATTAAGACAAAGCAAAGGCGATGTTCTTTACAGGAAATGCTCAATATGTTCACCATCATTCCTCAACAATGGCTGTAGTCGAGGAATAATGTTGTGACCAGCACTGCAAAGCATATCCGGAGTTATGGTGAGGCATGGGCGTCGGATGTTGTCTTTCAGCATCCCTAGAGATGTCGGCCGATCACGATACACTTGCGACTTCAGGTAACCCCAAAGCCAATAATCGCAAGGACTGAGGTCTGGGGACCTGGGAGGCCAAGCATGACGAAAGTGGCGGTTGAGCACACGATCGTCACCAAACGAAGCGCGCAAGAGATCTTTCACGCGTCTAGAAATATGGGGTGGAGCGCCATCCTGCATAAAAATCGTACGTTCCAGCCAGGCAGGGGATGATGTGATTCTGTAACATATCGGCGTACCTCTCACCCGTCACGGTAGCAGTCACTGACGTTTTGCTGTCCAGCGACATCTGTCGGACATTTTTAAACTTTTTTTTGCGCTAATAAAATGCCATGTCATTCCAAGCATGTGTGTCAATCTTCTCTATCTACATTATTATGTGAATTATTATCATATTTATACTGACTTTTTGATCACCCGGTATATACTAGCTCAATTTCCGGTGATTCTCACGCGTAGACTGGATGGTCTCCTTTGGTTGTTTCTACTTCTAAGTATAAATTTTCATAGACTTAGCTTTAAAAATGCTTTTCTAATCACGTATTTTGATTCAACTTTCCACTCCTTATTGCACCATCGATGGCAGAATTCAAAACATCCCGAAACACATTATTTTTTACATTCTAACCATGGTTCCAAATCCAAATTTTCGCATAGCACCAAAATAGTCTTAGTGGCACCAATAAAAGATTTTGCTCTAGTTCACCCACTTAATGTTTGAATTTCCAAAAATATGGAAAAAAGGTGGTTTTAAAATTCTAATCAAAAATCTAAATCCGATGTTTTGTATTTCTTGCTTCAAAATTACCTGATTAGCAACGTATTTCAAAATAACGTTCATGCCATATTTCGTTTCTTTTCAGCTACGTTTTCTGTCTTTTAGAAATTTCTTTCACACGCTTTGGCATCTTTCTTGGAAGTTTCACCTTTTAAACTGCAATATACACTTATTTTTCTTTATTCGTTCGCTTGTTGCAGAGAAACAACTGAAGAATGTGTATCACATTTCGCAGTATATAACGTCTTTGCTATTATAGTGTCAAAGGTCATCGCTGGTCTTGTCCTAATTTTATATTTTCTGACGACTTTCAAGCTGTATATCTTCCACCCTCTTACAGCTATCGACGGAACTGCCATGATGTACAACGGGAGACATTGTACTACAGCAACACAGAGAGATCGTTCGCCCCCATTGTGTAGTTCTTCTGAAGAGCAAAATATTAACACCCACACGTAGAATTTTATGTGATTCCGTAACTTTGAACTCCCGTATCTTCCATCCCGTTATCGTTATCAACCCCGTACAACCATAATGCACAATGAAAGACTGACACCTACTACCACATACAAACACTATTCGTTTGCGATGTCTAGTTTTGGCTGCAAAGTGAAATAAAAGTACAAACATACAAAGTGAGCGCAAAAATTATTCGTCTAGCTCCGTACTTTTTAAAACCTAAAAAGTCTGCGCCACGAAACGAAATTAATAGAAAATCTGAAGAGCCAGTCCTGCAAAAAGTATTTTACTAAATCTTTTTATTGAAAACCAAGGGAAGAAAATACATTCTAATAGATAACAAGATTAACAAAATAGAAAATGTAATACAAGATATACTTCATAAAATATTCGTCCATCTGAACATGCCTAAGTTCTTCGCCCAGTGATTAAAATATAACGCTGGAACATGGTACACACTTAGCGTCAACCGAGTGCAGCCCTAGTCTACCACCTACTGTCGTTTTGAACAGCGCCAGTATAATGCAGTTCGGGCAAGGGCCGTAAGAGTAGTGAGAAGACCCTTACTGAAAGAAAACTTACTCTGCGCAAGTGCAGAACCTCTTACGATATTTCTAAAGAAGTGAGTGGACGCAGATCGACGATTCAGTCGACAACAGATCGCTTTTCCATGACATAAACAATTAGAAGCCAACCACGGACCGGACGCCTTCACAGATTGACTGACGGAGACGTGAGGTTTATCGTGAAGGAAATCAAGAAAAAACATACAATCAGCGCTCCGAAGTTACCTGGGGAGTTAGAATATAGGGACAAGATAGTACAAGCAGAAATACCATCAAAAAGTAAGGGTATCAAGGCAGAGTAGGTTGCAAGAAACTTTGGGTTAGCGAAAACCCACATTTTGTGTTAGCGAAAACCCACATATTTTTCAGAGTCGGATTCCTCACCAAATATTCTTAGTATTAGCTTGGCATATTACTTTCTCTTCGTGGTAGATGGCGCTGTAATCGGTTAAATATGGTTCATACGTTGAACCTTCAAATTATTCGGGTCGGGTAATCTTTTTATGCCCCAGTGTACACGGCGGCGTTTTACGGCAAAGTTGTTGCTCTCATACGGTGCACTACGACTCACAATTAAAGAGAGAGATTGAGAGGACTACACGAACACTCAGCAGAACCTAGAGGTGAGTGCTTCACGAATACCGTTAGACCGTTAGCAACGTTTCAAAGAATAATTCAACAGCTGTTTCCTTACTATTAAGGCTATAGAGTCATTTCTCGAGAATATCCAAACCCCTAACCCGCCCCCCCCCCCCCCACCGCCACATCCCAACCCGCTTTTTTTTTCTTTTTTGTAAATACAGAGCCATCTACCACGAATAGAAAATCATATGTCAAGGAGACCGTAAGTGTTGTTGTTGTTGTGGTCTTCAGTCCGGAGACTGGTTTGATGCAGCTCTCCACAATACCCTATCCTGACCAAGCCTCTTCATCTCCACATAAGAACGGCAACCTACATCTGTCTGAATCTGCTTACTGTATCCATCTCTTGCTCTTCCTCTGCGGTTTTTACCCCACACACTTCCCTCCAACGCTAAATTCACAACTCCTTGATGTCTAAGAATGTGTCCTACCAATCTATCCCTTCTTTTAGTCAAGGTATGCCAGAAATTCCTTTTCTCCCCAATTCTGTTCAGTACCTCCTCATTAGTTACGCGATCCACCCACCTAATCTTCAGCATTCTTCTGTAGCACCATATTTCAAAAGCCTCAATCCTCTTCCTGTCCGCACTGTTTATCGTCCATGTCTCACTCCCATACAAGGCAACACTCCATACAAATGCCCTCAGAAAGGACTTCTTTAGGTTTAAATCAATATTTGATGTTAACAAATTTCTCTTTTTCAAGAACGCTTTTCAACCCATTGCCATTCTGCATTTTATATCCTCTGTATTGCGACCGTCATTTGTTATTTTACTACCCAAGTAACAAAACTCATCTAGCTCCTGTATTGTTTTGTTACCTAATCTAATTCCTTCAGCATCACCTGCTTTTCTTAGACTGCAATGCATTACCTTAGTTTTGCACTTGTTAATGTTCATCTTATAAGCATCTTTCAGCATACTGTCCATTCCGTTCAATTGCTCTTCCAGGACCTTTGCTGTATCTGACAGAATTACTATGTCGTCGGCAAAAAGCAATGTTTTTAATTTTTCCCCATGAACTTTAATTCCTTCACCAAATTTCTCCTTGCTTTCCTTTATAGCTTGCTCAATGTACAAACTGAATAACATTGAAGAAAGGCTACAACCCTGTCTTACTCCCTTTCCAACCACTGCATCCCTTCCATGCCCTTCAACTCTGACAACTGCTGTCTGGTTTTTGTACAAGTTGTAAATAACCTTACGCTCCCTATATTTTACTCCTGCTTGTTTCAGAACTTGAAAGAGTTTATTCCAATCAACATTGTCAAAAGCCTTCTTCAAATCTACAAAAGCTAGAAATGTAGGTTTGCCATTTCTTGATCTATCTTCTAGGATAAGCCGTAAAGTATTGCCTCCCGTGTTCCTACATTTCTCCTGAACCCAAACTGATCTTCCCCGAGGTCGGCTTCTGCCAGCTTTTCAAGCCTTTTGTAAGTATTTTTATATTTTGTCAAGGAAATCGAATGTATAATGAAAGTTTTAATCCTACTTAAGATTTAGAAATGTTGCCACTTCTCCCCTCAGTGGGCGAGGGTGGTGATTTGAGGTTAGGTAGATGTCCCCTTCGGAGGTACACGTTTTGTGACTGGGACGTTTTTGTGTACGATGCGTAGTTTAAGAGTTGTTTCGATTTGTAAGAATAAATACGACACCGTTATATCAGGATGACAAATCATTTGACTCTCATTCTATTGAACTGCACAGTACACACGTGATACATCTTCCAAAAAAAATGTTCAAATGTTTGTATAGCTTATGGGACTTAACTACGGGGTCATCAGTTCCTAAACTTACAAACTACTTATGAATTACTAAGGACGGCACAAATATCCATGCCCGAAGGGGAATCGAATCCCCGACCGTAGTGGCCTTGCAGACCGTGACTGGAGCGCCTCAGTCCCCTCGGCCACCGCAGTCGGAGATACATCTTTCTTGAGTTACAAGAGTTATTCAGAAAGTATGGAACGTTGTGGCATTAAAGATGTTAACTACGAGAAAAATATTTTATTATCTGAATGAGCTGCTACAATACTACATTTCTACATAGTCACCAAACAATTTGAGACACTTATCATAGCCGTGGACAAGCTTTGAAATTCCTACGTCGTAAAATTCTGCCGCCCGAGACTTCCGTCAGTCACGCCCGCCTGGAGTTCCGCGTCATCATCAAAGCCCTGCGTTGCAAGCCACTTCTCCATCTTGGGAAACAAGTGGAAGTCACTTGGCGCAAGATCGGGGCTATAGGGCGGATGAGGGAAAATTTCCCTTTTGAACGAATTAAGGAGTTTTTTACAGCCGTTTGCCGTGTGAAGTCGGAGATTGTCGCGCAAAAGCAAAATTTTGGACGTTAGTTTTCCTCGGCTTTTTTTTTTCCGAACTGGTCTTCTAAGGATATGCGACGTTTCTCACGAATCGTTGCATCAAATTTAGCCACAAGATCGTCAGTCACAATGATCGGGCCGTCTCTTACCCAAAATTCTTGAAAAAGTAATGTATTCTAGAGTAGCTTCACACATAGGTAAAAATAAAGTTCTAACAAAATGTCAGTTTGGTTTTCAGAAAGGCTTTTCAACAGAAAATGGTGTACATACTTTCACCAATGAAATATTATGTGCCTTGAATAACCGGACATCACCCTTTAGGATTTTTTTTATCTCTCCAAGGCTTTTGATTGAGTAAAATATGGAATTTCTTCTAGATAAACTAAAGTACTGTGGTATGAATGCAACAGTGTACAAATGGTTTAAATCATACATAACAGGAAGAGTGCAGAAAGCTGACATAAGAAGTTCATATAATATTAAACAATCAGCTGATTCGTCAAACTGGGGAACTATCAAAAATGGTGTGTCACAAGGTTCGGTCTTGGGCCCTTTGCAGTTTTTAATTTTTTATTAGTAACTTGCCATTCTATATTCATGAAGATGCAGAGCTGGTTCTTTCTGCTGATGATGCAAGTATAGTTATTACACCTGACAAACACGAACAAACTAAAGAAATTGTAAACGACGTCTTTCAGAAAAATCATTAAGTGGTTCTCAGCAAATGGACTATCATAAAATATTGATAAAACACAGTACATACAGTTCCATACAGTGAATGGAATGACACCATTAATAAATATAAACTTTGAACAGAAATCTGTAGCAAAAGCGAGGTGTATGTGTTGATGAGGGATTAAACTGGAAAAAAACACATTGAAGATCTACTGAAATGTTTTTCAGCTACTTATGCTGTTAGGGTAATTGCAAATTTTGGTGACATACATCTCAGTAAATTAGCTTACTATGCCTATTTTCATTCTCCTCTTTCGTGTGGCATCTTTTTCTGGAGTAATTCATAACTCAGTAAAAAAGTATTCATTGCACAAAAGCGTGTAATCTGAAAACTTGATGGAGCCCATCCAAGGCCATCCTCCAAACACTTATTTGAAGAGCTATGGATCTTCTCAGTAGCTTCACAGTGTATATATATTCACTTATGAAATTTGTTATTATTAATCCCACCGAATTCAAAAGCAATAGCAGTGTACGTAACTACAGCACTAGGAGAAAGAATGATCTTCACTATTCAAGGTTAAATCTAGCCTTGGCGCAGAAAGGGGTGAATTATGCTGCAACAAACGTCTTTGGTCACCTACCAAACACCATCAAAATCCTGACAGATAGCCATCTAGTATTTAATAATAAATTAAAAGAATTTCCGAATGGTAACTCCTTCTACACTATAGATGAAATATAAATTATTAAATCTGAAAAAAAAATAAGGTAAAAATAAATTGTGTCGTGTAATATTTAGTACAAAGTAATAATTTGTAAAGACACATTTCATTAACCTAACACGTTCCATATCACTAAAAAGTGTCGTATTCATGATATATGTAACAAGTACTAATCTAATGTAATCATCAGGAACGTGGTTCGGCCACTTTTAAACCGAAAACACCATTTCCGGACGGACCATTCACTCATTACATTGTTTCCGTACACTTCGCACAGTTCACGATAAACTGCTGTAGGTTTTAGGTGTTTTTTCCAGCAAAAACCGTATCACAGATCGTACCTCAGAACGGGCGGTATTTTCGATTGCAGCGCACATTTCAAATACGAATATAGGAAAAACCAGAAGCGCAGAAATGTTCCGGCTGTATAGTGGACATCAACCATGCACTTATCAAAATACACGAGATCGGTGTCTACGAAATTTTATGACGGTATTTCACGCCTTGAGCACTGAAAGGCGATTATAAGGTTTACGTGTTGCACCTACGACCTGCAACGTACGGACACGCGTGCTGGATATCCCGGGAAGCCGTTACACAGCTTAGGCGTGACATTGTTTGATGAGAGCGCGCAGCAGTGCGCGCTGTGTGCAGCATATTAGCATAGACCGGCTTACGCGTGTAGACGCGTTATCGCCACAGCTTAGGGCGATAAGCTAACGTTCATCACGCTTTTGGATTTCAGTTTACCACGGAGCGCTAGGTGTGTAAACGCTCATGTAAATGACGTTGATTCCGTGAAGGTGTTCGACACAAAGTGTACTTACCGCGGGCTTTATCTCAACAATGTCCAGACGAACAAGAGGGAGACTTAGATCGTGAATGACTGCTTTTGGCACAAACCACGAACAGGATGTGCACATGTTAGTTCAATTTATTTCGCGGCAGTTATCGATACTGACCCTTATTTATCCCTTAAGCTGTAGTAATACATTAACAAACGATGCTTTGCTATCTAGTGGTATATCATGAAACAGACTATATCAAGATTGGGGAATAGACATGGATCGTTAGATACAACGTATTCACCGACTACAAAGTGAGGCATCCAGGTGGAGTGGCTTTGCTATCTAGTGGTATATCATGAAACAGACTATATCACTATTGGAGGATAGACATGGATCGTTAGATACAACTAATACACCGACTACAAAGTGAGGCATCCAGATGGAGTGGGTGTAAGGGAGTGAAACTACGTACGCTGAAAGACCTTGTGACGTTATTGCACTGATTGCAATATGTGAGGAGAGTTGTGCTGAAGCAGAATTTTAGAAATGCGTTGGTCAAAGAGAACGAAGAAATTGAGAATTGTAACCAAGAATAGTTACCAGCATGTGTGATTTAGAAGTAGGTATCCCTGGAGTATTAAATAACAAATTCAGATTATATACCAGTTAGTTTCCATTCAGAGTATGCTGATGCAATAGCCGTACCAAGCTATCACACACAACCGCTTTCTAAGCGAAAGGTACGTGTCCGAATAGTGGAAAATTGAATAGGCCACTCCAATATTCAAGAAAGACAATAGGAGTGATCCGAAAAATTACAGGCCTATATAGCTGACTTCGGTTCACAGCAGCATTTTGGAACATATAATTTCATCAAACATTATGAATATCCTGGAAGAGAACAACCTATTGACCCATAGTCAAAAGTAGAGTAACTGAAGAATACTCACATAAAGTGATGAATGCTATCGATAAGGGATCTCATGTTGATTTCATATTTCGAGATTTCCTGAAGTCTTTTGGCTGTTCCTGACATGCGTCTTCTAATCAAACTGCGTGCTTATCGACACAGTTGTGGGACTAGATTATAGATTTCCAGTCAGAAAGGACACAGCACGTCGCAGTTGAGGGAAAGTCCTGGATTAAAACAGAAGTCATAACTGGCGTTCCCGAGGGAAGAGTAGCAGGGCTCCTAAATTTCCTAATCTTTTCGGTTTAGGAGACTATAGGAACAGCTTTCTTAGAGTGTTCGCGGATGATGCTGTCGTTTATGTGTTAGTAAGTCACCAGAAGTTCAAAAGGAAATGCAAATTGATTAATATATCAATATGGTTAAAAATTGCGAATTGGCCCTAAACAATGAAAAGTGTGAAGTTATCCAAATGAGTATTACAATAAATCCGTTAAACTTCATTTACACCATAAACCAGTCAAACCTAAAGACTGCAAATTCAACTAAATATTAAGGGATAACAATTACGAAGAACTAAAATGGGAAAGGAAGAAATATTGTAGGGGAGGCTGTAACATTTCTGTATATGCATACCCTATATTTCTACCCAATAGTTCAGTCCCAAATCTTAATACATTTCTGTCACAAAAAGCTATACCATTGGTATAAAGTGATATTAGTATCTATATAAAAGTTTTAATCCGCTATTTTTCATTATAATACCTTTACTAAAACTAGAATGCAAACGATTTATATTATTCAACTAAAAAAAAGTTTAAGTAACCTAAACAACATAATATATAAAATAGTATTCTGAAACCCACTTACCTACTATACACATACATCACAAACCTGTAATTTAATGTTTTGTTGCTTTTAATGATTCAGTCGTTATTGGCATGTGATGCAAATAAACAAATATTATAAATAAAAATAGGCCAACAAACCTCGCTAGAATCATTATAATGCACTGACAACAAATATTGCTCTCACAGACGCAATTACCAAATAAAGAAATATAACGGTACTTTTCAATACCGTGCCCACGGGTGCGGTTCCTGTAGGGAGATACTTGTCCACTGTTGGTCGAGCTGATCTCTACGAGATTACGAGAGTAACTCGTGCGTCCGATCCTTGATTGTCGTGAGTGCATTCGTGTTCTCTCGATAATCCATTTTTGTCCGGGGCAAGTCCCGGAGATAAATTAAATTGGTCCCAATCCCCCGGCTCCGACCAAGGTTTTCGGGAGGTTTTCCTTGGTTGTAAGGCGTATGCCGGAGCTGGTAAGCCCCTCCCACTTATTCCCAATTGGGATCCCCCTTTGCCCCACTATCAGCTTGTCTGATATTGGCTGAATAGAACCGCGACTCTTTATGGGCCGGATCTCAAACAGCCCGCTCCACTCCACGGAGTGGAGAATGAAAAGAGATAAGGTTTTATCCAGGTAAATGTTGATCACAAACTACAGCAAAATACATCATTTTATAACACAGGCAAACTCGACTAAGCTGACACACAACTGTCAAAACATTATATTTCTGTTGATAAACAAAACGACGCCATTTTTTCAAGTTAAAATAAAACACTGTTATCAACACGTGACACTAATTTGAATTGAGAGGTGAAAGAGAAGTAGAAGACAAAGTTTGCCATTACGGACACTGTCTGCTTGGATGTGGAAGGAGATAGCCGGTTTTGTAACAAGTTGCAGAAATCAATAGTTTGTGTAAAGCAAACTTGCTATATAAAATAAAACTTTGATGAGCTTAACCTGAAGTACGTTATTTCAAGAATTTCCTGCAAGATTATACAAGTTTCAGCTCTCGCCGAAAAAAAAAAAAAAAACACAACGCAATGTCAAGGAAAGAAGAAGAATAAGCAGATCAACAACAAAGAAGAAGCCTTCAAAACCAAGATGAGTACATATTAATGTGTCTTTATAGTTTCACGCATATTTCATTTTCATTGGCCCTTCTTCCTCAAGCCAACAACATAGGTTTTTCAACTTGTCCGGAACAGTAGAAAACAGCTTGGTAAACAAAGAAGAGGTAACGTCACAAGGCTACGTTTCCTTGGCAGAACATTTAGAAGATGGAACATTTATAGTACAAAAACTGCCTACACTACACTTGTGCGTTCTAGTTTGGAGTATTACTGCCCATCGTGGGATCCCCGCGCAGTGGGGCTGACGGATGACATACAGGAAGTTCAGAGAAGGGCAGCTCGTTTTGTATTATCGCGATATAGGATAGACAGTGTCACAGGAATGAAGTAGAAGTTGGAGTGGAAATCATTAAAGGAAAGGCGCTACTCCCTGCTGCGAATTTTCGAAATTCCTGTCACCAACTTTCTTTTTAGATTGGGAACTTATTCCGTTACGTCCTCCTACATAGGGAGACATGATCACCTTAATAAAATGATAGAAATCAGATCGAAATCTGAAATATTCAGGTGCTCCGTTTTCCGTCACACTATTAGAGAAAGGAACTGGGCCGCGGTGGAGTAGCCGAGCGCTATAAAGCGTCTCGCTGCGGAGCGCGCGGTTGCTCGCCGTGGAGGTTCGAGTCCTCTTTGGGGCATGGGTGTGTGTGTTTGTCCTTAGGTTAGTTTACCTAGGTTTAAGTAGTTTGTAAGCTACGGACTGATGACCACGCAGTTTGGTCCGATAGATTTACAAACATTTGAACATTTTTGAAAGGAACTGTTGAGAAAGCGGTTCGATGTACCCTCCACCATGCACTTAAATGTGATAAGCGGAGTAGTTATGTAACGTAGGCTTTTGTGTCCCAACTTCGTCGCCGCTTTTGTGTCCCAGCCTCGTCGTAGGTGTCGGTGGCCGAGTGGATGAGACCGACACAGGAATAAGATAGCACGCTGGTGCAGGTACGGAGGGGAGCAGCCAGAAACTATAAACACTAGAGTAAATTAGAAAGAGATATATATTGCACAGAATGTAACAATACTTAACTTTTACATAGTACTGCAGAATGTTGATACATAGTTGTTAGAGGCCTGCCTAGTGCCTGTACGATAGCAAAGTCTTCACTGGTGCCTATCTGATTACGAAGGTCCTAACTGGTTGCTATCTCCGTCCGAAGTGACCGGTGTCTTTCCGTGGTGGCCACGAGCGGGGTTGCAGCAGAGGGCGCTCGTGGCTGTCGTCGTGAGAACGCCGCGCCGTGCGTGCATGGCGGCGCGCGGCGAAAGTAGGTGGCGCGCACTTTGTACTTGTGCGACACCACATAGGCCGTTATCAGTTACAGGTCAGTAGGGTTTCTCACCACGTCTGGCTGCAGTTCCATTCCTTATGCGGTCCGAAATTGTGTCTAACGACCTTTGGATCCTACCCTGAGGCACGTTTGTCAACAACTGTTGCAGTCGTCCACATCTTACGTGCTCGTACTGGGACACAAGCCGCTTCCAAATTGAACCAGCACATGCTCAATGAAGGAGAGGTCTGGGGATCTTTCTGGAGACAGGAGGCACATTAGTAACTCAGGGACAGACATGCTGTTTTTCGATGTCGATTATAATGTTGAAACACTGTCCAGATTGCTGCACCATTAGGGGAAGGATGTGCGGACGCAGAATTTCTGTGACGAATCTCAGTACCTTGAATGTCTGCTGAAGCACGACAAGCGATGTCCTGAACGCAAATCCAATGGCTTTCCGCACGACGATACCAGGGGGTACGCCCGTGTGCCTCTCGACATTATTCCTAGGATCTGCGCTTTGCCTTTGACGGCATCAAATTCGAATATGACGCCCAGCGGAGGATATGAAGAAGCTGGACTTATCAGTGAACATGATGCACTTTAACTGAAAAAAGGCGAATAGTGGACGAGCGCATATACCCCGTAGATGGCAACTGTACGGTCCATTCAAATGTTCAAATGTTTGTATAGTCTATGGAACTTTAACTACGGGGTCATCAGTCCCTAAACTTACAAACTACTTATGAACTACTTACGAACTAGGACGGCATAAATATCCATGACCGAGGGGAGATTCGAATCCCGACCATAGTGGCCGTGCAGACTGTGACTGGAGCGCCTTAGTCCCCTCGGCCACCGCGGCCGGCTTCAAATATTCAAATGTTTGTCAAGCTTAAGGGACTTAACTGCGGGGTCAACTTACTAACTACTTATACCTTATACTAAAGACGAAACAAACACCCATGCCCGAGGGGGGATTCGAGCCCCCGACGAGGAACGGCTTCGCGCATCGTACCATAGCGCATGAATGCGTTCGGCCGCTCCCCCGCGGCCGTAGGGTCCTTTCAGGATAATTTGTGCTTGCGCAAGGCCGGTGTCTACCGTATCCCATGTAGCTGTGGCGTGTTATACAGGCTGAATCACCTTGCACCGCAAATATTGAGGAAATGGAGAGTGCGATTAATGTGCGGTTTTCACAGAATGGATTGGTAGTCAGGGGCTCGTATTTTTAGCCAACAAATAGATTATATTATTACTTAGAAAGAGTATTTTTGTGCAAACATAAGTTTTTAAATGGAATAATGCCTGTAGAGATAAAGGAACTAAAAGTAAGTTGCACTAGAATATCAGCAGTGTTTGTTGCAGGATTATAGTGCAAGTCGTTTACGAGATATCGTCTTTTGAAATGTTCCCACAGCGACATTTACGTCCGCCAGTCAACCCGCATAGTTGCTAGGTACGATGATGTTATGTTTGCTTACAGCGTGCTTCTGTAATCCTTGAGTGCACTGCGGCTCGCTAGTCAGTTAGCGTGTAACAGTCCAAGTAGTAGGTCGTGAGTTTACGATGGGTTTTACCAACGCACAAAAAGCTGACATGCTTTTGGTGTATGGAGAGTGTAGGAAGAATGCCGTTCGTTCTTGTACGGTGTATGCGGCAAGATATCCCAACAGACGTCACCCATCTCGGCAATTATTCATCAATCTCTTCAAGCAGTTACGTGAAATTGGTAGTGTAACACCGAGACAACGTAACAGAAGGAAACAAGTGACAGCAGACGAGGGGGAAATTGATGTTGTAGCAGCACGAGGTAGTGGCATCAACATAGGTTCCATCCGTATTACATATCTCTCCAGCAAGAGCTTCATGGAAACGATTTTGAGAATCGTGTTAGGTTCTGTAGATGGGCTTTACGACAGATTGTTGTTGTTGTTGTGGGATTTAGAAGGGACTAAACTACATGGTTATCAGTCCCCTGTTCCTACCGAAGACAAAACATCAATGTAAGAAAAAGATAAAAGAAAGCTCAACACCCAGAAGAAACACCAGGCACGAGCCCACCACTAAATAGAACAATAAAAGCCAGCTGCGCGTATAAAATCTAAAACTTGGTCAGCCATTGAGGCATTGTCAGCTAAAATGAAGGCAGGCGCAGTAGGTAGCTTAAAAGACTGCAGCAAGGCGGCTAAAAGTGGACAGTCCGACAGGATGTGGACCACTGTCAACAAACTTCCACAACGACAGGATTCTCCAAATGTATCATGTATCTCGTTTAGTGATGAAGCCACATTTACCAATCATGGCCAGGTTAACCGCAGAAACATGCACTGTTGGCCTTCTGACAATCCATGTTGGCTTCGACAGGTGGACCGTCAGCGTCCATGAAGTGCAAACGTGTGGTGTGGGATAGTGAACCAGCAGATAATACGCCCGCATTTCATAGACAGAAAACTGACCGCGCACAAGTATCGCAACCTTCTAACAGATCATCTTCCATGGATGCTAGAAGACGTTCCTCTGCAGACTAGGGGAACCTGTGGTACCAACAGGATGGCTGTCCAGCTCATAGTGCACGAATTACTACAGCATGTCTTCATGAATTGTTCCCAGATCGATGGACTGGATGCAGGGGACCTGTACCTTGGCCTGCCAGTTCCCCGGATTTGACGGTTGTAGACTTTTTTCAGTGGGGAAAGTTGAAAGACATACCAACCACACCCGATGATATGCAACGACGTATTACTGCACCCTGCTCGGTCATGTCCGCTGAAATGCTAGCACGTGTCCAGCTGTCGTTCCATACCAGACTGATAGCGTGTATTTCTGCTGCCGGTGGTCATTTTGAACACAACCTGTGATGGTCATTTGTCGCGTCACTGGTTGGGATCCACATAACTAGTGTATGCACTTCTGTTTTTATTTAGTGGTTGTTATCACAGGTATTAACAAGTGTCGGTGTGGGAACGTTTCAAAAGACGATATCTCGTAAACGACTTGCACTAGAAACCTGAAACAAACACTACTGATATTCTAGTGCACCTTATTTTTAGTTTTTTAATATCTACAGGAATTGTTCCATTTAAAAAACTGTATGTTTGCATAAAAATACACTTTCTAATATTACGCAGTATATAAGTCAAACAATTAGGATTGTCGAAGAGCGATGTACTGAGTATGAACGTCACATGCGCTTACAACAGCTTAACACGTCAGCGCCGCGGCAGAATAGCCGTGCGCACTAAGGCGCTCAGAATTGGTTCGCTAGGCCGTTCGACATCACGATTCCCAGTCATCCCTCGGGAATGGGTGTTTGTGTTTTGAAAAATAAGACAAACTAGAAGACATTACGTTTTCAGATTTCAAATAAACCTTTAGTTTCACAGACAGTGTTGAACATACTAATAAAATCATTTTCATGTTAATTTTCACAAACATCAAGTTCAAGATAAACTATAAATAGGCTTTACGTAGATACTTACAGTTTAAATAGGGCTAAGACGGGTGACGATATATCAACGTTGCTCCATGCTGTGGGATACTTGATTTAGAATGATACTAGGAAAATCGTAGAAATGTACACTCTGGAAACAAGATAGGGTAAGGTGGTAACAATTTCGATCATTTCGGGCAAATGTTGTTGTAAATGGAAATATATTGAGAAAAGATGTAATTTTAACTATAGCACTTGTTCTTGGATGTTTAACTAATATGTACCACAAATATTAGACAATTATAAATGTCGGTATAGAGACACAAAAAAGTTACAGAATTGAGAAAAATCGATCGAAAATGTACCACACTAGGTACAATTGTGATCGCTTCCTAGTAGAATTTTGACTAAGGGCATCTTCCACATAGAAAGCACTTTTTCCGTCAGGCACCAACGCATACTTCGTTGTACCAAACATTGCATTTTGGGTAGAGAATCTAGTCACCCTTAAATAGAAAATTTATAAGAGAACGTTAGACTAAGTAGCTTCACTTACCTCCTAACGGGAAAAAATGTATCTCTCCTTAGCACAAAGTGGTGTATTCCTGGAAAAGACAGAAGGGGCTGTAGAAACCTGCTACACTACAACGCCACACAACGAGACACCACGAGACTGACAAATGGCGCGAAAATTTATGTTGATCAGAATTGTACCTATATCGAATTTGTACCACCTTACCCTATATCATATGAATTTAAATTATTTATGATTTGCAAATGACTTATCGGCTCTACATAGTAAGATACATGAAGCCAGAAATGAAATAAAAAACTACCAAAATATAGTATATTTGTGCGTTTTCTTTATAATCATTTAAAATATTTGCTCATCGTGTTAGGCATAATTATATGTCTATAACAAAATACATTATTCTTATAAACGGGCTAACCGAAGCAGCATTTAGCGGAAAATAAGAAATTAAGAGTAATTACGAAATACACCGTCTGTTAAGAATACTATCCCTTAGAGCAGACGTAGACAGTATGTATTAATTTGAATAACCTTGTTTTTTAATTGCTCAATTCTGATTGGCCAATTTCAAATTTACGTTTCTTATACCTATCAATCGGTTTGACAAATTAAAACGTTACACGACCTTAGGATAACGCTGATTCAAAGCATTAAAAAGCTATACCAGGCAGGTATTTTTCAAACGACAGCTGACTTACCAACCGTGTAAATTCGGTTCTTTCCATCCGTATTCTTATAAAATCGTATACTATGTGGATAGAGCACAAATCTCGACAACAGCGGAAACTATGTTTCCAGCACGAGAGGGAAGCTTCCTCTACCACCTCTCTGCCGCAGAGAAGCAGAACGGAAAATCCAATTGCATCTCGTTCTGCTTCTTAGCCGCTTTCCCGTAACCTACATACACCTGTTGCGCTTTGTTTATTCACCACGTAGACGTTCTTACTGCAGCTTAAAGCGGCTTTTCTGAGGGGATTTCCGGTATTACCTCTCTGTGCCAAAAGCTCGAAAGGCTTATTTCGCCGAAAACAGACACTTAATTTCAGATTTGTGCCGCACGGTATGGGATAGCACTCAGAAACTACGGAAACACGAAACAGTTCCCAGAAAGATATGCCCATCGTTTTTAGAGCTTAGGAAACGAGCCACTAATCGTAAACGTCTGCTTCATATGTTACATCAAAATCAGTTGTGACAAGTACAGGGGGAAGCTGATTATTTCCATGTGAAAGGCGGGTGTTGTCAGGCTGTTGGGTTCCCCAGCCTGGCGGCTAACGGTTTGGATCTACTGAATGGCATACAGATCTTTAGGGAAGCCCTACCCTAATCTGCTCGGAAACAGGATACGTGGTTTTGGATTAGCGAAGGCGGCTATCCCAGATTGCAGTTGCAGCTGCAGCCTTCTACAATATTCTAAAAATCTATATAAATTCAGGGAAAGATCATACGGCAAACATAATTATATGAATGGATTCAGGAGATTCGGGAGAATCAAACGCCGTAATTACAATTTAAATATTCCTTACAGATAAAAAGCCGATAAATTTCAGTACTATATAGTAATATTATAAGATTTATATTTGCAATTATTGATACATAACGTTCATCAGTAACAGTTTAAGAAGCAAATGGGCAGCATTACACCACGCTACCTCTCTTAAAGAACCACGTTATTTCCGCATTCTTTACGCTCTTGTTCTGCTTTTAGTTGAGGTAGTAATATTCTTGTATCTGAACATAAATTCCACCACAGAAACACAAAACATGAATCCAGCGGAATACATTTATATTTGTATTTTATTATATTTAATATTCTATTATTATTATTCTAATAATATTACTGAACCGGCTCAAAGATGACAACAACCACGCATGAGCAGGGTCAGTGTGACGGATTGGGTAAGACGGTCCATCATTTCCAGTCATGACACCAGGCACGAAGTGCACTGCTTGTGTTGACTGTAGTTCCGCCACCCACATTTTAATATTCACATAATATATGACATCAACTGCGAATGGGCAAAGCTGAAAATGTGTACCCAGCCGGGATTCGAACCCGGGTCTCCTGCTTTCTAGGCAGCTTTCTAAGCACGCCTCCCGTCAGATACAAATTCCCAGCTTCGCCCTGCCCACAGTACTCAAACTCGTAGTTTAACTAAATCCCGTAAGAGTAAGCGCTTCAAACTGCAGGATCAGAAGTGACGTCTGTTCTCTCGTAACAGACGCCACATGTATATATATTAGTTAAACTACGAGTTTGAGTACTGTGGGCAGGGCGAAGCTGGGAATTTGTATCTGACGGGAGGCGTGCTTAGGCAGTCCTTGCAGGTGCGGTGATCACTGTGACCCCAGTGGTGTAGGGGTCAGCGCAACTGTCTAGAAAGCAGGAGACCCGGTTTCGAATCCCGGCTGGGTACACATTTTCAGCTCTGCCCAATCGCAGTTGATGTCATATATTATGTGAATATTAAATAATAACAACTGCAGGATCAGAAGTGACGTATGTTCTCTCGCAACAGACGCCACATGTATATACCCTCATTTTACACTGTGCAAAACGACGTATGTGTCATCCATAAAGGAAAAATGCCTTAGGAGAAGTCTTTTGCTATCTGAATGGTATAAATCCAAGAAGCTACTGTGGAAATGGGAAATGATCAATATCCTCTTGGACCTTTTAGTCATGCGACACACTTATGGAAGTTTGAAACGTAGGGTTTTTCCGGAAAGCCGTACATACGGACAGCCGGCCGCGGTGGCCGAGGAGACTAAGGCGCTCCAGTCACGGTCTGCACGGCCACTACGGTCGGGGGTTCGAATCCCCCCTCGGGCATGGATATTTGTGTCGTCCTAGTTCGTAAGTAGTTTGTAAGTTTAGGGACTGATGACCCCGTAGTTAAGTCCCATAGACTTTACAAACACATACGGACAGATACTCGCATAAAGACTCCCGCCATAATTCACAGCAAAGAGAAGTGTCATTAAATTTTAATTGACAGAGACAGAAGAATTTGCACGCCTGAAAATCTAGATGCCAAATTTTAACACGTGATACTCGTGCAAAGAATAAACAGAGTTCTGCTACCAAAGAAGGTTAAGCCAAAGGTTAATAATAGACATAAATGCATAAGGAGAGGCATTGAATTAAAATGTATACCGTGGCCGGGATTCTAACATGGGATCTCCTACTTACTAGGTACGTCCTTTAGACAACTCAGCTAACACAGCGTTGTAGCTAAAGCAACTACACGGACTGTCTTAAAGCACATAGGAGGTCCCAGGTTCGAATCTCGGCCACAGCATGAATTTTAATTCAATTCTTCTCCTTATGTCTAATACATTTGGTCTAACGAGACAATGTTGCATCAAAAAACTGTATTATTTGTTGATATAAACATCAATGCAACGACACGGTTCCTTTCCCCTTCATCAGTTACTGATCAGATTCCTACGGTTTCGCAAAAAATTGATATCAAACCGGTTTTAGACCAACTACTGATTCAATTATTCCGGTCCATAAGGGATAAATGCCCTCCTCTGTCAGCATGCGAGGGGTGTATATAAGATCCAGTGTACTTGTGGAAAGGTATACATCGTTAGGATGAGAAACGTCATTACAAGACTGGAAGATCATAAAGTCCTTGCCGACTAGGAAGAACTGAAAAATCACCTCTGTCTGAGCACGCACTTCAATCAGGAAATCAGAAAGTGAAGTTTTCCGAAATTACAATTCTCTCTAGAACTAAGACCGACTAACCACGAATGTATACAGAAGCAATTCTAATATATAAGCATGGGGACAATTTTAAAAGGAACGAAGTAGCTTTGAAGCTTAATTATATATGGACTGTTGCTCTTTCATAATAGGTAGATTTGTTGACGAGTGGCAGTCTGTAGTTAAGGTTTGACAAAGATTGACCACGTCCATTTTAGACAGTATTTATGTCGCTGTCCTACGTCCGACTCGCGAGTCGTGTCCGCAAGACTCAGCACTTCTGAAGATGTCCAGTGCAGCACTGGACGAAACATTAAGAGCAGAAATGGTTCATGAATCGGAGTAATCTTCAGCAACTATGAAATTCGATAGTGAAAGTCTTCATTGTATGAAAGGTCACTAAGTTCTGCAACACATCTCGGATGGTACCAGCGAATACTCTGTAGCCCTCCTTAGAAATAACACACTACGGTTGGGGGTTCGAATCCCCCCTCGGGCATGGATATTTGTGCCGTCCTTATTGTTTGCTAGTTCATAAGTAGTTTGTAAGTTTAGGGACTGATGACCCCGTAGTTAAGTCCCATAAGCTATACGAACATTTGAACATTTGTTGACAACTTGCGTTCTAGATATCGTGACTCGCACTCGAATAATACTTCCACCTGTTATCATCTGAATACGGAATTATCTGACTAAGCCAAGTTTTTTTCAGATGTGTAGCCATGGTCTGGAGACCAGAAGAGCCGCTGCAGTTTAAGTCGTGCTGTAGGAATAGCCACTTCAACAGGTCGTAAACTGGTGCAGAAGATTAACGCCAAAATGAGTCGCACTGTCCTAAAGAACGCATCGTAATGAATCATTTCTGTATTTGAAACTTCCTGGCAGATTATAATTGTGTGCCGGAACCGGGACTCGAACCTGGGACCTTTGCCTTTCGCGGGCAACGCGCACTACCGACTGTGCTATCCCGACACGACTCACGATGCCGCCTCACAACTTTACTTCCGCCAGTACCTCGCCTCCTACTTTCCAAACTTCACAGAAGCTCTCCTGCAAACACGCAAGACTAGCACTCCTGGAAGAAAGGATATGGTGGAGACATGGCTCAGCCACAGCCTAAGGGATGTTTCCAGAATGAAACTTCACTCTGCAGCGGAGTGTGCGCTGATATGAAACTTCCTGGCAGATTAAAATTGTGTGCCGGAACCGGGACTCAAACCTGGGACCTTTGCCTTTCGCGGGCAAGTTTGGAAAGTAGGAGGCGAGGTACTGGCAGAAGTGGAGTTGTGAGGCGGCATCGTGAATCGTGTCTGGATAACACAGTCGGTAGTGCGCTTGCCGGCGAAAGGCAAAGGTCCCAGGTTCGAGTCCCGGTTCCGGCACACAATTTTAATCTGCCAGGAAGTTCCATATCAGCGCAAACTCCGCTGCAGAGTGAAGTTTCATTCTGGATTTCTGCATTTATTTCCCCTCCTACTGCTCACCTGACAACACCATCGACACCATCGACACTACGCAATCGCCGGTGCCTTCGGTCAGTATGTAGCCTACAGGGCGTCGGCCGTTGCGTTGTCCGTGATGGGAGGCAATACCTGAAATACGGTATTCTCGATAGACTCCTTAGTATACTCCTCAGAATATTGAATTTCCAAAAGATTCCTGAAGTAACCTGCCCCATTCGTCTTCTTCCAAGTGCAATTTCGCGTTCGGAATGTGATAATTTCCGACGTGCCGTCATAATCATGTCGGGAACCTTTTCACATGAATCCCTGCAGAACTCAGGTCTGTCAACACACCACCCTTATACACGCTGTCCTACTCAAACTTCTCACCCCAAATATCTCTGGGACTATAATATGAGAATTTTCCCACGAGATGTCTTAACAACCAAACGGGTTGAAATTTGGATATGCCGCTTTGGGATGACATTGTGCTTCTTCTAGAGACACGAAGCATGCCTCGCTACCTCCCCCTAAAAATTTCAAGGCTGTGTTCTCAGCAGGCAAGGTGCTGCGCACCGTCTTTTTCGAGGTCTCTGTTACTGATCGAATTCCTCGAGCACCGAAAAGCTATTAACATTTACGTCTACTGTGGGACACTCCGTAGCCTACGCAAGCCTATCTGCAGCCAACGGCCGGGAGTGATTGTGCTCCGCGTCCACACGTCTCTAGGGCCATACAAGTTTACTAGCAAAGTTCAGGTGGGAGCAGATAAAAAAATAATAATAATAAAATAAAATAAATAATAAAAAACCTCAAAGGGAAGTATACAACTTTGAACATGGCCGATTAACAGCAACCGTAATGTAATTTTTTTAACAATTTCGTATATCAGCCAAGCGGCTGCGTAATTTTTAGGTGCTTCGCCTTGGTTTCTTTGCCACTAGGGACATCTTTATCAGAAGAATAAAAATAGTTACATAAAACACGTCATACGTTTCATATAACTGTTTTCATTCTTTTGATGAAGTTGTCCCTAGTTGCAACGAAACCTAGGCCAAGCACCTAAATATTACGCAACCGGTTGGCTGATATAGAAAATTGTTTAAAAAAATAAAAGGGAAGCTTTTCAACTGAAGGACACAGTAGAGGAATGGCTCTGATCACAGCCAGTGGTGTTCTGGGAACAAGGAATCCTTCGCCTATTTAAAAGGTGGTATATATATGTTATTTCAATGCAATTGTTTTTAATGAAAACCCCATACTGATTTCAATGTTATCGATAGTAAGGAAAATCAGAAAAATAATGACAATGGTTTCATCTCAATATGTCAATTACATCCAATGAGAAAGGGGGGGGGGGCGTAGTTGACATTGCAAATAAATGTAGCGCGCAATAGCGCACGATTAAATTCAGCGTGACGTTCACGCTTTGGTTGCGGATCGTGTGCTAGCAGCGCTTTTCGTTTATTCCTGACATCAATTTTAGTTTGCAATTTCTCTGAGTGTAATTGACGTATTGGACTGCAACGAAGCCATTCTTTTTCTGAATTTCCATAAATGCATGTTTGCACGGATTGTTTATTTAAAAAGAAAATGTGGGTTGCAAACAATATTTGTTTACGTTTTAGAATGTCTCATTGTACTTACTTTCATATGTCCCTACGGTACGTTCATGCCCGTGGAACCCGTTTCTTCAATATCTGTTGCTGTCTCAGAGACATTTTGGATTAAAAATGAAACATCGTGTATAAACCGGTGAGACACTCCCTGGTGTATGTGCGTATCATTATTTCACGAACTTCGTCTTCTCAGTGCATAGGCGCCAACGAGAAGGACGGTCTGTGACAGGATGGCAGGGACAGGAGGAGAACCTCGCGGCTATCCCTATCAAGACGTTCTTTAGTGATTGACCTTCGTATGTCTCGCAAGCATAAGCGGCTATTCATTCATGTGACATAAAGAATTTAGTGCTCGTGTCTGAATTACAAATTTTTGTAAATCTAACGGGCCAAATTGTTGAGGTCATCGGTCCCTAGACTTAAAAATTACCTAAAACTCTACTAAGGACAACAGACATACCCACACCCCGGGGATGATTAAGACTTCCGAAGAGAGGGTCCGCGTGATTCGTATCGTGGCGCCCAAAACGCACGGATATTCTCGCATGGCTGTGATTTATAAGTGATGTATGAATTGTTAAGGCCTTTCCCGTAATAAATGTGAAGCACCCAATCCCATTATTACTCCCATACCAACTGGAATATCTACTGGAACCCCAGATTCTAACGCCCCACCTTCTGACGTCTCAACAACATTATAACACGTAGTTAGTGCAACAGACCTTTTCGGACGCTGTATTCACGCGTATTCCTGATTTGTACCAAATAATAAAAGGAGGAGGTGATCTCCCTTGGTACACAAAACAGGTCAGGACACTGATTCAAAAGCAACGAAAAAAGGCATGCTAAATTTAAACGAACACAAAATCTCCGGGATTGGCGATCCTACACAGAAGCTCGAAATTTAGCGAGTACTTCAATGCGAGATGCCTGCAATACTTATCACAACGAAACTCTTTCTCGAAATTTGACCGAAAACCCAAAGATTTTGGTCGTATGTTTAATATACTAGGGGCAAAACACGAACAATAACCTCAATGCGTGATAGTAATGGCGATCCTGCCGATGACAGCGCTACTAAAGCAGAGTTACTAAATATAGCTTTCAAAAACTCGTTCACCAAAGGAAGACGAAACCAATATTCCAGATTTCCAATTACCAACAGCGGCCGTAATGTGTAACGTAGAAGAAGATATCATCGGCGAGTGCAGCAACTATAATGACTTAACACGAACTCGTTTTCTGGCCCGGACTGTATACCCATTAGATTTCTATCTGATTATGCTGAAGCAGTAGTTCCTTACTTAACAGCTAAATACAATCGCTCTCTAAAAGAAGAATCTCTACCAAAAGACTGGGAAGTTACACAGGTTACACCTATATTCAAGAAAGGCGGTAGAAGTAGCCCCTTAAACTACAGGCCTATTTCATTGACGTCAATCTGCAGCAGGGTTTTGGTACATATCCTGTATTCAAATATTATGAATGATCTCAAACAGAATGATCTATTGACCAAGGGTCAACACGGATTTAGAAAATATCGTTCATGCGAAACACAACTAGCTCTTTACTCACACGAAGTGATGGGTGCTATCGACAAAGGTTCGCAAATCGATTCCGTATTTTTTGATTTCCAGAAGGCTTCTGACGTCGTATCTTACAAATGGGTTTTAATCAAATTGCGTGGTCATGGTATATCGCCCCAAATTTGCAACTGGATACGTGATTTCATGTCAGAGAGGACACAGTTTCTAGTAATCGATGGTAAAGCATCGACTAAAACAGAGGTGATACCCGGCGTTCCACATGGTAGTGTTATTGGTTCTCTGCTGTTCCTTATTTACACAAACGATTTGGGAGAAAATCTAAGTAGCTCTCTTAGGTTGTTTGGTGATGACGCCGTCATTTACCGTCAAGTAAAATCATATGAAGATCAAAATCAACTGCAGAATGATCTGAGTAAGATATCACTATGGTGTAAAAATTGGCAATTGACTGTAAATAATGAGAAGTGTGACGTCGTCCACATGAGTACGAAAAGAAATCCGTTAAACTTTATTTACAAGCTAAGGCCTTAAACTCCACAAAATACCTAGGAATTACTATTACTTCAGACTTGAACTGGAAAGAACAAATAGATAATGTCGTGGGAAAAGCGAACTAGATACTGCGTTTTATCGGCGGAACCCTTAAAAGATGCAACGGAACTACTAAAGCAATTGCATACACTACGCATGTACGTCCTTTTTTGGATTAATGCTTCCCAGTGTAGGATCCTTATCAGGTGGGTTTGACGGAGGACATCGAAATAGTCCAAAGAAGGGCAGCTCGTTTCGTATTGTCACGATACAGGGGAGACAGCGTTACGGAAATGATACAGGTTTTGGGATGTGAATCATTACAACAACGGCGCTTATCGCTGCGATGTGGGCTATTTACGAAACTCCAATAGCCAACATTCTCCTCCGAATGCGAAAATATTTTGTTACTCACACTTACATAGGTAGAAATGACCATCAGAAGTAAATACGAGAAGTCAGAGCTCGAACGGAGGGATTCAAGTGCTCTTTCTTCCCTCGCGCTATTCGAGAATGGAATGGGAGATTAATAGTATAAGGGTGGTTCGATGAACCCTCTGCCAGGCACTTAAATGTGATTTGCGGAGTATCCCATGTAGATGCAGTTTTGATCTTCTAGTGACTTCAATAACCGATAAGCGACAGCACATTGCGCGAACAGTCTAAGATATCCGCTCACATTTTCTGCGGAATCGTTTATGAAGATAAGCAACAGTAGAGCCCTTATACCACTGCCCAGGAAAATGCCAGATATTACTTCCGTTTTATTCGGTGACAGTCAGTTACATTATGACAGTCAATTACATTGTACTGTAACCTTTCTAACAAGTAATCGCATATCCAGTTGCGCAACACTTGAGATATTCCGTAAGTATGCAATTTGACTAGAAGACGTTTGTGAGATGAACGATAATTTCTCAATACCTGTTGATTTAGGGCCAGTAGGTCGTTCTCTTCGAGGTAGTTCAAATGTTCAAATGTTTGTTAAGCTTAAGGGACTTAACTACGGGGTCATCAGTCCCTAAACTTACAAACTACTTATGAACTACCTACAACTAAGGACGGCACAAATATCCATGCCCGAGGGGGGATTCGAACCCGCGACCGTAGTGGCCGTGCAGACCGGGACTGAAGCACTCGAGGTAGTTAATAATGTCTGAGGAAAGGTTATGATTCAAACTCCTGATGAAAACCGACGTTAATGACATAAGCGTATAAATTTGCGGATCACTCGTACTGCCTTTCTCGATTATTGGAGTGACTTGTGCAACTTTCCCGTTTCGGATTACGGAACGTTTACTGAGCTAACGGTTGTATATGATACCTTGATGTGGAGCTATTGTATCAGCATACCCTAAAAGTAAGTGATTTCAGCTGGTTTAGTATTTATGGATACATACTTCTCAGTTACACTTTCTGTCGGTTATTCTTGATAAGAATTCCGCAGTACTTCCTTCATGTTCTTTGGTGAAGTCATTTCGGAAAGCCGTGTTTAGCAATTCTGCTTTTACATAGCTGTCATTTGTTGCATCATTATTACTGTCGCGTAGTGAAGATATTGTATACATTACATACATTTTATAAATTACATGCGACCAGAATATCTTCGGATTTTATAACAAGTTACATAACAAGATTTCGTTTTGAAAACTGTTATAAGTATTTCGTGTTTCAGTAAAAGTGTTTCAACTTTCAAGCAAGACTGACAGTCTTTACCATTTCAGATAGCCTCTCAAATCCGGAGAGAATCGGTTACGATCACAAGCGACAAACATCACACTTCATGTCATACGGAAAGACCCGTTCCCCATCTGGTATAACTCCAGCCGGTATGCACACAAAGTGCTAATTCTGAATTCATCTGTTTAATACAATCTCATGTATTCATCATATTTTGTTCTGATATTTTTATCTGTATCACCATCATCATCACCAGAGACTGATTGTGCCTTTCAGCATTCAGTCTGGAGAATAGTACATCTAATACACTTCCTCCATGAACCCCTATTCAATGTTAATTGATGCCTCGTCTAAGGTTATGCCTTCAAAATCATTCTGCAACGAATCTTACTTTCTTCTTGGTCTACCTCGACTCCTCTTTCACTTCGCTTTCGAGCTCATGAGTCTCTTAGGTAACCTTGCTTCTCCCGTGCGTGTAACATGACTCCACCATCTCAGTCTGTTCGCTCTAACTGCTTCATCTATGGTGTTCATTCCAAGTATTTCTTTGATTTCCTCATTTTGGACACCCTCCTGCCATTGTTCCCATCTATTAGTACCTGCAATCATTATTGCTACTTTCATATCTGTAACCTCCAACTTATGAATAAGGTTACCTGTAACCACCCAACTTTCACTCCCATACAACAAAGTTGGTCGAAATATAGAGCGGTGCACTGCTAACTTAGTCTTGGTACTGACTTCCTTCTTGCAGAAGAGAGTAGATCTTAGCAGAGCACTCAATGCATTAGCTTTGCTGCAGCTGGATTCCAGTTCTTTCACTATGTTGCCATCCTGTAAGAAAATACATCCCAGGTACTTGAAACTGTCTACCTGTTCTAACTATGTTTCTCATATTTGCACTCAATCTCTTTAAATCTCTTTCACACAGACATTACTTCGTTTTGGAGATGCTGATCTTCATATCATAATCCTTGCACCTCTGATCGAGCTCTGAAATATTAGTTTGCAACCTTTCAATCGAATCTGCCATTACAACTAAGTCAACCGCATATGCGAGACTGCTTATTTTGTTTTGACCTATTTTAATCCCGCCCTGCCAGTCTACTGTTTTCAACATATGATCCATTAATACTATGAACAACAGTGCTTACATGTTACAGCCTTGTCTTACCCCTGAAACTACCCTGAACCATGAACTTAATTTGCCATCTACTCTAACTGCTGCCTGACAGTCTACGTAAAGCCCTTTAATTGCCTGCAGAAGTTTGCCTCCTATACCATAATCTTGTAGAACTGACAGTAGCTTCCTCCTAGGAACACGGTCATAAGCCTTTTCTAGATCTATGAAACATAGATACAATTCCCTATTCCATTCATAGCACTTTTCCATTACCTGCCGTAGGCTAAGGATCTGGTCCTGACAGCCTCTAAGAGTCCTAAACCCACACTGATTTTCATCTAACTTGTCCTCAATTAATACTCGCACTCTACTTTCAACAATACCCGAGTATATTTTACCTTCAATGCTAATTAAAGAGATACATCGATAGTTGTTACAATCTTTCCTGTTTCCATGTTTGAAAATTGGCGTTTATCTGTATGTATAATTTAAATCATGTCACTCTTTTAATTTCCTTTACCCTCATAAACCTTATGTTTTGAATTTCTTGAGATTAACATATTGTACCTTTGATGGCCCATCCCCGCCTATTTGAGGCGACGGATATGAAATAAAATAAATACAAAAGTGTCATGAGTGTAATTTGTTTCTTAAATGAGATGGCTACAATAAGAAAACAAAGCCAAGATTGCATTTATATGTTACTCGTATACTGTATGTCATTAATAGTTTATGCAAGGTATGGTGCCATTATCAAGTGATCAAACGTTACTTCATCAAACTAATAAAGTACTTATTACAAAATGCCGGACCTATGAATTAAAAACTGATAACAGCACTGAAAATATTACATGTTATTTGGTACACAATGGACGTCATATTTTTGACATCTAATGCTTGCACATGTAAAATTAAAATTGATATAGCACTGTACTTGTCACATGTTGTTTGATACACCATTGTCATCTGATGCTTGTACACTTTAAGTTAGACAAGTTTTTGCGTCCATGATGAAGTATTTGTACTGCTGAACTCTTCGTCTTGTTCCATATCAACTGACCATTACAAACATTACCAACTGATCGACATTTGTAGCTATTAAGTTTCGTCTGTGCAATCTCGGTCTGGCTAGCAATGGTGAAGAATTTAATTAACATAGTGACCTTTGGAGAACACATTATATTACTATAATGTGTCCCACATGTATATTTATTCTTTAGCGCACAGACGAAGCGCAGTTGCTACAAATGTCGATCAGTTAGTAATGCTTGTAATAGTCAATTAGTATGGAACAATACGCCGAATTCAGGGGTACAAACGCTTCATCACGGACGCAAGAATTGTCTAAATTTAACTTCAAGTATGCAAGCATCAGATGACCAAGGTAATAATGAAGTACCAAACAACATGTGATATGTTAAGTGGTATATCAATTTTAATTTTAAACTAGACGACCCAGTGAACTTCAAATCACTTACTTCTTAATTTAAATCATATGTATTTTAGACCCAGTAGCTGTATAAAGGCATCATCAGATAGGATCGGAAAGAGTGGGCAAATCGCGTACACATGTAGAGGATAATTTTCATATCACATTTGTGGAAGTTCAGGGAGAGTTTAAACGGTGATAAAGTATGGAGAAATTGCGAGGAAAATTTAGATTTATAATATGTAGAATAATGACTTGGTTGTTATGCTGGGTGCGTTCACAAATGTACTTGGAAACAGTAAAGTTCGCTTTGCACGATCTGAACCCTTATATGAACTGTCAAAGATAAAAATGAATTGCTGTTCGTTACTCTCACTAAAACTCGAAAACGGCCGAACCGATTTGGCTATATAACATAAAGTACTGAATCTGTTGTGATAAAATCGGGTATGGAGATAGCTTGAGCACTGAAGTACCGGATAAGATACTTTAGAAAGTGTGTAACTCAAGTTTTATTTATTTGACGTATATAAAGCGAAATATAGAAAAATAATTACTCTCTAGAAAAGCTATTCACACTTTGACTTCTTAACTATTTTTCAGAAGTTATAATTAACTTTTAAAAATGTATTTTCCCTTTCGTGAAAGGTGGATAGAACGGCAGAACAACAGAAATTCGTCCAAGTTGCACAAAAAATTTGTTAAGATGCGACGAATGTTTAACAATAACTGCTGATACTCTCAAGTTTTCCATCAAATGCGGTTACAATTTGAGTCCAATAATACGAATTAATGGGGCTAAAGAACGTATAAATGTACAAAATTTTATCGCAATTAGACGAACGGTATTGATAGCTCATTGGAAAAAGCTGTTTCAGGTTTTCCCGATTTTCCTCTTTTCCGGACAATTTCACCATTTGGACTTACATCAATATTTCAAGACTAAAATTAGCCAAATCGGTTCAGCCGTTCTCGAGTTTTAGCGAGACAAACGAACAGCTATATATATATATATATATATATATATATATATATATATATATGTGTGTGTGTGTGTGTGTGTGTGTGTGTGTGTGTGTGTAAGCATTAGATGTCAAAGATATTATGTCCATTGTGTACCAAGTAACATGTGATATGGACAGTGCTGTTATCAGTTTTTAATTCCTATGTCTTGCATTTTGTCATAAGTATTTCATTAGTTTCATGAAGTATGATTGATTATTTGATAATGGTAGCATAGCTTGCTATTAGTAGTAATGACATAACAGTAAATGAGTATGAAACTGGAAGAAAGGATGTGGTGGAGACATGACTTACCCACAGCCTAAGGGACGTTTCCAGAATGAAACTTTCACTCTGCAGAGGAGTGTGCTCTGATATAAAACTTCCTGGCAGATTAAAATGTGTGCTGGAACCGGGACTCGAACCTGGGTCCTTTGCCTTTCACGGGCAAGCACTCTACCGACTTTTTTTTTTTTTTTTTTTTTTTTTTTTTCTATGGGTAGTTCTCTTTGTTGCGGACGCTGATCGTTTTTGTTCGTTCTTGTTCGATGAGTTGTTGGCTCAGCTTTTTTATTACAGAGAGCGTTCAGCACTCTGACCGGGCGCGCTGAGCCACGGCGCCCGCCACTCCGACTGAGCTATCCCGACACGACTCACGATGCCGCCTCACAACTTTACTTCCACCGGTACCTCGCCTCCTACTTTCCAAACTTCACCGAAGCTCTCCTGTGAAACTGGAAGAAAGGATATTGTGGAGATATGGCTTAGCCACAGCCTAAGGGATGTTTCCAGAATGAAACTTTCACTCTGCAGCGGAATGTGCGCTGATATGAAACTTCCTGACAGATATAAATTGTGTGCCGAAACCGGGGCTATTGCATGTTTCGCAGCGGAGTTTCTGTGAAGTTTGGAAAGTAGGAGGCGAGGTACTGGCGGAAGTAAAGTTGTGAGGCGGCATCGTGAGTCGTGTCGGGGTAGCTCAGTCGGTAGAGCGCTTGCCGGCGAAAGGCAAGGGTCCCAGGTTCGAGTCCCAGTTCCGGCACACAATTTTAATCTGCCAGGAAGTTTCATATCAGAGCACCCTCCGCTGCAGAGTGGAAGTTTCATTCTGAAAACATCCATTAGGCTGTGGCTAAGCGATGTCTCCACCATATCCTCTCATCGAGGAGTGCTAGTCTTGCATGTTTCGCAGGAGAGCTTCTGTGGAGTTTGGAAAGTAGGAGGCGAGGTACTGGCGGAAGTAAAGTTGCGAGGCGGCATCGTGAGTCGTGTCGGGATAGCACAGTCGGTAGTGCGCTTGCCCGCGATAGGCAAATGTCCCAGATTCGAGTCCCGGTTCCGGCACACAATTTTAATCTTCCAGGAAGTTTCATATCAGCGCACACTCCGTTGCAGAGTTAAAGTTTCATTCTAGTAAATGAGTAATTAATATGTGCGATCTTTGTCTTCTTATAGAAATCATCACATTTAAAAAATATTTTAGGATCGCTCCCCATACCTTTAATGTCGGCTAATAATAAGTGTAGTAAGTATTTCGAGAGTTGTTTGCCACCGTTATGTCGGCTGTCGGTCGCACAGTGTTTCGCTGCTGACTGCGCCCCGCCTGCTGTTGCCGCGTGGCGAGCGGCCGAAGACTTGGCTGCGGCCCCGTCCGTTAATCGACCCGCGGAAATGGGCAACCCGACACCGACCGCGTGGCCGCCGCCACTTGTTTAAGAGCCGCAAGTATCGGACGGCCGCTAATAAAGTCGATATCGACTATCGATAGCCGCCGCGCCGGACCGGACGTCCCTCACTGGAGGGCCGCAGCTAACGGCCTACTGCTGGCCCGACTCCGCCGCTCATTCCTTCAAGGCCGCAGTGGCTGCTCGGTAGGTTTATCTTTAATTCCCCATTACGAATATGTGAATATATAACAAAATACCAAGACCGCCATGTTTTTATTATTGACTAGCTGAACCCCCGCTGCTTCGCATGCGTAGGCTGGTTGGTCTGCACCAGTTGTTTCTTTGTAATCATGATCAAGAGTCCATATCCTAAGTTTCGCAGTTATAGCTCGAAATTTCAGTTAACAGCAACGTATCTTTGAAAATCAATTTTTGCATCCCGTATTTCACCCCCTTATTATTCTAATTTCCAAAAATACCGATACACTTGTCTTTTAAATTCGAACCCCGAATCCAAAGCCGAAAATTTGTAGTTCTAAGTTCAAAATTGCCTAAATAGCAACAGATTTTCGAAAAACACCCCCGCTCCAATTTAACCCCCTTGATGGTTGAATTTCCAAATATACCGAAACACGTATTTTTTAAATCATAACGAAGAATACAAATACCAATTTTTGCAGCTATAGCTTCAAAATTGTCTTGACAACAAGTTTTTCGAAAATAATTTTTGATCCCCTCTTTTACCCCCTTAGTTTTTGAATTTCCAAAAATCCCGAAACTCATGTCTTTTTAATCCTGATCAAGAGTCCATATCCTAAGTTTCGTAGTTATAGCTTGAAATTTGAGTTAACAGCAACATATTTTTGAAAATCAAATTTTTGCGTCCTCTATTTCACCCCCTTATTAGTCTAATTTCAAAAAATTCAGAAACATCTGTCTTTCAAATTCGAACCCCGAATCCAAAGCCGAAAATTTCTAGTTATAACTTCAAAATTGCCTAAATAGCAACATATTTTCGAAAAACACCCCCTCTCCAATTTAACCCCGTTCATGGTTGAATTTCCAAAAATACCGAAACACATATTTTTTAACGTCTAACCAACTACACAAATATCAATTTTTGCAGCTCTAGCTTCAAAATTGTATCAAGCAATGTGTTTTCAAAAACAATTTTGATCCTCTATTTAATCGTCTTACTTGTTGAATTTCCAAAAATACTAAAAATCATGGATTTTTAATCCTGACCAAGATTCCATATCCGAAGTTTCTTAGTTGTATCTTAAAATTTGAGTTAACAGCAACATATTTTTGAAAATCAATTTTTTGCGTCACCTGTTTTATTCCCTTATTTGTCGAATTTCAAAAAATGCCCAAACATATGTCTTTTAAATTCGAAGCCTGAATTAAAATCCAGAATTTAGTAGTTCTAGCTTCAAAATTGCCCAAATAGCTAATTATTTAAAAAAAAAAACGTTTCATCCCCTATTTCACCCCCTTACCGACGGAATATCGAAAAATCGCTTCTTAAATGACGCCTACAGACTAAGATCAACACCCTCCACAAATTTCAAGTTTCTATCTTCATTGGTTTGGGCTGGGCGATGATGAGTCAGTCAATCAAGCAGACAGTCAATCGGGACACTTCCTTTTATATATAGAGATGACTAGTTCCGGCACATCTTTGAACCATCACAGAATTTAAACCCGGCAGCTCATACACATTAAATGTCTTTTAGGTAATTTCATGATCCGAAGATGACCCACAAGGGAATGGTCAGACTTGTCATGCCTAAACATGTATTGATTGAAGGAAGTCTGTAAGCAGAGTTCTAACGACAGTCACCCCTTTTGGGAATGACTCAAACTGAGCCCTAATATTTTCCTAAATCACGGAAAGTTTTATTAGTTCACAGTCTCTATAACAAAGTCATTCCACTGTAGGTGAAGTTGATATGAAATGAACTTATCTTATATGCTGGCTGTAGTCCATTGCGTTGTGAGCTGTCTTCGGCATTCATTAAAAGATTTTATGTTACAGGATCTTTTCGTAAATCAGAAACATGTCAGTTGATATGGAAACGATTTTATTTCCAGTTAAATAAAGTTTAAATCAATCACATTGCTGCACAATCAAAATTTAAAAAAATACAGCGGCAAGCCAACAGAGCTGCTTACAGGTTTGTGACTGCTAGAAGACTAACTAAACATGGTTTCTCTCAAACATCTTTCTACTTAACCGCGTAATAAGATTGATGACAAAGTTTTGTAATTCACAATTAAGCAATATTCTTTTACATTAAATATGCCAAAATACAGAAATTAAAACATTACATTTAAGCTTTAACTATTTATCTCAATGTATGTACATGTTTCATGAAATTTGTATTTAATGTGGTACACAAATTTAAAGTCATCCTTTGACTAGTGTTTACAGTGCTCAAATTATTTACATTATTTGTGTTTTCTAAGTGCACACATATTTGTTTTGCCAATATTGTGTAGGCGTACTATTATTGTGACATGGAATTTTAATGAATTTCAGTTTGCAGTCTAATTTTTTATTAATACGGATTTGTATATAGTTGTCGTAGTTTTGTTAATTTCGAAGATAGTTTCTTAGTACCAAACGGATTATTAATTTTAGTGCATGAAAAATGATCAGTATTTAATTTAGGATCCAGTGATATATAAAACATGGTCTGCCCTAATTTATTTAAACAAAAGGTATATATGAAATCATGTTGTGCAATAGTTGTAACATGTAGTATTGTTGTTTTTATACAAATTAGTATCTATATAGGTTCAGCAATTTCCTGAACTAAGTATAATGCAATTTTAGTGTTTGCAGCTATTATTTACGAAAGTATTAAAAATTGAAAATTACGTAAAAGGACAGCCAAACTTATGTTTAAATCAACGTACTATTTCTTAAAAGCGTTTCACTAATAGTGTTAATAGAATTTCAAAGTGAAGGCGAAAATGTGATATTTTACATGTCCGGTAGCGAAGTTTTATTTTAGGTGTCAGATATTTCGTGTTTACATGTTGGCAACTGATTTTTGTAAGGAGTGTCCAACATAGCAGAAACGTTAGTGTTAGCTGCTGACATGACCTTGAAGCAACAACAACAACAAAAAAAAAAAAATCACGAAAATGGCTGTTTTTCCTTCTTGGCGCTTGCGGTGACGGCTGGCCGCCCCTGGAAATGGCGTGTCGCGAGCTGATGTTACGGTGAGCGTTGTGCGCATGGTCGGGAGGTGCGGCCGTCTTATCGCGGCGTTCACTAAAGACGAATATTGTTGCACGGTTTTGGTGGAAAGGGGAAACGAATATTCGTTTCTGTGGCATGCACTTCCTTTTCATTTCTTGGACGTATTTCGAAACATACCATCCTGAAACTGGTTAGAGATGTGAAAGATATTCTGTACATCTACATCTACACTCCGCAAGCCACTTTAAGGTGAACATTCAATCTCCCCTCACAGGTATTGGCAAATCCTGTAAATGGTTTGCTGCTTGCCATGGAGATATACCACAAAAGCCAAATGAAGCAATCAACAGAAAATACGCATGAAGACAATGTGATGTGCGACATGGTAGTTAAACTTCTAGACGAGCATGTAAATAGCGCAGACATGTGGTTAGAAACAACTGAAACACTCGATATGCACTGTGAATGTACAGACGGCGAAGAAACGGAATAAAGTTGTACACATGAAGACCCACGTGCCATCATCAATTATCTCCGAAAGCAACACGAGCAACTACAATTACATTATCAGACAAAGAAAAAGCGGTGAAGTATTGGTTGAACGAAAGTGGTAAGAAACGCCTACGTGTCAGTACTGTTCAAAATAGGTATCGCTTTGCCCGTTCTGATCGTGAATTGTATAGATGGAAAAAGAAAGTCGCTGGACGATGTAACGGTCGACTGGAAATTGCGACGGAGATAAGTGCGCGACTTTTGAGCAATTTACTGGTGCCAGACGACAGTCATTGAGTGTCAGCGACACAACTTCGCGTGATTGGGCGTTAGAGATTGCCAACGTGATAGGCGCTAAGGAATTTACAACTTCTCAAAGTTGGATTAGTCGCTTCAAAAGATCACATAAAATTGTGGCACAAAAAATAACAAAAATTTGTATCGAGAAACAGGTCGGAAAATGAAGTGACTCAAATGGAAATGATAGAAGCTTTTCTTACGACTGCAAAAAATAGGATCGCCAGTGTTAGTGAATCTTACGTTTACAATGCAGATCAGTCAGGTTTTAAAAAAGAAATCAAAGGGGAAAAACATACTGAGGCAATTGCGCATTCCACTACAATGCCCATAATTAGTCTGGATGGTTCATTGATGCCTAAACTATATGTGTGTCTTCAAGAACCAACTGGACGTTTTGGACCACGTGTCAAACAAACAATGTTCTACACAGATAATCTTGTGGTAGACGAATGTTCAAATATCAAAAAATGTTCAAATGTTTGTAAATCTTATGGGACTTAACTACGGGGTCATCAGTCCATAAACTTACAAACTACTTATGAAATAGCTTATACTAAAGACGCCAGAAACATCCATGCCCGAAGGTGGATTCAGACCCCCGATGGGGAACGGCCTCGTCCATCGTAGCATAGCACCTCAATGCGCTCGGCCGCTCCGACGTGGCTTGTGGTAGACGCATCGAAGTCTGTGAAAATGGGAAATGATAACGTTACACTTTTCATGCGTCATGCTTTTCTTCCGTTCTGCGGGAACAAATCTCTTCTCCTTCTAGATTCGTGGTCAGGTCATAAAAGTTCTGATTCATTAAAAGCTGTATTTCGAGCTCACAAAGAAGTAGAGATACTTCAGATTCCACCCGGCACGACGAACGTAATTCAACTGTTAGACAGAGAATTTTTTCTCCGTGGAAGGCATTTTAAAGAAAACTAACAGAGAAAATTATTATGTGCAAATCACTGCAGTTTCCCGTCAACCACCGTGGCAATATTTTCAAGTTGCAGTCAGTCGTACATTATTATCCTCCCCACTGTTTCAAAATGTGATTAAATTTGCGTGGAACGCCTCAAAATATACTGATAGTAGGCCTGATTCCTTCCTAACACCGGCCGAGTTTTGTCTGCGGACGTCTAACAACGTCGATTCGTAGGGCTGTCATATGTCTTTGCTTGTATGTTATTGGTAAAGAAATAAAAGTTTGACGTGTTCTAAACCGTATATGTATTTGTCTATTTCATGGCTATTTGTAAAGAATGTTGTGCATATCAGCTACATATCAACGAATTTATTATTACCGTATTTATTAATTATCGTACGATCACTTTCACTGGGCGAATCAGCTCTCTCACTGCTGTGGCAGGAGAGCGGCGCGTAGCTAACGCCACCTTGTCCCTAGATGGCGTTGATATAACGTAACGAGAGAGGTCAGGATTGTACAACAGGCAGTTATAAGCTCGGAAACCATGCGACAATAATGTCATAAGTTTTTACAGACTTCCAGGTCATGTCAGCAGCTAACAGTCTGCATCCTGACTTCCTTCAATGTTAACTCACAGTGGTAAAAACAGCAACACAAGTTTCGACATGACATGTCGGGCCATTCCCTTGTCAGTAAGTAGATGACGTTGTCATCATTAATAACTGCTCTGATCGCTTCTTTCAAATTTAAAATGTCAGAGTACAGATCCATACCGAACACATTTGGAAGAAGAAAAGAAATTAGTTACCGGAAGGAAATCACATCTACATCTTCTAGATAAGCCTTAGTATTATGGTATAAGTGGAACAGTGCAAGAATGTTCAAACAACTTACGGGTATGCTGCCGAGTGACGTCGACGACAAGAAGATTCATTACGCCGGGAAAAGTTAAGGTTTCACAGTACACGAATGGTTTAAATCATACTTAACTAGAAGAGTGCAGAAAGTTGAAATAAGAAGTTCACATGTTATAGAAGAAACAATGTATTCCTCTAAATGGGAAGTTATAAAAATGGGGTCCCACAAGGTTCGATCTTGCTGTTCTTACTATATATATTAATGACTTGCCATTCTATATTGACGAAGATGTTAAGGTATTATTTTTGCTGAATATACAGATATAGCTATCACGCCTGACAAACTGGAATTTTCTGATGAAAATGTAGATGATGTCTTTCAGAAAATTATTAAGTGGTTCTCTACAAATGGACACTCATTAAAAATGTTCAAATGTCTGTAAATCTATCGGACCAAACTGCCTGGTCATCAGTCCGTAGCTTACAAACTACTTAAAGTAAGGTAAACTAACCTAAGGACAACACGTACACCCTTACCCCAGGGAGGACTCGAACCTTCCACGGTGAGCAACCGCGCGCTCCGCCACTCCACCGCGGCGGACTGTCATTAAACTTTGATAAAACCCAGTATATAAAGATTCATACAGTAAATGGCATAACACCATTAATAAATTTAGACAGATATCTGTAGATGTAGAATATTCAAAATTTTTAGGTGTTTGCATTGACTAGGGATGGAATTGGAAGAAATACATTGATTTTCTGAAACCTTTGAATTCAACTACTTACTCTATCAGAATGATTGCAAACTTTCGTGATTTACATCTTAGTAAATTAGCTTACTATACCTATTTTCATTCACTACCTTCATATGGGATCATACTCTGGGGCAATTCAACAATGAGCAAAAAACGTTTTCATTGCAAAAAGTGTGTAACAAGAATAATTTTGGAGCCCGCCCAAGATCATTCTGCAGACATTTACTTAAAGATTTAGGGATCTTCACTGGCTGAGGCGGAGTGCCAGAGCGCATTGAGGCGCCATGCTCCGATGCGCGAAGCATGTTGTTCGAATCCTTCCTCAGGCATGGACGTTGGTGTTGTCTTTAGTCTAAGGTAGTTTATAAGTAGGTTGTAAGTTTAGGGACTGATGACCACGCAGTTAAATCCCATAAGCTTAAAAAACATTTACACTTTTTTTATCTTCACTGCAGCTTCACAGTGTATAATCACTCATGAAATTTGATGTTAACAATCCGACCCCATTCAAAAGTAATAACAGTGTGCATAGCTACAACACTAGGAGCAAGGGTGATATTCACTATTCTAGGTTAATCCTAACGTTGGCACAAAAAGAAGTGAATTATGCTGCCATAAAAGTTTTTGGTCACTTACAAAATAGCATCAGAAGTCTGACAGATAGCCAACCGGTTTTTAAAAAGAAATTAAAGACATTCCGGAATGGCACCTACTTCCATACTTTAGATGTATTTTTAGATAAAAGTATCTTCACTAAAAAACTCCTTAAAATATGTTAAGACATAATTTATTAAATTGATACATTCCACATCATTGCGAGATATTATATATATGATGTATGGAACAAGTATTAATCTAATGTCATACAATTATGACTGCTGCACAGTCCACAGGTAAATCCCTCGGAGAGGTTTCATAATACCGTTTTGGATTTAGTCTACCGTTCTTCTTACAATTAGCACGCGGGAAAGACAAATGCTTACACCTCAGTTCAAGCTATAATATCTCTTACTTTCATTTTAGTATCGTATCTTCCTATTACGCTAGGGGTCATCGATATAACATTCCGGAGAAATTAGTTGACGTGGAAACACGATGTCGATTTAGATCCTATGACGGAAAAATGGCACCTCAGGGTACTAGATGCATGGATAATAGTTTCAACGTCGTCTGTCAAAAGATGACGTGTTGATACAGCTGCCAGTAAGCCATCTGTGCGTACCATTCAATAGAGGCTTCGTTTGACATCAAAGTGTGAAGCAAACAGGTTCCTGCTACGGAGGTGCACATGTCTTTCCTACAGCCAAATGAGTAAGTTGAATCGGATGATGCCCTTCCGAGAGATTTCCTACACGAGTTGGACGTGTTGCATCAATCGTGAACGATGCTGGTGGAAATGGTCACGTGAGTGTTGTCGCAACTGCAGCACAAGCTTCCACCAAGATCTTCCATTTGCAACGGTAGCAGAGGTTATATCTTACACCTGTCACAGCAAAGCCCATAGAAATATTCAAACATCTGGTTCACAGTCCAAGCTTAATATTAAATGATCAAACAGTCCTCAATACATCACCACTTCTGAACCCACCTTAATCCTCAGATTTTCCAATACAACTCACCAGGCCTGTTCCATTTTATTCCTCCAATTCTTATGTTACCTTACTCTGTTTTTGGGTCAGCATATTTTTGTAATAGGTTTCGGTACTTTTGTCTTACAATTACTTTACTGATATGAAGTTGTAAATCTAATTTAAATTTGGTACAACAACTGCCGCGGTGGAGTAGCCGAACGGTCTAAAGCGCCTCGCTGAGGAGCGCGCGGATGCTCGACGTAAAGGTTAGAGTCCTCCCTGGGGCATGGGTGTGTGTGTTTGTCCTTAGGTTAGTTTACCTAGGTTTAAGTAGTTTGTAAGCTACGGACTGATGACCACGCAGTTTTGTCCGATAGATATACAAACATTTGAAATTTTTTTTTTTTTTTTTTTTTTTTTTTTTTTTTTTTTTTTTTTTTTTTTTTTTTTTGGTACGACAACTGTTTATATCTAACACACCAATCACCTAGTGATCACCTTCAGTGTCCTTCAAACGAGCATATGAATGCCCTGAACGTAATTATATCTACTTTTTGTGTTAATACCAGTCCAGCTTTCCAATGTATCGCACCTGTTTTGTATCTTTCTTTGTTAGTACTAATATTCCAAATTATTCTGTATTCTGTCCTTACATTAATTCTTTAATTAATTGTTATATCACTATTATTGAATATGTTCATTTTCACCCGTTTTCAGGTCAAATGCATATCTCCTAAATGTTAAGCTTCGAAATTCTCCAATGCACCCCACCTATACCCTCCTATCCCACTCCTCTATTTTCGTATTTATTTATTCAGTTATAATAGTGTCCGGGCGGGATTAAAATAGGTAAAAACAAGATAAGCAGTCTCGCATATGCGGATGACTTAGTTGTAATGGCCGATTCGATTGAAAGCTTGCAAATCAATATTTCATAGCTCGATCAGAGGTGAAAGTTGGGTCGATACAGATTATCTTATTCATAAGGTAGAGGTTACAGATATGAAAGAAGCAAGAATGATTGCAGGTACTAATAGATGGGAACAATGGCAGGAGGGTGTCCATAATGAGGAAATCAAAGAAAATCTGGTAATGAACACCTTAGATGAAGCAGTTAGAGCGAACAGACTGAGATGGTGGGGTAATATTACACGCAAGGGAGAAGCAAGGTTACCTAAGAGACTCATGAGCTCGGCTGCGGAGGGTAAGAGAAGTCGATGTAGACCTAGATGAAAGTACTTAGATTCGGTGCAGAATGATTTTGAAGTAAAAGGCATAACATCAGACGTGGCATCAATGTTAGCATTGAATAGGGGATCATGGAGGAATTTTATTAGAGGTACTATGCTCCAGACTGAACGCTGAAAGGCATAATCGGTCTCTAATGATGATGATGATGAATAGTGTCCCAGGTTTCTAATATTTATTCAATATTTGTTAGCTTTTGTGTCACCTTGTGTTTCGAACAACCCTTTAAACTTTAGATTCTTGTTTAGTTTAATTTTATCGTAGCATGGTGGCTTGAACCAAGTGGCGAGCTCCTGGATGTATCAAGACACAACAAGGGATTTTGTACAGCCAATCCTCCTGATTAAAAAAATAGGTTACTTGGGTTATGGTAAAAGAACGCATACTGCTATTCAGAATGTGTTTTTAGTCATCAGCAGGAACGATGAGAGTTTCGAGAAAGTGTAGGCATTATACACCGAAAAGGACGTGGAGGACATATATATTGCATTAAAGTCCAAAACTTGGAGAAGTGAAACACTGGTAATTGAAAAGTCAAGTTCCCAACTAGCAGAAATTCTTTGAAAAATATGCCGTGGAGGACACGTTTCAACGCGGACAGCGAGGACCCACTTCCACCCTCTGGCCACCACCGCTGTTTGTTTACATTCCTGATGAGTCCGCGCGCTGCTCCGTTATTATACCGGCACGACAGCCCATCTCTCGTCTCATTTACCTGTAGGACTTTGTGCCCCCACGTGCAGACCTGTTCTCTCCCCTTTCTCGTTTATTTTCGGATTTCTGGCGCAGCGAATATGTGAAGCAGGAGCACGGCTCGGCCAGGCTAAAACATTCTGTCTGTGGCCACCAGAGGTAGGGGCTTACACAGGCATACACAGGTCGAGGATGGCACGTACTTTATTTTCTGCTGAAAGTAGAAATTCCGTCTTGCTCCCTTTTACCTGACCAAGTTTTTATTTGTGTGTGTGTGTGTTTGTGTATATGGCTGTGGAAAATAACGATTGATAAATAAACGTGGAAAGCTGGAAGGAACATAGCAACGATGATTTGAGAACAGGGTACGGGCAGAGTTACTGTACAAGTTACTTACTATGTCCTGTACAGCAAAACATTTATGTGGCGTCTCTTCCGGAAAGAAGTCTACATCTACATCCATACTCCGCTAGCCACCTGCTTCCAGTTGCTGACCTGCTATAGTGTATGATACAGCATCTTTCAAAAATGTTCAAATGTTTGTTAAGCTTATGGGACTTAACTACTGGGGTCATCAGTCCCTAAACTTACAAACTACCTATCAACTACTTTATTCTAAGGACGGCCGTCCCCGACCGTAGTGGCCGTGCAGACCGTGACTGGAGCGCCTCAGTCCCCTCGGCCACCGCGGCCGGCACAGCATCTTTCTTTCTGTGTATTCGCAGTACATTACAGTTGTCTACATTGAGATTCAATAGCCGTTCCCTTCACCATGCGTCAATTCGATGCAGATCCTCCTGCATTTCAATATAATTTTCCATTGTTACAAACTCTCTATATACTACAGCATCATCCTCAAAAAGCGTCAGTGAACTTCCGATGTTATCCGCAAGGTCATTTTTATATATCGTGAACAGCAACGGACCCGCGACACTCCCCTTTGGCACACCTGACATCACTCTTACATCGGAAGACTTCTCTCCATTTAGAATGACATGCTGCATTCTCTTATCTAGGAACTCCTCAATCCAGTCACACAATTTGTCTGATAGACCATATGCTCTTACTTTGTTCATTAAACGTCTGTGGGGAACTGCAACAAACGCCGTGCGGAAGTCAAGAATCACAGCATCTACCTGAGAACCCGTGTCTGTGGCCCTCTTAGTCTCGTGGACGAATAGCACGAGCTGGGTTTCACACGATGGCCTTTTTCGAAACCCATGCTGATTCCTATAGAGCAGATTACTAGTCTCCAGAAATGTCTTTATGCTCGAACATATACACGTTCCAAAATTCTACAACTGACCAACGTTAGAGATATAGGGCTATAGTTCTGCACATCTGATCGACGTCCCTTCTTGAATATGGGGATTACCTGCGTCATTTTCCAATCTTTCGGAACGCTACGCTCTTCTACAGACCTTCGGTACACCACTGCAAGAAGGAAGGGAAGTTCCTTCGCGTACTCTGTGTAAAACGAACTGGTATCCCATCTGGTCCAGTGGCCTTTCCTCTTTTGAGCGATTTTAATAGTTCTTCTATCCCTCTGTCAATTATTTCCAGCCGGCCGCGGTGGCCGAGGGGACTGAGGCGCTCCAGTCACGGTCTGCACGGCCGCCGCGCTCGGGGGTTCGAATCCCCCCTCGGGCATGGATATTTGTGCACTCCTTAGAATTAGTTAGTTCACAAATAGTTTGTAAGTTTAGGGACTGATGACCCCATAGTTAAGTCCCTTAAGCTTAACAAACATTTTTTTGAATTATTTCCATATGTGCCACTTTGTAATCTGTGCGGCAATCTAGAGAAGGTTCAAATGTTTGTAAAGCTTATGGGACTTAACTACGGGTCATCAGTCCCTAAACTTACAAACTACTTATCAACTAGCTTATCCTAAGGACGGCACAAATATCCATGCCCGAGGGGGGATTCGAACCCCCGACCGTACCGGCCGTGCAGACCGTGACTGAAGCGCCTCAGTCCCCTCGGCCACCGCGTCCGGCTCTAGAGAAGGAACAACAGTGCAAACTTCCCCTGTGAAACAGCTTTAGAAAAAGTCAATTAGTAATTCAGCCTTCTGATCCTGTAGCTGTTATTCTTTCATTTCATAGAATAAATGAGATAAACTGCGAATGGGAAAAGCTGAAAATTTGTACCCAGCCGGGATTCGACACTGGGTCTCCCGCTTTCGAGGTGGATGCGCTGACCACTACACCACTCGGGACAGCACAAAATACTGGGGTAATTATTACAAAGTGACAACGAGTTTGAATACTGTGGGCAGGGTAGAGCTGGAAATTTGTGTCTGGCGGGAGGCTTGCTCAGGTAGTCCTTGCAGGTGCAGTGATCACTCTGTCCCCAGTGGTGTAGTAGTCAGTGCAACTGCCTAGAAAGCTGGAGACCCTGGTTCGAATCCCGGCTGGGTACTCATTTTCAGTTTTGCCCATTCGCAGTTGTCATTTATTCTATGAAAATGATTTGTGTGTTTCATTGCTTTGGAGTGGTGATTATTGACAGCTGTTACATATTTTAGAAAATGCGTTTGGAACCATTAGATGTTTCATTGTAACTTTTAGTATCCAACGGATTTGTTCAGTAATCAACAACACAGTATAAAAGATTTAAAAAAGATCAGTAAAGTGCATAATATAAAACTGTAACCTGTGGATACAGCGTATATCAGAAATGAATGTAGGAAATTCGAAGGCTGGTAGAGTGGGTTATAACACGCGTGTTTCACATAGCAACCCATGTTCGCAACCTTATCCCATCCTCTCACGGGATGTAGAAACGCACGTGAAGGAGGAAGTGGTGACGTCGTTGCGGGGAATTTCTTGTTCCACTACACTGCGAAACGTGGAATGAAGGATCTGGCATGTCTAGCTTTTTGCTTCGTGGAGTGGAACGTGGCCAATGAAAGGCGAATTGGTTTTCACGTGACCGAAGAACTTTTGAGGCGCCATATTGCAAACGCGACTCTGTTTCGTGCCTTCTTTCGTTATAGAATACAATCTTTTTTAAAGCCTGAAGAAATTGAAGAACGTTTGAAGACGCGTCATTTTAGATATGATTTGTTTCAATAAATTAGCTGATACCACATTTTCATGGCTTTAAAGGTAATGGCATTTAACGTGTGTCAGTGTTATAATTTGTATACAGTACTGTGGTGAAAGATTATCGTATATATGCTACGGTACAACGAAATTCTATCAAACGAGCGTCTTTGTGGTGCTATATCACATACACATAACATATTTTAACTTGTTTTATGCGTAAGTATACTTTACAACAGGAAAAGTCTTTGCAGTGGCCAAATATCACAGTTAGTGACATCGCAAGCTGTGGTATAAAAATTACAAGCGAGCCGGATTCGCATCTGCATGCTTTGAGAAGGAGAGCACTTAGCGACTTGCAACAAACGTTAAACATAATTTAAAACCTCCAGGAAACTTTTTCTCGCTGACACCCCCATCAAAATGATAAAAGGAAAAAAAGGTAGTCGCTTACAACGTTTTCGGCGTTCATGTAGTAAAATTACGGCATTTGGCAAGACGTTACAAGTTATTACTGGTACACTATAAATTATATTCGCCAGATATGTTACAGACCCTATACACACATTCCACTGAACGTACGTTCGAAATTTTATTATAGTACGACACACAGTTCATGAGATATGGAGTCATAAACAATTAGGTTCATGAAAAACCGCCTGGTCATGCCTGACGTTTTGATTTATTACGTCTTTCCTACTAAGTCTATTCGCGACGTATCTTGTAGACATTTTACAAATGCACCACTGGATGTACCTTAGAAATAATATCGTATTACGACATAATAGTTCAGGTGCTATGACGTCGAAGACAACGAAATGCATGAAAATTCGCCCTAATAAGGATGAGGCTGTAATTAACTACGTGTCTACTATCAACTCCATTAACAAACATTTTGCAGGCAGTTTACTAACACTCCACTATACGAACCAGGTAAATAATGTTTTTGTAGGACACATAATTTAGTATATATAAGCGAAAGTTCACTCTCGCACTTACTCACTCACTGATTAAACACGAAATCTCTAAAACTTTCTATGAAGCTGAAATTTTGCCGGTATGTAGTTTATAGTCAGAAGAGAGATAAGATAGCATTTTGCGATAGGACAGAATTAAAGTCCATGGCGGAGGAGACTGTTCCTAGAGACTGATGAAATATACAGTTTTATTCGATCTTCACGAAATGTTGCACGCTTGACTTTCAAAACAAGATGAAGGTCAGAATGAAACTTTCACTCTGCAGCGGAGTGTGCGCTGATATGAAACTTCCTGGCAGATTAAAATTGTGTGCCGGAACCGGGACTCGAACCTGGGACGTTTGCCTTTCGCGGGCAAGCGCACTACCCACTGAGCTATCCCGACACGATGCCGCCTCACAACTTTACTTCTGCCAGTACCTCGCCTCCTACTTTCCAAACTTCACAGAAGCTCTCCTGCAAACACGCAAGACTAGCGGCATCGTGTGTCGTGTCGGGATAGCACAGTCGGTAGTGCGCTTGCCCGCGAAAGGCAAAGGTCCCAGGTTCGAGTCCCGGTTCCGGCACACAATTTTAATCTGCCAGGAAGTTTCAAGATGAAGGTCACCGTCTACCTAAAGTTTCATACTGTGCATGGGGCAGGGTACCTTGCAACATAAAATTGGCTGCCTGAATACCTAAACGCCTTGCCAGATTTCACAGATCCTTTTTTTTTTTTTTTTTTTTTTTTTTTTTTTTTTTTTTTTGCTCTCAGAACAAGCGTTGTACGAAATAAAACTGGAAAATTTGAGAACAACAAAGTGCGTTTTTCAATTTGCCCCTGTGTTTCTGTTCCATACAGATCTATAGTTTTGTTCCAATATTGATGAAATCTTGTACGCTTGCCCTTAAAAACAAGATGAATACCACAGTTTGTATAAAATTTCGTTCAGTGCATGGTGGAGGGTCCTCAACTTAAGGACTTTGACAAAATCTATAGTTTTGCTCCGTTCTTGATGAAGTTTTGCACACATGACCTTTAAATCAAGAGGAAGGTCACTGAGTACATAAATGTTTGTATGGTACATGACCTTTAAATCAAGAGGAAGGTCACTGAGTACATAAATGTTTGTATGGTACATGACCCGTGGTCCAGTGCGTTACCACTGCGCCACCTCGCTCGGTCTTCTGATAGTGAGAGTGTCAGTGTTGGTATTAATTGTTTTATCGATGGTTATGTTAATTTACTAATTTTCTAATGTACGAGATTGTGGAAATGTTTTATGTTTGAGTCTTTCGATTAACACTTCCTAATTTTTTATTGAAGAATCTTGATCATCAAAAAAGAACAAGCATAATATCTTTAAAATAAATTTTTGTTGGGTCGAGCTAAACTACCAATACAGTTTATAATGGTGGTTATCGGAAACCATTGTTTGTGAGTCCTAATTTGCGCCATTACAGTAGGTGTTTTCGGTTTCGTTACTGTAAGCTTCAGTTGGTTTTCAGGAGAAATTATGTTAGGACAATCTTGAATGCAGTTATGCAGTTCCCTACTAAAAGTCGGGGTTGGCGCAGTCTAAGGGCTCGTTACCATTATAGTTAAAAAAAACTGTTCAACTTCGGATATGTAATCAGTCTTATAAAGAACGACAGCCGTATTGCCCTTATCCACCCCAATGAACATGGCGTCAGCTTCTATTAAATTATTTTTAATTAATTCATATTTGGTGTGATTTAAGGAATTTTTCTATCAAATCAGTGACTTTACAAATTTTGTCTGTATTGTCATAGACAGAACGGTCAAGTGCTAATTTGAAATTACAATAACTGTTATTGATACTGACATTTTTGGTGGTCAAGATAAATAGGACTAAGACAGCCATTGTTCATTTCTTCACTGCGGTTGCATAGCACACCGGAATTATAGAAATGCCGGCAGTAATCAGTGGTAATGGGCAGGGCCACACGTCTAGTCTTGTTACAGCTGGCATGAGCTCATGGTCTCAGGAATACCAAATGCGGAGACAAGGTCTGGAGATGATCTGTACCATTGACTGAAACCGGAAACCCAAAAAAGAATTCCATACCCTTTGCAATTGTTCGAGGCTAATATGAAGATGATTCCTTCGTTAGGGTACAACCGATTTCCTTCCATGTCTTTAACGCAAAAGAAAAAACAACATGGGCTCTGGCCGCTCTCTAATTACCACGTTGTTTATGAGAAGTTAAATCCTGATCTTCCTTTGGCCTTCATCTTATCAGTGCTCGATCATACATATAATTACGTAGGGTCCGCGGCCAGAGTCAGATGACATAAAAGTTTTATCGGTGTTGTACCGCGTAATGAAGTAAGAACGCTATTACTTAAATAATTGACGTTTCGGCCAACGTTACAGTGGCCTTCATCTGGGTATACTGACGTGAGATTGTGTTACTACACTTTATACGAGGCGCGTCCAGAAAGTAAGTTCTGTTTGGTTATATAAAACGAACGGGTACAGATACAGAAAAATATTGATTGTACAAAAATCTACAACTGATAAACTACTTTTCTACATAGCTTCCGGAATTTTGTAGGCAATTGTCATAGCATGGCACAAGGTTTTGTGTGCCTTTTTCATAGAATATTGCCGCCTGTGTATTCAACCATGTGGTAACATGTTCTTTCAGCTCGTCATCATTGTTTAAGTGTTGTCCACCAAGGACAGATTTTAGGTGTAAGAAGAGGATTAGTGTCAAAAGATTTTTTTTTTTTCACGATAATGCCTGACCTCACACACCGAATGTGACCAAACAATTTTTACGGAAATTTCAATGGGACCTGTTTGATCATCCTCCATACAGCTCGGACCTCTCTCCTAGCGATTTTCATCTCTTCCTACACCTAAAATCTGTCCTTGGTGGTCAACACTTCAACGATGATAAAGAGCTGAATACACAGGCGGCAACATTCTGTGAAGGATGCATGAAAAAATTGGGACACGCTATGACAAGTGCCTATAAAATTTCGGCAGTTATGTGGAAAAGTAGTTTAAGAGTTGTAGAATTTTGTGCAATAAAAATTTCTTCTGTATCTGTGTACAATTTCATTTTATTACCAAATGGAACTGGACTTTCTGGACGCGCCTCGTATTTACTTTCAATTAGACATTACGTCATAATTTTATAAAATAAGCGATGTTATTAGTGAATTTTTGGCGGAAGAATGGAAACTTTATTATGATAGGATGCTGAGGTGGAGGGAGTGGGGGTTAGCCGTTGTCTATTGCTTCTTGCATAGAGAGACATGATTGGCGTTCAAGTCAGTATAGCCAGATGAAGGCCATTGTAACGTTAGCCGAAGCGTCAGTTATTTAAGTAATAGTCTTCTTACATCAAGACGCGGTACAACACCCAGAAAACTTTAATTTCATCATTCATAAGCTGTTTGTTCGAACTGTTACGGTAGCTACTGTAATAATATCGCTTATACGGCACAAATAAAACCAAACGTCTTGAGTATTGCTCAAGTATTTGGGACCCGCAGCAGATCAGTTTAAAGGAAGACATAGAGGCGGTTCAGAGGCGAGCAGCTAGATTTGTTACCGGTAGGTTCGACCAATGCGCGAGTGTCACGGAAATGCTCCGGCAACTCAATTGGGGATCGCTGGAAGAAAGACGACGTTCTTTTCGTAAATTTCTGTTAAGTAAATTTAGAGGGCCGGAATTTGAAGCTGAGTGTAGTACGATCTTGCTGCCGCCTACTTACATTTCGCGCAAAGATCACAAAAACAAGAGAAATTGGGGCTCGTACGGAGGCATATAGGCATTCTTTTTTTTTTTCCTCGTTCAATTTGGGAGTGGAATAGGAAAGGAAATGCCTAGTAGTGGTAAAGTGTACCCACCGCCACGCACCTTACGGTGAATTGCGGAGTTGTTGTTGTTGTGGTCTTCAGTCCGGAGACTGGTTTGATGCAGCTCTCTACAATACCCTATCCTGAGCAAGCCTCTTCATCTCCACGTAAGAGCGACAATCTACATCTGTCTGAGTCTGCTTACTGTATCCATCTCTTGGTCTTCCCCTGCGATTTTCCCCATACACTTCCCTCCAACGCTAAATTTACAATTCCTCGATGTCTAAGAATGTGTCCTACCAATCTATCCATTCTTTTAGTCAAGGTATGCCAGAAATTCCTTTTCTCCCAATTCTGTTCAGTACCTCCTCATTAGTTACGCGATCCACCCACCTAATCTTCAGCATTCTTCTGTAGCACCATATTTCAAAAGCCTCAATCCTCTTCCTGTCCGCACTGTTTATCGTCCATGTCTCACTCCCATACAAGGCAACACTCCATACAAATGCCTTCAGAAAGGACTTCTTTAGGTTTAAATCAATATTCGATGTTAACAAATTTCTCTTTTTCAAGAACGCCTTTCTACGTATTGCCATTCTGCATTTTATATCCTCTGTACTGCGACCATCATTTGTTATTTTACTGCCCAAGTAACAAAACTCATCTACCTCCTTTATTGCTTCGTTTCCCAATCTAATTCCCTCAGCATCACCTGATTTTCTTACACTGCACTCCATTACCCTAGTTTTGCTCTTGTTAATGTTCATCTTATATGCACCTTTCAGCACATTGTCCATTCCGTTCAATTGCTCTTCCAGGTCCTTTGCTATATCTGACAGAATTACTATGTCGTCGGCAAAACTTTAATTCCTTCACCAAATTTCTCCTTTCTTTCCTTTATAGCTTGTTCAATGTACAAATTGAATAACATTGTAGAAAGGCTACAACCCTGTCTTACTCCCTTTACAACCACTGCATCCCTTTCATGCCCTTCAACTCTGACAACCGCTGTCTGGTTTTTGTACAAGTTGTAAATAACCTTACTTTCCCTATATTTTACTCCTGCTTGCTTCAGAACTTGAAAGAGTTTATTCCAATCAACATTGTCAAAAAGCCGGGCCGCGGAGTATGTATGTAGATGTAGAAACTGGTATCCTTCTTTTTGTGTACAGGCGGTACAAATCAGGGAATTACAGAGCAAAGAATTCGGTTCGTTCGACAGCGTAGTCCGAGTAAACGCCGGTCAATGCGTTATTTATTCGCGAATCGGAGCGCTTGGAGGACCGTCGCGGCAGACAAGCGAATCGGCCGGCTTTCAGAACGCGCCGCTAATTGCTGGGAGAGCGAGACAAATGAAGGCGCGTGGTCAGCCGCCGCTGGCGTGAATCGCTGGCGCCAGTGCTTTAACGAAGGCGCTTCAGTCGGCAAAAAGCCGGGCCGCGGCTGAAAGGGCGGGCGGCGGCCGCGAGGGGCGCTGCAGTCGCGCTAAATCGGTTTTGATTAAAGCCGGCCGCGGCGCGCGCCACGCACTTTGTCCGCTAATAGCTCGCCGAGAGGCCGGCGGTGGAGTATGAGTGGGCTGAGCTCTCTGCCTCCACCTGGGCGCACCAGTTGGCCGCTCTTTTCTTTAGGCGAACCCCAATCCGGGATTTGCGTTCCAGTGTCCGGTTCACGGGCGCTCGACGAGAAATAGAAGCGATCGTGCGCACGTTCGCGTGTACCGCCCCATACGAGGTGCCATCCAAATTATCCGACAGTATCGTTGTAACAATTGTCCTCTGTCGCCTCCGTCGTGGACACTGCAGGCTGACCCATGGATTTCTTTTACGAAATGACAATCCACCACATTGTGATTGTGGAGCCGTACAATCCGTGTCTCATATTCTGACTGAATGTCCTCTCCATTTGACACTTCGTGGCGACTATGGCCTACCGCCTTCGTTGCCTCTAGTTTTGGCGGATGACCCACGGACTGTTGATCGCGTCCTTGCCTTCCTCCGTGAAAGTAAATTTTATTGTCAGCTTTAGGACTCGCTTGGTCGGGGTGAGTGGGTTTGTGATTCTTGGCTGATTGTGGGGTTTAGGGCCTTATCCCCATCAGCCCCTCCCCCCACTCTTTTACATTTTAATGTAGTTTTATTTCTCCTTGCTCTGGAGCTATGATACGTTGACCACTGTGCCATTAGTACCTTGTGGTTTAGGCTAGAGGTCGCTTCCAGAGCTGTGGGATCGGACACTGTAGCATTTGCTGCCCTGGGTTGGTCTTATTCTTGTTGGTGAGACTAGTTTACTTCCTAGTGTAATGGTCTTTTGGCTTTTCCCTATTTTTCGTTGGGTTCCGTGGCGTGTGCAATTTGAGGTTGAAGGGACTGATGACCTCGTTGTTTGGTCCCTCATGTCCACCACCACCACCACCATTTGATAATGGTGATGCTAAAGCAGCTTACCAGTATCGTTGTAAATGTCCGCCTCCGTAGTCCGGTGGAGAGGGTGGTGGGTTATCACGCATGGAACACTTGTTCGATTCCCGCGCGGGACGGAGATAGGGTTGCGTCGTCCTCATCATCATTGACAAGCAAATCTCCGATGTGGCGTCAGCTAAAAATGACTTTCACCTGTCACTCTGAACACGGTCTCGGATGGGGCTAACCAGGGCCTGCGGAAGGGGAAAATATCACCCCTTGGTATTACTGACTTTAAATTTGCTATGCCACCTTAAAGATGGCTGCTTTTAAAGGACAACTCCTTGAACTCTATAACTACAACTATAAGAATCAATTATCAAATTGAGTAAGATCTTAACTTTTATAAATTAATGAAATGCAGCAACCAGTTGCTTGTCGTTATTTATTTTTAACTTTAACGAGTGGTTTCGGTTGAGTGCCCTTCTTCTGTTCTCTATACAGACAAACAAGTGCATTTGTATACAATAAGGCTATAGAACGTATAAAAGTCGATTACAGAGATTCGAACCAAATAGATTGTAATAAAGATAAGTTCATATAATGGGATAAAGTTAACACTTACATTTTTGTACTGTTGCTTAATAAATGTACATGTTAGCAGTGGATTCAACGCTAATGTTCTATAGCCTTATTGTATACAAATGCACTTGTTTGTCTGTATAGAGACCAGAAGAAGGGCACTCAAGCGCCCGAAACCGGTCGTTAAAGTTAAAAATAAATAACGACAAGCAACTGGTTGCTGCATTTCATTAATTTATAATCTGAACAGTTGCTGAAATGGATAAAATACTTCATCTTAACTTTTGTCAGTTAAATATACAGAGTAAGTAAGTTTTGGTTAACGATATACGAAACAATTATTTACACATGAGCATGCAGAATTTTCTACGTCACTGACTAGAAATTTACAGAACGATTCAAGAAACAACGATTTATGTAAAATTAAGATTGATGATATGATGCAACATTTATTTACACACATATACATAAACAACCTTGTTAACTGCGAAAGAGAACACATATATGAACAAAAGAATATACAAATATGTTTTGTAACAGCATTGTACAAAGATTTCGTAATACAAATAATACAACCAGTAATATAATTTTATATCTTTATACAGTTTTAATGCAAATTGTCCTTTGAGTTATTTACAATGCTAAGTAAAGTTAACTTTTCGTGCCTTTTTCTCTGTAAAGTCTTTAACTAAAGATAGTTAATACACATCTAACGAGTAAAAGTCTTATCCCTTTGGTACATGTATCAAGCATCAGTGTTGGTATAGAATGTAATTATTGCTACTTATATCAATGGGGAAAGAACTTCCTTTGAGCCTGAAGTTCGCCGCCTATCTGCTAAGACGCTACGTGTGTAAACACCTCTTCTATATTATATGTAATGAAACCAAAATACGTTACGTAATGTAGGCATACTTACCTGTACTGTGTTGTTATCTTCTGGAATATTTGTTGATTTCTTCCTGGTTTCCTCATTCTCTGGTTCTACGTTTTCATTTCCATTATTTCCTGTTTCAGGAGTACGAAAAAATTTATTTAATGCTCCTACCTGTTTCTCATTTTCAACAGCTAATTGTGCTCTTCTTTTTCTGTATACATTTCCAGATGGCTACTTTTTTTTCAACATATTGATAAAGAACTCATTAACGCAACGATTCTTCTTCTAAGAGTCGAAATTCAGGAGACAAAAGAAGTCTGAACTTCATGTACATAACTCCTGATTTATAACTTTCTTTCACGAGACATTTGACAGTACAAACAGGACTAATTTCTCAATATTGTTTATGTGTACAGTTAGAGCGGCTGACATAGCTTTGTCGCAAGGAGTGCAATTGTCGGCACGGCAGCGGTTGTAATTGTCAGAGCGTGTTATTGTTGCTCAAAACTCCCAACTCTCAACAATAGCCTTTACCTTTGTCAGCGGAGATTTTTTATAGACAAATAAGGTGAAGGAATGAAGATGTTTCCTTTATAGGTGATTCAAGAAGAATCCGAGGTTGTTATAATGAGTGAGGCCTATGGCATGAGGTAGTAACCAATGTTGCTACACAATTTATGAAGAAGTCATTTTTAGTTCACTGTTTACAATAATATAAATTTATCAAGGATTTTGGCGCCCCCCAAACTCCGCCGGTACTGGGGCAAACAGCCATAAATGACAAACAGTAATCATCATCATTAATTAAAACTTCCGGGCTAACTTGCCGTGGTCATTTAATAAAACTTCTTACTCCCGACGTTTCGTTGCCTACTGTGGGCAACATCTTCAAGGGTGAGTCGACGACTGCCTACTAGGCGCTGGAGGTCCTGCTTATATAGAGGGCATAGATGGCGCCACCACTTGTCACGTGCTGCCCACACAGACATACATTACTAAACTGGCAATGCCGTATACAGTATCATTGGTGTCAGTGAAGTCTCACCGCCATATTTCTATACTATAACGTTCGAGCAGTCGTGTGAGCTATTACAGAAAACAGTCGTAAAAATGCGGATGAACTGAAGTATTTATACTGTCCTTAGAGTTTTGACTTGTAGGAAATTTGTGTTTTGTATATTGCTGAAATTTTTAAAGCTTGAGTAAGCTTCAACATATACAGTAATAAGTTGGACTGATTTGCTGTTATTATTAATCTCTTACCAATTTCATTCAACCTAGGATTTTCTTTCAGTAGTACGGTTATTATAAAAGTGTACCCTTATTCTCTTGAGAGTTCTTACGAAATCTATAGTCTGCTTTGACGCACACACTAATGGGTCGCGTTTCCCGTTTTTATTAATCTGTTTCGAGTTTGATCAACTTCGCTTTTTCTTTTGATAGTATGGCCGTTATAAATGTGTTATTTGTCGTGGATAACACATAGTTTTATTCTTGTTAGGGTCTTTCAGATAACTACTTCTGCTTTATCTGTACGTAACGGTAAAATTTTACCTATCATCCCGCCGACCTCTCATGATTATGTTGGCAACACGACAAAATGGTATAAAGTCTTTGCCTAGATGTTAATGTTCATGTTTACCTGTACATAAAATGATCTTCTCATAACACGTTTCGAAAATGCGGAAGTGTTAGCTCAAACGCAAATCATGTTCAAACCAAATAGTAAAGCGTACAACGTCATATCGTGTCAGAAGATCATAGTAGTGCCGTACGGAAACTTTTTGACGTTAAGTGAGGCAAGATGGCAGCATAAAACGTCAGTCACAGAGGCTAGTTTGCCAGTCTAGTAATGTATGTCTGTGGCTGCCGACTATGAAGCTAGATCTTTGACCAACGTCATCTCTCTCGATTACAGGTAATCGAGTGTTATATCTTTGGTTCAAAGCTGACCGCCAAATCTTATCTAATTTCGAACCTTCTTCCTTCTTGTTAAAATTATTGTGGTGTTTCTGTATTTCTATAGCTTTTCTGTACATGCGTGTGTAATAATACGACGTCCTGAATAGCACGCACGTTTCACTAAATTTTATTTCATGGTCACCACGTGTAAAAACATGCTCTGCCACAGCTGACTTGTCTGTGTGACCCAGACGACAATTCCTTTTATGTTCCAATATACGAGTATTAACACTCCTTTTTGTTGTTCCTATATACACCATCCCACAGCTACAAGGAATTTTATACATCCCAGGCGTTGCTACGGGATGTCGTGCGTCTTTCACCGATCGTAAGCATTCGCTAATTTTCTTGGTAGGTCTAAAGACGGTCTACACTTGAAACCTGGCCAAAACTTTCCCAATGGTCCGTAATTTTATGAATGAAAGGAAGAAAAACTTTTCCGACCGACAATTGTTGTTGTGGCTTGTTTTCGGACCCCTTTTTTCTTGAATGGAGAGCTAGATCTATCTATCGGTGTACCCATTTCTCTTGAACGCTGTTCGCAAATGGTTTAATTCATCTCTCAGGTAAATAGCCTCACAGATATTATTAGCTCGATCCACCAATGTTTTAATGACACTTCTCTTATACCTAGGATGGTGGTTCGAATCCTGCCTTGTAGGCAGTCGTCGACTCACCCTTGAAGATGTTGCCCGCAGTAGGCAACGAAACGTCGGGAGTACGAAGTTTTATTGATGAATAACGGCAACTTAGCCCGGAAGTTTTAATTAATGAAGACGCCGGCCGTGAAATCCTACATTCCAATAATCATAATCATCATCATTATTGTAATAATCAGATAATTAAACAGAATTTGCAAATTTTGTGGATTAGTGGCTCATACATTTCACCAGTGTATAGCTTGTGCACCACACAGTTGTGTAGTAGACGTGGTAAGACGTGCTTCGGTATGTGATTTCTGTAACTTGCAACCTTCGTCGTGAGGTGACACCAACCGAATGGATAGCGCCAGATCTACGACATTCCCCAACTATGGCCTTAACTTGACAGTGGCTCCTCCACTACGTGACCGACGTTGCACATCTTCCACCGCTTGGCGTCCCCTTCCCCTCACCCCTCCATCTTTCCTCTCTGTTTTAGTCCCCTTCCCCTCCGCTCGGGGAGGCCATTCGTGGCCCCCTGTGAGTGCAGGCCAGGACACACAACCTGGTCATGCTCTTCCCCCGCCACCCCCCTAGATCCGGACCTGAGAACGTACTGTGTGTTTGTCCCTTACATGTGATTTCGGCATCACGTGTTCAGCCACGTTGAGGGTGTACCGTGAATAGTTGAATACGTGTGTCACAATCCACAAGAGGTGACTTGCCAGCCATCCTATCATCATTCATATCCCTGAGCAGTGACACCAGAGATGCATCTTCAATGGTAACAGAAGGGCAACAGTACAACAAACAACAGTTAAATACAACAGTCTCAACAAACAATAATTGTGCCAGTCTTAAAAAAAATCGGGCACAGTAGTTTCAATTTGCTGCCTATCTCCAGAGATTGGAACAATGGCGCAAACCTTATATGGTCCAACAATTATGCCTATAGGAGGCATCAAGTGTGCAGTACAGATCACATGAACCGATTGGTGCAACTTCCCTATTATGGTCTCGTGGTCTGCGATGCACGTCTCCAGTATGCAACAGGGCCCTATAGTGATACTGTAAGGGACTCTGAATGGTTTGCTGTATGTTGAGCTGGTCGGGGACCATCTCCTCCCAGTTTCGGCAGAACAACCTGACGACTGTGCGGTACTCAAAGATCTTAACGCGCCATCACATAGATACCATCCACTCACCAATAGAACCAGGAACACGCAGTGTAAATACTGATATGGCAACCCTGAAGCGCATCTCAGAATCTCATCGAGTACATCTAGGATGTGGTGTGGAACACATGCTTTGTGTCATGAACCCTGCACACAGGAACAAACTAGAACTGGCTGCTGGTTTGCAAACAATTTGGTGTTAAATGCTAACAAACTTTTAACTGCTTTTTCGATTGACCCTGTTCTGTGCATAGCAGAAGACCTCCATGATCTGTATGAATCTTACACCTTCACGTTGAGCCAATGGCAGCCTAGTTAGGTGGAGCATCACCAATTCCTGCTAAAATTCTGCCTACCATCTCGGAAACACTGCCCCGAATCCATCGCCATCCTCACCATATGAACACCATGCCTTTCGACTTTCTACATGGTCACAAATATTCAGAAACCAATAGTCTTCGATGGACTAATGTGGCCGATTACTGTGCTCCAAATATAATAATTTCGGTCATTTTTATTTATTTCATTATTTATTTATTTTGTTCTTCAGGTAGATCTACGGTTTACGGTCGTAGGTTCACTTCGTTTTCTGTTGTTCTTTGAATATTTGGCTCAGTTTTTTAATTACAGAGAGCGTTTAGCCCCCCGAACCGGGCGTGCTGAGCCACGGCGCCCTGCTGGCCATCATTAACCAACACCTCCAAATAATTGTCCGAAATCTATCATCCCCCATGAAACTACTTTACGTTTTCATGTCCGGAAACCAGGTCACAGTCTCTCAGTCCAGTCTAGAGCCACGTTCAAAGTGTGTTTACGATTCAGCCGTAAATCGCCAGGGCTGCACCTATATGGACGTTGAGGCAAGCGAGAATGTGCTCCATATCCCGCACAGCACCGCACTCACATTTATCCTCCATGGTTCCAAGACTCCAACCAATCATGTTTGCCTTCACAGGGGTCACTCACATCCTTATTCGGTTCAGTGTCCTCCATATCCTCCGGTTAGTGGTGAATACACTTGGTACCTCCTGTAAAGGTGGGTAATCACCTGGTGGTTCTTCTATTCCTGTGGCTAAGAACCTTTTACAGGATTTCGTCGCCTGGGTTTACACCCACTGCCAAAAAGGGGATGCCGATCCTCGATGGTTTGTCTGAGAGTCTCACAGAAGGTACCAAGTACCATCTACTCTTTATCCCCACGCCCTTTACCTCTGGGATTCTATCGATGCCTCTCCCACTCTTTCATGTACATATAGATCACGCCCATAGTCATTCCAAGATCAAACACTGTCTTTATGTCATTCCTCATATTCCTGATAAAACAATGAGCTGTGAGGGCCGGTCATATCTGTGTGGGATACCGAATAACCAAGCGGAGGGGAATTTTCTCACGGGAATGGATACGGGGACACGATATATTGCAGCATTGAAGTGGCAACTGGCCTGGGGACTGAGTGGAAGATTCTGTTCAGTATTGTGACCAGTGTTTGGAGACCTTTCTTCGTCTGTGCACAGTGGCTTTTGACTGGTTAATTCTTGGTTTTGCATAAGTTTGTCCTATTGATTTGATAGTTTTGTTAAGAAATATATCTGTAATTCTGAAACAGAAATCAACACATTTTGTTATGCGTGTTGTGAAACACAGAAGTTAACTTTGTGTTTCACACCATAAAACTGCATACATGTTTTCTGTTAAGTGACATATAAGAATTCGTTGTTTAGGTGAACCCATTTCGGACAGCATTCTGAGACATAAAGGAATCGGCAACTTAGCATTAGAAGGAAGTGTAGTGGGTAAAAATTGTAGAGGAAGACCGATGGACGAATGCAGTAAGCAGATTCAAAAGGATGTAGGTTGCCGTAGGTATTGTCAGATGAAGAGGCTGACACAGCACAGGGTAGCGTGGAGACCTGCATAAAACCAGTCTCTGGGCCACAACAACAACATTTAGGACAGCTCATTTACAGTGCACTCCTTAATTGTGGTGCGTGCATGGTGCCTGTTAGCAAGCGTTACTTCTGTCGGTGGAGCTTCTTTCAATTCTGATCTCATGGAAGCTTCACAAGAATATTGTTTGCAAGTGTGTGTTTTGCCTCCCAATGCATTTTTCCCGGTTATTGTTATTTTAAAGCCCCTGGTGTGGCAGGTCAGTAATGGTATCTTACGTCACTCTTTAGCCGAGTGAATAAAAAGTGTATTTTACATATATATGGCATAAAAGTGATTTCAAAAACGATGGCAATGTGAAAATATGGCGAAATATAAAATGACAATTCATTTCAGAAGATATATATGTGAGTCTTAAAAAGTGACCACCGTGGCTAAAATAGAACATAAATAGACACTGATTGAGACACAGAATAAAAACCGTAGGGAAGTGGCCAGGTACAACAGCGTAAAAAATTGGAAAAGTACGTCACCGACACACGGAACGCAATTATATATATATATATATATATATATATATATATATATATATATATATATATATATATGGAACCTGAACTGATATGCCTCCTTAACTTCACCCACCCACTTACCCACCGCTTCCACAAAATAGCCTCTCTAGTACATAGGACAGACACATGAGGGATCGATATGTGTATAGGGTTGTGGGAGGTTGGAGGTTGGAGGTTGGAGGTCTAGCCAGAGAGGAAACTCAAGAGGTGGAGGCAGGTCTCTTTCTTGGTCACAAGTGGGGATTTTGGGATAGTGAGCGGTCGCAGGTTAGGCCAGGGTACTTAAGGGTGGGGATGTGGTGGATGAGGCAGAGAATGAGGTAGAAATCGTGGAATCAGGAGGGAGGACAAGAGCGAGGGCAAATAAGACGGTGTCGTCAGCATATTGGAGGAAGTGTGTTGGGGGCTGGGGTTGGGGCATGTCGGCACAATATATAAGGTACAGGAAGGGAGAGGAGAGCCTTAGGGCACTCCAGTTAGGGGTAAACAAAATGGAGGTTGGAATTGAAGACAAAGGATGGGAGACTTGAGAGAAAGAAAGCGATGAAATGGACATAATTAATGGGAAGAGTGTAGGTTTGGAGCTTGAAAAGGAGACCAGAATGCTACACATGGTCGTAGGCCCTGTCAATACAAAGCTACTGGAGTGATAGGGATTGAGCTGGATGTGGAGGAGGTGGGTGAGGCAAAGGAGCTGGTCATTGGCAGAGAAGGAGGGTCAGAAGCCACACTGTGATAGTGTGAGGAATCGGTATTAGTGAGGTGTTGATGGATTCGACACAACAGAATGATTTTCAAGACCTTGATGATGAGATGGGTTTGGGAAACGTCTGGATACAGGGCGTCTTCCATGGGTCATGGACAACGTAGTAGAATGAGACAAGGAAAGTGTGAAAGGGCAGGCATGGATGTGGCTGTAGTTAAGGTGATGATGACCAGGAGCAGTTTTTGGTGTGGAATGTTAGTTGAATGTCGATTGTTGTGTATAGTTCTGTAGGAGGGATGTGAACCAAATACTGCAAGCTGGGAGAGAACATTGGGGGGGGGGGAGTAACACTCACGGACATGGAAATCAAGGATTATAAGGGATGGTAAATATGACAGTAAGGTATGAGAAGAAAAGTTTTGCCCTTTTGGCATTGTCAGTTAAAGGAAAGTCATTGTGAAAGGGGGTTGTGGTATTTGGGAGTGGGGCGACCACCTTTAAGATGGTGGTAGGCCCGCCAGTACTGGGAGTGTGCCATTAAGACAGGTGCATGTCTGTTACCTGGACTGGCGTTTCTTTGTGTGTAAGCGATTTCTGGTGTTTCTTTTGATTTGGCGGTTGCGCAGGAGTGTAATCAAGTTTCGAGTTCACAGGAAGAAACAATAAAGCCGTCGGGATTCCCAGAGAAAAAGGACAGTTTGTGGAGTTGGGTGGGACTATGGGGTGAACAGCTTTGATAGGGCTGTGGGATTGGCCAGCATTAGCAACGGCCTGGTGGAAGAAAGAGGAGATATGTTCAGTATTGGCAGGAGGGAGAAGAGGCAGAGGGTGGCATGTGAGTAGTCATGCACAAGTAGAGTGGTCAGGACGACTACCTCAGGCATGGTGGGGTTGGAGACCAATGGTGAGGACGACTGGGTCACTATCATTGTTTATGAGGACAGCTGTCTTGGGGTGCCCAAGATGGTTTGGTAGAAGCCAAGACGAAGTTAATAGTGGTGTTACTGATATAGAAATTTGTATATCGACTCATCTCCGTTTCATTTATGTAAAAAAAAAAAAAAAAAAAAAAAAAAAAAAATTCCCAACTCATTTATAAATGTTATTGATAATATTTCTGTTTAAGAAGTTCCTTTTTTTAGGAATTCAATAAAATGTACTTGTTTTATCAAGCAAGTTAGAACAAAGTTAAAATGTTTCAAAACGGGTGCACCAATACAAATTTTAAAGTATCAGTGCCACCCATCAAGCAGAGCTGCAGTGATGGAGACAGTTTATCTCGCGATCAAATTGGTGAACTCAACACACAGTCCTTTATCACAGATACCTATTTTGCTAGAAGGCAAGGAGCAGCAATCCTGAGGATAATCTTTTGTTGTGGGTGGATAGTGGGAGAAGAGGGACAGTGTCGCACTAAAGGGAGGTATTAACAAACTGACACCACGGCTTGAGTTCGGCAGCAACCCAGGAAGATAGTTTACGGTCGGCAACAACCACATAGGTCATGAAGGACCGATCTATGTGGGATAGGAAATCATAGGAAGGGAGCTTGACCGCGGACGTAGTTGCGAGGGTAATAGGACAGGGGAGAAAGAGTCCGAGGATGTGTTCGGTAGGATCATTCAGCAGAGGTGGCTGGGTCGACAAAAGGGAGAGATCGTCTGTATGATGGAAGAGGTAGGGACCGATGGGATTGTACAAAGTTCTTGTTTAGGAGGAAGTCATCTACATTGTGTTTGGAGAAGCTGTACATATATGGTTCTTAATTATATCCACAATGAACGTTTTGGGGGGGATACCGTACCTGCTGAAGTTCTTTTGGTATTGACGCTTCGAGTTCTTGCTACAGGTAACAGTTTTAGAAGCCTACACTTCCTTTTTTGACTTAATTATATCCATAATGGATGTGAGGTCGCGGTTGTATACTTAATTATTTTGTCAAGTAGGCTCAACCACATAGATCGTGTAAAAACACTAAATTATGACGCGTTTCAACGGTCAAGCCCTCATCATCAGATAAACTATAGAAGAATCTTAAAACCTGAGACAATAAAAATATAAAACGTAGAAAAAGGAAACGTGGTTACTTCCCTTGTAACCGAGTCTCCGCAGAAATGTTCAAATGTTTGTAGAGATTATATGACTTAACTACGGGGTCATAAATCCCTAAACTTACGAACTACTTATGAACTAACTAATACTAAGGACGGCACAAATATCCATGCCCGAGGGGGGATTCGAACCCCCGACCGTAGTGGCCGTGCGGACCGTGACTGGAGCGCCTCAGTCCTCTCTGCCACCGCGGCCGGCTCTCCGCAGAAAGCTGCTCAGCATATTGTGCTTCGTCAAGTTTCAAAATAGACCCCAGCACTGTCGGCGCATAACACTCCGTGATGGAAAGGCGCTGCTGCCACGAAGTATTGGAAAATCTTTCCAGTTAGGTGGCTGAACCTGCCCTTCAGAGTCACACAGCCTTTCTTGCCGTACGTCTTTACTTTCAGTCTGAAGTCCTATCACAATACAAATAATATTCAGCGATTTATGCTAATTTTACTGAACGAACTCTATCAGTTATACCCATCATACAACACACTGGGATAGTTGAGCCGCGGTGGAGTAGCCGAGCGGTCTAAAGCACCTCGCTGCGGAGAGCGCGGTTGCTCGCCGTGGAGGTTCGAGTCCTCCCTGGGGCATGGGTGTGTGTATTTGTCCATAGGTTAGTTTACCAAGGTTTAAGTAATTTGTAAGCTACCGACTGATGACCACGCAGTTTGGTCCGATAGATTAACAGACATTTGAACATTTTTGGGACAGTAGACGTGACACGTCAGTTATGCATGAGGACGCAAGACATTTCTAAAGCAGCCAGCTCTGGGCCGAGTTAAGCGATCTGAAGAAGAGAGACGCCCACAGCGTGCGGCAGCGAGTAGTAGCAACAGGTGGCTGCTAGAAGCCGCTGTGCAGATTCACGTCACCACAGCGACTACTTGCTGTGTGCAGGAGATCGCGACTCACGGCAGACTGACTCACTATACTGTCCGAAAATAACTTTATTATTTGGAACATTATGAACCACCTTAAATATAACGACCTTTTAACCTATAGGCAATACGCATTCGGATACTATCGTTCTACATCTACATGGGTACTCTGAAAATCACATTTAAGTGCCTAGCAGAGGTTTCATCGAACCACCATTATACTATTTATCTTCCATTCCATTCTCGAATAACGCGCGGGAAGAAAGAACACCTGATTCTCTCCGTTCGAGCTCTGATTTCTCGTATTTTATTCTGATGAACATTTCTACCTATATAAGTAGGATTCAACAATATATTTTCGCATTCGGAGGAGAATGTTGGCGATTGGAGTTTCGTTAGAAGCCCACGCCGCAGCGATATGCGCCGTTGTTGTAATGATTCCCATCCCACATTTTGTATCATTTCCGTAACGCTGTCTCCCCTGTATCGCGACAATACGGAACGAGCTGCCCTTCTTTGGACTCTTTCGATGTCCTCCGTCAAACCCACCTGATAAGGATCCCACACTGGGCAGCAATACTACAAAAATGGACGGACAAGCGTAGTGTATGCAGTTTCTTTTGTAGTTCTGTTGCATGTTTTCAGGGTTCTGCCAATAAAGCGCAGTCTCTGGTTGGCCTTTCCCACAACATTATCTCCGAGTTCTTTCCAATTGAAGTCGAAAGTACTAGTAATTCCTAGGAATTTTGTGGAGTTTACGGCCTTCACTTTTGACTGATTTATCTTGTAAACAAAATTTAACGGATTTCTTTTCGTTCTTATGGGCACGAATTCACACTTCTCATTGTTTAGACTCAATTGCCAATTTTTACACCATAGTGATATCTTATTCAGATCGTTCTGCAGTTGGTATTGTACTTCAGATGATTTTACTAGACGGTAAATGACGGCGTCATGTGCAAACAACCTAAGAGAGCTACTTAGATTTTCCCCTAAATCGTTTATGTAAATAAGGAACAGCAGAGGACCAATAACACTACCCTGTGGAACACCCGATATTACCTCTGTTTTAGTCGATGTCTTACCATCGATTACTACAAATTGTGTCCTCTCTGACAGGAAATTCCCTATCCAGTCAAAAATCTGAGGCGATATTCCATAACCACGCAATTTCACCAAAGCCGTTTGTGAGGTACGGTGTCAAAAGCCTTCTGGAAATCAGGAAATACGGAATCGATTTGCAAACCCTTGTCGACAGCACCCATCACTTTGAGTGAATAAAGAGGTAGTTGTGTTTCGCATGAACGATATTTTCTAAATCCGTGTTGACCTTGGGTCAATAGATCGTTCTGTTCGAGATAATTCATAATATTCTTTGGTGACTAAGTTTCTAAAATCTATGTTTAGTAACTCTGCTTTAGTAGCGCTGTCATCGGCAGGATCGCCATTACTATCACATAGTGAGGGTATTGCTTGTGTTTTGCCCCTAGTATATTTAACATTTGAACCAAAATCTCTTTGGGTTTTCAGTCAAATTTCGAGAATGAGTTTCGTTGTGATAAGTATTGTAGGCATCTCGCATTGAAATCCTCGCTAAATTTCGAGCTTCTGTGTAGGATCGCTAATCCTGGAGATTACGTGTTCGTGTTCTTGTGAGATGAGAGATCATTACTCACAGAAAGTGAATATTATTTATTCCATATTTCCAGATTTCTGGAAAGCTTTTAACATTGTGTATTACAAGCGGCTTCTAACCCTTAAAAGCAACATCATCTCTCCTCGTGTGTGCTACATATAAGTTGGCGTGGAATAACTGTTTGCCTCAGTTACTCTATTTCTCGAGCCAGTAGTATTCTTGACAATAGATGGCAGGAACTCACCAGAAGAGAGCAGAAAACCATTATTAAGAACGATGATTTGCTGTGATCCTCGTCGAATTCGGTAAAAAAGGGCCAATCAAATTGCATGTTTATGGAATACCGTCTCCGTTCTGCGATTGGAATCATCATTTCCTAACGGAGAGGACACAGCATGTAGTAATTTACGGAAAGTCAGCAAGTAAAATGGAAATGGTATCTGGCGTTCCCCAGGGTACTGTTATAGGGTCCATATAGTTCCTTATCTTTAAAAACGACTAAATGCTACCCGCGACTTCGTTCACTTGACGAAATTCAACACAGTCCATTCCTTTATTTAACAATCAATTTATTGACATAATAAAAACACCATCTGTCATTTTTAACAGATATTTAATTAACAAACTAAAGAAAAACACCCTTAGTTTTTAACATTTTGAAAGATAAGAAAATAATTGACATACAAAAACAATCACCATTAATTTTTGATCTTTTACAATAAGAAAATATAAAAACGTATCAAGTGAATCAGTAAAAAGAGGGTACAGACGTCTGAGAAATTAGGTTGACAGGAAGTGCAGACTGGCTACGCAAAAGTAGCTTGAGGGGAAATGTGAGACTGTAGAAGAATGTATAACTGGGGGAAAGATAGATAACAACAACATGAAAATAAGAGACATTTGGAGAAAAGCAGCGATATGAATACCAAGAACTCAGATGGAAACCAGTACTAAACAATGAATGAAAAGCTGAAAGGTGGAAGTAATATATGGAGGGCCTGTACAAAGTAAATAAACTTGAAGGCAGTATTCTAGAAATGGAAGACGAAGTAGAGGAAGATGAGATAGGAGATAGGAGACTGCGAGAGGAATAACAGCACTAAAAGATTGGAGGAGAAACAAGGTCCCTGGAGTAGATGATGTTCCGTCTGAACTGCTATTATTGTTAGGAGAGCCAGTCACGAAGAAATTGTTCCACCTGGTATGCAAGATATATGAGACAGGGCAAATACCCTCAGATCTCAAGAAGAATATAGTGATTCCAATTTCTAAGAAAGCTAGTGAAGACAAGCGGAGAAATTACAGAACTCAGTTTAATAAGTCATGATTGCAAAATACTAACACGAATTTTTTACAAACGATTGGAAAAATGGTGGAAAACAATCTTGGGGAAGATCAGTTTGGATTTAGGAGAAATGTAGAAACACGCGCGGCAATACTCACATTACAATATATCTTGGAAGATAGGTTACGGAAAGGGAGACCTATGTTTTTAGCATTTGTGGATCTGGAGGAAGCTTTCGACATTGTCTAATGGAATATACTTCTTCAAATTCCGGAGGTATCAGAGGTAAAATATAGGTAGCGAAGAGTTGTATTCATTTGTACAAAAACCAGACAGCGGTTATTAGAGTCCGAGGGAGTAAGACAGTGTTGTAGCCTTTCCCCAATGTTGTTCAACATTTACATTAAACAAGCTGGGAAGGAATGCAAGGAGAAATTTGGATGCTGAATTAATGTCCATGGAGATGGAATACAAACCTCGCCGATTGCTGATGACATAGTAATTCTGTCAGAGACAGCAAAGGACCTGGAAGAGCAATTAAACGGAATGGACAGTGTCTTGAAAGGAAAATAGAAAACATTAACAAGAGTAAAACTTGGTAATTGAATGTAGTGTAAGAAAATAAGTCGATGCTGAAGGAATTAGATTAGGCAAGAGACGATAAAAGTAGTAGATGAGTTTTGTTATTTGGGTAGCAAGATAACTTCTGACGGCCGAAGTAAAGAAGAAATAAAATACACAATGGCTACAGGAGGAAAAGCGTTCCTAAAGAAACGAAATTTTTTGAGATCCAATATTAGTTTAAATGTTAGGAAGTCCTTTCTGAAGGCATTTGTCTGCAACGTAGCATTCTATGGGAATGAAACGTGGACGATAAGGAGTTTAGACAAAAAGATGTTGGAAGCCTTAGAACTGTGGTGCTACAGACGAATGATGTAAAATAGGTGGGCAGATCACATAACTAATGAGGAGATGCTCAACAGAATTGAGGAGAAAAGGAGTTTGCGGATATCCTGACTAAGAGAAGGGATAGGTTGGTGGGACACTTTCTGAGATATCAAGGAATCATCAACTTAGCATTAGAAAGAAGTGTGTGCGATAAAAATTGTAGAAGGAGACCGAGGGATGAATATAGTAAGCAGATTCAAAATGATGTAGGTTGCCGTACGTATTGCCAGATGAAGAGGCTTTCACAGGACATGGTAGCCTGGAGAGCTGCATAAAACCAGTCTGCGGACTGAAGACCACAACAACAATAACAACAACGACAACAACAACAATCTACTGACGTTCTAAAAAACAAAACATAGTTCGTTTTGAAAATTGTTCATAACAATAAAATAATTGACATACTATGAAGTGTCACTTTTCGATTTGAAACTTTTTTCGTTAACAATAAAATTATTGATCTACTAAAAGCAAATAGCTTCCGTAATGAAACAATTTTTTTTCAACAAATTACTGCTGTATCGAAAACACTTTATTCGTCTTCGTACATGATTTTTCTGGTTAATAATGCCATTATGAACAATCGCATTTTATTTGTTGCTATGAACCTGACAATGTCTCGTGAAGTGATGGTCAACCGGGAAAATTTAGAAAGTTGGTTGTATTGTGATGCTGCCCACTGTTGGGTAGTGAAACATCTTGAAACATACGAAAGCAGACACAGTGATTCAGAAAGATGACTAAATGGTAATTAATATTAAGTTACAGTCATTCGGCTCTCTACAGTATGCATGCTTTGTGAAGTAGGTCATGGACAACACGGTAGAGAGAATATTTTTTTCTGTGTAACATATGAATTAACTTAAGAGAAAATTGTATTTATATGGCCTCAATAACGAAGCAATTTTTCTAAAAACTCTCGATAGACATCTTTACTTTTCGGCTGCAGAATATACAAACTATCAGTCGAAATTATCTGAAACTGGCCACAGTCAGCACTTTTCTCAATCTACTAAAGCAACATTTAACGTTTGAGCTAGAGCCTTACTGATGGTCACTGAGTAACAAACGTTCACTGGAAATCAGAGACATTTAAATAGAATTTGTAAATCCGACGGTATTAATGGAATCCTTGGAATAAAACAACTTCTACTTCATTTTCGCCAGTGCAAATAGTTTCCTCGGTAACATTTTTATGTAGCGCTTTCACTTTAAATCTAGTCCTGTTACATAACTTAGGAGGGTTGAGGTTGCGTAGAAATATGATTGGAGCACCGATTTTCAGGTGAAAAGAATGATGTGGTATTCCAGGTGGGTCAAGGACTAAAGGAACTCTACTGGATAATGCATAGCTTCATCGATTTCTGGTACAGATTCCACCGATTTTACTTTACCTCAGCACCAGGCTATTTCCCTAGTAAATTGGAATTTACTTTATTAACTGTATCGTTTGTGGGAGACAGAATTACTTTTTCTCTTAGACACAATGCACAGTTCTCTCTAACTTGATAAATGTTGCGGTAATTTTGTCGGTTACACTAATTATATATTTCACAACATTAGCAAGATGACCAGGAATATTTAGTGTACCTTCCACCTCAGTTATGTTTCCATCACCAATGTCAATAATAATTTTGAAAATACTTGTGTTCTTGTGTCTCGCTGTAGATGAAGATATTCCCTGTTGAGAACATAGCCTTAACTTTAGACTTGAGGAATGAAGATTTTAAGCAGTCGTGAACATCGTCTGCACGTGTCCCGCGTGGTACAACAAACAAAGTTTGTCTGAAGTCGCCTGCCGATAGAACTGTGATTCCACACATAAGTCTGCTTCAGTTTCGTAATATCCTGAAGTGTTCTATATACAGCCTCGATACCTTTTTGTGTGTCAATGTGTACTCATCCCATACGATAATTCTGGATTTTCGAAGCACTTGTGCCATGTCACTATGTTTTGCTACGTTACATAAGGTAATTACAAAGTAATTAAGATTTATTGGTAAACGTAGAGTGAGACGTTTTACCTCCGTCAATATAATTGTCTACTATACTGGAAGAAGCAACTGCAATGGCAACCTTTTTTGCGCTTTTAACAGTAGTCAACAACAAATCAGTCAAAAAGGTTTTGTCATTACAACCTGGTGCGTCGAGAAAGAACCAATAGCCTATCAGAAGTAATACTTTTCATTACATCATCGTACACTTTTCTCTATTATTCGTTTAATTTTGGAACACTTTTAGTAACGACTTCATTGAGCTGGTCAATATTGTTTGACATTTCTGTGAGGTAGTGTCAGGTACCAAGCACAGACTGTTGATCTCGTAAAGGTGAGGAAACTCCCAACTGCGACATTTTTCCCTGACATAGATATTACAATATCTCCAATAATAATGAGACTTCGATTATTTATGAACCTAATTATTTATGACTCCATATCTCATGAACTGTGTGACGTACTATGATAAAACTTCGAACGTACGTTCAGTGGTGTGTCTGTATACTGTCTGTAACATTTCTCGCGGGTACTATTGATAGCATACGAGTAATAAATTGTAACGTCATGCCAAATACCGTAATTTTACTACATGAACGCCGAGAAAGTCAGCGATAAACGTTTTTTCCTTTCATCATTTTGCTACGATTGTCAGCAAGAAAAAGTTTCCTAAAGGTATGAAACTACGTTTAAAGTTTGTTGCAAGTCACTAAGTGCTCTTCTTCTCAAATAGCGAACTGATAAAGTCACACTATCACGTGCCGCAAAACGGGAAAGTTTTCATTGTTTATAGCGTCATATCCCCTGAACTCTCGGCTATCGTAAAATCCTTTCTTCGCTGTCGTCGTCTACCTATAACCTACATCCCTGAGAAATTTCAGCTTCATATGTGAAGTAGGTTTCGAGATTTCGTGTTTAGTCAGTGAGTGAGTGATGAGTGTCCTTTTGCTTTTATATAGATAGAGATTTAGGAGACAATCTGAGCAGCTTTCTGGGACCGTTCGTTGATGATGCTGCCGTTTATCGGTTATTAAAGTCACCAGGAGGTCAAATTGACAGTTGACCCTAAGTAACGAAAGGTGTGAGATGATCCATATGATCTCCAAAAGAAGTCCGTTAAACAGCGTTTACCTGATAAATCAGTCAAATATATAAGGCCGGAAAATCAAATAAATACTCAGAAATTACAATTACGAAAACTTTAATTGAAACCAACAAATGGGGTAATAACGCGTGGAAGGCGAAAAAAGGCTGTGTTTCAGTGGCAAAACATATACAATAAACTTCTTCAGTATTGGACCCGCATCAAAATATATATCGTAAAATGACATTATAAAAAAAAGTTTTTCCTTCTCTAGCTGCTAATTATTTTATTATTATAGCGACAGCTGTTTTGTCCATAGGACATTTTCAAGCAATTTATCTTTCTGTTACGCTAATTGTGCTTATGTACTTATTGCGTGCAGCTATTACGAACTTTTATTATATCTGTATAAAGTTCTATAAGATCTTCATACAGATATTATAAAATTTCTTATAGCACTTCATACAGATATAATAAAAGTTCGTAATAGCTGCATGCAATAATAAATACGTACAATTAGCGTAGCAGAAAAATAAATTGCTTGAAAATGGCCTATGGCGCCGTGGTGGAGTAGCCGAGCGGTCTAAAGCGTCTCGCTGCGGAGCGCGCGGTTGCTCGCCATGGATGTTAGAGTCCTCCCTGGAGCATGGGTGTGTGTGTTGTCCTTCTATTAGTTTACCTAGGTTTAAGTAGTTTGTAAGCTACGGACTGGTGACCACGCAGTTTGGTCCGATAGATATACAAACATTTGAACATTTGATTTGGCCTATGGCCAAAACAGCTGTCGCTATAATATTAAAATAATTATCATCTACAGAAGAACAAACTTTCTTTATAATGTCGTTTTATAACTTAGAATATGCAGTTATTCTACACACTTATTGGTCCTATATTAGGAGTATTGCCGCGCATTGTGGGATCCCCGCGAAGCGGAACTGAAGGAGGCTATATAGAGTAAATTCAAAGGACAACTCATTTTGTATTATCACGATACAGGGGAAGAAGTGATACGGATATGATGTATGAATCAAGTGGAAATCATTAAAAGAAATGCATATTGAAAGAAATGCGTTATTCGTTGCCGCGAGTTATAGAGGTATCCAGAAAGCTGTTCGATAAACCCTCGGCCAGGCACTCAAATGTGATTTGCAAAATATGGAGATGTAGTAGATGTAGATGCCAGTACCGAATATCCAATATCCATTACCCAATTAGCAACTGCATTCTCTAAATACTTATTTTTCTTTGCACATGTATCTCACTCTGAATTAACAGGTAATATCACGTTACAGCTTATCTTCTATCTCCAACACTAATACACACGTTGGTAACCTCACTATCTTGGATTAGATTCCACTGGAATGTCTTATGACTGCCGCCAACAGATAGTTGTAAAGTGTGAAATTGGTTTCCTTGAGGATCTAACCTTACTGTGCTATCAAATGCGATGATACAAACAGGCTGTTACTATCAAAGGCCGGCCGCGGTGGCCGAGGGGACTGAGGCGCTTCAGTCACGGTCTGCACGGCCACTACGGTCGGGGGTTCGAATCCCCCCTCGGGCATGGACATTTGTGCCGTCCTTAGTATAAGCTAGTTGATAAGTAGTTTGTAAGTTTAGGGACTGATGACCCCGTAGTTAAGTCCCATAAACTATACAAACATTTGAACATTTACTATCAAAGCTATCGTGTTACTACAGCCTTGTTACGGTACCCGAAATGTGTACTAATTCTGAATAGGAAAGCTATTTAGGTATTTAAGGTTTTAACCAAAAATTTTGTTTTTGTTCTCTTGATAATCACTAAAAGTCACAATTCTTCTTCACAGAACTTTTGGGCAGAAGGTCGTTTGTTTGCCAAAGTACTAGCTTCTGTTGTAAGTAAAGCTTTGCCTTATGAATAAAATCAGTTCGTTTTTATCGTTCCTTTACCTCCCGGATGACCTCCAAAACCTTGCCGGCGTATATTGGTAATGCAGTGAAGGCTTTCATGACCGGCTGAAATAGTTGCTGTTGAATTTTCCGGGTTGTGTGGTCTTGGCCGAAGAAACACCGCTACCAGAAGGACCTCTGAAGATGTCCAGCGCAGCTCTGGACGAAACGTCAGAAGCAGAAATGTTTTTTCGACTACGACTATACAACCCGGAAGATTCAACAGCAACTATATCTCGGTAACATCTTTCCAAAATACCACTGATAAAGTTTCAGTCATGCCTCGAGGAAATTTCTCAGTGCTCACATTTTCAGTTGACATCTCCACCGTAAGATAGAACGCTTTTATATGCAATGAATAATGGAGAATTCATCGTAAATGTCTCCCTTGTGCCATGCGGATATGCTCAGTCAAACGTTACCTATTAACGTTAGTATTCACACATTTTGATTATCTCTACAATTTTACATAAAAATTAAGAAACCCAAAATCAGCATCTAATACACAAGACGTATGCAAAAAGTATACTGTACTAATAGAAAAGGAAAATGAAAAATGTAAACACTATATTTTTTGTGGATAGGGTTTTCTATTTCAAACTCCAAATTAAATAAAAAAGTAGAATATCATCATAGAAGGTAAAGATTTCAGCACGTTAATCAAGCTTGCAAGTTACTGTAACGGTTTAATACCCCGTTTGTTTGCATTATCCTTCCATAATGTCATTGTCTGAAATACATTGCTGTAATAATATTGTTGATGTGGATGTTGCAAATTTTATTTCTACTCTGTTGCTTTCAAATTGAGTATCATTATACACGGTTTTGAGAAAACAGAAAAATATCTATTCAGGATATTATTTTCAAATTTAAATAGTGTATATATGACATTTTTCCAAGTTTTTATTTATATATTTCTGATATATTTTTCCTACGGAAAATGGCAGCGATCTAAAAAAATTTGAATAATGTAATAATTGAAGCAGTCAAGATGGCATATAATATTTTATTTCATTATGATGATCGGTTTCGACCTACATGGATCATTATCAGATTATGTCCTTGATGAGGAGCTGGCCTATCTCTGGTGTTGCTCTACAAGGGATGGACCAACTTCTCACCAGGGACATGATCTGATGATGATCCATGTAGGTCGAAACCGGTCATCATAATAAAATAAAATATTATATGTGATTTTGACTGCTTCAGTTATTATATTATTCAACTTTCCCATGTGATTAGCAGCTCTAATTTCACAAAATGTTTATGGAACTTGTGATACGCAAATTAAGATAGTTTTCAAGATATTTGAATCTTTCTTCATAAACAGAGTACATTTCTTTTCACTTTTTAAATTTTTAAAATTCTGCAATCAATGTAATATAGTAACTTCTGAATTTTTTTTCTGCAATCTCTGTTTCTTTTTGGCAACCACCCCGACCCACTGCACATCATTAATCTACCACTGGTTCAGATGGTGTCCAAAATTCACTTTTGACCCATTTCCTTGGTTACACAGCTACGCCACTGCTGAGGTTGACGTGGTACTGCCGCTTCTGGCTCGTGTGTCGCTGTGGTATTGGACACGCATGCATGTTCAGTTCCAAATCACTCGCATTCACATCTTCCACAACACGAGATGGATGCACTTCGTTATTTGTGTTGACCCTCCTATGGTGACGCTATATAGAATGACAGGGATTAACTATTTGCTGCAACCTAGCAAATTTGTCCTTTAGAAACGGGGAAATGTCGTAAGTAGTGTTATGTAGTATTGTCCACCATTCCTTCTGTCTTATAAGTTCTTATAATGCAATTATAAGTGACACATTAAAAAAAAATGTAGTCGGGTGTTTCCGAAACACCACAATGACAGAGGTCACTGGTTTTTCTTTTGAGCCTGTACAGATAATGAGCGTGTCCCTGACTGGGATTTACCTGGTCAAGCGCTAGGTGTTCTCCGAAAAACGGAATTAGTTGGTGGACTGATCCACCTACTCTACTTCCGTTCCAGTCGTTCTGTCAAGTTCACACTATCCAGTTGAAGAGTCTGTCCTTGGTTGTTGCTCATTGGTCCCATATTTTATAGACTTTCGCCACATGTGGGGTACTGCAAGGTCCCTGTGAAGTCGAGCACTCAGCCATACTATCATTTTCTCAAAACCCTTCGTGCCATTTTAAATAAAGCTAAATGGCTGCATTTTCAGCAATAAAAATTGACTATTATAACTAGCTATAATCCAAAATTTCGCATTTTTATACTTTATGGTGTACGAAATATTGTCAGTACAAAAACTTTAATTTTGTCACTCACTTACGGGTTATCAAAATGCTAATGCTCTTCTAGCAGACAAAAAAGATACTTTCAATTCTGTATTTTTTGTTTAACCTGTAATGGAAGGAAAAATAAAACATCCTTAAATTTCAGTTCTATTTTAGAACATACTTTTCGGATGGTAAAAACAGACCCCGTAAACAAGGTCCAAATTAATGCATCGATGATGGCCTCACGGTAAAACGCTGCATTACTACCAGGTAGGTTACAAGTTCGATTGCTGGTGGCTGTGAACTATTATTTTTCATCTTTTCGTCTTAGTGAAACTCTCACCTCTCTAAGATGTAACTAGTTACAATACACGATACGTTGTTACGATTGCAATTAAACTGTAGGTGTACGGAACGAAAGTACGGAACTTATACTGAACATTCAACACATAATAATGGCAAAACGATTGTCTACATACGTGCACCGCAAACCGCCCAAAGGTGCTTAGCGGACGGTACTCAGTACCACTACTAGTTACTTGATTTCCTGTTCCACTCCCATATAGAACGAGGGAAAAACGCCGCGGTTGAGTAGCCGAGCGGTGTAAGGCGCCTCGCTGCGGAGCGCCGGTTGCTCGCCGTCGGAGGTTCGAGTCCTCCCTGAGGTATAGGTCTGTCTGTGTGTTTGTCCGTAGGTTAGTTTACCTTAGTTGAAGTAGTTTGTAAGGTACGGACTGATGACCACACAGTTTGGTTCGATGGATTTATAAACATTTGTACATTTGTGGGAAAAACGAATACTTGTATGCACCTGTACATGTCCTAATCTCTCTAATCTTATCCTTGTGGAGTTTTTAAAATTTTTGTTATCCTTGTGGTCTTTACGCGAAACTTAGGTTGGCGGTAGTGGAATCGTTCTGCAGACCGCTTCAAATTCCGGCCCTCTAAATGTCTTCAACAGTACTTGAGGAAAACAACGTCGCCTCCCCTCCAGCGACTCCCAGTGGAGTTCCCGAAGCATTTCGGTAATCTCGCCGCACGCCTCTGAACTGCCTGTTTTTTATCCTCCTTTAAATCGATCGGGTGGGAATCCCAAACACTTGAGCAATACTCAAACGTTTTATATGAGGTGGGACGAATCACACCTTCCCAACATCCTCCCAATAAAGCGAAGTCGACTATTTTCCTTCCCCGCGACTGCCCTAATTTGCTCGTTCCATTTCATATCGTTGTGTAGCGTTACGCCTATGTATTTAATTGACCCGACTCTGTCAAGCAGCACACTGCTGACGCTGTATTAGCACGTTACGGGGTTTTTCTCCTACGCATATGCATCACCTTACATTTTTCTGCATTTTGCGCTAGATGCCATTCCTCGCACCACCTAGAAATTTGGCCCACGTCATCCTGCCTCCAAGTGGTCTAAGCATGAGTCCAGAATGAATAAGATTACAGCCATTCTTTTTTTCTAAGCAATTTTTTAAATATATTTATATATAAAAAGTGATTTACTTCTTTACTTGCTTGGTATGTGACACAATTATTTCTGTCAGATTCATTTGTACAAACATATTTAACACGCTCCACTTCTTAATATTTGTTCTTGTCAACAATTTATTGTATTCAGTACTCTTTTGCACTAGCTACCAGGTGGTTATTATTACGAAAACATTTGCATCGTATCTGGATTATTCATTCAAGATGAGAGATCGTAACGTTTTATGACTGTGACGTGCAGTGTGTCCAACGTTGCAGGCATCTTGTTACTTTACATTAATTTATATACATTTCATCAGAGTTTTGATAATATAACATTTAAAACATGAAAATATTACTGAGGTGATCGAACTGCATTTATGGCTTACATCAATATATTATACATGAGAGGTCCATTGCAGATCTGCAAACATTAATGTCGATCAGAAAGTACCGTTCATTTATTACGTTGTTCTTTGAGTGAAACTGGTGGCACTGGAAGAACTTTTTAATAGAAATAACAAATAACAAATTTTAAAACGGGGACATTCTGGATTCAAACGCATTTTTATTCCGACAGAATGATCTGTATTTAATGTACATGAGGGCTTTTTGTGTAAAGCCCTTTTTAAACGAAGAACGAACTTCTAATGGACTGATAATAAGTTGCGTTAATGGCGGCCGTCTATCGTTTGAATGGGGTCACTAGTATTGTCACGCTAGAATCGATGCGCGATAATCGTAGCGCTAAGGAAATTCGGTCAGTTCTAAATTCGGTACTAGTGGGCTCACTGCGCATGCACCAGCTAGTACCTGTCTGCTGCAGTCAGGTTTCGATTAGTCTGTCATTTTGCTTCCTAGTAACGTGTATTTTGACTTTTGTGAAAGTGTGTGATAGTTTCATTGTCGCAAGGAACTAAATCAAATGTTTGTTAAGCTTATGGGACTTAACTACGGGGTCATCAGTCCCTAAACCTACAAACTACTTATGAACTACTTATGAACTAAGGACGGCACAAATATCCATGCCCGAGGGGGGATTCGAACCCCCGACCGTAGTGGCCGTACAGGCCGTGACTGGAGCGCCTCAGTCCCCTCGGCCACCGCGGCCGGCCGCAAGGAATTCTCCGAGCAAGTGACTGCATTGTATTTTCGTAAATATTTTCATGAAATTATTTAAAGCTTTGTAATTTTCATAATTATTTAGTGATGTGCTAACGTGAAATCACGACGATTGCTGATGTTATGGAATGGAACTAAGCTGTCATTACACTTTTAATAGATGCATATAGTGAAGACCCAGCCCTTTCTGATGTTGGGAATAGCTCGTACCACAATAGGGTAGTTATTTTTCGCTCGTAGTCACAGAAACTCGTAAATATTCGTTAAGAAAGCTTGAACTTATAGCAGTATCCGGTTTATTTACGACGTTCAGGAATTCATTTGGATCCTCCGGCATTAATTGTCTCTATAAAACACACTTACTTCAGCCAAGAGCGAAGGTTTATTTGTTGGTTTTTCTTACCGGTTTTGATGAACTATGTCGTCATCATTTATAATCTTCTGGGCCCGCTGCGCCATATATGTCATTTAGATACACTGTAAATTATTGATACCAAATACGCTGCTTTTTATTAAATTGTTTAATACGACAGGCCTGTTTCGGCGTGAATGGCATAGTCAGGTGTACTGTAAAATACAAAGGTAGGTGTACTATTTAATTTAAGAAGATAATTGTACTTTATACATACATTGGTAGCTATTCTTACCCGTGTAAGATCGCTGCTTCTGTTATATGTATATGTTCTTATTTACATATGTAACTGTTGTTGTTACAGCTCTTACATAGCTGTATATATACTTTAAAAAAAGTCTTATGTTGTCGATGTTTAACAGCTATTTTGACAGATATGTCAGCGATATTACAAATTTACAATGCAATTATTACTTTGCTAATATATAGAGCATATCCGGTCTCAAGGAGAGTCTCCTTGTTACCTGTGGCAAGAACACAGACAATTTTTAAATGTGCAAGACAGATGACGATCCACTTTGGTGATGCAGATTTTAATCGTTTGACAATGTTCTTTTTCTTATATTTTCATTTTCACAAGTAACTCTTTATTGTATTTAAAATAGGAGAAAATTGTTATAATAATAATAAAAAAATTGTTTCTGATGATGATGGCATATTTCATCAAAACCGGTAAAAATAAATAAATAAACTAGCGATCCTGGCTGAAATAAGTGTGTTTTATATAAATTTTGATCACTCTTCATTGGCATAATGGGCACTGAACTATTAATTGTCTCATTACCATGCTGTATGCGTCACGGTTTTCTCTCTCTCTTCTGAAGCCACGGTCGCATCCAGCACCTATTTTTTCTTAGGCGTTGTAACAGTCTTCTAACAAATAAAGCCAACGCAGAAGCAGTCGTCGCTATAGATATGTTTTCCGTACTGAACTAATTTCCAGAAAATATACTACTGGTGTACATTCCTACAAAGCAAACGAACGAGACTAGCGGTACTTACGCTGGTAGCATTTACTATTCTATATAGTTTTTATGATGACAAATAGTTCACCTCACATTTATATAATCTGATGATGCCTCAAAAGGGCTACACGCGTCAGTAGTAAGGAAAAAAACTTGCAACTGAGACTGATTTTTATGATATATTCATAACCAGTAGCTGTACCAGCCACCAGCACGGTGTGAACCAGTTTTAATATTAATCAGTGTCTGCCGTCCCCACGGATCAGACATTTCACCAGTCCCAATTTCAAAACAATAATCTGACTGCCGCCACTGCGGATGAGACAAACTCTTTGTACGACAGCGGAAACTGGAGTATTGGTCTATGGCCAAACAGTGACCTCTCCGAGACGAGCCAATGGTATTATTACATCTCGGTAAAGTCTCGATCAGCGGCATTGCCCAATGTATTTACGTGACGTGAGGCGGCAGTGTTCGCAACAATCACTGTGGGTGCTGGGATGAATGGCGGCACACAATGGTTACAAGATGTGAAAATGAATGTGTTAACATCACGTTCGAATGATTTTATTTTCGAAATGAATCACAACGTTCGAATGTAGAATATCGCACACTAGAAAACTACGTTTCTCCACAGGCACTGTCTTTCTGTCAGATGTAACACTTTGAACACTTTGATGTTATGTAAATCGAAATACGCGTGCGTTTGTCGCTTAAATGATACGAATTACAATTTTATTTTTCAATGTACATAATTTGTTAAAACGCTTCCAACAACTTAATCTGTACTCTTCGGTTCCTGCCTAACCACTTCGTAAAAATCATAACATTGGTTGACAACAGTTGAAGGTGTACTCTTTGGTTCCTGCCTAACCACATCCTTGAAAATCATGACATATTCGTAAAAATAATAATATTCGTCGATGTACCCTTGTACAGTCAGTAATTGAATTATCGTACACGCCATCGCCTACTCGAAATGTACTACGTTGCCAACCTAACACTGCTTCGGACGCACCGCGACGCTACCCATGCCACTGATCGAGACTGACTTACATCTCTGGATATCCTTGGCGCGTGGTAGCAACCTACTACCAACTTTAGTTTTGTGCCAAGACTATGCCAAAACTCGCAGACGTGGATTTACGTAATGAAGATACGCGGCTGATCAGAGGCGTCCTGAATCGGTCGGCGTAAGGTATGCGCGACCGGCCAGCAGCTTAGAGAGCCTGAATAGGGAGAGGGTGGCCATGAGTGAAACCACTTATGATTGGCTGACAGCCCAGGACGCCATGTTTTTACCAGATTTGGCGGGCTTTGTATATGTGTGAATAGCTTCTGTGTTCTGCGGAGTGTTTTAAAAACTGTACAATTACATACATGTTGTATTACGGTAGGCACTGGTGTACTTTTGCACGTCTGCTGGCGGTTCTATTTACGTAAATTAACGTGTTGTTCGTCGGTCGTTGACGATAACTTTAGAACATCTCGGCAATTTTTAAGATTAAATGTTTATTTGAAGCGATTTACTGAGTGTAATAATCCGTACTACATAATCATTAAGGACAGTCAAGAGAAATGCCTCGTTGAACTTCTGTTGGCTGATGCTTGTCTTTGCAAGGAATAAGGAAACAGTGGCCGAGAAAGCGGGAACCTTAAAGGCGACTTACGGAAACCGACTAATTATTCCTGTCTGTTTAAACTCATACGATCATTTCAAACATTTCCTGCTGCCTTCCCTCCGCCTCTCGCCCAATGCAAGAAAGGCATTTATGAAAATCAATAACAGAACTGATGCCTGCGCAAATTCCGCGTGGTGTAGTGGTTGCGTACTGAATTCGTAATGTGAATCTCGCGAGTTCGAGAAGATAAGCGGCAAATTATTTTCAACATTATTAACTTTTTGTTAGTTTATGGTTTTGGTTTTCGAAATGTCATGCTACAAAGTATGTTTCAACATGGCTACGGCACATCCCCCTTATCTGTGTACTATTGGCTAGTAACAATCCTATAATTGGTTACGGAATGTAACATGAAAAGGGAAGTGGGGTGGGATTACTGACCCGTTGGAGATGTTCAGATAGCTATTTTGAGTTAGTTTCTGCTGTTTCAGTAGAAGCAGTAGCGGTATTTTTCCGATTTTCTGTGATTCTGTGTTCCTAAAAGTACTTACTTAATGACATTTTTGGTATTTCCCAGTGTAAGAAAATGTTATAAGATCGAAAGGAGCACATTTACAAAGTATTATATGGGGGCGGAAAGGGATGATATTGTACTAACTTCAGCGGTGGATATGCAGACAGCAAATTCTGAAATAGCTTCATTTTCTTTGAGATACAAAACATGAAATACGTCTCTTTTTTTGGTAATTAACTGCGAACTATCGAAGTTGCCAGAACATAGTAACATATGGTATTAACATTCGACAGTCACAGACACTGCTTCACGAGACCTTCAACTGCTCGCAAATTTATTAGGCCTATATAAACATAAATGAAGGGCATTTGTTTTAAACACGTACGGTTCTGATTAGTGAGGTAGAAGATCTGCCTTGGTCTCATGGGTGGCCTTATTTCTAAGGCCCTTTATTCACATGAAGTGTTAAGTGCCATCGACAAGGGATCTCAAATCGATTCCATATTTCTGGATTTCAGGAAGGCTTTTGACACTGTACCCCATAAGCGGCTTCTTATGAAATTGCGTGCTTATGGAATATCTCCCCAATTGTGCGATTGGATTCACGATTTACTACCAGAAAGAACACAGTTCGTTGTAATTGACGGTAAGCCATCGAGTAAAACAGAAGTGATATCTGGCGTTCCACAGGGAAGCGTTATAGGTCCATTACTCTTCCTCGTGTTTATAAACGATTTAGGAGACAATCTGAATAGCTCCCTTAGACTGTTCGCGGATGATGCTGTCGTTTATCGGTTAGTGAAGTCAACTGAGGATCAAAAGCAACTGCAAAGCGATTTAGACAAAATTTCTGCATGGTGCGAAAATTGGCAATAGACACTAAATAAAGAAAAGTGTGAAGTATTACACATGACCACTAAAAGAAATCCGCTGAACTTTAATTATGCGATAAATCAGTCAAACCTTAAGGTCGTAGATTCTATCAAATACCTAGGAGTTACAATTACGAACAACTTTGACTGGAGAGAACACAAAGAAAATATTGTGGGGAGGGCGAACCAAAGGTTACGTTTCATCGGCAGAACGCTTAGAAGATGCACCAGCTCCACCAAAGAGACTGCCTACATCACACTTGTGCGTCCTTTCCTGGAGTACTGTCGCCACCAGGTGGGACTGACGGAAGACATTGAGAAGGTTCAGAGAAGGGCAGCTAGTTTTGTTTTATCACGTTACGCAAGGGGGGGGGGAAGCGTCACGGAAATGTTGCACGAATTGGGGTGGAAATCATTAAAAGAAAGACTTTATTCATTGCGGCGTGATCTGTTTGCGAAGTTTTAATCACCGACTTTTACTTCTGAATGTGAAAATATTTTCCTAGCACCCACCTACTTACGGAGACATGACCATCCCAATAAAATAAGAGAAATCAGATCGAAAACGGAACGATTTAGGTGTTCTTTCTTCCCGCGCGCTATTAGAGAATGGAACGGTAGAGAAAAGTTATGAAATTGGTTAATGAACCCTCTGCTAGGCACTTTAATGTGATTTGCAGAGTATCTATGTAGATGTAAGTGGTTGCATGTCTGCCAGGGTCGCTATATAAATACACGTCCCGCTCGCAGTCTGGTAAAAACATGGCGGCCACCGGCCAGTTGGTCACTCTCTCCCTATATAGGCTCTCTAGCAGCTGTCGCCCGTCCGCCTACTTGCTGCGCTGACCTTTAGACGTTCACGTCGTCCGCTCTGTGAGCCGACAGCGGGGGCGGCGCGGATAGCTGCTAGCCCGACATGGCCCTGCAGGGCCCTTTAGGGTCACCCATTCACGCCCTGCGGTCTGCCACTGCCACGCCACACGCCCGATAGTCCAGCTGTTTGTTGCACCTAACTGATGTCGAATCCGAGGCACGAGCAGTTTCAACACGACTTTCCTGGTTACTGGGTAGCCAGTACACGCTGTACATAAAACCGGGAGCAGTTCTATTTATTTGTTGCACAAGAACTGAATATTATACAGATGTCATAAGTTTTTTCTTTTAAATACAAATATTAGACCTAAATGGCGTCCGCGACGGAGAAGATGGACTTCAGAACGGCGTCGATGGCGGAAGAGGCAAACCTGCAAACCTGTAGTGTCTTTACTCCAGAGGATCGGCTACAAAAGGCGTCTGACTCCATGTTAGGGGCGACCTCGTTTAAACAGTGGAAGGCAACGGGAAAACCACCACTGCTATTTTCGCAAGACAAAATTTTCAAATGTTTGTTCAGCTTAAGGGACTTAACTGCGGGGTAATCAGTTCCTAAACCTACAAAATCCAAAAGTCAATACAGTTTCAGCCGACCAGTTGCATAAAATGGTTTACATCTATAAACTTTTACCAAGGTTTCGGCAAAATTAATTTTGCCTTCTTCAGAAGTATACCTAATGAAAACGTGACACACAAATATGATAAATAGTAAGGGCTCCTACGCTCTGCCAGTGCGCAGTGCTCACTCGACCTGTGTGTGAACGTGCTCCACAATTTTATAATGTGACACTGTTTTTAAATTTTACTTTTTAATCTATTGATATGGAGTCAGCCACATTTTAACAACTTTTTTAATGTGAGCTTTATTGTAAGTACATTTTCACCTATGCTGTATTTTTAATTTCTTATTTTAGGAACACCTTTGTATTTTGCTATTTATCATATTTGTGTGTCACGTTTTCATTAGGTATACTTCTGAAGAAGGCAAAATTAATTTTGCCGAAACCTAGGTAAAGGTTTATAGATGTAAACCATTTTATGCAACTGGTCGGCTGAAACTGTGTTGACTTTTGGATCGTGTTGCACCGTTGCTGAATTGCAGCCATGTTTAAAATTTAAATCTACAAACTACTTTTGAACTACCTTCCACTAAAGACGGCACAAACATCCATGCCAGAGGGGGGATTCGAACCCCCGACCGTAGCGGCCGTGCAGATTGTGACTGGCGCGCCGCAGACAGCTCGGCCACTGCGGCCGGCCTTTCCCAAGACAACCTCATGGCTTTACTCAATGTTAAATTAATTCTGGAGTACCTGTAAGTCCAGGGGGAGACAGGGTTGAGAGGAGCCTCGGAATGTAAAGGTAAGTCTAAACCAGGAATGGCCAAACACCGCCCCACCCGCGGGCGGCGTGTGGGGCAGAGTGGTTGTAGACGTCTGACTGAAGTTTCAATCCCGCGGTGGGGTAGCCGAGCGGTCTAAAGCGTCTCGCTGCGGAGCGCGCGGTTGCTCGCCGTGGAGGTTCGAGTCCTCCCTGGGGCATGGATGTGTGTGTTTGTCCTTAGGTTAGTTTACCTAGGTTTAAGTAGTTTGTAAGCTACGGACTGATGACCACGCAGTTTGGTCCAATAGATTTACAAAAATTTGAACATTTTTTTTTTTTTTCAAGTTTCAATTATCTAATAATAAATTAGGAAATGATGCCACGACACTCAGCAATGAGTAAAACGACTATTAATCAGAACCATGAGTGACTTGGCAGATGTCAATACGGTTATCGAATTCTTGCCTTATCCGTTCCAGCATGGCATCGTCGACTTCCCGTATTCTGTCCCTTACCTGTGCTCTATCACACCAGATTTTTAAAGTGTCCCCAGAGGAAAAAGTCACACTGAGGGAGATCTGGTGATAAGCTCTCCCCTTCTTTAGCAAGACCGATCCATCGATGCGGCAGCTCCGTTTACCCGCGAACTTCACGATGAAAATGGAGTGGAACCCCATCTTGCTTAAACATAAATTGAGAGTCCAATTGCATTTGAGGCTCCAGCCATTGCTGCAACATGTCCACGCAGAAATATCCAGTGACAGTGCTCTCGTCAAAGAAGTAGGGCCCGTACAGTTTTCGACGTGACAAGGCACAATAAATATTTTCCTTCGGGTAATCAAGCTGAAATTCAATGCATTCATGTGGTTGCTTTGTACCTCAAATTAGACAATTATGCCTTTCCACTCTGACATTAGTGTGACACATGGCTTAGCAGCTAAGAATTAACCATCAGCAATGCCATTTCCACCCTCACTTAATTGTTGTTCAAACAAAACTCAAAACGCTTCTCTTTGTCCACGTGATGAGCTTCTGCACTAACTCCAATTTGAATGGTTTCATAGACAGCTTCTGTCGCAGGAGTTTCCACACTATTATTGGAGCCTTTTCGAGTTCACGGTATGCATGACGCTCTGATTTCTTTGCACTCCTTATGAATGTCTCTCGTACGCGCTCCACATTCACTTCACTCACACTGGGACGTCCGCTTCCCATTGTAACGAATTTGTTGTGTCAGTGGTAAATGGCGTTCTTTGTCGGTGACTTCTTACCGTACTTGGTTCTCCGCTGAACAGATGTAGCACACTTTTTTTGTCGAACTCCAACACAAAGAAGTTGTCGACTAGCGCTAACTGTCGGCAAATTACCAAACTACGCTGTGGTGGTATACACGAAAAAAAAAAAAAAAAAATGAAAACTTTCTGAGATTCTCTTCAAAATGACATGTATGATATCTGTACAATGTTTGGGTCTTGTGCAGCAAATAATTGAAAGTGCTTCCGGACTTTGAGTATACCCTGTATTTAATCACCTTCTTATGTAAGATCAGTGAGAAGAAGAAGCAGACCCCTGTAAAATTTATAAGGTGTCTTCCACAATCCATTTTGCAATTGTTTTAGATTTTCTGCCTTAGGTGCACTATGACGTTTCTATCATAGTGTGTTCTTGGTTTCATATACTGATGTGACAGTAGTCTCTGGATACTACCCGGTATCGAATACGGTCTCCTGTTCTCGGGCTAGTCCAACAATTCGACCTAGCGTTGACTCAACAAGCCGTTGGAACTCACATGCAGCAATAATTGACAATTGTATCTCTATTGCCCTCCATAATTGTGAAATTGCTTCTGGTGCAGGATTTTGTGCGCGAAATGACCTGTCGATTATATCCTATAAATTTCCCATGGATTCGTGGATTATATATCATAAATTTACGATCGATTCGTGTCGGTTTAACTGGGTGGCCAAATCTGTGGATGAAATTTTCGAAACGTTGTTCTAATCAATAGAGAAAAGTCGTGGTATGGTGACATCAGTCATCATGTCTATTAAAATTATGTCCTATTTACGAGGTTCATGAACTGCTAGAAATTCAAAGTTCCCGACCATGATCCCTTCTAGGAAACGATCAGTTCCATACAAAAACAACCAACAACGTTAAGAATCTCTCACCAACTTGCAGAGAGCGTTGTTTGGACTTCGGACCATGTTTTAGTGCTGTCTGCGCCACACTTGAAACAGCTCTTACCACCTAAATTGAGGACTAATCTTATCTGCCAAGTGCATCTCGGACATGCTCAATCGTGTTTAAGTCCACGACATTCTTTCAGTTCCCTCAATTTCAAGCATGTAGCCCACCAGTGCAGCTCTATAGGGACGAGCGTTAGAAGAAACCCATCTCCTATAGCAGCAGCGAAGGGCACAATAAAAGGTCGAAGGATCTCGTCTGAGTAATTCTGAACGACAGGATTGTTCAGATTTGCAGAGATAAGGGACCGACGTTTGTCCAATTGTATAAAAAATCTTATGTGCCAACACATCGCGTCCCAATTCATCACGACTCCAGTTGGCAAGGGAAACTATTTTCCAACTCCCCGTCGTATAAAAATATAAAACATCACAGCTTGTATGATACTGACAGATTGAAGGTTTGGCGCATAGATATTGGCGCATGGTGCAGCACGATAGCAGGATACTGTTTGGAAGCTAGTTACACAGAAGTAATTTCATTACATAATATTAAGTCAAGGAGTGGATAGTGGCGAACACTTTTTGGTTTTATAATGAAACTTACATCAAGTATGAACAAATACCATATTATATTATTAACAGTTTTCATAAAAAAAATTCACATAATTCTGGTCTCATATTACCCCCATGTTCCATGGGTGGGTGAAATTACGATTAGGTGATACCATTCCCTTCTATTCCTTTCCACCAAGGTATACAATCAAATGTTATAATTTCAGGCATTGTTATACATGCGGTATACCTTACATTACAACACGTTTTCCAGTTATTATAGTTCTCGATTCTCTGAACGTGTGTAATAGTATAAGATGCATGGTGAGAACCGGGACAAGGCACAGTGCTGATGGTTTATAGAAAGACGAGAGATAGGTATTGGATGGGAGGCAAGACACAGCCGAAGATGATAATCTTTGAAAAGATTTCTTGTGTCCGTCAACAAGATTAGAGTCATCACATAAAAATCTTATAAATTTATAATAACGAACATGGTTCTTAATATAAAGGACTTATTTAAATCGAATTGTCAAGGTCTAAGTTATGAAACTGGTTGAATGTCTATGTTGCAAATGTAATAAAATATCAAGATTCGCCTAGATTTCATCCTATGTCTAGGTGTGATGTAACTCAATGCCTAGGTTGATTTTAGTTATATTTTATTGCGAAGGTATAGGTGTAGGAATGATCCAATGTCTAGGTAGCAAAAGATCTAATGTCTAGGTTGTAATATGTCTCTATGTCTATGGCGTATTATGTTCTAAATGACTGTTAGATCTCGGTTATAGGAAGGACACAATGTCTGGGTTGCAGATACGAATGACTGTCCAGCTTAACCCATATGTAAGTATGCATGATATAAGGATAAAATTGATACACAAAGAAAAATAATATATTTATTGTCATCATTTGAAATGTCAAAGCACAAGTCATAAGAATGATTAAATTCAAGTGTATGTTTTACAATTACAAAATGCTATTTCAGCCACATGTATACATGGAGTATATCTTATAACATAGCACAGTATCTAATTACTTTAGTTCACAGTGTGCTGAAAGGATGTAAAGGCATAATAAGATGAATGTTGAGAACCATTAGAAGTTGCTGTGCTAATAGCTTTGAGACAGAAGATAGCGGGTATTGGCGGGAAGGGGATCCATAGCCTAAGTTGCTAATGCTTAAGAGGATGATATATAAAGTCTATACTTAAGATAAGCTTCTATTTGAGTGCATTCGTCAGTAAGCTTGAGGGTACATTTATTGAAGAACGAGCAAATAAACTTAAAAAAAGGAAATGGTTCCCTTTATTGAGAATTTAATTATTTCGGATTGCCAAGGTCTAAGTTATAATTGTGACTCAAAGACTATGTTTCAAATGTCACTCAATGTCTACATTGATGTAGATATGACTTGACGCCAGGGCCTAATGTAATTTATTGCCTACGTTTATTTTATCTAACCATAACTTCCAATGTCTAAGTATAGGAATGACCCAATGTCTAGGTTGGAACTGATCTAAAGTATAAATTGAAATATGTTTCTATGTCTAAGTTGTGTGTAGCTCTAAATGGTACCTAAGGTCCAGATTATAGGTTTTACCAAACGTCTGGATTGTAGATACAACTGAATTTCTAAGTAAACCCAAATGCGAGTATGCATGATATATAATTAAAATTGATACATCAGACGAACAAACATTTTTTCACCTGAAATAACAATATTTATGTACGATTATTCATAAAAGTGTCAGTAGCATAGAATAAAACAAAGTGACTGCTATACTATTTCAATGTGATTATTTAAGTCACAGCTATACATGAAGCATACTTTATAATATAGTACAATGTTTAATTATTTTACTTCACAGTTTGCAGAAAGGATATAAAGGTATAATAAGAGGAATGGTAAGAACCAGTACAAATTCAGTGATAATGCTTTTATAGAAAGAAGAGAGAGGGGTGTTGGAGTGGAGGAGAGAGACAGCTTGATTTGTTAACGTTTAAGGAAAACATATGTAAAATCTGTATGTAAGACCAGTTTCTATTTGAATTTATCCACCTATAAGACAAAAGGTTCAGTCATGCAAGTTAGAAAAAGTTTATCAAATTTTAAAAACAACATGTTTCTTAAGCCAACTTGTTTTTGGATGTACGTCGATGATACTTTTAAGGTGTGGCCTCATGGGGAAGAAGCTCTCAACCGCCTTTTGGACCATTTTAATTGCATGCATCCCAACATCAGGTTCACAATGGAAGTTGAGAAGGAGGGGAAGCTTCCGTTTCTTGATGTTCTGGTTTACAGAAGAAGTGATGGGAAACTGGGACATCGTGTTTATCGAAAACCTACGCACACGGACCGCTATATGCATGCCTCGAGTTATCATCCTCCGGCCCAACGTACTGGCGTTCTTCGGACATTAGCTAGAAGAGCTTACGCCATTTCGGATGCAGAAAGTTTGACGCAAGAACTAGATCATCTCAAAGTTGTGTTTCAACAGAATGGCTACACAGATAAGCAGCTCCGCTGTGCTTTACAGTTTGGTCCTTCACCTGAACCATTAAATGAGACCCATAAATCAGTTGGTTTCCTACCTTTTGCCGGGAGTATTTCACCAAAGATAGGTTGAATTTTAAAAAAAAGTCTGACATTAAGAGTGTTTTTCGTCCGCCAGTGAAGACGAGAGCACTTCTTGGATCTGTGAAGGATGATTTGGGTCTGAGGAAGCCCGGGGTATATAAGATACCCTGTCAATGTGGGAAAACGTATATTGGTCAGACTATCCGTACCATTCAGGACACATGTATTGAACATCAACGCCACACACGTTTGCTCCAGCCCGAGAAGTCGGCGGTAGCTGAGCATTGTCTCGATGAGGGACATAGAATGTTATACAACAAAACTCACATGGTTGCTTCAGCATCTCGTTACTGGGACTGTGTCTTAAAGGAATCCATAGAGATTCGATTATCTGACAATCTGATTAACAGAGACAAAGGCTACCTTCTTAGTAAATCCTGGAACCCTGTCTTATCAGATGTTAAAAAACAACGGTTGGTACTTCAGAAATCTGAATAATAATTTTCTTTATCATCGATTATCGATTTCGCCGGTCTTTACCACCAGAGCTGCTGTATGTCTTGTGCGCCAGAGGGCAGTTACTGTCACTTTTTGCGCACGCGCTATGGGTCTTCCTCGATGTATAAAGGAGACGCCGATTGCACTGGGAACTCAGTTCCGGCGAGATTGTCTATCATCAAGCTCACCTGAGGATGGCGGGCAGTTGCGCCGCTGAAATACTGTGTCAAGTTGACATTAGTATCCGGCTGCAGACCCGAGAAGATTACAAGCAGTTATTACGCCGGGAAAACCTTCGTGGTCACAACATGTTTCTATATAATACAGGGTTTAATTATTTTGGTTTGCCAAGGTACATGTTATAAATGTAACTTAATGTCTAGGTTACATTTGTAACGAAACTTCTAGGTTAACCTAAATATGACTTAGCTGTGCCAACTCGCCTTCATGTTTTTCGAAACTTTTCGTAAGCTCTTCTATCGATTTCTGTTTTGCTCTGCGCCGTGTGTGGCACCTTCATCGTGTCACGATTCTCTGGTCAGAGGACAAACTAGGTGCGGTTATCGCTGACGTTGTGATAAACAGTGTGTGATATTCCTGGTCTATGGTCACTTCATATTTCTGGCAGCTGGCTATTTCTTTGCTAACATCGTACGTGTCTTAAACGCGGAAGAAAGATAGAAGTACAGCATATGTTGAAATGTGAGGTGGGGAGCAGTAGCATATGGCACAGTAGGTGCTCGTTCCCATGGGAAAGCCCGCCTATGTTACTGGTACTCTCTTCGCATTGGCTGCTGCATTTCACGTCACGTGATTTCTTTTGAAATTTGTTTTGTTTATTATATACTAAATATTAATTATTCATAGCTGAGAATTTGTTATATATATCTCTCAAGGACAGGCTAGACTTTGACAGTCTAAAAAGTTTAAGGTACTTTCTCATATTGTAACAAGAGAAGAGTGATTTTGCAGAAGGCGCGCGACGGCCCTGTTTTGGCGCGAAACAGAGCGTCAGGTGCCCTCTCGCAACGCGCCGCAGTTTCAGTCTCGAGCTGACCACTATACGCGCCGGACCGCGCCGGTCATGAGTAAAGATTTGTGTAATAGTGATAACAGTCGAGGTTTCAACATGAACTACGGGCAGCATAGGCCGTGTCGTATTACAATAGTTGTTCATATTTTTTTTATTTATTGAATCCCTGACAATTAAGAATCTCGCGAGTCTCTTCTTATGCTTCCATCATACAGACCTGTTTTAGCCTCACTTTTATGCTGTAGAAGAACCAACGACCTGTGTGCTGTCTTCTGCGCTGGGGACACAACTATAGAAGACAACAGGTTAGTCAGAACTCTATGCTTTCCATAAAGACTTGGACAGCAACTACGGCACCTCGTGCTTACTGTAGGGCGGTAAAAATGCACACTGCTACGCAACAGCATCCGTAAGGATGTGGCGGTTTTAGGGGACTTGTCGGAGGAAGCAGAACTAACTTCTCTGTCCGGAAATAAAACCATAGGAAGCTTGTAAGTGCCTGCTGGTGAGATGAGAAGTCTGGCGTACGCTGTCAACTCGAAGAGATGGTGAGCGTGTCACTGTACAGCCCAGCTGTTTACGTGCTCCGGCAGTCACTCCGCAGCCGTATGCTCCACAGCATGTGGATTTCAAGTTTAAAGTGATCATCGCTATGCTTTACGAACATTTATGCTGGTGAAGTTTTCATCTCCCTGAACATTTGGACACTCTTGGCATTCACTAGACCTTGTCATCTTAATGGTTGATCTGTCAGTAAATCTTCTTGTGCTACTTCAAACAGTCAGGAAGTCAGCACAATTATGAGTGGTTTTTCGTTATGTTTATTGTGGATAACTTTGAAACGAGTCCATAAAAAAAATTGTAAGAAAGTGTCTAATATTGTGCCTCCTGTTTTGTATCGAGTAACTTGCTTGCAAGAAAATGTATAATATCGCTTCTACTGTGTGTATCGATATGTGTACTTAAGTCTGTGAAGTTTCATCTATGGCAAAGATTATGTGCCACATAGCATTGTAGCTCGCGCAGAGAGAGCACTTGTGGTTTAGCTCGCTTAGAGAGCGGTTGAGTTGTGTGTATGGCTCCGATGTAGAGCAGAGGCTGCTGTGCCAGCAAGTTGATTTGATTGTATTTGGAATATATATTGTATTTTTATTACTATGAAAACGTTGTGCCACCGCTGCAATGAAGATAATTGCATTTAATGTCATTACAAACGGTTGTATTATTAGGTAATGTAATGGTGATTATTAATAATAAGTAACAAAGTTGGCCTTTCTTTCCTTTTTCGTTTACGTATTTAGAAGGTTCACCTACTTCCTTCATTTGATAATTAGTTATATGTGGATTTAAAGTGCAGTATTGATTTTGGTAATCATGTTGAACAGATTTCGTTATTAGTGGCCGAGTAAATGATTGTTATGCAACACTGCAGTTAATTGATTATGATACTGAATTTTGATAATCGGCTACTGATCTGCATAAAATTCTCGCAGTCAAACTTTAAGAAAGTAGTTTGTGTTTTTAAAATCTTTCTCGCAGTCAAATTTTTTGAGTATAGTCAGTGTGTGTTTCATGCAGGTTGTTTCATGCAGGTCACAGTCGTATTCAAAATATCCGTTGCGCACATAATTTGTTTAGTGACTGTTTCTTATCTAACAGTATATACATCAGTATCAGGGCCATAATTAAACCAAATTGCTGTGTTAATGAACAATCTGTTGTCTGAGTAAACGATAGGTACAACATTAAACAACACACATACAGCTTTTAACTTGTTCCTGTTTGTGTGCTTTGCCAGGGTTGACAGCAGTCCCCAGGGGTCTTCTTCTATGTCTTGCATCTACGTCCTAGTTTTCTGTTAGTTGTTGTCAGCGGTTGCAACTTAACTTCCATTCTATCTCTTCATGTTGAAGAGCTCATTTGGCCTTTGCCTTGCATGAGGCGTTACCTATTGCAATTTTTAAAAAAAATCTGTCACTGCAGAATCCTGGTTTGTGCCCTTCCGCATCCTTGTCAACTACCCGGGGAATCGGTCCTGTGTTATTTGGCAGAATTCTTTCCTTCTGCAGGGTGAGTTGCCTACATGTAGATGTAATTAGGCAATTTTTTTTTTATTCTATGCATTAATTTCCGTGTGTTAGGAATGAATTTCCCTTCTTGCACTGGTTGTCCTGTCTGCTTTTCCTTTCTACATCCTAAATTTCCTTTGGGGTCACCATATTTTTTGTGGACCTTCCTCGCCATCACGCTGTGCTCGTGCAGGTTAATTACTACATTTCATTTTGTTGCCTTGCACCAACGTGATACATAAGGAGATCTGAAGCGTGACTGCTGCTTAATTTAGTGTAATTGTCTTTAATATTGACATTGAATCTTTCAGTTGTTGTGTCTTAGAAAATTAGGCCAACTTCTCTGGTGGCATGGTATATTGTAACTGATTTGTAAAACAAAACTAGTGAAAAGGCATGTGTTGCAGTGCATTCTTGTTGGTTAAGTGGCCTTTTCCTGTGTGCAGTCTGATGTTAATGTGCCGAGTTTTATGGAGGCTTTACATCTGTTTGCTTGATTGTAATTTTGCAAACTTTTCGGCAGGTGCCCTTGTGTACTTAATTAATAGTTACTGTTATTGTACCTGTGTTACGGTATCTTTTTGCCATCCCTTATTGTGGGATGTTAGTTAAGTGATTACTTCATAATTTCTCTTACTTTCAAATTTGTGGCCTGTTTGCCCCCACCCCCATATATATATATATATATATATATATATATATATATATATATATATATATATATATATATATATATATGACAAACAATAATCATTCATTAAGTACACTAGGGCACCTGTCAAAATATTTGTAAAGTTTCACTCAAGTAAAAACATTTAAAGCCTCCACAAAACTCGGCACATTAACATCAGAGTGTACACAGGAGAAGTGACCACAGTCCAGTTTTCAATGCGAAACAAAGGAGACCAAATAATTCGGTCGTTAATTCCTTGAGTTATATTGACTGAGAGATACAGCAAACGGACGCCCACTGCACTTTGTGGGACCTGGTTGACTTTTCCAGAATAACAGTGAGAGATACTACACACTAACCTCAGTGACGCTGTTAGAATCAAGTTCACCAGATGTTGTCAAGAATTGTTAAGACAGTTTTGTAAACAATAATTTCGTAAATGCATGTGTTAGAATGGTGGAAAATCTAAATATGCATTTTTACCACGAAAGAAACATCTGATTATCTATCACGAACGTAGGCGTTTCAACTGTATTAACCAAGACTTGTGACGGGCAGTATGGGTGTAACTTATGGTAATTCTTGTCTTCTACCATTTCACGCTACGTGCTCCGCCATATTCGCTGTAATATGTTAACACCGCTTTAACACCTATAATACCACAGCGGAAGAGTTAATATTGTTCAGACATCCTATTAAGCCCACTTACTGTATCTTGAGGACCTAATCCGGACGATTAACTGGTGTTTCGCTTTTATCATGATACAAAATTTATTCCCAAATGATAACATCGTACGACAAAGTCAGTTGAGATCCATTCTTCTTTACCACTACACAAAATCTCGGAGTCAATGATAAGCGACCTTGTATGAAGAATTCTTAAGGTGTTGGCTATACTGAGGGATTTTAAAGTTCGTAAAAGTCGGCCAAGAAGGCGCTGTTGAAGGTATACAGGGTTGTATCTTTAATGTAAGGTTAGCTTCAGCTGTTTACTTTTTTTTAAAAAGGAGACCGGTTTCGCGATTTAAAGTCGTATCTTCTGGTCAAATACGGTTAAAAAATAAAACCAGGGGCTCCCGAATACAAACAACAACCCCCGGTTTTATTTTTTAACCGTATTTGACCCGAAGATACGACTTTAAGCCTCGAAACCCGTCGTCTTTTTTTAAAAAGTAAACGGCTGAAGTGGACCCTTTCATTAAAGATGTATCATCTCAGCTGTGGGTGTCCGTCAACAAAGGTTTTATACAGGGTTATCTTTGATATACAAACAGAAACAGGTAACATTGGGTCCATAGCCGATTATATTGAGAAAGGGTGACCGATAGCGGGAAACCCATATTTACAGCAACATGAAAAAACACAGCGTACACTGACCAATAACAACTTAGCCCATAGCAAGTGTTCTCACCCCAGACTCGCAATACAGGCATTGAGGCTGGCGGTCGTCTGTTTGAACTATTACTAATACTTGCTAAGCCCGGCCATCTTAGCTTATAATATACCAGCTGAAAACCCGGCTTTGCCCGGGTATTTATTTATTTATTCCTGCTTTGAGTCAGTACTTTTCCTATCCTTTGTCCATCTCCTTTTTTCTAAAAACATACTATATAAATCGGAGAATAAGTAAGAAAGAAGGCTGTCTCCCATAATGTACAGAATTGTAAGTATCCAAACAAAGAAAGATAGTAATCCAAACACAAATGACATATAACATGCGTACGATCTCATATTTATTGTGTTATGTGTTGTACAATTGTATGATTTTGCAGGTATGTATTCATTTGTATAAGTGCTGTATGTCTGTATTATAACAAATGTCTTTTTTACAGCTTTATTTATTTATTCTTATATTTCCTTCTTCGTATGCTTCTCTTTTCAGAGAAAGAGCTGAAGCCATTGTAGCACGCTTAGACCAAAGATATGGTCTGTGGCAACACGTTTCCCTGTATGTAACCTCCTTGCTATAGAGTCGCAAACGTCATCGCTGGCCTTCAGTCCGAATTTTTTTATAATTTGACGACTTTCAACCACTATATCTTCCACCCCGTTATAGCTATCGGCATGGAACTGCCATGGTGTACAACGGAAGACCTCGAACAACAATTAAACACAGACCATTCGTTTGCGTTCTGTAGTTTTTGCTGCAGAGCGAAATATTAACACACACACATGTAGAAGTTTATATACGCCGATAACTTTCCATTCCAATGTACTCCAAACTTTTATCATTATAAACCCTCAAGCAACAATGCAACCAATAAAACCATTTTCAAAGAGTAATTACTGTTTTGCATTTCGCGTTATATTCTTCAAATTACTAAATATCTTATCAGATCGCTACACAACCGAGCCTAAAACCTTCCTCAGGTATAAATTAGTAACTGTACAAATATTTAAGTCTCTGCGTCTTGTCGTTCGGACGTGATAATCATACACCGAACAGACATTCGCATTAATATATGTAGATAAATAGCTATCCAGTCGCCATAAAACCGTGCCTAAAGCCTTCTCCAGGTAGACATTAGTAACTGTACAAATTTTTAGCTCTTTATGTTTGTGATTCAGACGTGATAAACGTTCACTGAGCAGACATTCACATTTATAGATATAGATATATACTCACAAAAAAAATACACTTTCGTGAAGGAAAGATAGAATCGGGTTATTTTCTCGGACGCTCAAAATTCATTTAGGTGCCAATGGTTAGACGTTTTTGTTTGTACACATACCTACTTGTGGAGCATACGATATATGGCTCCTTGTTCCTGAGAATAGCAATTGCTTTCTACTTAATGCCCAACTAGTCCCATCTCCCTCTTTGTGCACCTCTTCCTCCTTCTCCTCCTCCATCCATCCACCCTTCTCCCCTATCTCTTCTATCGATCTCCTTTTTCCCCCTTCCCAGTTCCTCTTTACTTTTCATAGCTATATAAAATTAAGCAATTAGGAACTTATTTCGGGTTTTAAAAAATGTACTGTTTTTGTTCTACTATTTTTTTTATTCACTTCAACTAGTCTTCTGGTTGTGAGGCCATCATCAGTTGACAACAGCCGAGAGTTGTCATGATACGCTAGCTCTTTGATTATCAAATATTTTACTCAAAGTTGTGAGTAAATGCAGTGTCTTAGGTTACGACATTCATTGAAAAGTTTTGACTTTCTCTCGGGATACAGACGGTGTTCAATAAATTTGATCATTGTAATATATTCCTCATTTAGGAAAGACTCCTAAGAAATTAGATAAAAACCAAAATCTTGGAATTAAAAAACTTCATTTTATGTAAGAGGCACAACTGATATCTTATTAAAGAACAAAGAAGAAAATTATTTTTTAGGCAGCAGTGGGGTTTATAAAATCACTTGCAATGACTGCAACATACTATGGACGAAAAGGCAGGACTAGGATAACTGAACATGACCTTTCCAGGAGATTACTAAAGTCAGACTCTACATTTGCATGACACGTTCTGGAGGAGGGACACGAAACTTCTACATATAGCCAACAAAGATAAAAACACTGTAAGTAAAGTAACCTCCAGTTAAAATTATCTGGCTCTAAATATAAGGAGAAGCATTGAATTAAATTTGTGCTCTGCCCAGGATTCGAAACCGGGATCTCCTATTTACTAGGTAGGTACTTTAGACCACTCAGCTAACACAGCGTTACAAACAAACCTACAACACGGACTGTCTTAAAGCGCGTCTCCCTCCACACCACAAACTTTAATTCTGCCTCAATGTTCCCTTTGAAATACGTATTAAACTGAAAAAGGCCCTACTATATTGGGATGGCTCCCCAGCAAGAACGTGAATGGGAAAAGTCCCACCTTGTTACTAAGGCTAACGTGATATAAACATCAACAAATAATACAGTTCCTTGAGACAACACTCTCTCGTGATAAAAAAGGTATTACAATAAGAAGAGGCATGTGTTGTTGAGCGGTCTAAAGCGCCTATCTAGTAACTAGGAGGTCCCAGGTTCGAATCCTGGCCACAACACAAATTTTAATCTAATGCCTCTCCTTATATTTAATACTCTTGGTATAACGAGACAGTGTTGTCTCATGGAACTGTATTAATTGTTGATATTTATATCTGGATCTAAATGAGCAATTACGACAGAAAACATCAACAACTTGTGCTTGAGATAAAGCAATATCCAGGAACTTACCACAGAACATTTTAAGCAACACACTTTCATTTTATTTATATTTGTGTACTGCCATAGACAATAAAATACTGCTACACAAATATACATAATTACTTTAAAAACTTTCTTCACCAAAAAAAAAAAAAAAAAAAAAAAAAAAAAAAACTAATATAAAAACAAGATAAGAATTGTAAAATTATAATGTGTTGTGATTAAGTATACCATATTCAAATGTAACATAATAAGTATACCATAATCTCTGATGCACAACTAAAGTAACAATTGTAAAGTTTGACAGTTCAAAACACAGTTCACGATCCGCAAAAATATGTGCAATTGATTGTAAAACAACAGCATTACGTACTTTAGGTAGCTTAAGTTATGTGTATAATTTTGGTCTTTCTTACATCAAACGTTAATAAATAACAATACACAAGTTTATTGAACACCATCTATAATGCGAGAAGAAAGGAAAAACATATTTATGCACGACGTAACCTAAGACCTTGTGTATATGTACATTAGTGTTTCTAGTTGATGTTAGACAGTTGTTTGCTAATAGATCGGAAACTAGTTTGAAGTGAATAAAAATAGTAGAAATAAAACAATTTATTTGTTTTAACACAAAATATTGAATTGTTCTACCTAAAATGGCCGAAAGAATTCCCAAAAAATATTGGAAACTTACTTCACTGACTATTATAAGATTTACTTTGTCATACAAGTATAAATAAATATATCAAAACAATAAACATTGTTATTTTAAGAGCAAAATTAAGTACAGTTCTTAAATTGGATGCCAGAATCTAAGTATCATTCGTTGAAAAATGGTCATATATACAGGGTGTTTCACAAAGTGTGTTTACCTCTGTAACTTATAAAATAATAGGTGATGGGAAATTTTAATGCGGTAAGTAAACACAAGAAATGTTACACTTTCTGTGGAGCTATGAACATAGTTTATTGTATCATTTTCCAAAGAGTTACATCACAAAGATATAATTTTTAAATGGAACAATAGTTTTTTTTCTATCGTGCATTGGATTCGTTTAAACCAGCTGCGTCCAAATCAATTTAAACTAAATCCCTATCACTGTTAGTTTGGGAGCTACAACCCTTCAAAGTTTAGGGGGCGGAGGATACGACAGCGTAGCTCACTGGCTGGTGGTCATGAGACAGTGGGCCGTGCCCCAGAGGATAGCTACTCGGCCAGTCAGATACGCTATCGCAGCCTCCACCCCTGGAACTTTGAAGGGTTGTAGCTCCCAAACTAACAGTGATAGGAATGTAGTTTGAATTGATTTGGACGCAACTGGTTTAAACGAATCCAATACACGAAAGAAAAAACTATTGTTCCATTTAAAAATTACATCTTTGTGGTGTAACTCTTTGGAAAATGATACAATAAACTATGTTCATAGCTCCACAGAATGTGTAACATTTCTTGTGTTGACCTACCGCATTAAAATTTCCCATCAACTATTATTTTATAAGTTACAGACTTAGTGAAACACCCTAAATGTATTCGAATTATCTGGTAGGAATGGAAATTAATTTTATATAATTTTTTGTACTAGCGACTGTGTATCTGAAATAAGCATTCATTCCGGTTCGTCAAATCTTAGGTTATTGGAACTAAGAGGTTGGAAGTGGAAGCAATCCATCAGACACTGACAGTACCGACTATTAAAAAGCAGAGAATTAAAGAGGGATAAATAACAAAACCCTTTCAAGTACGAACTAAAGATTCAGTACAAACACTACAAATGTTACAGTTGTTTAGATTTTGCAGGACGCTGGTCCGGTAACATCCGGAAGACAATATTGACGGCAGACAATAGAGTGTAATTTAGTGATTCACTCATTTCCAGCTGCAAGCACGAGCTTTGTCTGCATCATGAGGGAAAGAGCGCTTGGCGCCTGATGGGTCGGACCCGGAATTGCACGAGTTTCAGGCCGGGAACGGCCGGCGAAATAAAAGGAAGGAACGGACAAAGGCGCGCACCGAACAGGGAAGGGGCGTTCTGCGCTCCGCTCGCAGCGGACGTGATTTAGAAGGCGGTGGAGCGAGGCGAGGCGAGGCGTGCGCCGCGGTTGCGGCCCTGCAGGGGCGACGCCAGCGCCGCGGGACAGTCTGCCAAAGCGGCGCATTAGACCGGCGGCTCGTAGCTGGCAGCTGGCAGCCGTGTAGGCCCAACACTGCACGTGTACCGCCGCCAGTACAACTGGCGCCACACGCTGCGGACGTGGAGTGCGCAGCAGTCTCCTATAGCGGAAATGGCCAGCAGTTTGTAAAGACGGCCACAGGCGATTGATATTATATATTTCATTCAGTTCTTGAAGTATCTTTTTGTATATAAATAATAAGCTCCCTTCAATTTATAATTCTTTACTCGAACTCTCTACCAAAAGGCCGATCTTTTTGCAACTCCCTGGTGGAGTACGATCACTACCAGCAGTGACGTAACTAGGACTTGGGTTTGGGGGAGGGGGGCGGGGATAGATCTGCTTGCCGAGCAAAATTGTAGTCAGTTTCCAGACAGACTACAACATACCACTCCCTTTGAAGAAACTAATTCACTCCCTGCCAATGAAAGCTTATGTTGAAACACCCAAAGTTTCAAATCTTTACCTTTACCAGATTGCTGTCATAACATTTCTTTTTCTTTCGCTCTCTCTCTCTCTCTCTCTCTCTCTCTCTCTCTCTCTTTCGAGTTCTGGTGGGGGGGGGGGGGACACCCCAAGTTTCAAATCTTTACCTTTACCAGATTCCTGTCATACGATTTTTTTTGCTTTCGCTCGCTCTCTCTCTCTCTCTCTCTCTCTCTCTCTCTCTTTTTCGGGTTCTGGTGGTGGGGGCGAGGGGGTTCTATCCCCCTCATCACCACCATAGTTACGCCACTGGCTACCAGGACTACACGGTGATGTATTCCAATTTCTTAGTTTTATGAATGAAAAATCGTATTGGAATTACGTAGTAAATGTTTGTTAGTCCAAATACAAAAGCTATTTTACCTTAAAACAAGAGATGACGGGAATAAAATATTAAATGAATGAAACTCAAGACACACCACTGGAGCTGGTATTTCTTTCACTATATTACTGCGATGAACAATGATGATGTTCTCAACATTAGGGGATACAAAATGAGCCTTTGTTTCCTTAAGAATTTCACAGTTACTTCTTACTCTGTGCTTTCTAAAACTACTCCAGCATAGTAAACATGAGATCTGACACTGATGTCAGATTTTACCAAGACCCAACTACCTTGAGAACAAGAAATTGTTACTTTTCTAGATGGAAAGAAGGATGAGATATCCTCTTCTTCAGATGACAAATAAAATATGCTACCTCCAGAGCTACTGCCAAGCTTGTGAATTTCTTGATCAAAAGAAGTGGAAGATGAAAGCTCCTTAGTCCGTTTAGTGGCTTATTTCTTTGAGAAAGACTTATTTTTCTTGTTTTCTTTTTTTTTCCTCTTCAATTCTTTGTTTTTCTGATGTATCAGTGACAATCAAACACCTTCCAGGTGCCCCAAGGTGCAAACCAGAGAAGTGTCCCAAGGTAAAACCAAATACACAGTGACAGAAAACAGTATACTAACCTATGTACACATTTATATCTTTATAACTTATGGTATCAATAGCTTAGTTAAACACTACCCTACAACACTGTATTTAAGGAAAATCTATAACGATAATGATATCTTCCAAGAATAGTGGCTAAATTTTACTTTCAAACACGAAAACTTGTAAAACTACTCCTCCGACCTCAAACATCATCCAAATTCAACATGGCCTCCTATTCCGTCTGAAAGTAGGCCTGACAACTTTACTTCATAGTTCTTAAAGTTCCCTCTAGAGTGCACTGCCTTTATTAAAAGTGTCCCAAAGTAAAACCGTCCCAAGGTACAACCCTTTCCCCTACGGTTCGAACTGAACGTGATTACTAATCTTGCAATAGACTGGCACAAAGAAATTGAGGCTGGGATCTGGATTGAAAACAATATTACATAAGAAGTAAATTATGGAAAGAATGTCAAGTAATGTTATAAACCGTTGAGACTGTACCTATTATCTTGAATTGCTACTTTCATGGACATACGTCGATTCTGCTTCAAAAAAGGTACAAATGTACCGTTGTTGCTGATTTGAAAACCAGATCGCTATTGCAACAGACGGTGTAATACATGAAATTTAAATCCTGATCTCGGAGCTCGATATTACTCACACGTTAATATTCGGACTCAATAAAAATAATAAAAAGTCTGCAGGTTCTATGAAAATGTCCTATATCCACCAACAGCCGTAAGGTTTCTGTATATACTTTTTTATTTTTTATTTAAAGACCGGTTTCGGTATTACATTAATACCATCTTTAGGCACTATAAAAATAAAGTTACACATCAGTGTTGTATCCATAACATCATGCTCTACATGTCATACAAAATATAAAGTACAAGAAGGCCGGCCACAGTGGCCGAGCGGTCTGCAGCGCGCCAGTCACGTTCTGCACGGCCACTACGGTCGGGGGATCGAATCTCCCCTTGAGCATGGATATTTGTGCCGTCTTTAGTATTAGTTAGTTCATAAGTAGTTTGTAAATTTAGGGACTGATGACCCGTCGTTAAGTCCCATAAGCTCTGGAAACATTTGAACATTGAACAACACAAAGTACAAGAAGTGTAAATGAGCCAATAACCAGCTGTGAAATAATATAAGGCTTAATAATAGGTAACATGAAAGGGGCCAACAAAATAATAATTATAAATAATACAATTAAGTATCTGAAAGATATTACTTAGAGACGTAAGGATGTTGATTTCAGTAACATTTTGTCAGACTGTTTGTCTCCTAAGATATCTCAGATAGTAGTATTTATATATGTTTCAAAGTATATAAGAATGATACAAGAGTATGAAATATACTAAATAAACGAAATAACGTTGTAGGGGATTAGTATTGATATAATCAGTTGATGAAACTTACGATAAAATACATTATTTAGGGCAGCAAATAGTATTAAATTAATGAGTGGTCATTGAAGTAAAAGTTGATGGGGTATAAATCAGTGACTAATGAACGTCAATAACATAAGTAATGCAACAACTAAAAACGTTAATGTAATACCGAAACCTATCATTAAATTAAACAACATAATCTTTACGGCTGTCGTGGATAAGTTAATAATTTGAAATAAAAACTTTACTAGAAGCAATCCCGATTCCTTTACAACATGGATCTACCTTGACTTGTACTAGATCCGTTGAACCACCATCACATTACGTTATTATGGAAACCATGAGACACATAAGCTAGACTTGTTAGTTAACTGGAAAGTTAGTATTAAAAGTGATTGCGTACCGAAAAAGAGCTCTCTCTAATTCTGAGCGAAGGAAACCGAATGCGCCATTGTACGTTAATTACGTTACAACATCTGATTTCATTAAATATAAGAGTGTTATATTAAATTCATTTGGTAGTTACGTCTCTTCTCTAATTGAATTCGACCATCAACACATAGATACAGTAATGCGCTTAAAGAACAAATGACTCGTTTCCATTAGCAACCGGTGTATAGCGTGACACAGAAATAGTAGCGAACCCAAGGTTACGTTATTTCCACTGTAAACTTATGCTTATGTACCAGCCTATCACAGAATATAATGTACAGATCTGTGGACTGTCAGTGTCCCACAAATTTATTTATGGTACTCGAAGGCTACTCAGGGACTTGATAATTTAGAACAGATTCTTTCGTGCAATGAAAGAGAAGGGAACGTCCATCAGAAAGCTTTATTCATTTTAAAAAATCAATCGCATAGACTTATCAGCTCCATTAAAATAACATAAAATATCTCAATTTTTACTGACAATCTGAATACTAGCAACCAAAATAAAAACACTCCAGACAAATGTTTCAGAAACGACTTCCAAACATTTAAATTAATACTTGATGTCAACAAATTTCGCTTCGTCACAAACGCATTTCTTCCCATACCCATTCTGCATTTTATATCTTCTTTCCTTCGCCCATCGTGAGTTATGTTACTATCCAAATAACAAAACTCATCTACTACTTTTATTGTCTCAGTACCTAATCTAATTCCTTCAGCATCCCCTGATTTTCTGATACAACATTCCATTACCCTCGTTTTACTCTTGTTAATGTCCATCATATACCTTCCATTCAAGTCACTACCCACTCCGTTTAATTGCTCTTCCATGTCCTTTATTGTCTCTGTAATAATTACTATGTCATCAGAAAACCGCAAGGTTTTTATTTCCTCTCCCTAGACTTACATTCCCTCTGCAAATTTCACCTTGTATTCCTTCACAGCTTGCTCAATGTATAAATTGACATTGGGCGAAGGCTACAACTCTGTCTTACTCCATTCCCAACCTCTGCGACCTCTGCGACCCTTTCATGCCCTTCGATTGTAAAATTGCTGTCTGGTTTTTGCACAAGTTGAATATAGCTCTTCGCTCTCTATATTTTATCCCTGCTACCTTCAAAATCTGAAAAAGGTATTCCATTGTCAAGACGTTTCTCTAGATCCACAAATGCTAAAATCGTAGGTTTCCCTTCCCTTAATCTGTTTCCTAAGTTAAGTCCGAAGTAATAAATGGAGACAGTAATGAGTTAATGACATTAGTAACTTATTAGCATAGTGAATGTAATTGGAAGTAATATCAAAACGAACTAGTTCTGATGCTTGATATAGTGGCTTTATTTATTTATTTTTTAACTTGTAGCTACGACTATTTTTCTGATCGGGATATGACACGTGATAGTTACGGTACACAATGGTTTATTGTTTAATAAAGATTGTGTATGATAGTACAGCTCAGTAGTTTTAACTAATGAAAGGAGGCAGAAATGACGATTTGCTGTATGAATCCAGTACTACGGGTGTCAGGTTCTTTCCGAAAGAGTAAATGTTTTAATGAAGAATTTTCTCGCAGAATAACAAAATTGTTTAAAGTGAAAAATCATGTCTGATTGTGTTCATAAGACTTCGTGGACGTATCGGAAGGTACTTTGTGAAAACAGCAACCTGGACACTTAAGAGATAACCCCTAACGTCAAGACGCGTTATTGCCACCGGCAATGTAAAACGAAAAGCGCCATTGGCGGCTGGGCCGTGTCTGTCGCAGAGACAGCCCGCGAGCAATTCGCTCCGATATTACATTTGTCGGTCGCGATTTGGCTTCAGAGCCACTGTGCTTTTATCGCGCAGTTAACCTACAGCACGCGGAAGAGCTGGACTGCACGCCGGTGAGTGCATTATCGTGCCGCGCGAGGAGGGGGGAGCAGGGGCGGCGAATTAATGGCACTCCAAAACAAAAAAGCAGCCGACAGCCAGCTGTGATGAGAAAAAAAAGACGGGTGGGGTTAGGGTGTTGCTGGGGGCGAGCACCGAACACGAGTTGCGAGCAGGTAACCTGTTGGACCGTGTCGCGAGAGCTCCCAACACATTGCGAGTTGATGGTGCGGAGTGGTGGATCGAAACAGGGTTGGCAGGGGAAGGGGGGAAGTGGAGTTGGTGCACTCAAAAAGTAGATAGCACTGTGCGGTGTAGGCACTGCGGCGGCAGGGGAGGAAGTGGAGTCGGGTGCGTCGAAAAAGCGGACAGCGCCGCGGCGCGGGCGGACAACGCGGCCGTTCCCAGCGGCCCGCGGCCGACCACGGTCGCGGTGTCGGCCAACCGCTTTTTGAGCCGGTGGCGCCGCCTGCGGTCGGCGCGCGGCGAAGCCCCGGGGGGATCGCGAGCGGGGCGGGCAGTGCAGGGCCGTTAATTTATGTGACAGAGGCGCGAGCCGATGCGCGTCACAATCGATTGCGACATCGACATGTGCATCGGAACGGCGCGGCTGCCGCTTGTCCGCAGTACACGCACGGTAGTTGCGTACGCGCGGGCGCGTGTAAGCACTTTGTGACGCTGGGGCGCGCGGCTAAACAAACGTCAGCCCCAGCCCTATCCCACTTTATTCTTTTTATTTTCGTTTTCTATCTTTTTTTTGTGCTGTTTTCAGAGAACGATTTTCACTCGGCGTACACGAATTTGCGTATGTTTCGCTCGTCCGCGTATGCGAAACAGATTAGCTCTATCGGCACAGAGGTCGGAGAACACGTTTTGTTTGCTGTTGTCAAAATCGAAGAGGATTTATACGCTGATTGACGCAGTCTGTCCTGGAGAACATCTAGATGGCAGTTACCACGTTAATGATTTATTTAGTTATCGCTCCAAGGATTTGAACGATAGAGGACCAAATCTGACAGTTATTGCTGCTGTTATTCCAAATACGAACTTGTGTTTTTCAAAAACGTACCTGTTGGTTTTTCAAATAACAGCAACAATGGCACTTAAATTGATTTTGTTCACCGGATTCGAGCAGTTAGTTCCCTTCTTGAGACATATTACCATCCTTCCATGTTCATTCTCACATATCTGATCAAAGGTACCCGGATATCTGGCTTAAAAAGATTTAAAAGTTCTTTACACCCTCTTTTGATAATGCTGGAATTCGTGTTGACCCACTCTTACTCCACGCACACACATTGGTACCATCACTGGCGCCAACATTGGTCAATATTTTTGCGACAGTGCCCCCACATTGCAGTCGACATTCAGTTGAATTCATAGACAGCCAATGTAAACATATCTGACGCACAAATCGCGGCCGATGTGTTATCGTTTGTCTGTAAATCTATCGAACCAAACTGCGAGGTCATCAGTCCCTAGCTTACAAACTACTTAAACCTAGGTAAACTAACCTAAGGACAACATACACACCCATGCCCCAGGGAGGACTCGAACCTCCACGCCAAGCAACCGCGAGCCCCGCAGCGAGACGCTTTAGACCGCTCGGCTTCTCCACCGCGGCGATGTGTTAAAGGTTTTGAGTGTGAATAATTTCAAACCATAAAAGGAAAGATATGCAAAAGATATTGGTGTGTGTCTATCACTTTCTACCGAAAATTAATTACGATATCAGTAAGTTTTTAAAAATTTGTAACATTTAATCGATACACATTATTAAAACTTAGACCTGCTACTTTAAATGATTGAACTTAAAACATCACACGACGTGTTTTACAGCCACTTTAAAGTTTTATAAGATTTTCCAAACATTTCGGATCAAAACAATAATAAAAAATTATGCTGATATGATTACGACTCTAGTATTGTGGTAATATCTATGCACCCAGCACGTAATATTCTTTCTGACCGTATTTTAACAAACAGCCAAAATTATGGTATTTGAATTTAGCTTTGACAAACATTTTTTTGAACTTTTACCTCTTCGAACTATCATTTTAATATCTCTCACGTCGGCTGCAGTGGCCGAGCGGTCTGCGGCGTGCCAGTCACGGTCTACACGGCCGCTGCAGTCGGCGTTTCGAATCCCCCCCTCAGGCATGGATGTTTGTGCCGTCTTTAGTATAAGCTAGTTCATAAGTAGTTTGTAGATTTAGGGACTGATGACCCTGTAGTTAAGTCCCATAAGGTCTACAAACATTTGAACACTCGAATATCTCTTCCACATTTTCGTTATATTTTTCCGTTAAAAGATTGTCACCTGTCTTGCCATGGTAGTTCAAAGTTTTTTTTCTTTGCCAGAACTGGTTACGAATGACTAAACCCTGGAAAGAACTTAGCTCACTGGCTAGTCGCTGTGAGATGGTGGGCTGTGCCCTATATTTCCTCTTGCTTCCTAAAAGGTTTTCGCACACTCTTGTTAACTGAACACAACTATATTCTGCAAGATTCAGAACTGTTCAAAGGAAACAGCGCTTTCTCTGAAAAATGCATTTGTCCTGTTTCGAGAACATGCCATGAAATACATAGCAACGAATTGTAAACTTATGACTTCTTTATCACATGTACATGAACCGGGGAAATACTTAAAATATGACTGTTGTAAATATAACAAATAACTTTGTATATATGTTAAGTACTAGAGTTATGTTTGAAATATAATATTTGCTATTTATTTTACAGAGTAACATGAACGAAGTCATATCTGAACTACAGGAAAGGTAATAACATATACGTTAAAACCCTCCATAGCAACCATGTCAAAAATTTTAGTAGATGCAATGATTCTAATTAATGACTTCCAATATATTCCATAAATAGTGAATAAAACTTAGAAAAAAATAAAGAAGGTAATTTGTTGCAAAGTTTACACTCCCATTTCGTTTCATTAAGGAACTACACTTGCCACAGAAATCTAGAACTTACTTTATATATACGAAACTACCTGTATCAGCACGTTGTTCAGAATGTTCATTATCACAGTATCCTAACAGTTTACCGGCATATGATTCAGAAGACTATTGTTCAATTCGTTGTTACGTATGTCACGGCATGTCACGAAATAGCAGAAACACGCAATTTAGAGGGAGCATTTTTACATGTGCACAACTCTAAACATTGAAAAACATAGCTCTATTTAATTAATAAGGATGCCCGAAGTCCTTTTTGGAAAAAAAGGAGAAAATTATTTTTTTGGTAGGGCTGGGTTTGGAACCACTGACCACGAGCATTACAGTCCAACGCGCTACCCACTACATCCCTTTATTTTATTTTTTGTTCAATGGGTAGTTCTTTTCGTTGCGGACGCTAATCGTTTTTGTCCGTTCTTGTTCGGTGTGTTGTTAGCTCAGCTTTTTTATTACAGAGGGCGTCGAGCCCTCGGACCTGGCGCGCTGAGCCACTTTTTTTTTTTTTTTTTTTTTTTTTTTTTTTTGCTCTATGGGTAGTTCTGTTCGTTGCGGACGCTGATCATGTTTGTTCGTAGTTGTTCGTTGTGTTCTTGGCTCAGCTTTTTTATTACAGAGGGCGTTCAGCCCTCTGACCGGGCGCGCTGAGCCACGGCGCCCGGCAGCCACGGTGCTCGGCGATACCACAGGTAACAACTTTCTTTCTTGTACCATTAATGGCAGTTAACTGATACTAATATGGCAATTTTAGACACTAGATTATCATTTATAATACGAAGAGCGACACGTTTTTGTTAATTCTTCAGTGCGCCATTCTTTAGAAATGACAACGTACAAGTTACAATAAGAAAATCATCAAATACGCAACGCAAGATGGCGTATGCCATAGGGAGTTCTGGCCGAGGAACACACGTGACATTTCCGAACGGCTGGTTTTCGTTAATTCAATAGAGGGTGTCAAATCTCCGTTATTTTTGCAAACATCTCTTAAACGATACGAGATATGAAAAAAAAAAAAAAAAAAAAAAAAAAAAAAAAGAGAGCGAAGTTGTAGGGAATTTTCTCCTCTACAAAGTCGATTATTCAATATTCGAGTTAGATGAACGGTTTATTTGCAATTAAAATTACATTACAAACGGCATTTTTTGGTGTTACTAACGTATTTTTTGCCTGAAATATTTGAAAAAGCGAGGTTCTTGTCTCTGGTGACCAACACTTATGTGTGCCAAAGTTGGTGCCGATCGGTTGAACGGTTTGACCAAAAAGTAGGAACACGTTACAGACAGGCAGACATCGTCAAAGTGCCGTTGTGTTTGCAAATATCTCTGCAACGATGCAGCGCTTGGCGAAATCGCGGTGAACGCACAATGGAAGCGTGTATTCGTCATCGCCATACTGGCATATCATCTGGCGTGATAGTATGGGATGCCACGGTTATACGTCTCCGTCACCTCTTGTTCGCATCGACGGCACTTTGGCCACTGGCCATTACACTTCAGGTGTGTTACGACCATTCGCTCTACCGTTCAGTAAATCTCTGCGAAACCCTACATTTCAGCAGAATAATGCACGGCCACATGTTGCAGGTCATGTGCCGGCCTCTCTGGATACGTAAAATGTTCGACTGCTGCCCTGGCCAGCACATTCTCCAGATCTCTCACCAACTGAAAACGACTGGTCAATGGTGGCCGAGCAACTAGCTCGTTACAATACGCCAGTCATTACTCTTGATGAACTGTGGTATCGTGTTGAAGCTGCATGGGCCTCTGTACCTGTACATGGCATCCAATCTCTGTTTGACTCAGTGCCCGGCGTATCAAGGCCGTTATTACGGCCAGAGGTGGTTGTTCTGGGTACTGATTTCTCAGGATCTGTGGACCCAAATTTCGTGAAAATGTAATCACATGTCAGTGAAGTATATTTGTCCAATGAATACCCGTTTATCATCTGCATTTCTTCTTAATGTAGCACTTTTAATGGCCAGTAGTCTACAAACACATTTTTCAAAAATGTTTGTAAAGCATATGAGACTTAACTGCGGGATCATCAGTCCCTAAACTTACAAACTACTTATGAACTAACTCATACTAAAGACAGCATGGCTCCGCGGGAGGCCACGTGGCGCTCTAGACCGCTCGGCTACTCCCGCGAGGCCAAACTCATCTTTATTTAGACAGAGGAACACTCATTAACTTAAATTGTTTTAGCACAGAAATGGGCTACGGTCAAGGTATTAGAGTTGGCTAGCCTAAAATCCTCTTCACTGCAGGATGACGGGCACAAAAAAAATCGCACTGACGTGTTTTACGGTCCAGTTTAGATTTGTAGTTTTATAAGTTTTTGCAAACAATTTGGACCAAAATAATAATCTAAATAATAATTAATTAATTAATGAGAGTGTCTGAAACCCTTTTAGGAAAAAAAAAGTAGGTAGTGACAGGTTCCGAACCACCGACGTTTGACATCATAGTCTTACGTCTTGTCCACTACGCTACGGCTATCAATCAAAAGATGTCTCCACCATATCCTTTCTTCCAGGAGTGCTAGTCTTGCGTGTTTGCAAAAGAGCTTCTGTGAAGTTTGGAAAGTAGGAGGCGAGGTACTGGCGGAAGTAAAGTTGTGAGGCGGCATCGTGAGTCGTGTCGGGGTAGCTCAGTCGGTAGAGCGCTTGCCCGCGAAAGGCAAAGGTCCCAGGTTCGAGTCCCGGTTCCGGCACACAATTTTAATCTGCCAAGAAGTTTTACAGTACATACAGTTCCATAAAGTAAATGATGAGGGGTTGAACTGGAAAAAAACACATTGAAGATCTGTTGAAACTTTTGAGTTCAGCAACTTATGCTATTAGGGTAATTACAATTTTTGGTGATATACATCTCAGTAAATTAGCTTACTATGTCTATTTTCATTCACTGCTTTCATATGGCATCATTTTCTGGGGTAATTCATCATTGAGTAAAAAAGTATTCATTGCACAAAAGCGTGTGATCAGAATAATTGCCGGAGCACATCCAAGATCATCCTGCAGACACTTATTTAAAGAGCTGGGCATCTTTACAGTAGCTTCTCAGTATATATATTCACTTATGAAATTTGTTAGTACCAATCCCACCGAATTAAAAAGCAATAGCAGTGTACATAACTACAACAGCAGTAGAAAGAGTGATCTTCACTATTCAAGGTTAAATCTAGGTTTGGCACAGAAAGGGGTGAATTATGCTGCCACAAAAGTCTTTGGTCACCTACCAAACAGCATCAATAGCCTGACAGATAGCCAACAAGCATTTAAAAATAAATTAAAAGCATTTCTGCATGGCAACTCCTTCTACACTATAGATGATTTTTAGATATAAATTAGTAAATTTTAATATAATAAAATAAAAACTAAAAAAGAAAGAAAGAAGAATAAATAAATTTAAAAAATGTGTCATGTAATATTTAGTACAAAGTAATAATTTGTAAAGACACCTTTCATTAACATCACACGTTTCACATCATTACGAAGTGTCGTATTCATGATCTATGAAACAAGTACTAATCTAATCTAACGAATCTGGAGAGCACGCGAAACAGATTGAGATGACAACAAAACTGACGTGTGCGAACGGGAGGAAAGTGAATGAATCCGTTGTACTCTCTGACCAGTACAGTATTACCACGAAGTATACGTTCCATTTTGTCTAAAGTACTACATCAGAATTAAGGTCTCAGCAACACACCATTTCCAATGTGATATTGGCAGTTCAGGAACTGGATGTTTTCGCTATATAATCCGATTGCGCCAAACGGTTTTGGGAAAAATTCTGTTTTCATTGTTTTAACAGAATTCGTAGAAATTAATTTAATTAAAACTTTACGTCTATGCCAATGAAATGAGGTAACATGATGTGATACCAATAAAAAATGTCCAGAAATTCCATTAGATAAAATCAGTAACGGCGCAGATTTTATTCGGCTCTGTAACCGAGGTCATACTGCGTAATAGGTTAAGAAATCAGGTCTCATTAAATTAGTTATATAGACTACAGTTTCATTGCGGTACTTACGTACTTTCATGCGTCATTTACAAAAGTATTGCAAGAAGGAAAAGATAATTCATGTTCAAAAATAATAGTAAATCCACTAGACCACGGCATAACAGCCCGGAAATGTTTAGTAATTTTGACCATTCCGGCTGTGAAAGTTTACATTTTACATAATTAATGTTGTCAACTGTTGGAGACGTGATCTGTCGTTCATATAACAGGATAAATCCTCCAGGTCAAGATCGCTAACTTATTTTATTTATGACTAATTTCAGCGCTTTAACGAACTATTATACAGCATCTGATCACAATATAATCTGTATATTCACGAAATATTAATTGTTGTATTATTCATAAGCTTGGTGCAATAGCAGTACTATGTAATTTCTTCCAATTCGTGTACGTTTGAACCTAGACCTTGAGTAGCTGCATTACGAGCGCCTTGAGTGACTAATGCATATAACCGTAAGGCTAACAGTTTGATGAGTAAAACATTACAAATTTCACTGTCAGTGATATATTACGTTAATGCTGATAAAAATGTGTTTATGTCATTTTATGATACATGTTTGCTAAACATGAATCTATCCGTCCTTGTCTGGGTTGCATGACGTAAGCGAATAATTACCTTATGCTGCAATACTACTCAACAACTGCCAAAAACCGTACACAGATTTGTTGCAGCATAATTTTACGCAGCATAGTTTTACATAAATAGACGTTTGTGATGTCCGAAAGATAATTTTTTGATTCTGTCAGTTTTTAAAAACTTTTTCAGCTCAAACGAAACCTGATGGTGTTGAATTTTATCTTACTATTAACTTACGATATGACTATGATTTATTTGCACAGTGAGAGAACGATATTTTAGCTTGATCGACTGCTGTGCTTTCTGCTCCTGCTCCCCGCTATATCTGTCACTCTTGTTTTCATCGTGTAATTTTAAATATAATAGAGCTCGAGTATGATGGAAGTATAAAAGATTTTGAAATAAGACACGTTTATTTCTCAAAGGTTTTATATGGTATGTACCTGGGTCTGCTTTATATCTGGCGACTTATTTATTTATGGACGGTTGTATATGTAGTAGGCATTATCTTTTTCAATAATTTTCTCTACCTTGTGAATGTATTTTAATTTGGACGGTCTTCCTGATGGCCATATATTCTCTTGCCGTTCATAGATATAAATAATGATCGCTGTGTTGCTTTACTTATGTAATATGTTAATGTATAAATACCTTCTCTTTATAATCCCGTTAATAATTATTTCTGCTTTGAAACTGATTGAATTATTTTAGTTTTGAACGTTCGTGAAGTTAATGTTACTCTCCTGTCAGCATAAAAATATTATTCTAAATTGTAAATTACTTGATGAATGTTCTGAATTAAAGTTACTGACTGAATTTCAATGGAAACAGAAAAAATTACCAAGTTGCTTTACTTTTCACAAGATAACTTACTGGTTTAAAATTGCCGCATAACGAATCGTGAGCAGAAATAAAAGATTATTTAGAGACCTGAGTGTATAATTAAAAAAAGTTAATCGCTTGTGGAATAAATTATGAAAAACGAACTGAGAATCAAAGGATTGATTTTTAAGTATCTTATGTCTTATTCTTATCTACTAACCGAAGCTGGGTTCAGCATCGATGTGGCGGTAGAGGCTTCTTGATTGTTACTATCGCTAAAGTTCTGAGACCGTGAAATAGTTAAAGAATTTGGACTTGAAAGGCATCGCTCTAATATTTTAAGAAGAAAAAGTATCGGGTTCGTAACAATGGGTGTAAATAGAAATTAATAGTAAACAATATATCGGTTAAGCCAAGAGGTATATCGGTGAAGAGACTTATACAATATCGATATAATTTGAGAAAGAAAATCAGCGGGTTTAAATTCTACAAATGATGTTAACTCAGTTAAAGGAAAATCAGCTAATTATTCAGAAATTCACTATATGCAAAACACTTCCATTTGCAAACAAGAGTTCATTTCAACAGAACGATGCGAAGTGAAGAACGTTTACTGGCGGCTTTTTGTTCTAACTAATAATTTACTCGGGGGTATATTGTCCGGCGAAGTATTACGTGAAATGGCTCTGATTTTCCAAGTGCTACAACGTGCACCTACGACAAAATAGCAACTATCTAAATAGTTAGTTTTTAATTTATGAATTCAGGTGTGGTACCATATAACTGTGTTAATATAACGACAGTCATGTATTCCAATCACATTTTCTGTGTGTAACATATAATTATCAGCGCATGTGTTTTGCTTTGGTATAAAGCAATATGTGGCTTTTTGGATGTGACGTAATGACGATAAGGTGTTTAATCCTGTCTACAGATGTAAATATCCTTTCATATTTTTAGATCTGAAGATGCCTTTAAGAGCTGAAACTAGTCATAAAATACAATAATTTAGCAATCTTAAAAAATTACTCTATAATACAAAAAGGAAATCCTCTCTATCAATGCCTCTAACAAAGTTATTTTAAAAGATTACAAGATTTTCATTACAAGTATTGAAAATATTTTCTGAAGACAAAAAGCAGATGATTGAAGAATATAGTGTACTCTGAAGAGACGAAATTACAGCTAACATTTGGAACATGTAAACTGTTAAAAATAGACTGGTGTGTAAAAGTGAACGACGAAGGTAACATTCGTGTGATGTGTCACTGCAAAGCAAGATAGCTCGTCAAAACTTGGGAAACTTGCTGTAGCGTAATAAGGAATGTAACTGAAAGAAATACACAAGTTCACCAACATAATTGAAAAGAAACTAATAGAACTGGAGTTCCCGACAATTATTTTTTATTGTGCCACGCTGGACACCAAAAAAGAGGTTTGCACTTTTTCCTTCCACGTGTAAGACTTCTATATATGAATAAAATATTGCAATTTTTCTTTGATGCAAACTTGTGGAACTTATATAAAATTGAGATTTTTATTTCAGTATGATAAATTAGACCAAGAGCCGACGGAAGAATCAGTCAAAATGACCGCTTCTGCTGGAGGTTCGAGTCCTCCCTCGGTCATGGGTGTGTGTGTGTGTGTGTGTGTGTGCGCGCGTGTGTGTGTATGTGTATGTGTGTGTGTTGTCCTTAGTGTAAAGTAGTTTAAGTAGTTTGTAAGTCTAGAAAATGATTATAATAGTAGTTTGGTCCAATAAGTTTACAAACCACCATTTAATAATGTGATATTCAGATTTTGGATCGAAAATCTTGTTTGGGCCATTGAATCAGTTTGTTCTATGAATTTTCATAGAATTCACGTTACCATTGGGTAGTTAAACAAAGAGGTACATTTCATATATGTTATTCAGTTCGGGAGATCTTTTAAGTTAAGGGTGCTTTTACTAAGTCATATTTCCTTTCCTGAATGCTGTGTTTCATTAATAGTATACTAGTTTTTGAGACTTAATTTAAAATCACTTAAAATTCTCCTGCACAGTTCGTTAAGTTTTATCCGCTAAACATTGACGTTGACTCCCGAACATAATTCTAAGGAGCTAATTGCACTGGTTATGGATTACATGAAGTTGAACGTCAACTTAATAATTTTTAGTACATAAATTATTTTGTTACTGAGTAGTGTAGCATCTTCCATAATCGAGACTGTAGTCTGCACGGCCACTACGGTCGGGGGTTCGAATCCCCCCTCGGGCATGGATATTTGTGCCGTCCTTAGTAATAGCTAGTTCATAAGTAGTTTGTAAGTTTAGGGACTGATGACCCCGTAGTTAAGTTCCATAAGCTCTACAAACATTTGCATTTCGAGTCTGGACATGTGTGGTTACCGTTTTCTTGGCACTTTTAACGCTCGGTTTTAGAGCTAATTAAAATACCACAGATCACTTTCGGGTATTTGGTGGTGCTATTTTGGCGAAACATGTTATACCCATTAAAATGCATACTCCTTTTCCTCTGCACTTCGATACAGAACCATTAAAGTTAGAGCTTGATATTCTGGCAAATGTTTTACCAGCCTATCCCTTCTACCTATCAATATTTAGTACATATTCGTACTTTCTACCACAGGACTTTCTCTATCCTTTTCGCCGCGCCAAAGTAGACGAGCGGTCGGAGTGCCACGTTGCGGATCGCGCGGCCTCCCGCGTCGGAGGTTCGAACCGTCCCTCGAGCAGGGATGTTTGTGTTGTCCTTAGTATAAGTTAGTTCAGAAGTAATTTGTAAGTTTAGGGACTGGTGACCCCGCAGTTAAGCCTCATAACATTTGAACATTATATCCTTTTCAAATCTGTTCCTCTAATTGTAAGCATGTTTCTACTGCCCTACAACTCAAACTTCTTGAGTCTCTTCTTAATTGTTTCTTTCCTTAGTAATCACTCCCATACAATTGTTAACAGTGAAAGTTCATTATCAGCAAATTACTCATCAAATTAACCCGATATTGGATATTGACCAATGTTACGCAATGTTATGGTGTTACATGGTACATTAGGTGTTACTTCGTTTATATCATTACAAAAAAAATGTTCAAATGTTTGTTAAGCTTAAGGGACTTAACTACGGGGCCATCAGTCCCTAAACTTACAAACTACTTATGAACTACCTATAACTAAGGACGGCACAAATATCCATGCCCGAGGGGGGGATTCGAACCTCCGACCGTAGTGGCCGTGCAGACCATGATTGAAGCGCCTCAGTCCCCTCGGCTACCGCGGCCCGCTATATATCATTACCGGATTGAGTAAAATTCTGATAGTGTTGGGAAGTGAACAACTAATCTTATTAATGAAATGATAAAAATGTATTAATAGTTTATGAGTTGTACTTTTGTAGAAAGCAGCTACCTCCTTAATCACTTGAAAATTGAGTAATTTTCATTAATAATTATATAGATTTAATGTGATTAACGAATGATACCACTACTCATATTCACGGAATATATGACATCAACTGCGAATGGACAAAGCTGAAAACGTTTACCCAGCCGGGATTCGAATCTGGGTCTCCTTCATTCTAGACAGTTGCGCTGGGGACACAGTGATCACCACACCTGCAAGGACTACCGAAGCACACCTCCCATCAGACACAATTTCCCAGCTTTACCTTTCCCACACTACTCAAACTCGTAGTTTCAGAAACTAATTCTCGTAAGGGCCCGACACTTGCCCACCCCTCCCCACTAACGAAAGGATCATTGCCCGTTACTGGCATATTATATATGCCCCCACATTTTCAGCTTTGCCCATTCGCAGTTCATGTCATACATTCTGTGAATATGAAAGAATTCTTTCGGAACAGACGCCACATGTAGATACCACTATTCTACTGACATTTAAAAGATCGCACAATAGAGCAATCAAAGAGTTTACTTCACTGCCAAAGATGCGCACCACTATCGTCTCATTGTAAGAGCAGTATTGGTGAATCGTACAGCATCCGCAGCCTAGATAAATTAGTAAGCTCGGAAGTGTCAACGTGAACTGTTGTCTACCCTTTATTACTGGCACGCACACTTCTAGCCCGTCTGACGCTTAAGTCACAGCATCATCTTGAACAAAATGACCAGTGTCGTCAGAGAGTCACCTGGAATATGGAATGGCGGGTCGTGGTCTTCAGCGATTAAAGCAGGTTCTCACTGCTGCACTTGAGGGTTCTTTGTGTGGACGAAGTAGACCTGTCGAGCTTTGTCTCCCGTTAACATTTGGTGTTTGTGGAGGGAACAGCGCAAGAACGTGCAAATTTGTATCAGGCCAGTTCTTTTGATATTCTAGCAATAGGTAGGTTCTGTTTTTGGATTACCATTTTTGTTTTTCTACATACTCTACTTTTAGACGTATACACTTCGTCCAACGCTGTTCTAATTTGTTGATCCTTTCAGAATAATAGGAATTGTCCGAACTTGCAAAATATCTATTAGATTCTCCTCATTGTTTGAATGAAATTTTCGTCCGACCAGCCATTTCTTCAAATTGGGGAACAAATAGTACTCTGAGAGAGCCAAGTCTGTTGAATAGGGGGGATGTGAAACGACTTGAAATCTTATTTCCAGTAATTTTGCGACCACAACTGCTGAGGTGTGTGCTGGTGCATTGTTGTGGTGGAAAAGGACTTTTTTGTGGGCCAATCGCTGCCTTTTATCTTACAGCTCGGTTTTCAGACGGTCCAAAAACGATGAATAATATGCACCTGTAATAATTTTACCCTGTTTCAGATAGTCGATAAGGATTCTGCCTTGCGAATCCCAGAAGACCGTCGCCATAACCTTTAAGCCGATGGACCGGTCTTCGACTTTTTTTTTTTTTTTTTTTTTTTTTTTTGCAGTCTCTCCCTTGGTAACCCATTGTTTAGATTGTTCTTTGGTCTCAGGGGTACAGTAATGCATCCATGTTTTATCCACAGTGACGAAACGACGTTTAATTCCTGTGGAGCTTTCCTGAACAGCTGCAAACCTTCCTTGCAACACTTCACATGATTCCGTTTTTGGTCAAGCCTGAGCAATCTCTGCACCCATCTCGCGGAAAACTTTCTGATGTCCAAATGTTGATGCAAAATATTATGTAACCGTTCATTCGAGATGCCCGCAGCAATCTCACGCACCTTAACTCTTCTGTCATCCATCATTATATAATGTGTTTTATCAATGATTTCTCGACACTGTGTCCAGAAAGTTCAGCGTCATTTGTGCCCATATGGCCACTCCGAAAAGTTTGTAATCTCTTATAAACCGTTGTAATCGAAGGTGCAGAGTCACCATAATGTTTATCAAGCTTCTCTTTAGTCTCCTGAGGCGTATTGAGTTTCATAATGTTTAATCACTACATGAAATTCTTTTACGTCCATTCTTTCACAATCACTTGACTTACTTGATTCACACGAATGCCAAACACAAAGACCAATATGTCTGAAACTTGGTGTGCGTTCTTTCCAATGATGCTACTAACTAAACCCGACCTCGAAACGCGCCGGTGGTGCCATCTCTCGGACTTTGCACGGACTTATATATAGGACTGTTCTTCTGCCATTCAAAAAATATAATGCTTGCCCACACACTTGTGTAAATCTCAACGTGCTGTGTAGGATGTGTAGCAACTTTCCCAGGCAGAAAGTACTATGGTATTCAATAGAACGCATGTTGGATACTGTGGAACGGCAAGCAACACCTGCGATTCATAAACCCACAACTCTGGCATAACTACATGATCAGATCGACCAGGCGTGGAACGCTGAATTCCGAGACAATATTCGTTGTCGAAAGGTTCGAATCGATGTCTTATAGGGTGTTTCAGCATAGAGTGACACCTAGTACATCAGTATCGCCTGAGGTATTGATCTGTAAATGTAATAATTTTATGTACTATCTGTACACTGTTTCAACAATAAATCTTCATATTCACGGAATGCTTGACATTAACAGCGAATGGATCTAGTTGAAAATGTGTTCCCAGCCGGGATTCGAGTTCAGGTCTCCTGCTTTCTAGGCAGTTGCGCTGACCTCTACACCCTGGAGACACAGCGAGAACTGTACCTGCACGATATTATTCAAGTACGCCTCTCGTCAGATACAAATTCTCAATTTTATCCTGCCCACCAGAACTCAAACACGTAGTTATTGTAAACTAATTCCCGTAAGTGCCTAGGGGTGACTCCGCACTGAGGAATCATTGCCCGTCATCGGCAGTGTGTGTGTGTGTGTGTGTGTGTGTGTGTGTGTGTGTGTGTGTATGTGGCCCTTACTCTTATGGGAATTAGTTTACAATAACTACGAGTTTGAGTTCTAGTAGGCACGGTAAAGTTGAGAATTTGCATCTGCAGGGAGGCGTACTTGAGTAATTCCGTGCAGGTGCGGTGATCGCTGCGTCTCCAGTGGTGTTGAGGTCAACGCAACTGCCTAGAAAGCAGGAGACCTGGGTGCGAGTCCCAGCTGGGTACATATTTTCAACTTTATATAGACTTCACATAGAAGATCGCCTCGATCATACTTCATACTTTATTATGTGTCTAGTTTCGACAATAAGTTGTCATTTTCAAACGTAAAATTAAAATTATAAATCTGTATAAATTCTTTCAAAGGCACATGCATCTGGTGTACACAGAACATTAACATTTGGATAACATATAATGTTCCAAGCATTTCAGTGGTACCCCAGTAACCAGCACACAAGTGGAGTATTTTATGTTCTGTGTACACCAGATGCATGTGCCTTTGAAAGTTTGTATACAGATTTATAATTTTAATTCTACGTTTGAAAATGACAATTTGTTGTCAAAACTAGTCACATAACAAAGTATGAAGTAAAATATTTGCGATATATGCGTTCTTCTATGTGAAGTCTATATAACATTTACAGATCGCTCCTCATACGCGACTATGTCGAATGTTGATAATTTTCAACTTCTCCCATCCGCAGTTAATGTGATTCGTTCCAAGAATAAGAATAGATAACTGCAGGATCAGAAGTGGCGTCTGTTCTTTCGCACACGTCCGAACCTATAATAAATCTTCAGTGAATTGGAAAACTCATACAGGGCGTAATAAATTTTTGTCAATGCGTTAACAACTACAATACTAGGAAAAAGATTGGTATTAGCCAATAATTAAACTATCCTTCAGACAGGAATGAAATATCCGGCTGTAATCTCTTCAACAATCTACCGAGAGAAATACTTGGCCATCTATAGAAAAAAAAATAATAACGGTGCAACAAACAGACAAATATCAAATGCGACAGTATATTTTAAAATATGTATTATTCCCTGTTCTGTTAACATATACCACGTCGTATCTTTTACGGTGAATATGGCGTCTGCAACATGCAACGAACCGCTTCACTCCGTGCTAATCAATGGATGGAGTAGGGAAGTGTGTACATGAAGCGCCGCGGCATTGGTAGTCACGCCTTGGGAGCTGCTGTCGTTCGGCCTGTCAGAGGTAGCTGCGAGGTCGATTATCACAACACTGGCCCTCCGCCCAAACAAGGGGGCGCACGCCAGCGGTGGCAAACAACAGGACACGCCACCTGCCAGCTGCTATATAGGCTGTGATAAAGGTCACTTACAGCCACCTGTTGTTTACTGTAGTCAACGCCACGGGCCGTAATACGCCATGACACCGCATTCTTACCAACAGTGTAAACTAGAAATCCACTAACATAGTGTACAGCTCTGGCAGATTCTGTGGAACTGCAATACTTGTTAAAGGAATTGTCTGATGAGCACAGGTATGGATTGAGAGTAAGCCTAAGAGAGGTGAAAGTAAGAAGGAGAAACAGTAATGAGATTAGCGTTAAAATTTAGTAACCAGGAAGCAGTCGAAAATTAGGTATTATTTGAAGAAAAACGACACCTGACGGAGAAAGAAAGGCAGTCACTAAAAGCAGACCAAAAGAGTAAAAGAAAGCATCTATTCACGATTTGGTGATGAACTGCGTCATCTATTTGGACTAAGTTTCCGAACTATGCGACTTTGCTAACTGTTCAAGCGAAAAAGAGCTCGATAACAATTTCTTATTCCTCTTAATCCTGTGTAAATCACATTGAAGTGTATGTCAGAGGGTTCATCGATCCGCTTTTATGCTATTTCTCTACATTTCCATTCTCTAAAAGCGCGCGAGGAAAATGAATACAAAAAGGAATACCTAAATGTTTACGTGTTCGATCTGTTTCTCTTATTATGATTATCATCTATCCGTATGAAGGCAGTGCCAAAAAATATAAGTTCGCATTCGGAAGGGAAAGTTATTGAAATCAATTTCGCAAATCAATCTCACTGCAACGACCGACTCCTTCCTTTTAATGATTTCCACGACGACTTGTGTACCAAATCCGTGAAACTCTCTCTCTCTTGTATTGCGACAATACAAAACGACGTGCCCTCCTCTCAGCTTTCTCTATATCTTCCCTCAGCCCAACTTGGTGTGGCTCCCACAAATTGCAGCAATGCTCCAAAACGGGACGCAAAATCTAGTATTGACAATTTCTTAAGTAGAACTGTTGCACCTACCTATGTTGCATTCTACCTATGAAACGTAGTCTTTGTTTCGCCTTCCCTATAATATTTTCTACGTGTTCTTTCCAGTTTAAGATGTTCGTAATAATTTACTGTTTTTTTATATACAGGCATAATAAGTTGCTTTATTTTCGAACTAGCGTAGCTTTCTTTGGTATTTACTAATCCTTCTCTAAACAGTAATTCTATTAATTTAAGAAACATGATTACATCAGTCTACTATAATCATTATTTGTTAAACTAAAAGAGTTGCACAGCTGAAATAATCTTTGCTTTTAACACAAGTCACTAGGTTCGGCTTATGCACCGTTACGACTTCTACTATTCGTTTCTGTCTGATATTCACTACCTTGAAAGGTAAGTATCGCGTAATGTAAGTCGCGAAAATGCATAAAATCATATCAGCTCACTCGAATAGGGGATTGCCTACTAACAAAATTTTCTACAGTCGTGGGTTTCACTTTGATAGAAACAAGTGCTGAGAATGTACTAAGAGAGTACAGATTTATATAGCCATCAATCAGTGGCTCTTTGAAAGAAAGGAAAAGAAAAGAATAGCAGCGTTTGCAGTGCAATTTGACAGAATGGTGCTGAAAATTTAAAAAACATTGTGATAGCTTCAGTCCAGAGACTGGCTTGATGTAGCTCTCCACCCTACTATATTCTGAGCAAGCCTCTTCATCTCCTCATAAGAACTCAGCCCACGTCCTATTGAACCTGCTTATTGCATTCGTCTCTTGGTCTCCCTCTGTGATTTTTACCCAACAATCTTCCCTCTAATGCCTCCTAAGAATCAGTCTCTTTTAGTCAAGTTATGGCAGAAATTTCTTTTCTCCTCAATTCTGTTCAATATTTCCTCATTAGTTACGCTATCTACCACCTAATTTTCATCATTCGCCTGTAACACCAAATATCAAAAGCTTTTATCCGCTTCTTGTCTGAACTACTGTATTTATCGTCCTAGTTTAACTATTGTACAAGGCAACACACTACTTAAATTCCTTCATCAGAAAAGATGATGATGTTCAGATGTTTGTAAAGTCTATGAGACTTAACTACGGAGTCATCAGTCCCTAAACTTACAAACTACTTATGAACTACTTACGAACTAGGACGCCACAAATATCCATGCCCGAGGGGGGATTCGAACCCCCGACCGTAGTGGCCGTGCAGACCGTGACTGGAGCGCCTGAGCCTCCTCGGCCACCGCGGCCGGCTCATCAGAAAAGCCTTGCTAACACTTAATTTGATATTCTCTGTCAGCAAATTCCTCTTTCTCAGAAATGCATATCTTCCCATTGTCAGAATGCATTTCATGCCATCTGTGCTGCGACCATCGAATGTTATTTTACTCCTCGAGTAACAGAACTCGTCCACCATCTTTACTACCTTCAGCATCCCCTTATTTTCTTAGATTACATTCCATTATCATTGTTTTGCTCTTGTTAACATTCATTATACGCTCCTATCATTCCGTTCCGTTGCTCTTCGACTTTCTTTCCTGCCTTAGACAGAATTACAATGTCATCGGCAAACAACAAAGTTTTTACATCTTCTCCTAGCTTTTCTTCTCAGCTTCCTCATTGTACAGTTTGAATAACATTGCGGAAAGGCTTCAATCCGTTATTACTACCTTCCCCACCAATACTTCTCCTTCATGCCCTTCTACACTAATTACTGCTACTGGTTTCTGTACAACTTGTAAATAACTTTCGGTTCCCTATATTTTACCTACACTGTCTGCACAATTAGAAATTGTGTAATCTAAACAATAGTGTCAAAAGCGTTCTTCAGATCTACAAAAGGTTTTTCTTTCATTAACCTATTTTCTAAATTAAGGCACAATGTATTGCCTCGTGTGTACCTACATTTCTCCTGAATCCAAACTGATCTTCCCCGCGATCGGCTTCTACTTGCATTATAAAATATGAATTACTAAGATAAAAACGTTCAAATGTTTGTAGAGCTTGAGGGACTTAACTACGGGGTCATCAATCCCTAAACTTTAGAACTACTTATGAACTAGCTTATACTAAAGACGGCACGAACATTCATGCCCGAGGAGGGAATCGAACCCCCGACTGGGAATGGCCTAGCGCATCGTAGCATAGCGTCGCAATGCGGTCGGCCGCTTTGCCGCGGCTTACTGAGATCCTCATCATAACTGGCGAGGAAATGAATATTGTATATGCAGAGAACTAACCAGACATAGATAATGACTTTGTCTGAAACATCTCGAAGTAACTTCTACATTACCAAACGGAGCCACAGCAAGACACAGTAAAGTCCAGCTGATCCCGAAATCTGTGGTTCGCTTTATCTTTTCGGGTTTAAAATGCAAAAAAGGAAAACAACTTACTTTTATAATATTAGTTTTACCCCATAAAGAAAAGTAATAATTAAGATCCACTGCTTATTTATTGTGATGACAGTTAGTGATTAATGTGTTAAATCTGAAGTTTTTGCAAACTTAAAATTTTATATTTTGCTTCCTTCTGAGCCCTCTACGTCATATGTCATTTAGAAATATTGTTAAAAGATGGTTCACACCAGGGACCCTGCTCTAAAAACATTTATTACGACAAGGCTGCACCAGTGTGATTGCCATCGTCAGGTTAACTATATATTACTGTAAAGTACATGGATAGTTGATTAGTGAATTTCACTGGATAATTTCAATTTATAAATACTTTACTTTTACTTAACCATAAAATTTTAGATTTACCGAAAGCCAACCATAACAGTTACAAATTCAAATTCCTGTCATCCAGTATCACAAAAATTAGAATATTTTCATGCTACGATTAACCGAGTAATTAACCTACCTCTGGAACAAGAAACCATGCAGAAATAAATACAAATCCTTCAGTAAGGATTTTGATCCTAAATTTGCACGAAACCCCTTGAAACCTCCATACATGAATAAGACTGTCTAAGGAATCACATAAAAAGGATATATAAAAAAACAGTTTTGGTTGCACAAATATAATATTTCTATTTTTTTTTACGTGTGACGCGTTGAGATTGTTCTAGGCATCATCAGACTTTCTGAGAATGTGCAAACCTGTTTAAAAATCAGCCATAGATATAAAGTATATAATATATCCGTTTGTAAGACATATTTAAATACTTCGAATTCGTAAAATTTTGGTCTTAATGTCAACAAATGGTGTCTGTTTTTTCGGACCATATGAACAAATGCTCCAAAGTTGGCCGTGCAGGGGAAAAGGAGCTACGGAAGCCTCTGGGCGATGCACAGCAGAAACAACACCGAAAAGCATCTGCAGCAGGTGCACCATTCCACGCCTACTTTGGAGAAGCCTGAAGATATTCCACCTATGGACCGAAACTAGTTGATGATAAATTCAAATTTTTTCACGTTACACTGTTTCATTTTTTCATTCACTTGCTTACTTTTTACGAGCAGTATTCACTTACCTTATCAAATGAGACTATTCGGGCTTCTTACACGCCACAATCAGTTAAGAAATGACATTTATTAAAATGCGATTAATAGTAGTAATACAATAGTACTAATAAATTGGAGCATAATCTGTGCTTAATGATAATCTAACAATTGCACTGATTTACAATTAATGTTTATTCTACCATTACTATTATATTTATTGTTCGTACGGGTAATGATAATAATAATAGTTTTGTAGAAGATACTAAACGTATAAGTACCTCTAGTAATTCCTCAAGTAAGAGTACATAGCAATTTACGTTTACTACACCAGCTAACAGCCTAAGCAAATGCAGAACATTTGATTGGAAAGATGGATGCTTAGTTCTTGTCTTGATGCCTGCTATAGGAACCAATTCAGACATTGCCTGCATTAACAAAGTTCTAACGGGGGTCTTTCAATCATGGTAAGATTGCATGTTGTACTGGCTAAAACGAAGATAACTAGAAAAAACGAAAAACGAATTAAAAAGAAGCTTATAAGATCGTGCGTACAAGGCTTGTTACAATGGACGAGCGTTATTTCTGAAATTAACTTAGTATGTGTCGTGTTTTTGACGCAGTCAATTGGTGTTCATTAACGCTTAGCAATTTGTTTTCTGTATGTCAGCTTTCATTTTATTTTCCATGTTTCCCGTCATTGTGAACCTGACAACTTTCGCTTTTGTTGGAAAAAATGTGATAAATGTTTTTGTGTTTCGCATCCTATCTCTGCCGCTTTTCATACTCTGTCCTGTTTACACTAATTCTAGTTTCATAAAAAGCATTTTACCCACAATATGGACAAATATCATCACAGTTTCTAATTTATGTGAATTCACTCCTTATAGAAGGATACTTGAATGGATGCGTTTTTTAAATATAACATTTTAAACATAACGTGTACTTCTGTTATTCCACAGTTTTTACGTAATAGAGAACTGCATATTTACTAGTGAAACATCCGATTTGATCAAGAATCGAACTGTTATGTATGGAGCTACTTCAAAAGTCTGATTATGCTAAATATTTGACTGCAAGCGAGTAATCAATAGAAATTTTACAAAAGAATAGAAATTATGTTGAAAGCTTGTTGTAAGTCACTAAGTGTACTGTTAGTATATAGGGCAATTTGCGCTCTATTTTATATCATATCCAGTTTCTCTCGCATCTTAAAGTTCATGCCAAAGGCCGTATAGCTGTGGATTCACCGGTTACCGCCAGTTTATTGACGTTAAGCACCGTCGGAATTGACTAACATGGGTCACTGTCCGCATCTTCGTAGCGCTGTTTGCAAGAGCACTCAGCCCTGTTAGGCGAACTGACGAGCTACTTGACTGAGATGTAGCGGCTTCAGTCAACACGGAAACAGAGAAAGAGACCGTAGAGTGGGGTGGCGATAATGTCTCCTCCATCCCGAGTCGACCGCTTAGTCAGTAATGGCTTCAGGTGGACCAGAGAGTACAGTACACTCCATGGGAAAACAGGTCACACCATTACGAAGTCACTACCTGACGTGTTGTTGGCAAAATTGGTACGGAGTTCGTAATGAGTGCCTGAATAGAACCCTATTATACGACTTGCGAACTGAATCACCACTCATCAGACCAAACCACGGTTGGCGATATCGTGTTGTTAGCGCTCCGCGACATTTTTGCACCATAGGAAAGTTTGTCCATTTCACTCATCTACTTGTTTTGGAATTGGATAATGTTTAATTTCATGTTTCTTAGCCTAGTTCTTTTCGAAGTAAGATTTATCATGTAACTTACACTGTTCAAAGGAAATAGGAGTTCACAGGTATCATAACACAATATATGTATTTTATTCAGATATTGGTCACAATTGTAACTTGTGTGTGTTAAAGTACGATATTTTGCTGTCTGAATCTCTTGAGCTTTAAATGGCGTTTATATAGAACGAGACACTATGGGGTTACCGTAACAATGAAATAGTCATTCTAGTTGCCCTCTAATATGATGTGTGATCACCTCGGAGGGACAGTACAGTTGCACACCAGCGTGGCATAGACAGTATGAGGTTATCACTCGGCTATTGACGGATTTTTGACAGACTTTGTGGTGGTACTGGCTTGTAGGCCAGCAGCTATTGCTTTATTTTATTTCATAATTTCATTTACTTATAATGAAATAGACATGGGACAGTAGGAAGTGGCTGTGTCAGATAGTACCAGATGGAACTGTAAGTACGGTCCAGTGGGAAAACTCCGCCCCTTTCTCTAAGAGTGATCTTATTGGCTGTTGCTACATCTTTACGCGCCACAACCTCCCAGCTATTTTATTAATTATTTAATAAATAAAATTTAAGTTATCAATTCTATTGCCATAATGTTTGTTAATTATTTGTTTGTGATTATACTATTGTTTTGCAGAAGTATTAGATTAAGTATTTTAGGTAAAGAGTGAGTGAGGCGTTCTAGAAGTCTGTTGGCGCCAAAACTCTAGGCGCTAGCGTAGAGCCCAGCTCCACTGTTAGTTAGTTCAAATGTTCAAATGTTTGTAGAGTCTATGGGACTTAACTACGGGGTCATCAGTCCCTAAACTTACAAACTACTTATTAACTACTTACGAACTAGGACGACACAAATATCCATGCCATAGGGGGATTCGAACCCCCGACCTTAGTGGCCGTGCAGACCGTGACTGAAGCGCCTCAGTCCCCTCGGCCACCGCGGCCGGCGCTAGTTAGTTCACTGCGACTCCGACACGGTAAACATCTAGCGGCACTTGCGATTACAAGTCTTGCATTAATCGGTCGATAATGCGGCTAAAAATATTTGTAAAGTGTGTGAAATGTATGTCAAAGTGTGGTATGACTGTAACATTGTTATTTTTGTGAATTTGACGTAAACATGCAGTTTGTGGCTTCTGTATTCGTGTGATTGGTAAAAATAAAAGAGCCACTGGCATCTCTGAAGGAATTCATCGACTTCGTGAATGGTAGTTAGACAGCCATAGTATCCCACACTTTCAATTTCAGCCTCACCTCAGAAAACTTAGAGTCTACGACCTGTGTGCTGCTTCTGCGCTGGGGATATCTACGAGAGAGAAGTCAAATTCTAAGTGACATCCGCCTACGGGCCTCACTTGCAACGTTCGGTCTATTACAAGTAGACGAGTAAGCACGCTGCTCGCGGTAACGTGAGTGAGGTAAAGGGAAGATAGGGAAGTGTCAAGGAAACTGTCAAAACTGACTTGATAACATAAACTTTAACCATAACATTGAATGGTTTATAGATTTATTTATTTTTTCTATCTCCACCCCCGCCGTAACTTCCATGAGTGCATTATCCAGCTCTGCAAAAGTTTCTGGCAGGTGCTGGTCTGGATGCAATGCTCTGTCAAATGCCTCCCAGGCATGCTCAGTCTGGTTTAAATGTGATGAACAAGCTGACCACTCGATTCGTTCAATTTCCTCAGCTTCAGACATGTGGCCCTCCAGTACAGCTCTGTAGGGGCGAGCGTTATCGTCCACCAGAAGGAACTGTGGCTGTGGCACCAGCATAGGGCACAACGAAAGGCGGAAGTATATCTTTTCTATACCACTCAGCAATCAAAGCACCATTGTGAACGACGCAAAGGACCATACGTCCGCCTGTCCACACCATTCGTCCACCACCATGATATGGTGATGTTTCCTGCACATAAGCAGGATTGTTCCGTGTTGCACGTTCTCTCCATTTGAGGGAACAACGATTGTAGCGGTGAACACAAAATATTGACTCACCTGTGAATTGAATGACTCCAATCCTGATGTTCCTGCGCCCGGTTTCCGTGGCCTAAAAGGTGTCATGGTTTTGATAGGACACACATTATAGGCATCCGTGGGTAGAGGCCACATAGCCGAAGGCGATTTCGGTTCGTGTTTATACTGTCCGTCCTGTTGCTTACTGGAGGGTGCATTGCAAGTGAGGCATTCAGCCTCCTGTCTCGAACGGGTGTTAATCGTAGATAACTGCTGATATTGCCCATGGACGACCTTGCCTTCTTTTATCGGCTCTTGTCTTCTGGAATCGTGTCCAGGTCCTGGAAATTACAATTTGGGACACTCCGATAACTACAGCCATCTCCCTCGGTGTGTCTGTACCGCTTCCACCATTCCTGTGGCTCTCCACTACATAGCTTCCTGTAAGTCACGTTGTTGTTGTATTGCACTAGCTGCTCACGACACTGTCTGAACCGAAGTGCTTATGTAGTCCGTTTGTTAAACACAGCCGGCCGCGGTCGCCGAGGAGACTGAGGCGCTCCAGTCACGGTCTGCACGGCCACTACGGTCGGGGGTTCGAATCCCCCCTCGGGCATGGATATTTGTGCCATCCTAGTTCGTAAGTAGTTCATAAGTAGGCGAGATCTATTTGCTAAATTTCATTCGCCAATTTTCTCTTCAGAATGCGAACGTATATTGTTAGCACCCACCTACATAGATTTACATGTTCCTATTTTCCGCGAGTTATTAAGGAATGGAACTATAGAGAAATATCATAAAAGTGATTGCATGAAACCTCTGCCATGCGATTCAATGTGACTTGCAGAGTATCCGTGTAAATTTAGATGTAGAAAGACGTCGAACCATTCTACGAGGTCCGTTCTGCCGATGACTATACTTCAGAACCTAGATATCTCAGTTGATCCTCTAATTATTTCTACCAGTGAAGTGACAGACACGTAAATAAAACCTGACTTCTCACAATTTTTTATCCATCGCAGACTATTTCAGTGCCGAGCACGATTTGACGCCGGGCGGTTGGCAGCGCCGGCGTTAGGCAGCAGGTTGTCGGGAGAGGCCGGCCTCGCGACGCCTGGGGCAGGACCGGCGCAGACAAACCAACAAAGGCCGGCCACCTTTATGAGGGCACATAATTCACGGATAACGTTAATGCTTCCCCCCGGTCCACTCGCCTGAAAAATATATTTACGTTTCCGTTTTTTGTTCGCCCGTGGGCCGGCGCCATTGTGCCGCGTCTTCCATTATTTGGGGCGGCGCGGCGGCGGTTTCTTGCGCCGCGCCGCGCCGCGGGCGGGGCCGTCCGCCGGCGCTCAGGGCTGCCGCCCACCGACGCCAAAAGTCCCCAGGGAGGCGCCGGCCGCAGCCACTCGCCGTCTGAGAGACCGCGAGGATTTCATCAGATCCCGGCCGCAACCTCGCAACCGCACCAGTCCACTTCTCGATTATCTTCTCGGATTTTGCAATTTCTTCTAATTTCATGATTGCCTAACATCTTATTCAGGAATTTTGTAGGAGGCGATCTTTTAATGTAATAGTCAAGAATCCCTTTATAAGATTTTTATTGCCATAGATCGCCAAGGAATTAAAGTTCAGGGGGAAGAATTAAAAACATTTCGTTTTGCCGACGACATAGTAATTCTGTCAGATACAGCAAAGGACCTGGAAGAGCAATTGAACGGAATGGACAGTGTGCTGAAAGGTGCATATAAGATGAACATTGACAAGAGCAAAACTAAGGTAATGGAGTGTAGTGTAAGAAAATCAGGTGATGCTGAAGGAATTAGATTGGGAAACGAAGCAATAAAGGAGGTAGATGAGTTTTGTTACTTGAGCAGTAAAATAACAAATGATGGTCGCAGTACAGAAGATATAAAATGCAGAATGGCAATGGGTAGAAAAGCGTTCTTGAAAAAGAGAAATTTGTTAACCTCGAATATTGATTTAAGCCTAACGATGTCCTTTCTGAAGGCATTTGTATGGAGTGTGTTGCCTTGTGTGGGAGTGAGACATGGACGATAAACAGTGCGGACAGGAAGAGGATTGAGGCTTTTGAAATATGGTGCTACAGAAGAATGCTGAAGATTAGGTGGGTGGATCGCGTAAGTAATGAGGAGGTACTGAACAGAATTTGGGAGAAAAGAATTTTCTGGCATATCTTGTCTAAAAGAAGGGATAGATTGGTAGGGCACATTCGTAGACATCAAGGAATGTGAATTTAGCATTGGAGCGAAGTGTGTGGGGTAAAAATCTCAGAGGAAGACCAAGAGATGGATACAGTAAGCAGATTCAGACAGATGTAGGTTGGCGATCTTATGTGGAGATGAAGAGGCTTGCTCAGGATAGGGTATTGTGGAGATCTGCATCAAACCAGTCTCCGGACTGAAGACAACAACGCTTATTGATTTTTATCACTAGTTTCGACTCGATATAGAGTCATTATCACATCTTACTTGTCCAGGCGTGTTAAGAAATATACTCCAGATGAACCAACATCACTGTGGCAAGTTACAAATGGTGTGCACATCATCATTTCATTCCATGATGGTGGTGGCGGCTGGTGCAGCAACAGCGGTGAATATTTAAATAATTCTCAGACTCTGTTGCAATATTCTTAATCTATATCTATAAATGTGAATATCTGTTCGGTGTACGTTTATCACGTCTGAACCACAAGGCATAAAGAGCTATAAATTTCTACTGTTAATAATGTCAACCCGGGGAAGGCTTTAGGCACGGTTTTATGGCGATCGGATGGCTATTTATATTAATATGAATGTCTGTTCGGTGTACGCTTATCACGTCCGAACGACAAGACGCAGAGACTTAAATATTTGTACAGTTACTAATTTATACCTGACGTAGGTTTTAGGCACGGTTTTATAGCGATCTGATACATATTTAGTAATTTGAAGACTATAACGCGAAATGCGGAAAAATAATTATTCTTTGAAAATTATATTTACTCTTTGAAAATGGTTTTATTGGTTGCATTGTTGCTTGAGGGTTGATAATGATAAAAGTGTGGAGGAATGGGAAGTTATCGGGGTATATAAAATTATACATATGTGTGTGTGTGTGTGTTAATATTTCACTCTGCAGCGAAAATCACAGAACGCAGACGAATGGTCTGTGTGTAATTGTTGTCCGAAGTAGCACCATAGCAGTTCCATACCGACAGCTGTAAGGGGGTGAACGATATGGTGGTTGAAAGTCGTCAAAGTATTAAAACAATCGAACTGACGGCTAGCGATGACGTTTGCGACTCTATAGCAAGGAGGATACATACAGCCGAACGTGATGCCACAGACCACGTATTTGGTCTATGCGTGCTACAATGTCTTCAGCTCTTTCTCTGTAACGATAAGCATACGAATAAGGAAATATAAGAATAAATAAATAAAGGAGTAAAAGCGAAATTTCTTTTAATACATCTCTTTAACAAACATCGATTTGACGTTTCGCGCATTACATCAAGTGATCGACATGTGATATTATTAGAATCATTACTGTTGAATTTCCTGATTGGATTATTCGAAATTAGTGCATTGTACGAGTGATTTGGGCTACACTACTTACTTTCTTGATAAACGGTAAGTACATAGATTTCTGCAATCTGAAAGGAATATTTTTCAGTCCCTTCAAAACCAGTTCCATAGCACACTACTGAAAGATAGCTTATCGATCATAATCAACCAACACGGGAGCGGAGCCGCGGGTTGAAGCCAGTTATCTCTATACTTATATGATGCATTTGTTGTCTGTCTGTTTATCTGTTCTCTTATAGCTCAAGATCCAGACAACCAAATTACGTGAAATTTAGGACACGTGCACAAAATTACTTGGGGAATGTTCTTAAACAGGTTCCGTTCCATTTCTTGGAAAACCAATCGGAAAATTTGAGAAAAAGTAAAAGTGCGTTTTGAATGTGTCCATGTACATCTATATATTCGCACTGATCTTGATGAAATTTTGCACAATTGACCTTCAAAACTAGAGGAAGGCCACTGTCTACATAAAATTTCGTTCAGTGCCTGGTGGATAGTACTTATGGATTTCGCCAAAATCCAGGGTTTTTCTCCGATCTTGATGAAATTTTGTGCAATTGACCTTGAAAACAAGATGAAGGTTACTATCTACATAAAATTTCGTTCGGTGCATGGGGGAGAGTACTTACAGACTTTGATTGCAATTTCTATACATATAAGACGCATTTGTTGTATGTTTGTCTGTTCCCTTATAACTCAAGATCCAGACAACCAAATAACGTGAAATTTGGTACACGTACACAAAATTACACGGGGAAGGTTCTTAAATAGGTTTCGTTCCATCCCAATCTCACTCTGTCCATGCGCCTGTTCTAAGCCGTGTGATAATGAAGCCCCCCAACATCCCATAAAAAAAAAAAAAAATAAAAATAAAAAAAAAACGTACAAGTTAAAAATGTTTTAATCACCCTTTTATTACATGCCAATAAACGGTTTTGTACGCTTCTACAGAAAACGTTATTGTACCTGGCGCGCAGCGAATCTAATATGGCTGAGAAAATTTTGAAAAGTCAGAACTTACTTGGGTGGAGATCGAGCCACAGAACTCCTTAAAGCTGTGGTGGAAGTAGCTTAACAATTCTTGTTCTGCCATTGGACCCCTGCAAAGACTTAAACGTACAAAGTACGTAACGGCTATTTGAAGTAGAATAACTAGGGACTAACGGGGTACAGTATGAAAATTTAATATAATGCTTTTTGTATGATAAAACTCACCATAGCAGCAGAGGAGTCGCTGTAGCGGCAGGTCCACGTTTACATCTGGTAGTATTGTTAATGGCTGCGGAACATAAATGCGACCGTTAAACAGAGAGGTACTGCCTAGAGAATGAGTGGCTTGCCAAGCGGCAGCTTAGTAATATCAGAGATGTGTGTGGCGTGCAGAAACTGAAAGGTGAAGGAAATGAGTATATCGGGAATCTGTTGGATCTTTTGAAATGATATATGGTGGTAGTGAAACAATAATAAATGAATGAAAACAAAGTTATTAGAGGCCTGGGGGTGGGGTAGAAGAAAATTGTTGTGAATTGTCAGAAGGGGGTCATTCTGGAAGAAAGATCGATAATATGATAAAAAAGTGAACGTAAAACGTGATCTGTGCTCTTAGACTGTGTTCTGGAGACCGTTTCACGAACTTTTCTAATTCTTCCAGAAGTGATATTTTTTTTTTTTTGTTTTTTACTTTGGGGGCGTAGTGAAGAATTAGCAATTTGTCTAGTGGGGGTGGGGGTGTGTGAGTGTGTTTGCTGCTCTTGAGATGCTCGGAAAAGGTCGAATTATTTTTGGCAGCGCCTTTCTTAGCTAAAAGATGTTCTTGGAACCTAGTTTTGAAGGCTCGTCCAGTTTGGCCAATATATGATAACGGCACTGCAAACATTGTATTTTCTAGACGCCTGACTGGCTAAATGGGTTTTAACTAGCCGTTCACTGTGGTGAAAGCGATACTGGATCTTGTCATTGATCGTGAAGCCTACTTTTACGTGGGTGCTTTTAAGAAGTTCGGCGAATCTGTAAGAAATATTTCCTATAAACGGTAAGGATTCAATAGTTATGGTGCTAGGGAGGAGGGAGGAGGGAGGTGTTGTTTTTAGAGATTTTTCTGTTGTATAATCGGTCTACCAGGCTATCCTGGTATCCGCTGGTTCTAGCAATGTGCATCAGGTTAGCAAGTTCTTGCTCAACTGTTTCACGGTCGATCATGGAAGAGAAAAACCTTGTTTTATAACTGTACGGGTGGCAGGATGTTGAGTGGACGACAGCGTCACTGGTTGTGGGATTCCTGTAAATCGCACATGTGATGTGTTTGTCCAGGTCCAAGTAGTTGATGGAACAGTCGGGTGACATGATTTGATGGATGAAAATTATTTTTGGATGCAGACTGCAGAATCCGTCGATCGCTTTTATGTTCCACATTTATTAACAATACTACCAGTTGTAAACGTGGACCTACCGCTAGAGTGACTCCTGTACTGTTATGGTGAATTTTATCATATAAAAAGCATTCTGTTAATTTCCATACTGTACCCCTTTAGTGCCTCATTATTCTACTTTGTACTTTGCACGTTTACCTCTTTGCAGGGGCCCGATGACAGAACAAGAATTCTTAAGCCACTTCCACCACAGCCTTAAATAGTTCTGTGACTCCAACTCCATCCAGGTAAGTTCAGACTTTTTCACAATTTATTCACCTTAGCCATATTACATTCGCTGCCCGCCAGGTACACGGACTGTATTAAAACATTGTTTTTTCCAGTCTGATGATGCGCTAACAGCGCGAAACGCATTATTGGACATAATAAAGAATATTGCAACAGACTGCGTAATATTTAATTATTAATAACAGTTACTAAAACCCAGTACGAATATAACTCACATCAATAATACAAATTTACAAAGTTATTGTGTGGAATGCAAAAGTCTGAGGTGTATAATTAGTGTGACACGAATCTATTCATACTACCGATAGAAACACTTTCAACACGACTACACAGAATAACTTGAGCATTATTGTTTATTATTTGAGTTCAGAGTGACGTGGATTGTGCCCTCGAGTAAACACAAAAAACAAAACAAAAAAAGATAAATAAATAAATTAAATAAATAAGTAAAAATAGAGTGATTGACATGGCTCAAAAGCATCATATGTTATCATCCGTTCAATGTAACTGAAAATTACGTACCGTAAATTAAGTAAATTTTATAAATTATAATGGAAAAGTAAACAATTACATGCAGCTGGTTATAGTTTAAAAATGTTCAAAAGTTTGTAAATCTATCGGACCAAACTGCATGGTCATCAGTCCGTAGCTTACAAACTACTTAAACCTAGGTAAACTAACCCAAGAACAAACACACACACCCATGTCCCAGGGAGGACTCGAACCTCCGCGGCGAGCAACTGCGCGCTCCGCAGCGAAACGCTTTAGACCGCTCGGCTACTCCACTGCGGCTGGATATAGTAAAACGTAGCGTAAATAATACTGAGTAAATTGATATACAAGTCTCGGTTACATTAATATTGCTTTACCTATTAATATAATTAAGTATTAATGTTTTTAGGATAAACGGTAATTATACAGGAAATAATGAGGGCACAACATTCCTAAGTTTACTTGTGAAACATAATAATACCTACTTAAGAATTTAATTAGTTTCATCAGGGATACTAATTAGCCTAATATATGACATGCAAAAATAAGCCTCTTGAATGAACTAATTAGTATTTAATAATTAAACAAACTTCTGCAACATCAAATAATAGACTGTAACTTCAGCTAGTCATGTTAGAAAACAGAATAACAAAAATTTTGGAAAAGGAAATGGTAACATACTAATTACATTCGTAGCAACTATTATGCAACACTGGTATCGGGATGTTCTGTAATGCAAGCAGCTGGGAATAAATTCCAACATGCTTCGTTACAAACACTCTCAGACTGTTGGCGGGTGACGCTGTCCTTTATCTGTTAGTAAAGTCATTAGAAGATCAAAAGTTGCTGCAAAATAATTTAGATAACTGCATGGTTTTTTAAGTTGAAAACAATCTGTTTTTGTTCTACTAATTCTTGTTTAAAAAAAGTATTTAAAGCACACAAAAAGAGACAATTTCAACATACGGCACAACTTTAAAATATTACTGATACTCAGAATGAAATAATATTAAGTATGTTACGTGTTTCACTGTTTACTATTCTATATAATACGACATTTATCGCTTGGCATAGACCTACATGGCGAGAGATGTTTGACACCTAATGCCATAAGCAAAGAACTATGTGTATTTTCATTTAACATGTTTTCAACATAAGCACTTGTGTTTCTTTGCGACGCCTGACAAAAATGTTTACCTGAAAATGGCCTGATAAGCCGAAGAGTAGTTCTAAAATTTAATTATATATATATATATATATATATATATATATATATATATATATATATATATATATATATATATATATATAGAAAACAAACGGATTATTTGTTTTCAACTAGAAATACGGAATTCTTCCGCGAGAATCCATTCATAACAATATCTGTTCAAATGTTTGTAGAGCGTATGGGACTGAACTACGGGTTCATCAGTCCATAAATTTACAAACTACTTAAGAACTAGCTAATACCAAGAACGGCAAAAAATATCTATGCCGGAGGGGGATTCGAACCCCAGACCGTAGTGGCCGTGCAGACTGTGACTGACGCGCCGTAGAACGATCAACCACCGCAGCCGGCACAATATCTGTCTGTTGCAAAAATTGGCAATTGAAAAGTGTGAAGTCATCCATATGAGTGCTAAAACAAACCTCTTAAACTTCATACGTACGATAAATCAGTCAAATCTAAAGTCCGTGAATTCAACTAATTACCTGTGAATTATATTTACGAACAATAATAATTGTTTCTTGAGACAAACATTGTCTCGTTAGGCCTAATGTAGTAAACATAAAGTTAGCTAGTTATATATTAAAAATAGTGCTGTGGCTGGGATCCGTACCCCAGACATCCTACTTACTATGCAAGCGCTGTATACCGCTCAACTAACACAGCGTTACGGACAAAGCGACTGCAGGGATTGTCTTCAAGCACCTCTCCCTCCACATCACATACTTCTGCCTCAATGTAATCTCATCTACAGTGGCAGGATTTGAATAACACCTTTTTCTAATGGATCAACATACTCCACTAATCATATTTAAGTGTCTGGAGGAGAGTTCATCGAAGTGTTCATAACAGCACACATTTTAATTCAGTGCCTCTCCTTCAATTTAATTACGAACAACTTAAATTGGAAAGAACACACAGGGAATATTATAGACAAGGCGAACAAAAGGCTACGTTTAGTTGGTAAGGACTTCAGAAGATGTAACAGCTTTACTAAAGAAACTGCAACATAACACTTGTACGTCTTATTTTCAAGTATTACTGCCCTCTGTGGGATCCCCGCCAAATAGCACTAACGGACGATATAGAGAAAGTTCAAAGAAATGCAGATCGTTTTGTATTATCGGGATATAGGGGACAAAGTGTCAGAGAAATGATGCACGAATTGAGGTGGAGATCGTAAAAGAAAAGCGTTATTCGTTCCGCCGAGATTTATTAGCGAAATTTAGATAACCAAATTTCTCTTTCGAATGCGAACATATTGTTTTAGCACCTACCTCCATAGGGAGTCACGGTCCTCTTAATAAAATAAGCTAAATCAGATCGCAAACGGAAAGATTCAGGTGTTCCATTTTAACACGCGCTATAAGGGAATGCAATGGTAGAGAAATATCATGAAACCGGATCGATGAACTCTATACCATGCACTTAAATATGATCATCGGAGTATTTATGTAGAGGTAGATGTAGATGTTGATCCATCAGACTGTAGATGTTGATCAATTAGAAAAGGTTTTCTTTAAAGCTTGCGACTGTAGATGAGATTACATTAGGTTAGCTGTTCGTTCCTTAAATCTGTATTGAGGATATCCTTGTGGATGTTGAACATGTCAATGTATAATTATTTTTGTCTGTTTCTCCTTTTCTTCACAAGCTAAAATAAGAACATGAAGATGGTTGTATGAATACAGTTAATTCATCATTTGGTTCTACTCTAAAATTCGTCAATGGAGTAGGAGTTAGCCGCTAGTAAGTCTTTAAGGCTCCTCTTAAACTGATCTTTATTTGTAGCTAAATGTTGTATGGTTACTGATAAATTATTGAAAATTAGTTTTCGTTTTCAGTGGACCCCTTTTTCAACGAATGTGAGTTCTTTTAAGTCATTGTGTAGATTGTTTTTGTTCGTAGGCGTGAACTGAGCTGTTCGTTGGGAAAATGGATAAATTTTTATTACAAATTTCATTAAGGAAATGCAGTTCATTCAGTTCATTGAAGAGGCCTCTGTAGGATGCCAGTAAATCTACTCCTTAAATAATATGTGTTACGCGCTTCTCGATTATGAAAACTTTGGCTTCATTTAAAAGGTTTCCGCAAAATATTGTACCACATATCATTACGGAATGAAGGTAAGTAATGTATGCAAGATTTCTTACTTTTATGCCGCCACATCTGATAATATTTGACTTACACGTACACATTTGTTAAGGCGTTTCTGCTCTTCTGTGGTGTTCTCCTCCCAACTGAATTTATCATCAAATTGTTATTCGAGAAGCCATGGTGGAATGGCCGAGAGCTCTAAGGCGCCTTGCTGGGAAACGCGCGGTTGTTCCCCATTGGAGGTTCGAGTCCTCCCTCGGGCACAGGTGACTGTGTTGTTCTTAGGTTAGTTTTAGTTTAAATAGTTTGTAATACGTGAGACAGATAACCACAGTAATTAAGTCCCATAAACTCGGAAGCATTTGAACTTGTGTGTGTGTCTGTGTCTGTGTGTGTAAGTGTGTGTGTGTGTGTGTGTGTGTGTGTGTATGTGTGTGTGTGTAATTCCAGAAATTTAATACTGTCAACCTTTTCCTGCTCTTCTTCATACTTACATATGTTCCGAACTACATGTAGAAAGTCTTTCCAATGTTTAAAGTCAATGAGTTGGCTTTAAACCATTTATTAAGTCCATGAAAATACTATTAACAGACCTGTCTAGAACTATGCTATTTTCTGCACTACTTGTACCACCTGCAAACAAAACCAACTCTTATTCTGGCAGTGTAACTGATGAGAGGTCATTAATGTACACAAGAAAAAGCAACGCCCTAAGATGGATCCTTGTGGGACACCACATGTAATTTCTTCCCAATCTGATGATCACTGTTAGCTTAATTCACTAGTCGATTGCACTGACACCCTTTATTTCCTGTTAATGAGGTATGAGTCGAATCAATTTGCAGCATTGCCTGTGAACCATACAATTCTTATTCACTTTATAGGAAGTTTTGGTTCACATAGTCAAACTCCTTTGACAAATCACAGAGTATTATTGCTGCGTATAATTTATTATGAAACGAATTAAGTACGTTCTCATTGTAGATTAAGTAGTCTTCTCAATATCGGAATCTTCAGAAATTCAAACTGTGTTCTGGGCAATATGTTATGTGTGGTCAGGTTGTTGAGAAGCTGTCTGATTATTATCTTTTCTAGAATTTTTCAGAATGCTGGCAAAGGTGAAATCGGTCTGTAGTTTGATGGTATCTCTTTATCACCTTTCTTGAATATTTTAGCCAATCAGGAAATGTTCCATTTATAATAGACTGGTTGCAAAAATAACACAAACGTACTAAACTCACAATAACACGTCTTAATTAAATTTGTTGATATGTCTTCGTAACGAATAGAATACTTTGGAAGTTATTGCTTGAGGTGAAGTGTGTGATGTATGCATGTACCTGAAGCCATTTTAAATGCTAGTTTCATTACTTACGTCATTATTTACTGATCCTGACATTCCGATACAGATATAAAGTACTTGTTAAATAGATTTTCCATACAACAGCTATTAATGTATCATTTACTCTTCTTGTTATTTACTCCCGTTCCTTTCTGGTTCTACCACTCTCCTCTTTCGCTAAATTGTGAGAGCAGTAGATTTGTTTATAAATGAAAATACTGCTACTAGTCACGATTTTTTTCCTTATATAGCACGACGTGTTCTGGGAAATAATTCCCATTTTCAAATGCGTTTTTCTGTTCTGTGACAGTTTACAGCTAATGTTTTAGGTGTGTAAGTTCCTACTTCATTCGGTTATCCTTAACGAACTCACACATCTAAAACAGAAGTAAAATGACATAGCAGACAGAAGTGCACTTGAAAATTACGATCATTTCACGGAACGTGTCGCACTAAACAAATAAAAAATCGTAACAGTATTTTCCTGTATAAACAAATCAATTAAAATATTTTAGGTCGGACTTAAAAGCAGTAACTGATTTTTTCACAACTGGCTACATCTAATAACAGATTTCTATCACTTCTTATTCACTTTATATAGCACATGGTTCCCGTACAGCTATTTACTTTTGCATGTCTTTCCATGTTTTTATGTTCTTCAGTCCAAATACTGGTTTGACACAGCTCGCCACCCTACTATAGCCTGAGCAAGCCTCTTCGTCTCCTCATAAGAATGGCAACCTACATCCACTTGAATCTGCTTACTGCATTCGTCTCTTCGTCTCCCACTTCGATTTTCACCCTACACACTTCCCTTCAATGCTAAGGTAACGATTTTCCCCAGTTCACAATCGGCCATTACGAGTTTGTGTTGCGCAGCCGTACCTTCACTGTATATGACGTTGGAATTTTTTATTTCATGTTTTTTCTTTTGTTAGATACGTCGTCTAACTGACTTTAATGGTCTCCACTAGTGTGCAATTGATGTAGGTATTGGCGATCATTCGGTCAAAAGATACAGCTTATTCTGCACTCTTCTGCCCTGCTACATTTCGTTCTCAATAACTCCATCCACCATGAATTCCATATTCCCCACTCCTCCTCTCACACAGATGTCAGTTTAAATCTACCCCATTCATGTCTGGTATTTCCATTGTTACTCCGAACACCCTATCTGGCGTGCATACACACGCATACACACACACAGAAATGTGTTGACTCTCCTTCGATAGTAAGTTTTATGCTCAAGATTCTGTCTATTCCACAGACTTCGTATTTTATATCTTTACCCTCAATAAGCCCTACCCCATTTCCGGACTCTGTCTGCACTGCTATAGAACAATTTGTATCCTTCTGCCAACAGTTTCGCTTTACAGTTACGATTATAACCAATACGTGAATAAAATACGTTAACATATTTATATCACCTGATACGCTGTTTTGAGTAGTGTATATAGCATTCATAGATATCAGTGTCTCAACTACATCGATTTACAGCAGGCCTTAAACATTCACAAGTAAAAGGTACAAACAAATGATGCTCTGTAAGCTATGTGACTAAACTCTTGACAGGCAAAACTGAAATAGTATTAGTTCCTCTACTATCCCCCCCCCCTCAACTAACATCTGCCGGTATTGGATCAATATCGACATCGTCTGCCAGATGTACGTTCCTTTGGGCAACAGATATTGCCTGAGGATGTTAAAGTAATCCTTTTATCCATTATATGTCGTAACCTGCGACTGTATCTTGAGATAGGTTTCAGAAACTACTACAACCAGTCGCCTTTTTTTCTTCTCGATTTATTAAACCGTGACCGGATTCAAGCTGCCTAGCATACATTTAGTGCAAATTACATTTGTATCTGTGGCAGGGCAGAAAACGAGAAAATATAAACATTAGTTGTGGTATATAACACTGATTAATTACAAAAGAAGTTCGTCTTCAAGATGTTACTTACAGTTAGGAGTTTCACATTTAGTATGTCCATGTGTGTTCCGCTTTTGGGTAGCATTTCACAAGACTGCTCTTCCATCAGCACACCACAGCAACTCCCACGACTTTCAAGTTGTACAATTAAATAACACTGCACACACATTACCACAGCACAGCCACTACCACGTCTTTCAACTTGTAAACAAACCAAAGGGTATGTTTATACCACAGGCTAAGAGCTATCGTGTGAAACCAAAGAGTGACAAAAGCTTGTATTATTATAGGATATAAATAGAATGCCAATTTAGATTAAATAAGGACAAAAGTTGTATTACAGAGTTAATGTATGTATAATGTATGATTTCAGAATGTAATCATAAAATCAATACTCCTAATATTAACATAAATATCATTCTGAAATCATATTTTATACATATATTAACTCTGTAATACAACTTTTGTTCTTGTTTAATCTAAATTGGCATTACATTTATATCCTATAATAAGATAAGCTTTTGTCAGTCTTTGGTTTCATATGATAGCTCTTAGCCTGTGGTATAAACATACTCTTTGGTTTGTTTACATGGTAGTGGCTGTGCAGTGATAATGTGTGTGTGCAGTGTTATTTAATTATACCATTTGAAAGTCGTGGGAGTTGCTGTGGTGTGCTGATGGAAGCGCAGTCTTGTGAAATGCTACCCAAAAAGATGAGCTGCTAGGCAGGTTGAAACCGGTATAGTATAATACATCTTCATTGAGAAGAAAAAAAGGCGACTCGTTGCAGTAAATTCGGAAACCTATGTTAAGATAATCTGCCAATGTATGACCAGAAAGAGTTGTACTTCTTACTATTCAAACTTTTTTGTCCATATTTGAAACTCATAAAATTGGGCTATGGAAAACTACAGGCGCAATGCCGATAAATGTCTCTAAAATACATGAAGGCTGCTTGACTTCCAGATCAACAATTCGACTGCGTACCCTTAATTCAGACTACCGATGCTTTTTGCTAAAGAACAGAACGGGTTTCTCGGCTCGGAAATAAAAAGGAAACACTTAACACTGGAATACTGTATGCCGTATGCCCGAACGATAGTAATCGAAAAGCGATCAGCGAAATTTCAGCAGCAGTGCGGAACTCGTATCGACAGAGCGCCTGTCCATTGCTGCTAATAGATATTATGCCAACGCGACGTCGGTTCCGCTGCCGACGCAATTAAAAGCGGATTTCCGAATGGAAATTCCTTCTCACGGCTTCGCGCGCCGTCTCTCCCTTTAACTCCATAAGTTTTTTTCTCCCCGAGTGCAATATACAGATTAATCGGCCGACAGTTCCCGCAGTGAGCGCACGGGGAATCGAGAAGGGGGGACCCAGCGCGAAATGATCGACTACGGTACTCCGTATTAAAAAGTTCCATTCGGCAAATCAAACAGTAATTTTCTGCGCAAATACGGGAGAAAAGCGCTTCTCCGCCAAGAGTTAGCGGCCGTGTATCGGGCAGAAAACGGGGGGGGGGGGGGGGGGGGCAGGCTTCGCTATACTGGGGGAAGTAGGGGGGGGGGGGTAGTTCACGGCTGCGTCCACCCACACTCTATTTTCCTCTGTTCTCTTTTTGTCGCTGTCTCCGTCGGTGTCTGAATAAAAATTAATGTTCGCTAGCGTTCGGTTTGCGCCACCGCGCCAATTAAGCATCACAATCACCGGCGATTAGCACTGTTTACGCTCGACAATTACTCATTTGGCTGGCTTTTCCCCCAAATCGAATTTGTTCGCGTTCGGACGCCCGTAGTGCGCCGAAAAGCCTGCAATGTAGCCGGCGGTCGGAAGCGGCGATGTGGCAACGCGATACGTCACGCTCAGGTGATGACGTCACGCGGTGGACATTTCAAAAGACCATAGTTTGCGTCATGTAGGACGGCGCTTCCGTACATATAGGCGGAGCGATAGGGGAAACTTGGAGGAGCTACCGCCGAGCGCCAACAGTTGAGCTTGCAGGAGGAACACATTGTGTAAAATGTTCAAATGTTTGTAGAACTTACGGGACTTAACTATGGGGTCATCCGTCCCTAAGCTTACAAACTACTTATAAACTATCTAAGACTAAGGACGTCACAAATATCCATGTCCGAGGGGGGATTCGAACCCCCGACCGTAGTGGCCATGCAACTCAGTCTCCACGGTCACCGCGGCCGGCGAACATTGTGTAACTCGCGGGCCAGTCACTATCCTATAGAATGGATGTTATTGGCTGCCAGTGCGGTAATGGAGGGGGGGATGCGCAGAACGGCTGAAAGCTATACATGCGCATAATAGTTCCCGATCGGGAGCGCTCATTTTAGTTTAGAACTAGTTCGTTCTTTTAGTTCATCCGCTCCCAGTAACGGCTGAGCGGCGTGGTCTGCGCAGGCAGGTGGAGCGAGAACTTCCCCCACCTATCTGCTTCATGCGCTTGCTGCGTGAGCCGCTAACGGTATCACGCAAACGAAAAGAAACACTTTGTGGATAATTTCTCGCGTTTAAGTTTAGAGTTATCTCTATATCTTGGCATTATGGAATTTATTAGTCAGATATTGCAGAGTACCGAGTACTTCAAAACAGAAATTGTGTAGCACTGAACTATTGTCTCTAGCAGGCAGACGCTCACCACGAAATGGCTCTCATCAGCAGAAGGCAAACTCGTAATTTTTAATTCTGTTGTGCGCCCTCTCGCTACTGCTTGTCTGTCTTCGGAAAATAATCCGTCGAACTAAGAAGCGAGATATGTTTGGCATAATAGTTCGCGACCTAGTTCGCAGCTCGGCCGGGAAGTACGTTGCTCTTTTTAGTTTTTCCGCTCTTTTTGGCTTTTGCTACCGCTACTAAAAAAGCTCTTTCTTTTGTTATGACAGTTTTTTTATATAATGATCACTGTTGCCCAAGCGTGTGCTATTACCCGTATTTTTGGACAATTACACATCAAATACTTAAGCTAATAAATAAGTTATTTACACGAATGTGTGATACAATGTATTCAACTACTTTGCATACAGAGCACTCATAGTATTTTATTTTTTAAATGGGTTTCTTTATTTATTCTATTAAATAAACCAAGTTCCCACGCGCAGAAACGCTTTTTTTGTCTTCGGTGCTGGGCGAGTCCAATCCTTTGTTTCGGAGGGGCGGCCGCCTCAGTTGCATCGAAAGTTAAGCCAGTCCGGTCAACCACACACTTATTACAGAAATTATTTTTGTATTAACAAATGAAATAGAAGAATTTTTTTTTATCTTCACGCTAGCGACATTGATGACAATGGGTTTCGACCTTTACATTCTGACGACAGGCAGTAAGCTACAGTTCTGTAGCTAATTAATTCTATACGGGTTCGTTACTTTACAGTGTTAGTGTCGGTTATACGACGTCATCCTCAACATTCTACCCCACGAGCCGTCAACAGGATCATGCAGGCGAGAGAAAATGGTTGATGAATAGTTTCTCGCATATATATGCAAATAATGTTAAGCTTTGACTTCTCTTTACTTGTTTACACTATGGAATGAGGGTTATATTTAGATACTGCTGAATACCTTAGAAAAGAAGAATTGTAGCAGTGAAATATGAAACTATAGATGAGCTGCATCTCAGCTCGAAATGACGGTAACTGTCAGAAGGGAATCACATGATTCTGCGCGCTCTCGCGCCCTTCGCTGTTCGGAAAAGAAACGGACGAACTAAGAGGCGACGGGTTTGCGAACTAGTTCGCGTAGTTCGCGCTCTTTCGAACTAGTTCGTACGCGAACTATACAAGACTACTGAAAACTAGTGTGCTTTCCTACGTTGCACAGACTATACTACACCAGCGTGGCTGAAGGGCACAGATGGAAAAGAAGTATTGACATTTGTGGTACCATTTGAGGACAATGAAGAAATCCACAGCTGCCCAGAAGGTTAATTATTAGTGGCAGTCATGCTGATGGCTCTTAACCTGACGAATAATTTAAAGTCTCAACTGACAGCACGAAAACTAACATTCAGACGAAACAAATTTCTTTTTCAATTTCATCTTTCATCATGCCCTTGTTCGCTACATTCCTGTTTTTATGACATCTGTTATTTATTTTAACTTGAAATGTTTTTGGCTTGGTCCAGGCAGCTAAACACAAAATTAAGGAAATATTTGTCATTACTAAATATCTCTCCAAATAAGATAAATAAGAGAAACAAATGACAGCACAACAAAAGGTGATATTGTGTTGGACAGAATCAGACCTGTAAAATAGTAGAACGTATCTGGCTGCTTTTTCGTTTGGCAGCCGACTGGTACACAGAACACTGTGCCTTCATATATTGTAGTTGTAACCGGCTTCTGATTAGAAACGACACATTTTGCCTTTTCTGTTTGCTGCGTGTGCTCGCGTGTATATTACATTCAGATTCGCATCAAGTATCTGGTTCTGTACTTTTCCCTGTGTGAATCGTCATAGTCGTCTTGGTTTACGTTAGTTACTTTAGAGTCTACATCGCACGTTTTTAATCGTTCATTTTTCTGGTTACTGCAGTCATAGATAAGTACAATGACTGCTGCGTCCGAATGCAAACTGAGTTGGTGACACTTCACTGCCAGCTTCAGGCGGTGTTAACCTTGGTTGCTCAACTCGAGGCTGCAGTCGAGGGACACGGTTGTGGTGGGCTGTCTACGGGAACCAAACGGACGTTTAACATGTCCGACGTGTCCTCCGATCGGGCCGCTGTTATGGCTAAATCACAGGGATACCTACAAGTAACATTTTTATGTTCACATTCTCATCGAGCCAACCTTTTCTGTAATGCCGAGGGTGCGCTGTTCCACTGCTAGTCATTCCTTTTTCTTGTTTCTGTCGCAAACGGAGTGAGACGAAAAAACTCTCTATAGGTCTTCGCACTAACCATAATTTTTCTTATCTTTTCCTCACAGAACATTTACACAAAATATAATACAGAGGAAATATACTAGTGGAAACAGAATCTTTTCCAGTTAACTGATAATATGTCTTCTCTAATTTTTGTTGCTAGTATTCCACAAGAAGGACGTCGCATTCGTCTAAGGGTTCACGCTTGATTTCACGACACATTTTCTTAACGGACGTATGGAGAGAAAGAGCACGTCTTTGAATCGCTTCTATGTCCTCCTTTAATCGCTGCAATAACTTACAAAAAAGTATGTGTTAATGTTTGCAAATATACGGGACTTAGCTGTTGTCGGTTTCAGTACCTACGCTTATGAACTACTTAAACTAACTTAAACTAACCTAAGTACTGCACACACACACGCACACACACACACACACACACACACACACACACACACACACACACACATATGCCGGAGGGATGGCTCGAACCTCCAACGGGGAAGCAACTGAGCTCTCCTCAGCAAGGAGCCTTAGAGCGCACGGCCGTTCCAATGCAGTCACTAACGCAGTAATCAAGAGTAAGTCGTAAAAATTTTCTACACCTACGTTTCTTTGTATATGAATTACATTTTCCAAAAAGTTCTGTCACTAAACCGAAGTCGATCATTTGCCTGACATAAGGGCTTGTTTCATTTCATATTGCTTTGCAGCATTACCCACTGCGAAGAAGTTACTCAAATTGGTCACAAATATGTAACACGCAGACTTTTTGAGGGCACATAAGCCTTCAGATCATATGGAGTGTCAAATAAAATTAATTATATAATCCCAACTCAGATACGAGTTGCTTACAAACATTCCAACCCATTTATAATAATCTGAGACTGGACTGATCTTTAAATAACAAGGGATAAACTGAATTAATAAGTTAATGCTATGTATTTACTTTCCCCAAACAAGTAGCACCACAGAAGGGCGTGCTGACATAAGGGCCATAAAATGGAGAGGGCAGAGTAATTTCTATATAACCCACTTGGTTAATGTAGAAATTGCTCAGAATTGCGATTTCCTTGCTGTTAGGTTTAACACAAACTGAAGCCACGCCTTGGCGTTAGCGTACAAAGTTGGTTTTGTTATAAGAATACATACCTAAACAGGTGTGCCAACTTCAGTGGCCGAGGGGCCGAGTCAGCCGCAGGGTCGAAACTTCACCAACGGTTCCCTGCCCTCAGCCTGTCATGTTGGCTCCTAGAAACTGATTTTGAACAGCGAACACATGCCGTGGAGCAGTGCGCGATTTTCCAAACAGGACTGACACCTGCGCACCAGTCCCATTCAGTAGCACATCTCAAAGCATTCACCACGCGGACAGTCTATTGCTGAAGTTACCGCCAGTTTGTTCTAAGTTTTGTAGCTGATAATTCTGTTTTAAGAATTAAACTTTTAAGTGGCGGCCCTCAGCCGCAAAGTACGAAAATAATCGTAACCAGGTTTCAATGCCACCATGGGCACCATCTTCAGACGAAGATGAATATATTAAGACTACATGTCAAAATCTAAAATAATACAAAAAATATCTGACATAATCAGATAGTCATACCTAAAAAGTAAATAATTGTAGACAGGCGGAGCAGTCACTCGTTTATTTTTGAATTCCCCTGATATGTTAAGGGGACGGGGTGGACTCTTGTACTAGTATTTTTGTAAAATTCATATCTCTGTCACTTTGTATTCAATCTCACTGAAATTTTGCACGCTTATGTATAGGGATCCAATATGCTTTCAATAAAACTCAGAAATTTTAATAACATTTTAATGCTGTGAGAATTTTTTGTGACATTAATATTGTAAGGTACATTTTTTCATTACTTCCAGACAAATTTGGAAAGTTAATTTTATGGTAAAGTAACCTACACTAATGAATGTATGATTAAGTGCAGTAACATTTTGGCAAATTAACAGTGTTATTTTCTGTGATATTTTGGATTCGAACATTTTACGCGCAATTATTTCGCATATAAATGCAAACATTTTAATATATTATCCACCATAAAACTGTTTATAATGTCCATATTAAAAGTGTGTTCCACTTAAATATTACTTCCAAGTAAAAGAATAGATGTGGCAAATTCCTTCTCATTCCTTCCAATAGTTTCTAATGTATGCGATCCTGAAAAGAGAAAACCTTAAGTTGCAGAAAAATCGCTTGAATGTTAGCAATTTTTCCTTTATTCTGTACTGAAGTCTCTGCCTTCGCGATTTGTTGCTCCTCGATAATCTGTAATATCTTCTCAATAAAGACTCTACAGCCTTCTATTCCACAATGCTCAAAATGGCTCCACAGCCTTCTTTACAACACTGTTGTGTTGTACATGAAAATCAGTCTTCTAAAGCTATATTTCTAGATTCAAAGGTTTTAATTACTTTTTTTAACCATTACTCGTTCGAAATTCAAGGAAATTTTTTTGGATAATAATCTAAATTATATTTACTGTCAAATAAGTAAGTGGAAACAAATTTGTGACATTTTCTTTATTTCTGCCACCGTCTCCCCTTAATGTTACAGGAGTATTCAGCAAACTTTATTGTCAGAGGTTGTAATTTATAGTGCAGTTCAGTGAGCTTGAATTTCATAGAGTGTCTAACACAAGAGTTACAGCGCTCTTTGCGGCAACCTGTGTAAACTCGGTCGCCATATTGGCGATGGTCAGTACACGTGAGAGGAGTCTGTCTATCGTATGTTGTTGTTAACAGTGAAGTGCTGTATTTAGTGTATATCGTCTGTGCAATTTTTGGTTCTCGAATATGCCTAAAGTGCGATCAGCATTTAAATACACAAATCGTAGTGTTAAAACCACGAATATTTCGAGCAAGCACCAAAGTTGTTTCGCCTTGTTTAATCTCTGTTTTCCTATACACAAAGAAAATTCGTGGCCAATGGCACATATCTTTCCCAAGAATGAAGCTTCAGGTAACCTATCTTGGAAATCCCTTGAAGCACACATCATAAAAAGGCTAAATTTTCTGCCTGGCGTCAGGGTATTTCTTATTAAGTTGCTGCTGTGCTTGATAATAGAGCATCTCATCTGTTAAATAATGAAATAAAATAAACTCCGTATTTAAAAATATTTTCATTTGTTGTTGACAGTACATAATCTAGCATGGTTAACATATAATCAGTGCAAAGCATGGAAGCAATATTAACAGCCGGTATTTTTTCCTGTGTTAAATGTCTGTGTTCTTTGCAACGAATATTTACGTATATCAGCTTGGTAACAACGTAAGTTATTAATGACACGTTATTTTGGAGTAGGGTACTTTTGTGGCAACTGAAACAGACGTATTTTTAATTCTGGTAGTATGTTGTCAATCTCGTCTTTGTATTCAGCTTCGGCCCACCAAACTTTACTTGTTCCAGCAACATTGATTTGTGAAAGCTGACCCCGGCGCATTTTTAAGTGCAATATTTTTTTTTAGTCACTTTCGTCTTTGTACTCAAATTTCGTCAACCAAACTTCATAACCAAACCTTTTAACAGCAATTTTACGAGTATGTGGACGTAATTCTTTTAATAAGCACCAGATAAATGTATACTAGACTTTATGAAAGCAATTGTTACAACTCATTAACAATAGACTGAAATCCATGATCATGAATCTTCATCGTAACAGTTATTGTTCACTGTATAAGTTCCGCAGCACGTTTAGACTATGAACTTATTTATAACTCGCTGAAAACCCGGCGATGCCCGGGTATTTATTTATTTATTCCTGCCTTGAGTTGGTACTTCTCCTATCCCTTCTCTGTCGATCTCCTTTTTTCTAAAAAGATGTTATATTTATCGAATAAGAGATAAGGGTGTCTTGCATAATGTACAAAATTATAAGTGCAGTATCCAAGCACACACACATACACGGCATATGTATATCTTCAAAGGCTCTAATTTGAATAAATTATTTGGTGGGCCCAGTCCTGACCATGTGAGGGAAATGGAGATGCTAAATCCATTCCGCAGTATTTAATAGGTTGTCCCGTTATTTATTAATCTTAATAGAAAATGCAAGTTCCAATGGAAACTGCAGTCTCTTGAAGTTGATACGTAGATTTGTTGGAAATAAGAAATTGCTTACAACGTGGTGCATGACGTGAAACGTTTTTACCCTCAGTATGTATGATCTCATATTTATTGATTTACAGTAATGATGCAATAAACTCACAGATCGATCACTTGATGTAATGCGCGAAACGTCAAATCGAATTTTTTTAAAGAGATGTATTAAAAGAAATTTCTATATTAACGGCTTTATTTATTTATTCTTGTATTTCCTTATCCGTATGCTTATCCTTACAGAGAAAGAGCTGAAGACATTGTAGCACGCACAGACCAAAGATATGGTCTGTGGCATCACGTTTCGCTGTATGTAATCTCCTTGCTATACATTCGCAAACGTCATCGTTGGCCTTCAGTCCGAATTTTTTATTTATAATTTGACTTTCAACCACTATATCTTCCACCCTCTTATAGTTATCGGCATGGAACTGCTATGGTGTACAACGGGAGACTTCGGACAACAATTACACACAGACCATTCGTTTGCGTTCTGTAGTTTTCGCTGCAGAGCGAAATATTAACACACACACACACACACACACACACACACACACACACACACACACACGTAGAATTTTATATACAACGATAAATTTCCATCCCAATATTCTCCACACTTCTATCACTATCAACCCTCAAGCAATAATGCAACCAATAAAACCATTTTCAAAGAGTAAATATAATTTTCAAAGTGTTATATTCTTCAAATAACTAAATATCTATCATATCGCTATAAAACCGTGCCTAAAGCTTTCCTCAAGCATAAATTAGAAACTGTACAAATATGTAAGTCTCTGCGTTCGGATGTGATGAGCGTACACCGAACAGACATTCACATTTATAGATTAACACAAATATTTTCAAAGCGGCACTTTCGTTGTTGGGTCAAACCTCAGCGAACTGGTATACTTCGAGTATTACTGACAGCTTCGTGAGATTTCATTATCGCATTTTGAGGAAATACACTATTTGACTCATCAATTCGCAGCTTTGACTAAGTCTGGAGGCACCGAGGGAACTTCATGCACAATTCTACTCAATAGTCTATCTTTATTTAAAACGTGGAGCTATGTAAATAGTTAAAATTCACTAGTTTGTGTGGCATACCATCAATAAAACCATCAATAAAACCAACATCACCTTTGCAAACGAATATTTACGTATATCAGCTTGGTAACAACGTAAGTTATTAATGACACGTTATTTTGGAGTAGGGTACTTTTGTGGCAACTGAAACAGACGTATTTTTAATTCTGGTAGTATGTTGTCAATCTCGTCTTTGTATTCAGCTTCGGCCCACCAAACTTTACTTGTTCCAGCAACATTGATTTGTGAAAGCTGACCCCGGCGCATTTTTAAGTGCAATATTTTTTTTTAGTCACTTTCGTCTTTGTACTCAAATTTCGTCAACCAAACTTCATAACCAAACCTTTTAACAGCAATTTTACGAGTATGTGGACGTAATTCTTTTAATAAGCACCAGATAAATGTATACTAGACTTTATGAAAGCAATTGTTACAACTCATTAACAATAGACTGAAATCCATGATCATGAATCTTCATCGTAACAGTTATTGTTCACTGTATAAGTTCCGCAGCACGTTTAGACTATGAACTTATTTATAACTCGCTGAAAACCCGGCGATGCCCGGGTATTTATTTATTTATTCCTGCCTTGAGTTGGTACTTCTCCTATCCCTTCTCTGTCGATCTCCTTTTTTCTAAAAAGATGTTATATTTATCGAATAAGAGATAAGGGTGTCTTGCATAATGTACAAAATTATAAGTGCAGTATCCAAGCACACACACATACACGGCATATGTATATCTTCAAAGGCTCTAATTTGAATAAATTATTTGGTGGGCCCAGTCCTGACCATGTGAGGGAAATGGAGATGCTAAATCCATTCCGCAGTATTTAATAGGTTGTCCCGTTATTTATTAATCTTAATAGAAAATGCAAGTTCCAATGGAAACTGCAGTCTCTTGAAGTTGATACGTAGATTTGTTGGAAATAAGAAATTGCTTACAACGTGGTGCATGACGTGAAACGTTTTTACCCTCAGTATGTATGATCTCATATTTATTGATTTACAGTAATGATGCAATAAACTCACAGATCGATCACTTGATGTAATGCGCGAAACGTCAAATCGAATTTTTTTAAAGAGATGTATTAAAAGAAATTTCTATATTAACGGCTTTATTTATTTATTCTTGTATTTCCTTATCCGTATGCTTATCCTTACAGAGAAAGAGCTGAAGACATTGTAGCACGCACAGACCAAAGATATGGTCTGTGGCATCACGTTTCGCTGTATGTAATCTCCTTGCTATACATTCGCAAACGTCATCGTTGGCCTTCAGTCCGAATTTTTTATTTATAATTTGACTTTCAACCACTATATCTTCCACCCTCTTATAGTTATCGGCATGGAACTGCTATGGTGTACAACGGGAGACTTCGGACAACAATTACACACAGACCATTCGTTTGCGTTCTGTAGTTTTCGCTGCAGAGCGAAATATTAACACACACACACACACACACACACACACACACACACACACACACACGCGCGTAGAATTTTATATACAACGATAAATTTCCATCCCAATATTCTCCACACTTCTATCACTATCAACCCTCAAGCAATAATGCAACCAATAAAACCATTTTCAAAGAGTAAATATAATTTTCAAAGTGTTATATTCTTCAAATAACTAAATATCTATCATATCGCTATAAAACCGTGCCTAAAGCTTTCCTCAAGCATAAATTAGAAACTGTACAAATATGTAAGTCTCTGCGTTCGGATGTGATGAGCGTACACCGAACAGACATTCACATTTATAGATTAACACAAATATTTTCAAAGCGGCACTTTCGTTGTTGGGTCAAACCTCAGCGAACTGGTATACTTCGAGTATTACTGACAGCTTCGTGAGATTTCATTATCGCATTTTGAGGAAATACACTATTTGACTCATCAATTCGCAGCTTTGACTAAGTCTGGAGGCACCGAGGGAACTTCATGCACAATTCTACTCAATAGTCTATCTTTATTTAAAACGTGGAGCTATGTAAATAGTTAAAATTCACTAGTTTGTGTGGCATACCATCAATAAAACCATCAATAAAACCAACATCACCTTTGCAAACGAATATTTACGTATATCAGCTTGGTAACAACGTAAGTTATTAATGACACGTTATTTTGGAGTAGGGTACTTTTGTGGCAACTGAAACAGACGTATTTTTAATTCTGGTAGTATGTTGTCAATCTCGTCTTTGTATTCAGCTTCGGCCCACCAAACTTTACTTGTTCCAGCAACATTGATTTGTGAAAGCTGACCCCGGCGCATTTTTAAGTGCAATATTTTTTTTTAGTCACTTTCGTCTTTGTACTCAAATTTCGTCAACCAAACTTCATAACCAAACCTTTTAACAGCAATTTTACGAGTATGTGGACGTAATTCTTTTAATAAGCACCAGATAAATGTATACTAGACTTTATGAAAGCAATTGTTACAACTCATTAACAATAGACTGAAATCCATGATCATGAATCTTCATCGTAACAGTTATTGTTCACTGTATAAGTTCCGCAGCACGTTTAGACTATGAACTTATTTATAACTCGCTGAAAACCCGGCGATGCCCGGGTATTTATTTATTTATTCCTGCCTTGAGTTGGTACTTCTCCTATCCCTTCTCTGTCGATCTCCTTTTTTCTAAAAAGATGTTATATTTATCGAATAAGAGATAAGGGTGTCTTGCATAATGTACAAAATTATAAGTGCAGTATCCAAGCACACACACATACACGGCATATGTATATCTTCAAAGGCTCTAATTTGAATAAATTATTTGGTGGGCCCAGTCCTGACCATGTGAGGGAAATGGAGATGCTAAATCCATTCCGCAGTATTTAATAGGTTGTCCCGTTATTTATTAATCTTAATAGAAAATGCAAGTTCCAATGGAAACTGCAGTCTCTTGAAGTTGATACGTAGATTTGTTGGAAATAAGAAATTGCTTACAACGTGGTGCATGACGTGAAACGTTTTTACCCTCAGTATGTATGATCTCATATTTATTGATTTACAGTAATGATGCAATAAACTCACAGATCGATCACTTGATGTAATGCGCGAAACGTCAAATCGAATTTTTTTAAAGAGATGTATTAAAAGAAATTTCTATATTAACGGCTTTATTTATTTATTCTTGTATTTCCTTATCCGTATGCTTATCCTTACAGAGAAAGAGCTGAAGACATTGTAGCACGCACAGACCAAAGATATGGTCTGTGGCATCACGTTTCGCTGTATGTAATCTCCTTGCTATACATTCGCAAACGTCATCGTTGGCCTTCAGTCCGAATTTTTTATTTATAATTTGACTTTCAACCACTATATCTTCCACCCTCTTATAGTTATCGGCATGGAACTGCTATGGTGTACAACGGGAGACTTCGGACAACAATTACACACAGACCATTCGTTTGCGTTCTGTAGTTTTCGCTGCAGAGCGAAATATTAACACACACACACACACACACACACACACACACACACACACACACACACGTAGAATTTTATATACAACGATAAATTTCCATCCCAATATTCTCCACACTTCTATCACTATCAACCCTCAAGCAATAATGCAACCAATAAAACCATTTTCAAAGAGTAAATATAATTTTCAAAGTGTTATATTCTTCAAATAACTAAATATCTATCATATCGCTATAAAACCGTGCCTAAAGCTTTCCTCAAGCATAAATTAGAAACTGTACAAATATGTAAGTCTCTGCGTTCGGATGTGATGAGCGTACACCGAACAGACATTCACATTTATAGATTAACACAAATATTTTCAAAGCGGCACTTTCGTTGTTGGGTCAAACCTCAGCGAACTGGTATACTTCGAGTATTACTGACAGCTTCGTGAGATTTCATTATCGCATTTTGAGGAAATACACTATTTGACTCATCAATTCGCAGCTTTGACTAAGTCTGGAGGCACCGAGGGAACTTCATGCACAATTCTACTCAATAGTCTATCTTTATTTAAAACGTGGAGCTATGTAAATAGTTAAAATTCACTAGTTTGTGTGGCATACCATCAATAAAACCATCAATAAAACCAACATCACCTTTGCAAACGAATATTTACGTATATCAGCTTGGTAACAACGTAAGTTATTAATGACACGTTATTTTGGAGTAGGGTACTTTTGTGGCAACTGAAACAGACGTATTTTTAATTCTGGTAGTATGTTGTCAATCTCGTCTTTGTATTCAGCTTCGGCCCACCAAACTTTACTTGTTCCAGCAACATTGATTTGTGAAAGCTGACCCCGGCGCATTTTTAAGTGCAATATTTTTTTTTAGTCACTTTCGTCTTTGTACTCAAATTTCGTCAACCAAACTTCATAACCAAACCTTTTAACAGCAATTTTACGAGTATGTGGACGTAATTCTTTTAATAAGCACCAGATAAATGTATACTAGACTTTATGAAAGCAATTGTTACAACTCATTAACATAGACTGAAATCCATGATCATGAATCTTCATCGTAACAGTTATTGTTCACTGTATAAGTTCCGCAGCACGTTTAGACTATGAACTTATTTATAACTCGCTGAAAACCCGGCGATGCCCGGGTATTTATTTATTTATTCCTGCCTTGAGTTGGTACTTCTCCTATCCCTTCTCTGTCGATCTCCTTTTTTCTAAAAAGATGTTATATTTATCGAATAAGAGATAAGGGTGTCTTGCATAATGTACAAAATTATAAGTGCAGTATCCAAGCACACACACATACACGGCATATGTATATCTTCAAAGGCTCTAATTTGAATAAATTATTTGGTGGGCCCAGTCCTGACCATGTGAGGGAAATGGAGATGCTAAATCCATTCCGCAGTATTTAATAGGTTGTCCCGTTATTTATTAATCTTAATAGAAAATGCAAGTTCCAATGGAAACTGCAGTCTCTTGAAGTTGATACGTAGATTTGTTGGAAATAAGAAATTGCTTACAACGTGGTGCATGACGTGAAACGTTTTTACCCTCAGTATGTATGATCTCATATTTATTGATTTACAGTAATGATGCAATAAACTCACAGATCGATCACTTGATGTAATGCGCGAAACGTCAAATCGAATTTTTTTAAAGAGATGTATTAAAAGAAATTTCTATATTAACGGCTTTATTTATTTATTCTTGTATTTCCTTATCCGTATGCTTATCCTTACAGAGAAAGAGCTGAAGACATTGTAGCACGCACAGACCAAAGATATGGTCTGTGGCATCACGTTTCGCTGTATGTAATCTCCTTGCTATACATTCGCAAACGTCATCGTTGGCCTTCAGTCCGAATTTTTTATTTATAATTTGACTTTCAACCACTATATCTTCCACCCTCTTATAGTTATCGGCATGGAACTGCTATGGTGTACAACGGGAGACTTCGGACAACAATTACACACAGACCATTCGTTTGCGTTCTGTAGTTTTCGCTGCAGAGCGAAATATTAACACACACACACACACACACACACACACACACACACACACACACACACGCGTAGAATTTTATATACAACGATAAATTTCCATCCCAATATTCTCCACACTTCTATCACTATCAACCCTCAAGCAATAATGCAACCAATAAAACCATTTTCAAAGAGTAAATATAATTTTCAAAGTGTTATATTCTTCAAATAACTAAATATCTATCATATCGCTATAAAACCGTGCCTAAAGCTTTCCTCAAGCATAAATTAGAAACTGTACAAATATGTAAGTCTCTGCGTTCGGATGTGATGAGCGTACACCGAACAGACATTCACATTTATAGATTAACACAAATATTTTCAAAGCGGCACTTTCGTTGTTGGGTCAAACCTCAGCGAACTGGTATACTTCGAGTATTACTGACAGCTTCGTGAGATTTCATTATCGCATTTTGAGGAAATACACTATTTGACTCATCAATTCGCAGCTTTGACTAAGTCTGGAGGCACCGAGGGAACTTCATGCACAATTCTACTCAATAGTCTATCTTTATTTAAAACGTGGAGCTATGTAAATAGTTAAAATTCACTAGTTTGTGTGGCATACCATCAATAAAACCATCAATAAAACCAACATCACCTTTGCAAACGAATATTTACGTATATCAGCTTGGTAACAACGTAAGTTATTAATGACACGTTATTTTGGAGTAGGGTACTTTTGTGGCAACTGAAACAGACGTATTTTTAATTCTGGTAGTATGTTGTCAATCTCGTCTTTGTATTCAGCTTCGGCCCACCAAACTTTACTTGTTCCAGCAACATTGATTTGTGAAAGCTGACCCCGGCGCATTTTTAAGTGCAATATTTTTTTTTAGTCACTTTCGTCTTTGTACTCAAATTTCGTCAACCAAACTTCATAACCAAACCTTTTAACAGCAATTTTACGAGTATGTGGACGTAATTCTTTTAATAAGCACCAGATAAATGTATACTAGACTTTATGAAAGCAATTGTTACAACTCATTAACAATAGACTGAAATCCATGATCATGAATCTTCATCGTAACAGTTATTGTTCACTGTATAAGTTCCGCAGCACGTTTAGACTATGAACTTATTTATAACTCGCTGAAAACCCGGCGATGCCCGGGTATTTATTTATTTATTCCTGCCTTGAGTTGGTACTTCTCCTATCCCTTCTCTGTCGATCTCCTTTTTTCTAAAAAGATGTTATATTTATCGAATAAGAGATAAGGGTGTCTTGCATAATGTACAAAATTATAAGTGCAGTATCCAAGCACACACACATACACGGCATATGTATATCTTCAAAGGCTCTAATTTGAATAAATTATTTGGTGGGCCCAGTCCTGACCATGTGAGGGAAATGGAGATGCTAAATCCATTCCGCAGTATTTAATAGGTTGTCCCGTTATTTATTAATCTTAATAGAAAATGCAAGTTCCAATGGAAACTGCAGTCTCTTGAAGTTGATACGTAGATTTGTTGGAAATAAGAAATTGCTTACAACGTGGTGCATGACGTGAAACGTTTTTACCCTCAGTATGTATGATCTCATATTTATTGATTTACAGTAATGATGCAATAAACTCACAGATCGATCACTTGATGTAATGCGCGAAACGTCAAATCGAATTTTTTTAAAGAGATGTATTAAAAGAAATTTCTATATTAACGGCTTTATTTATTTATTCTTGTATTTCCTTATCCGTATGCTTATCCTTACAGAGAAAGAGCTGAAGACATTGTAGCACGCACAGACCAAAGATATGGTCTGTGGCATCACGTTTCGCTGTATGTAATCTCCTTGCTATACATTCGCAAACGTCATCGTTGGCCTTCAGTCCGAATTTTTTATTTATAATTTGACTTTCAACCACTATATCTTCCACCCTCTTATAGTTATCGGCATGGAACTGCTATGGTGTACAACGGGAGACTTCGGACAACAATTACACACAGACCATTCGTTTGCGTTCTGTAGTTTTCGCTGCAGAGCGAAATATTAACACACACACACACACACACACACACACACACACACACACACACACGTAGAATTTTATATACAACGATAAAGTTCCATCCCAATATTCTCCACACTTCTATCACTATCAACCCTCAAGCAATAATGCAACCAATAAAACCATTTTCAAAGAGTAAATATAATTTTCAAAGTGTTATATTCTTCAAATTACTAAATATCTATCATATCGCTATAAAACCGTGCCTAAAGCTTTCCTCAAGCATAAATTAAAAACTGTACAAATATGTAAGTCTCTGCGTTCGGATGTGATGAGCGTACACCGAACAGACATTCACATTTATAGATTAACACAAATATTTTCAAAGCGGCACTTTCGTTGTTGGGTCAAACCTCAGCGAACTGGTATACTTCGAGTATTACTGACAGCTTCGTGAGATTTCATTATCGCATTTTGAGGAAATACACTATTTGACTCATCAATTCGCAGCTTTGACTAAGTCTGGAGGCACCGAGGGAACTTCATGCACAATTCTACTCAATAGTCTATCTTTATTTAAAACGTGGAGCTATGTAAATAGTTAAAATTCACTAGTTTGTGTGGCATACCATCAATAAAACCAACATCACCTTTGCAAATTAGACGAAACCTTAAACACAAAATCCACAACGACAACTCAAAAATTCCCATATACAACGACCCTGGCATTTACAAGATTTCGTGTATCACTTGCCACTACCGGTAGAAATTTCAACAATGTTCCGTCACACAATTTTAATCTGCCAGGAAGTTTCATAATGCAGTGTTGTTGGTGTATCATTATAATAACTATGAAATTCAAGGTAGTTAGAATCTGCATCGGAAGCTTTCGTGAGATGAAGTCCTTGGGAAAGAGAGCTCCCCACACGTGTGAGACGGCGAGCCACGGCGGCAGCGGCAGTGGGAGGCGCACATATTCAGCAGGGCTGCCTCCGCTCGCTCCCCCCACCACCGCCACTACTGATGTGATGCAGGCGCCGGCCGCATCGCAATGAGGCCTGACTGATGCCGGCCCGCAGCCGCTACATCACCAGGCAGGGCTGCCAATGGCCGCCGCCGCCGCCGCAATTGAAACAAACTTTTGATTGCGAATGCAAACATGGCGCCGCCAAGAGATACTGCCAGGACACGACGGTCGGTCAGCGGTACCAGAATTAACCCCGCGCCCCCAAACGAGAGACGCGATTCTGGGTAGTGAACGTCTGCTGTTCTGTTTCTCGAACTATCGGGAATAGGTAATTAAACGTACATGCGTATTAAAAGCAGCTCCTGAAGCAGCGTACTGATACTTTGCTAACTTTTCGGTAGGAACGTTTTGAACTACTTGCAAGGGACATCTTTGACCTCGGACGCTAGAAACAGCACGAAACCATGCTTGGAATAACAGGCACTCATAAACATGACAGTGGTATATTTAATTTGCTTGGAAATCGTTTTTTTTTTCTTTATTTTTATTTCATTTCCCTGATGAGGCGAGCTGTCAGCGCTCTTCAGCGTACAGAATTACAAAATAAAGATGAGATACGAAAAAGACCAGGGGTACATAAAAGGAGCAAAAACAAAACATATAACACGGCGAAAAAATGAAGGTAAGACATCGTTGAATGGAGTGGATTGAAGAATGGATAAACATACATGGCGACGATGATGGAGCAACACAATCACTGTAGTACTGATGTACACGGACATTTAAAATACACAGGCGTCGGCTTCGGGGTGACCGTTCCCAGTTTTGTTAAAAATAAACTGACATTCACTCCGAAGAACACAGACAAGTGACACGCATAAGTTTAATGAATATAGTGAAATGAGGAAGCAGCAAGTGTAGGAGCGAAGGAGGTGTGGAGTGCGGAAAGGACAGGGGTGGGAGGAGAGAGGAAGGGGCCACAGGGCCATACGGAAAAGGACGGGGTGGGATGCCCCAGGAAACTGTAAGGAGGAAGAGGAGGAGGAGGGGGATACTGGATGGATCTGGCAGGACAAGGGAAGGTGGAAGGGAAGAAGGGAGCGGGACCCTCATAGGGGGATCAACGGATCAACAAGAGAGAAGGAGGGAGGAGGAAAAGAGGAAAAGGGAGAGAGTCAGAGCTGCTACGAAGGGTAGATGTCTGGGCGAAGGGCATCGTCAGAAAGGGGGAGGTTGTGGAAATTGCCGAGGGAAAGGTACGAAGGGTGGACAAGCGGAGAGCAGGGGGGATAAAGTGGTAATGGCGCAGCAACGGACCAGAATTGGTGAGGAGGGGATGGACAATAGGTTGAGGGGGATCAAGTTTACGGTACAGAAAACGGAGATGAAGGTGCAGTGTCATCAGCATATAGTAATAGGTGTATGGGGGGGAGCAGCCTTGGCAATATCTGCGGTATAGGGGAGATAAAGGAGAGGAGATAGGACGGAACCTTTGGGCACGCCAGCAGAGGAATAGAAAAGATGGGAATCGGTGTTGCAGGTGGTAAAATAGGTAGGGCGGTCGTAGAGGAAGGAGGCAATGACCCGTTGCATTCCACCTGAAGTAACATTTAACAGAGAGAAAAAAACAAACAAAATATCAACTCCTTTGGAAGGAAATTATAGGGTAAGGTGGTACAAATTCGATGTAGGTACAATTCTGATCAACATAAGGTGTCTGTCTCGTTGGTAGCACTTTCCTTTGTGTGGCGTTGTAGTGTAGCAGGTTTCTACAGCTCCCCCTGTCTTTTACAAGAATACACTACTTTGCGCTATGGAGATATAATTTTTTCCTGTTAAGAGGTAAGTGAAGCTACTTAGTCTAACGCGCTCTTGTAAAATTAGCTAAGGTATTCGCTGTATCTGCTATCAAAAATGCAATGTTTGGTACCACGAAGTATGTATTGGTGCCCGAGGGAAAAAGTGCCTTTTATGTGGAAGACGCCAGTGATCAAAATTTTATCAGTAATCGATGACAATTGTACTTAGTGCGGTACATTTTCGATCGATTTTTCTCAATTCTGTAACCTTGCTTTTGTGTTCATACCAACATTTGTAACTGTCTAATATTTGTGTTACTTAATGATTATACATCCAACAACAAGTGCCATAGTTAAAATTAATTATTTTCTCAATATATTTCCAGTTACAATAACATTTGTCCGAAATGATCATAATTGTACCACCTTACCCTATATCATTTAAGGCACCCGGACGTGAACGGGCAACATTTTCACACCTTGCTTTCGGCGCACATTAGTCTTGATCTACAATGTGGAGGAAGTTGCGATTTTGTACCAACACTGAATGACATTAACTAAAGCTGTAACAGGAAATTTATTGAAATATCTGTTACAGTTTAAGAATTACGGTATTTTTGCCTAATAGATGTTTTTATAATACACGTTCGCAATCTGGAACCCTTTTCTCGTGCATCGTCAGTCTAACAGCATTTAGACTGTGGCAGGCTGCTGACAACATTCCTAGGGACACATTAGGCCTCTTCTTTTGTAGTCTGCAGTATATCTCAGAAAACAGAAAAACCTTTATTACACTTCATTACTATTTTGAAGGTAGCAGGGGTAAAATATAGGGAGCGAAGAGTTATACTCAACTTATACGAAAACCAAACAGCGGTAATTAGAGTCGAAGGGCAAGAAAGTGACGCAGAGGTTGGGAAGCGAGTAAGACAGGGTTATAGCCTTTCGCCATTGTTGTTCAATCTGTACATTGAGTAAGCAGTGAAGGAATACAAGGAGAAATTTGGAGAGGGAATTAAATAAAAACTTTGCGGTTTGCCGATGACATAGTAATCCTGTCAGAGACCGCAAAGGATTTAGAAGAGCAACTGAATGGAATAGACAATGTCTTGAAAATGGTTATAAGATGACCACCAACAAGAGTAAAACAAGGATAATGGAATGTAGCGTCAGAAAATCAGGCGATACTGAAGGAATTAAATTAGGTAATGAGGCAATAAAAGTAGAAGACGAATTTTGTTACTTGGGTAGCAAGATAACTTCTGATAGCCGAAGTAAAGAAGATATAAAATGCAGAATGGCTATCGGAAGAAAAGCGTTTCTGAAGAAGTGAAACTTGTTGACATCCAATATTAGTTTAAATGTTAGGAAGTCCTTTCTGAAGGTATTTGTCTGGAGTGTAGCATTCTTTGGAAGTGAAGCGTGGACAATAAGGAGTTCAGACAAAAAGATTATATGAGCTTTTGAAATGTGGTGCTACAGACGAATGATGAAAATTAGATGGGTAAATCACGTAACTAATGAGGAGGTACTCAACAGAATTGGGGATAAAAGGAATTTCTGGCGTATTCTGACTAAGAGAAGGGATAGGTTGGTGGGACACATCCCGAGATATCAAGGAATCGTCAACTTAGCATTAGAAGGAAGTGTGTGGGGTAAAAGTCGTAGAGGGAGACCGAGGGACGAATACAGTAAGCAGATTCAAAGGGATGTATGTTGCCGAAAGTATTCTCAGATGAAGAGACTTGCACAGGACAGGGTAGCGTAGAAAACTGCATCAAACTAGTCTGCGGACTGAAGACCACCACAACAACACTATTTTGTCTTAAAATTACCGTTAAAATTATAAATAGAGTGACAAACATTCATCATTTCTGTTATGTATTAGGCATAATACAAAGATACTGTCCCATTCTGTAATTGGGAGAAATTTGGTGATCATCGCTAAGACCTTTATGGAGATATATGTAGATTACCTAATGTTCTGAAAATGTAGTTTCCAGAAAATGAGAAAAGAATGTTCACGGTGTTTTTGACTCACCATATACCTTTTTCAGATAGTTCCAGTAGCATATTCTTGTTGGTCAGCTGCTTCTTTATCCTCTGCAGACTTCAGGTGTCTTACCGAGTGAGGCCGAGGAGACTGAGGCGCTTCAGTCACGGTCTGCACGGCCACTACGGTCGGTGGTTCGAATCCCCCCTCGGGCATGGATATTTGTGCCGTCTTTAGTATAAGGTAGATCATAAGTAGTTTGTAAGTTTAGAGACTGATGACCCCATAGTTAAGTCCCATAAGCTTAACAAACATTTGAACATTTCTTACCGAGTAAGGTGGCGCAGTGGTAACATACTGGACTCGCTTTCTGGAGGATGGTGGTTCAAATCCACCTCCGACAATCAGGTTTTCCGTGATTTCCCTAAATCGCTCCAGGCAAATGCCAGGATGGTTCCTTTCAAAGGGCACGGCCGATTTCCTTCCCCATCCACACCTAAACAACCCGAGCGTCAGCTCTGTCTCTAATGTCGACGGGGCGTTAAACACTAATCGTCTTTCCTTCCTTAAGAAGACTTTTTCTTACTCTGGAGTCTTTAGTGGTGGCTTGCGTAACCTTTTCAGTTTCAACTAGACGCTAACGACCTATGGCAGACAGAGCAGCTGTCATATTGTTTTCCTGGCTGGATGAGTAATTTGTCCATTACTTTTGTCCTTCTAATTACACTGTCATTGAAACGGATAATGGCACCCCTCAAACCTATTTTGAGTACTATCCATCCAACAAACACTGTTTTCGGTTCTCTTTGCCAGACGCGGCTGTTGAAAGTTTCATCAGGATTTTGTGTACGGCCATGTAGACATTTGATGAGTAACTTTTTACCTGCAAGGTCCCTGTATATTGGCTTTATTGCTTACATGACTGTGGCAGGCATGAAATGCTTATGGTGATACTCCTTCCCGGAAGCATCATCATAGCCATTGTGCAGACAGTTGTTCAAAGACCGTTTAATACCAAAAAAACTATTTTAAAGTAAACAAAACATACATATTTGGAAACGGGAGAAATTTTTCTTTCAGGTGGAGGTAAACATTTATTTATTTATTTATTTTATTTATTTTTTTTACAATTTTTCAGTCATTTTTATCTCCATGTCTCCTTAATGGTGTCAGTGTATCATTTAATATTTAATGAGCAGCGCCAAAAACTCTCTGCTAACTGATAATAGCGCAAATTTATCAATACGGCAGTACCACACACTTCAAAGTGCTTACTTTAGTCCACAAAGTGAAGATGCGAGATTTCGATAAAATGGGAAAAACCAAGTGGGGGGGGGGGACATCGTGCACACCTCACTAAAGCCACGTTATTATATTCCAAATCACTGTCGCATTTACGCCGTCCAATACGAAAAGCCACACTAATTACATTTTCAAATGATGATTTTGGTATGTCAATGTCGCCAAGCACAGTGCAATACAGGATTATACGTAGGTTCAGAATATTGATTGTAAACCACAAATTGAAGTTTTACGAAGAAATAACGATCATGTTGTGGTTTGGGACCAATCAGTCTTATAAAGTCAGTAATTCCTCTGGTACATAGTTTTAATTGCCGAAATAAGTAAACATCAAGGGAGTTGGTAGTATTTTCTTGTTTCTGGTGTCAAGATAGCGTAACATTTGTGTTTGGAAATCTGTCATCTAGAAGGGTACGATCTGTATGACCCGCCCAAGAATCTGACAGCAATAAGCACTACTGCCACCAAATAGTGGCACTATCAGACAAGTACGACGTTTTATATGGAAATGACGCACACCATTGTATGTTTTTATGATGGTTTCCTACTGTTCCGAGCGTTCGAAGTCAGAGGTGTCCCTTGTTAGTCAATTGTTCGATTAGTACGTTTTTGCATATTAATGGATTTAGGATATTACACCTAAAACCAGCATCAAAACTACTTTTTTCTACGTTTCAGTATTTAGTATCGTGATCCACGGTTTCACAGATTTCCACATGAAATTACACTGCGCAACGTTATTAAACGAACACTTTTCGGAGTACTACGAAATGTACCTTCGGCTCAAAGGGACTTATACCAATGGAAAACTAAGATGCGCACATGATGCCATCGTTGGACTAAGTGACGATTCTGTCAAGACGGTGGCGACAAGTGTGAAGAAAGGCAAGAGCTCAGAATTTCATGGAAGTTTAGATTCGGTTAATGATGGCACACTGGCACCAAATTGGACCACTGTGTTGCCGAACGACACCGTGGTTGTGTCACATAGTGGGAGGCTCGTCATACCCCCTCTTACCCAAGTCGTTCTCCACGCCTACACCAAGTGATTTGCCCCACGCCACAGGCTCAAGGTCTGGTGATTATACAGATTAGATTAATACTTGTTCCACAATAATATATACGACATTTCGTAATGATGTGGAACGTGTCAGTTTAGTAAATGTTGCCTATACATGGCAATCAATACTTCAAGGATATTTTATTTTCAATTTTTAATGTCTTTTTATGTTTCATTTCAAAAAAATTTCTTTGTTTTAATTTTTTAAATTTTAGTTTATCTAAATATTCATCTAAAGTGTAGAAGGAACTGCCATTCAGAAATTCCTTTAATTTCTTTTTAAATACTAGTTGGCTATCTGTCAGATTTTTATGCTAGTTGGTAAGTGATCGAAGACATTTGTGGCAGCATAATTCACCCCTTTCTGTGCCAAAGTTATATTTAACCTTTCTCCTAGTGTCGTAGCTATGCACACTGCATACACTGCTATGCATACCTTTGAATTGAGTCGGATAGTTAATACCAAATTTCATGAGTTAATATACATATCGTGAAGCTACAGTGAAGATTATATATATATATATATATATATATATATATATATATATATATATATATATATATATGTGTGTGTGTGTGTGTGTTTGTGTGTGTGTGTGTGTGTGTGGGTGTGGGTGTGTCCGCAGCGTGATCTTGGATGGCCTCCAGCAATTATTCTGGTTACACGCTTTGGTGCAATGAATACTTTTTTACTCATTGTTGAATTTCCGCAGAATATTGCCCATATGAAACCAGTGAATGAAAATAGGCACAGTAAGCTAATTTACTGAGATGTATATCACCAAATTTTTCAATGGCCCTGATAGCATAAGTAACTGAACTCAAAATGTTTCCGTAGATCTTCAGTTTGTTCCTTCCAATTCAATACCTCGACAATGCAAGTTTAATGATAGTTCATTTGTAGAGAACCACTTAATAATTTTCTGAATGATATCATTTACAATTTCATCACTTAAGTGCTGTTCATCAGGCATCATAGCTATTCTTGTATCATCAGCAAAAATAACTAGCTTAGCATCTTCGTGAATATAGAATGGCAAGTCATTAGTATATTTTAAGAACAGCAAAGGACCTACATCACGTGAACTGCTTATTTCAACTTTCTGCACTCTTCCAGTTAAGTATTATATAGTATCAGTCTTATGACTGGTTTGACGCTACTCGCGACGAAGTGTTCTCCTGTGGCAACCTCTTTATTTCAAAGCAGCAACTGCAGCCTACTTCCACAAATATTTGCAGGATGTATACCAATCTTTATCTTACCTTAGTGTTTTTACCTTTGTAGATCCCTTTAGTACCGTGCACGGATGCCTTGCTGTCTCAATACTTGTACTTTCATAATCGCCCGTCGTCCTTTCAAGTTGTATTGGCCAGACACAACGTACACGTATTGGGCAGTAAATGAATTATGGGTCGATGTAGTGTAAGGGACGAACCGTAAACGTCAGCCTTATGCCTAGCAGCTACAATGGCTATAAATACTCCCTGTGATCCTGAAACACTTTATGCATAGCCATTTGCGAAATAATAATGAATATAAAATGGAGATAATGATTCATAAATAAGAGGATTTATTCTAACGTTTGCAGTTGATGTAGGCAATGCCAGACAACTCAGTTGAATAATTCTTCCTCAAACACATAATTTATCTACTGAAAGTGGTGCTACAGGAATAAAAGTAAAAATCGTAAATAAACCTAATTATCAGTACATATGCTTTTTACTGCTTTATGAGAATGGTAGCAAAATCCCCAACTAAGTTATCATTGACTATGGTCATATCCTAGCTATAAATAGTCTTGAATTTTTAAACACTCATAATTTCTAGTGTAGAATCACATACACTGTTCATGCACAATTCAGAAATGGAATCGTAAAAGTTAAATATAACAGCTTTAGGCAAAGTTAAAAGTTCCTCGAAAGTTCCGATAAAGCGGTTGTTTGCCACATTTATTCGAACAGTGTCTCAGTCGAATCACTTCAGCTAACCAGGCAGGTTCTCCTGCTTTCAAGATGAGACGTAAAGTGTCCTCCAGTCCCCACGGAGCTCTCCGCTAGGACCGTCCAAACTTGACCGCAGAAGTCTTCTGTCCTACCCATCCTCTCATTGTCAGATGGTTATCCCTTCCAAAAATAGCAGAGTTCTCAAACGTAAATAATTCGATTTGACTTAACTTTGACCACTTCCGAAATAAACTAACGTTTTACAATATTAAATAGAAAAGTTATAAGCATTCAGTCATCTAGTGACTATTTATCAACCCTACAAATAATTTAAGAAATAAATTTATAAATAAGCCAGCCTTCGTGAGCTTCTCCAGTCTCACCACACAATATTTACGTAAATTCACTGGCAAAATAGACAACTATTCATTAAGTAGATATATGAACATGAGGATAAGTAGTGCTTACCTTGCAGCTTCCAATTACTGCGTTACTATTGAGGATACGATGTTCTGACTGTACTTCAGAATAAGGTATTATAACAAGTGTAATAGATTTTTAAATGAATAGGAAAAGTGTGTTGCTTTCAAGTTGATGGGTTAAGGTAATAAACTACCTTTTATGATATAGTTTACTGCAATCACATGACGCATTCAAAAGTAGGTAATTTTAATTTTATAAGTATATAGGACTTGTCCGAAAGAACAGACACCCCTTTTGATCCTGCAGTTATTATCTATTCCTATTCACGAAATGTATGACAGTAACTGCGAATCGGTAAAGTTGAAAATGTGTACCTAGCCTGGATTCGAACGCGGGTCTCCTGCTTTCTAGGCATTTGCGCTGACTCCTACACCACTGGGGACACAGTGATCATTACACCTGCACGGAATTATTCAAGCACGCCTCCCGTCAGATACAAATTTTAATTTTGCTATATTCAGATACTGCGAAAATCAACTTTTGTAAGTTTTCAAGAGATGCACCTAATGTTTCTGCGTTCGTTAGTATATTTGGATTTACGAAATGCAAATAGAATGAATTATTATTGAATTTTGTATCTTTCCATATTGACCACCATCTTTGCATACACTAAGAACAGGCCTGGCCCACAGACATAAACTACTAGGCTGGCAATGCCGTATACTGCATCATTGATGTCAGTGAATTCTCGCCGCCATATTTCTATACTTTAAACGTGAGAGCGGTCGCGTGTGTTATTAGAGAAATATGAACTGACGTAACTACGCCGTCTTTGGAGTTTTGACATATGGGAAATTGGTGTGTTGTATATGGCCATAATTTTTTCAAATGTTCAAATGTTTGTAAATCTATCGGACCAAACTACGTGGTCATCAGTTCGTAGCTTACAAACTACTTAAACCTAGGTAAACTAACCTAAGGACAAACACACACACCCATGCCCCAGGGAGGACTCGAACCTCCACGGCGAGCAACCGCGCGTTCCGCAGCGAGACGCTTTAGACCGCTCGGCTACTCCACCGCGGCTGTAATTTTTTCACCTGGAGTAACATTGACACATGCAGTAATGAGTTGCATCGATTTGCTGTTATTATTAATCTCTTACTAATTTCAGTCCATTTCGGTTTTTCCTTCAGTAGTATGGTAATTATAAAAGTGTTGTTTATCGTTGACAACACGTATCATTCTTTTGTGAGTTCTCAGGAAATCTATAGTCTGCTTTGACATATACACTAATGAGTCGCGTTTTCTGTTTTTATTAATCGGTTGTCAGTTTCGGTCAACTTTGGCTTTTCTTTCAATAGTATGACCGTGATAAATGTGCTGTTTGTCGTGGATAACATATATCTTTATTCTTCTTGGTGTTATTTATATAACTACTTCTGCTTTCACTGTATGTAAGGGTTAAATTTTACCTGCCAAACCAGCGGTCTCGCATGATTATGTCTGCAACATCAACGAAACGGAAGAAAGTTTTTGCCAAGACGTTAATATTCTCAGAAGTCCGCATTGAGTGACTTGATTAGTGTTTCGCACAGAGGATGAAGTAAATAAATAATGCTGTTCCTGCTCTATGGTTGACAGGTTCTTTTATGTACCCTCGTTCACTCAGCAAAAGAAACGGCTCTGGTGAAACGAAGATTTCATGACAAACATTTACGTTGTCACGTGACAGGATAATGCCAACATAACAAGACTGACAACGTACTCATGCGAGGGCGCAAGGGCGTTAAGTAAAGCTTAATCGTACGTAACACGTTCTTCTCATAACAAGATTCGACAATTTATGTGTTAAATTGCGGAAGTATTGGATCAAATGCAAATCCTGTTCAAACCAACTAATATGGCTTACAACGCCGTATCGTGTCAGAAGTTCCTACTAATACGTACAGAAACTTTATAACGTGAGGTGAGACTAGATGACGGCGTCGGGCTTCAGTCACAGACGCTAGTTTGCCAGTCTAGTAATGTATGTCTGTGGCCTGGCCATTGTCCAGCATCGTCGCTGAACCAGTGGGATTGCCCAGCTCCATATATCTTGTGAAAACCAGTAGGGGCTCCCCAGCTGCAAGCTACCGGCTGCTTCCTGCCCGCTAACTGGTCAGCAACATTCCACATGGGTTTTTACCAAAGAGTAAAGAATGGAGTTGTTACCGGATCGTCAAAAAGAGCCCAGTTATCAGCACGTTCTTGAAAATGAGTTTCCGGTATTATTTGAAGTGAATCAGTTGGCTACAAGAATGTGTACGTTCTTAGAGCATGACGGGGCTCCGACACAGTCTACTGGTCAGGTGACGCATCATCTCAACCTGACACTCCCCGGAAGATGGATCGGTAGATATGGTCGCGTTTGTTGGCAACCAAGGTCTCCCGACCCCATCCCTTTGGATTTTTGCCTGTGGGCATGGTTGATGTGTGATATCTAGAAAGAAAAAGTAAAGAAAAATGTCGATTTGATCGTTCGGACTATGTACAGTGCAGCGCTTCTAAAAGAACGTAAAGAAGACCTGTTATTAAAATCCATTTTAGACGTCATCATTTTCCATTGCTTTACGTTTGTTTGAATTACATACTAAGAGTTGTAAGAGTTGTATCTGTGTCTAAATAAAAATAGATTGTTAAGGAGAGTCGTACCGCCCTATCTCGACAATGTTAAATTTGCTATATAAAAGCCCCGTTTTCTGAGGAACTGTTGAGTATATAAATGTTGTGTTTTTACCACATGTCGTCACATGTTTTGTGACTGTATTGCCCTACAATCACTTTAAAATAACAGCTGGAAAAAAGTTTTGATTTTTTCCCCTAAACATATATTTTTGGTGTAAAGTTTCACAATTTCAATTCCTTGAACATTACAGTAAATACTACTAAAGTAGAGCAACAACAGCTATTATACTACGAGGCGTGTTTTTTTAATCAAGTACCGTTTTGCCACACCGCGACCGCAGCGCTGCAGTCGGCGCTCTGCGCATGTGCACTGGCTACCTGCATCTGTCGTCTACGCACTGACGCCATTACAGTCGGGTTTTCTTTGTTTACGTTGTGTACTGAGTGTTTAAGATGACTCCGATAATCTTGAGTCCCGTCGACTGTGAAGTACAAGCTGTTATAAGATTTCTTAGTGCTAAAGACCTAAAAGCGATCGATATTCATCGTGAGATCTGTGCAGTTTACGGAGAAAACATTAGGAGTGATGGAATGGCAAGGACGCACAAATGTGCATGATGAACAACGGAGTGGGCGTCCTTCGGTCGTTAATGAAAGTTTGGTGCAGGAAGTGGACAATATGCTGTGAGAAAACAGACGCTTTACGATTTTATCCTTGCGGGAAGAGTTTCCCAATGTTTCTCGTAGTGTTTTGTATGGCATTGTGACCGAGCAAGACGATGACGAAGTCAAAACGTGATGCAGTGGTTAACAAGTGAGGCGGCAGACTTCTATGAGGAGGGTATTCAAAATGTGGTACAACGTCATGGCAAGTACATCAATAACGAAGTAAATTATGTTGAAAAGTAGATTAAGGTACAGGCTTTCATGTAAAAATAAAATTATTGAGATATCTTAGCACGCCTTTTTTTAATTTCAAAACTGTACTTACTTAAAGAACACGCCTCGTATCTGTGTTATGTGGTAAATAATTTATTGATGTACTTTCAGAAGTGTCTGAGAAGAAGGGGCATTTATATTGCAAAATGTAATTTTGAGAAAATTGCGTTTAAAGAAAAAAAATTAAAATACAGCCAACTGATACACAAAAAATAGAATGCTCTTGAGTGGTAGTTCTCTTCTCCTCCTTCAACTTCCTCACCCAGTGCTCCCCCCCCCCCTCCTTTCTCTTGGATCTGGCTTCTTTTAACATATTGTTTGTTGCAATCTCTGCATTCATCATTTGTAGTTAGTCCATCACACTTTTGTTGGAGTTGTAACCTTTATGAATTCCAAGATATCCCACAACCTGTAGTCTTCCAGGACAGCCACCACTCAAAGTAAGAGCACCGATTTCGGATTAGCCATGATTAAAACTATCACAAGAAACACAGAAACTAAAAAACGGCTTGTGGAAAACAATTGTTGTCAAACACAAAAAATGTACAATTCGAAGACTATACTGCGAAGTACCGCTAGTGCAGGAAACATACGAAACGGACAGTTCTTTACAAAACAAAACAAACCACAGCCTGCTACACTATATAGTTCCAGAGAAAAATGTCAATATACCAAACTATGGAAAACAAAATTCTCAGAAATGTCAGTGCATTATTGTCTTCAAAAATGTATTTAAAGTAGTAAATTTTGGAATATTTTCAATAAAACCAACGCATAAAATTCCATATATTCATCATTTGCGTAAAAGTGAAAATGTGGAAATTTGTCATTTTGGACGGTACGAATCCCCATCATTGAAATACCATCAACTAAAATATTTACTATTCCTCCAGAAATACTGTAAGGTCTCTTATAAGTAGGCATAAATTTCATTTAAGTCATTAACAGATTTTTGTGCGCGAGTCGGTGGCAGATACATTTTCAGTTAGGAACGGCTAGGCAGTTGTCGACAATAGGAGCCGTAGTAGTTCCCAGGCCAAAACGCATCATATGGTGTCGGCAGAGGAAGTGGGGTAGCGAAAGCTCCACAACGACGCTATCTGTGGGATTGTACGTTACGGCCGCCGCACCTCTAAGACGGGGAAGTAAGAAGAATAAAGGCGCGAACATAACATCTTTCATTTATTTATAATTTCAATTAACAATGTTTTGGTGGCAAACAGATGTTATAAGCAGACTAGGGGTTAACAGAAGTAGGAGATGATAATTTCATATTCTTTAATAATGTTCAAATAAATAAATTACAATACCTTTAACTAACGTTTTCCGAACAATAAAGAAGATGTACAGAGGTCTCGGCTGCAGGCCAGTGTAGCCAGTCGGCGTTAGGACCGTAATCTGAACCGGTCTCGTAGGAACTAAGCTCTCACTATCAGAGCACGTCGTTCCGGAAACCAGTAAAAAATACAAAATTCAATTTCCGAAAAGTAAAGAAAAATAGCTACGGCATGCAACGCTTAGAAATGCGTAGGATATCATAAGGAAGCTAAATAAATACAGTTAGACGCGATTGGGAAGGTTTTACACGGATGGACGAAGTCCAGTCTTCAAAAATCAGGAAAGTGGAATACATTCAAAGTCGAAGTAAATCAACTAAGAAATACGGCATGAAGCCCCTATAAATACGTAGTATTTCATAAGCAAGCTAATAAAGGGGGTCGTACAAGGCTAGAAGAGACTTTACTGGGGGAGACTAAATGCAAAGTACAAGTTTGGAAACGAAACAACAATTTAAAATAGACGGAGAGGAGATCGCGAGGTAGTAATGGAAATCAGAAAGATACATGCATAATTCCTTGTCTGAAGGGCATAGAAACAGCCGCAGGGGTAGCTGGAGGCTTTGTTCTGAGAACACACCACATGGAGTACATATCACTTGCTCGCGGAACGAGAAAACTGACAAGAGTATTTCACATGCACTATACAGAATGAAAATATTCTCGCACTTTAGGTGCATCCCACAAAGCTAGAAAGAAATTAAACTGAGTTCGTACACCGCCATCTGGTCTCACAAAGGTTACCGATTCTCAGCCCAAATTAGTAACATTTTCACCGCACTTAACTATGCAAAATAATCGAAATGAAATTGAATACACTTCCGTACGTGATCGAAAAAAACTTATTCCAAAAATTAACCTAAGTTCTGAGGTCTAACTTGAACAAAGCAGAGAACGAATCGCTACCATCTCAAGGGGGGAAAGAAAATCAGAAGGTCTTACCAACTTGAAGCGCAGCCACAGAGTGTCCAAGTCGTTCAGCCAGTCCCCACCACCACCGGAAATCGGTAAAAACATAGGAAAAACGAGGTGGTGGGGAGATCTTAAATTCGCGCGTCCTACCGAGGCTCGCTACTGGGCATTGCCAACCCAACTTGTAACTAAAGGGTGAAGTAACCTCTTTGGTAGCATCAAAAGCAGAGCTTTGCAACGACTACCTATCGACATGAAGCCAGAGAAACACTACTAGCGAGCAGCCAGCAGCCGACGATGAAAATTCTCCTACATACACTCAGACTCCCATGCTAGAAGATGCTCATAAATGCACATACAGAATAATGCAAGTACACATTCTCACAGGGACAGTGCCGTAACGGAGAAACCGTTCATATTGCCACATTCATAGACACAATGATAAATTATTAGCATAATATAATCCCAGCAAGATTAACACAGTATTACAGAAACTAACATTTAAAAACATGAAATGAAATGCAATTCCTCATGCCTCCGAACGAAAGGGGTCCTCGTTTAGGAAAACTGCCCGTCTAGTGAACTTAGATAAATTACAAATTTAAAAAGCTAGAGAAGACGGCAGACAGCCGTCCTTCAAAATGGAACACGACCACACATTCAGTGGACGTTTTCAAACAGAAGTAAGAGCTGATTATTTCATACTCCTTAATAATGTTCAAATAAATAAATACATGAATTACAACGCCTTTAACGAACGTTTCTGAACACTTACGAAAATGTACTAAGTTTTTAGGAGGTCTGGGCTGCGCGCCACTGCCGTCGGCGTTAGGACATAATCCGAACCGGTCTCGTAGGAACCGTGCTCTCAGTATCAGCCATAAAACTGTAATATTGTTAACGTCAAAGTCAGTAATCGGTTTTGTATTGGCATTGCGGATTTTATTGAGATGAAACATCTACCCGTAACTGTTAATACATTTCAGTTCTTTTAATAACACTTCCAGCAACACTCCAGTGTGCTATGTAGCTGCGCAGGGACTACCTCATCGAGAGCATTTCCTACAATACAGGTAGGAGCCACTCCTACACGTCGACTTACAAGTCTGTCTCAAAGGTGAGTCAGCTTAATCTGCAGATCCCGGATGGACAGTGTGCGTCGGTAAATCCACCCCCCCCCCTCCTATACCATCTTCTGTTGTTGTTGTTGTGGTATTCAGTCCGCAGACTCGTTTGATGCAGTGATGCAGCATTCCACGCTACCCTGTCCTGTGCAAGTCTCTTCATCTGAGAATACGTTCGGCAACCTACATCCTTTTGAATCTCCTTATAATATTCCTCCCTCAGTCTCCCTCTACGATTTTTACCCCACAAGCATCCTTCTAATTCTAAGTTGACAATTTCTTGATGTCTCAGAATGTGTCCAACCAATCTATCCCTTCCCTTACTCAGGATATGCCAGAAACTCCGTTTCTCCCAGATTCGGTTAAGCACCTCCTCATTACTCACGTGATCTACCCAGCTAATTTTCATCATGCGTCTATAAAACCACATTTCAAAAGCATCTATCATCTTTTTATCTGAACCCCTTATCGTCCACGTTTCACACCCATACAATGCTACACTCTAGACAAATGCTTTCAGAAAGAACTTCCTAACATTTAAATTAATATTGGACGATAAAAAGTTTCGCTTCTTTAGAAACGCTTTTTTTCCCATAGCCATTCAGCATTTTATATCTTCTTTACTTCGGCCATCAGAAGTTATCTTGCTACCCAAATAACAAAACTCATCTATTGCTTTTATTGTTTCATTACCTAATCTTATTCCTCCAGCATCGCCTCATTTGCTGACAATGCATTCCATTACCTTCGTTTTGCTCTTGTTTATGTTCATCTTATATCTTCCTTTCAAGACACTGTCCATGCCTGTTCAATGTACATATTGAACAACATTGGGGAAAGGCTACAACCTTGTCTTACTCCCTTCCCAACCTCTGCGTCCCTATCTTTCCCTTCTACTCTAATAACCGCTGTCTGGTTTTTGTATAGGTTGAATATAACTCTTCGCTTTCTATATTTTACCCCTGATACCTTCAGAATTTAGAAGAGTGTATTCCAGTCGACATTGTCAAAACCTTTCTCCAAATCGACAAACGCTAAAAACGTAGGTTTCCCTTTCCTTGACCTATCTTCTAAGAAAAGTCGTAATGTGAGTATTGCCTCCTGTGTTCCTACATTTCTCCTGAATCCAAACTGGTGTTCCCCGAGATCGGATTCCACAAGTTTTTCCATTCGTCTGTAAATAATTCGTGTTAGAATTTTGCAGCTATGACTTATTAAACCGATAGTTCTGTAATTTTCACACTTGTCTGTACTTGCTTTCTTTGAAAATGGAATTACGATATTCTTCTCGAAGTCGGAGGGTATTTTCCCTGTCTCACAAATCTTGTATACCAGTTGATACATTTTTTCCAAGACTGGCTCTCCTAACAACATCAGCATTTCATACCATGCAAGACATACCATCTTCTACGGATTCCTAACTACGCCTACTCTTTCAGGACAGGTTTAATCACAAGGAGGGGGTTCTTGCAACCCGGCCGCGGTTGCCGATGGGACTGAGGCGCGCCAGTCACGGTCTGCACGGCCACTACGCTCGGAGGTTCGAATCCCTCATCGGGCATGGATATTTGTGCCGTCCTTAGTCTTAGGTAGTTCATAAGTAGTTTGTAAGTTTAGGGACTGATGACCCCGTAGTTAAGTCCCATAAGCTTAACAAACATTTGAACATTTGAATTTTTGGTTCTTGCAATACTCTTATTCTTTGCGTCGAGCGAAAGGAGTATCGTCGTCAAAACACTGAAATTTATCCTACGTCTGTTTGACACAATAAGCTGGAATCATTTCGTAGGTATGTGTCTCTTCGTCAGCGGTTTCGTAAGAGATATGCGAAGGAAAGGATGCAAGGCGAAGGAAAAGATAAGGAAGATGCGCAGGCTGTCGACCAAGCTGGCGGCACTCGACGCATGGAAGATGTATCGTCCGCGCCATAACATGGTTTGCCACTTCCAAACTGGAAAGGAAACGGACAGCGGCGACAAGGGGGGGAGTGAAGGGAAGATGCCACGGAGGCAGTGCAGGAGGGGTAGGCGGGGGAGTCTTGAGGGGAGGGGGGAGGGTGCGTAGGCGGCGCGGAAGTTGCTCCGGGCGGGGGCGGCAGTCAACTTCCACTTGCGTGTGCCTTGTCTCGCGGGCTCGCGACTTAACACGCCAGAAAGGCACACTGGGTGTACAAGCGAGCGTCTCAGCTAAATACAACCGAGACATTGCGTCTCAGCTAAATACATCCGAGACATTGCGTAGCTGCAAACAAGATCCTGTAAGGCAGTGTTTCCCTCCGCGAACCATAGCACAACCATGTGTGTATTTTCACAGGCAACGTATTTAATTCTACACCTACATCTAAATCTACACACATAGTTCGCAATCCACCGTAAGGTGCGTGGCGGAGTGTACACTGTACCACTACTAGGCACTTCCTTTCCTATTCCACTCCCAAACAGAACTAGGAAAAAATGCCTATAAGCCTCCGTACGAGCCCCAATTTCTCTTATCTTGTCTTTGTGGTCACTACGCAAAATATAAGTGGGCGGCAGCAAGATCATACTACACTCAGCTTCAAATTCCGAGTCGGCTGCGGTGGCCGAGGGGACAGGCGCTCCAGGCACGGTCTGCACGGCCACTGCGGTCGGGGGTTCGAATCCTCCCTCCTTCGTAAGTTTAGGGACTGATGACCCCGTAGTTAAGTCCCATAATGTATACAAACATTTGAACATTTTCAAATTCCGACCCACTAAATCCTCAACAGAAATTCACGAAAATAACGTCCTCTTTCCTCCAGCGATCCCCAATTGAGTTGCCGGAGCATTTCCGTGATACTCGTGCATTGGTCAAACCTACCAGTAACAAATCTAGCTGCTCGCCTCTAAACTGCTTCTATGTCTTCCTTTAAACTGATCTGCTGCGGGTCCCAAACACTTGAGCAATACTCAACAAGTGGGCGTACAAGCGATTTCTACTGTTGATACAACTTTCCAGTAAAAACACAGTAAACATAGAGTAATGTGCATTATAGGATACATTTTAATCCATCTTTCTGAATGAAAGATATTCTATTATTTCATGAATTCCAATAGAAAATTTTATGTTGCATAACGAGGTTTTCGCGTTGTAGGCTACACTAAGCTTCAAATTTCGGCCCTCTAAATTTCCTCAACAGAAATCCACGAACAGAACGTCGTCTTTCCTCCAGCGATCCCCAATTGAGTTGCCGGAGCATTTCTGTGACACTCGCGCATTGGTCGAACCTACCAGTAACGAAACTAGCTACTCGCCTCTGAATTATTTCTATCTCTTCCTTTAAAGTGATCTGCTGCGGGTCCCAAACACTTGAGCAATACTCAACAAGTGGGCGTACAAGCGATTTCTACTGTTGATACAACTTTCCAGTAAAAACACAGTAAACATAGAGTAATGTGCATTATAGGATACATTTTAATCCATCTTTCTGAATGAAAGATATTCTATTATTTCATGAATTCCAATAGATAATTTTATGTTGCATGACGAGGTTTTCGCGTTGTAGACAAAGCTCAAAAGCGAATTATTATTAATATTATTATTATTTTCTTATTTTAATGTGACGAACTGAAGACAAAGCCAAGATCGCAAGTATAAATTACTCATTTATTGTATGTCATTACTACTTTCGGCAAGCTATGTTGCCATTATCAAATTATCAAACGTTACTTCATCAAACTAATAAAATACCTTAATGAAATAAATCGCAATTTGCGCTCACTTATGGCTTCACTGTACTGTGTTTAGTTGTAATACCAATGTGCGGCGAATGAAAATTTGTAAGCAGGAGATTCTGGGTTTGAATCCCGGCCGGCCACAAATTTTCATTCGCCGCACAGTAATATTACATCTAAACCTAGCCACATTGATCGCAAATTTCGATTTATTTCATTAAAAATGAACGCTGTAACGTCGTCAAGAATATATAATTGTATACAACCCGATGCTGGGCTCCTGACGACAATTAATTGTGTGATCTGTTCTCCCTGACACGGGAATACAGCATTGTGGCTGCGAGCATTACAGAACAAATAGGCTGTGGTAATAGGAAAGAGACAGTGTGGTGAATGGAGATTTGGGTGTGGCGGGAGACGTGCAGGGAAGTGTCCTCTGCAGTCGGGCTGATTACTGTGTCCTTGGTGGCGGAGTGGTCAACGCGTATGCCTAGTAAGCAGGAGATCCAGTATTCAAATCCTGGCCGCACATTGCTATTACATCTAAACCTAGTACAGTGAAGCCATAAGTGATTGCAAATTGAGATTTATTTCATTAAAAATGAACGCTGTAACGTCGTCAAAAATATATAAAATAAAATACCTCTTAAAAATGCAAGACATATTAATAAAAACTGATACAGCACTGTATCTATCACATGTTATTTGGTACACAATGGACATAATATCTTTGGCATCTGATGCTTCCACATTTAAAATTAGAACTGATACAGCACTGTGATACCTATAGTGCTATATCAATTCTAACTTTAAATCTTTGATCATGTAAAAAATATTTTCTGGGCGCTCTCCATACCGTCAATGTCGGTTAATTATACGAATTATGATCGTTTAGAGAGGCGCAGTGTAAGATCTTGTCTGGTATGTAATGATTCTCCTCCTTCCTGAAACTAGATGAACACATTTTTAATCCTTTGGGTACGAACTAATGTGGTCATCGGATCCTAGTAATTTAAACCTATCGTCTGAGCAACACACGCCCATTCACGAGGAAGGATTCGAACCTCCGGTAGAAGTGGCCAGGCAGTCCCTGAAATGGCACTTCCTGCCGTTCAGCCATTCCCTCGGGGCCAAAAGGATGTGTGGTACCGTCTAGTCCACATTATATCCTCGAGTATAATGAATGCCCCGTCCCTATTTGCTAAAACCCTTCACGTAACCTGATGTGTTGCCAGCTCGCTTGTTGGTAATCGGCAGAATCCATCGCTTATTATCAGGGGAAGAGACGTTTGTTTTAAAATAAACGGCATACAATACCAGCACCAGCAAATGTTTGGACAGAATGTGTACTGCAACTACCATTCGTGTTGCTGCACTGACATTATTTACTGAAATGTTGTTCGTCTTCTTCCCCTCAATTATTACGACGTTGCACTCACAATAAAGGAGGATATGGACGCTATAGTTACAACGGATGGGGGAGCAGAGGACTACGTTCAAAGCCGTATCCGGAAGGCAAATGGTGCGTTTGTCCATCTTTACCCCGTGTGGAAAAACAGAAACATCTACAGGAAGACTAAGATTCCTCTGTTCAACAACAATGTTAAGTCGTTTCTTTTATATGGTTCTGAGACTTGGAAAGTTACGAAACAGATAAACAATCGGCTGCAGGTGTTCATAAATAGATGTCTGCGTCTAATAACAAACGTGTGGTGACCGGACAGAAACTCAAATGAAGATCTTTGCAGCCGATCGATAATCAGATGAAGAAGAGGAATTCGTGCTGGATCGATCACATCTTAAGAAAGCCGAATGGAGTTGTCAAGAGGGTGGCGCTAGACTGGAACTCTCAAGGCACCAGCGAGGTCGACCAACTACGACCTGGAGGAGGACTATCGAAAAGGAAACCTCCGAGGTTGATGAGACCTGGAGTGAAGTTAAGAGGATGGCCAGGAACCGTACTGTGTGGAGAAATTTCGTCATGGCCTTACGTAGGGCTCTTAAAAGCACAGGCTGGCGCATCCGCCATTTTCGTTCCTACGAATGCTAAACACAGAACGCGATATGTGGATTAGACACAAAAATCTCGCATTTTCTTTACTTATTGTTGCTTCTGCCCAAATACAGAAAAAAGACCAAGAAACATATATTTCTGTGATAAAAATGGTGCAGAAACTGGTCATCTAAATAAAAGTTTTAAGCGATCTTAGCTTCTGTCTGAATAATGACTGTCAACATGCGAGGGTGTCTTTTTTTTTTTTTTTTTTTTTTTTTTTTTTTTTTTTTTTTTTTTTTTTTTTTGCCGTCTTGCAGTAAATGTTTGTTATCTGCTGTGACAAATTCACCACATCGGATTTTTGTACTGAAATTGCAAAATGCACTTCTATTATGTTACTGAGAAAGTTTCAGAATGTATTACAAACACTAAAACTAAAAAGAATATTAGTGTACAGAATCTAAAGTTTACGGTCGTAGAGACACACGGTGGCTATGTTGGCAACAACCTTTGAATGCTATTTGAAAACCTAATGGTACAGAATGTGTTGACCATGTTCCTTCTCTAAGGTTGACAGGTTTTCGTATGTAACAGTATCCTTGTCTTGTCAGTAATTTAATAATCCTTATAAAGCAAACATTTCGTTGCCAACATTAGCACACTACGCCGCAGCAGCCGTAAGTAAAATTTACCCAGCATTCTTTGCTAGTTATGTTACTGCCTCTTATAGGTAAGCATCAATATTAGCATTTACTAGTAAGAAACTGAATTCAGGGTGTATAAAGGTGTGATAAAGCATCAGATACCGTACTATTCTTTCAAATTGCATACTACAATAACGCTAAAACTTCGAAATACGACAAATAGCATTCAACGGTAGTTGCCTGCATCAGCGCAGTACGCTGCCACAGTCGTAACGGAACGTTTTGCCCAGTATATTTATATTTTCCGTTTTAGTGTTTGTAATACTTTCTCGCAATAACGTAACAAGTATCTCAGACAGTCAGTCTGTCAGTACAAAATGTCAGTACAAAACTTTTTGATGAGGTGTATTTCTCAATGTACTATATAAGACACACATATTGTGTTCTAAAAACAGTATTTTCTGGGATGCTTTGCTGTAATATATTTTGCGGCTGCTAATTCCCTACAGGCAGCTTCTCTGTTAAGAGGTAGTACTTTCAGAAGAGCTAAACAAGAACGTAAGTTCAAATATCACAGACGATTTTTACTATTAAATATTGCTTCAAATCCTAATAATAACTATTAACTTACAATACATAACTGTTAACTCGGTCCTGGTTCCCAGTTTTAGCGCCGACATTTACTGATCCATTTTTGCTTCTCTCTGGAATGATTTGAGCAGTTTATGGCAATAGAACCACCAGTAATGTCGTGCTAAAGTGCCGTGACGCAAATCCTGTAGCACTGCAGCGTGTTTAACTTACCATCCACGAGAATGAAAATGGCGGATACGTCATCTCGTACTTACAGGAGCCTTAGCCTTATCTTCCAGAGGGAGTAACAGGAAATAAGTTAAGTTATATGGACGCTATCCTTGCGTGCAGGTTTGCGGGTAGTAGACTGAAAAAACTCATCCCGGCCCCTCAAACCGCACATTTTAAAAACGGAACCCATCCCCCTCTACTGAGGCTGACGAGCGACTGTATGCCCATTAAAGATGAGAATGTGAAGACCACCAATAGTGGTAAAGCAAATTACACGTTGTTTATTTAATTGCCTAAACTAACAAAGCTGGACAATTTTTCATAGAAGGGGTGTGTACTTGGGATCTCGAGATAGGAGGACCATATCTTATCCAAGGATGGGTATCAGGGAAGGCAGGAGAGTTGAGGCAAACGATGAACATTTTGAATGTAGACAGTCACCACCATACAGTTCTGAAACAGTAAACGGGAGATTATGTCTAAATACGTTCTTAGCGTACGACATTACTGAGAGTCTCAGGTGTAGGAATTAACGAGAGACTGCAATGCGTGGAGAAAGGGGTGACATCGAGCTCTCAATCAAGAAGTGGCGCACGACTCTGCTGATACCTGACAGTGCAACTTCGTTAGGCAGGTATAAATATGGGTCATCTATATGGTCTCTGATTATATGATGGTGGTAATCTAAGCAGTGGTCTGAAGAGGGTAACTGTGAGTTGCAGAAACTGGTAATAATGGATTTATGACATTAACGGCTGAAGGTGTATTGGTCTTTTTATAAGACAGGATATGTCACACATGTTGCCGCGTTAGCTCTAACTGTGCTTTGACTGATGGGCTAATACTAAGCGGCGCATGAGTTGGTCAGAGAACTGCCGATCCGTGAAGCATCTACGGTAGTAGTGATGCAACACTTTCTATGTGTATCTGCTTATGCGGACCTGGAAGTGAAAATGACTGAAAAATCGAAAAAAACGTCTCCAACTGAAGGACAAATTTCTCCCGTTTCCAAAAATGTATGGTTTATTTACTTATAAATATTTGTTATAGTCTTAAACTCTTTTTGAACAAATATCTGCACACTGGCCACGCTGATGCTTCACGCAAGGAATATCACCGTAAGCATTCCATACTTGCCACAGTCGTCTAAACAATAAAGCCAATATTTAGGGACCGTTCAGATAACATGATAGAGTGAAGGCTTTCACGACCGGTTGACATTGAAGGTATTATATCTTCTGGTGTGCAAGGCCGTATTCTTCGAATCTTGCTGCTTCCTAACAACACAAAGATGGAGCAATACGGTTTCTCTCACCTTTGTTAATAAGGTAACGGATCAGATTGGTAAGATTCCAACATCAGACCGGTTTTCAAATCAACAAAGAAGATATCCCAAGCCCTTTAAGAGATAACGTTCTCCTTTATCAGCAAGTGGGCTTTATAAAATTCCATGCTCCTGTGGTAAAGTCTCTATCGGAACAACTAAGAGAAGGAGCACAAAAGTCTATGACGACTTGAAAAAACTGAAGAAAAATTTGTTGTGGCGGAACACTGCTTACAATCGGGAAATCTTTAGTAAAATTCTCTGAGACGAAAATTTTATCTTCAAAGATGAATTACTGTCCAAGGTGGTATAGAGAAGAGATTGAAAATATACAAACATAATGATAATTTCAATCGAAAAGAAGAGACTATGAAACTGAACGATATATGGACTGTGGCTCTGTAGAATCGATGATGATGAATGATTTATGTTTGACATGGTTCGATAGTATAGCTTGATCTTTGACAAGATTAATCTCTGCTTATCACGCCCCCTTTTAGACGGTATTTCAGAAGCTCTGATGCCCACAACCCGACAGTCGGCAAGACTCAACAGACGGACAACCTCAGAAGAAGTCCGACGCAGCATCGGGCGAAACGTTAGGAAGCAGCAAGATTCCAAGAACACGGCCTTACAACCCAGAAGATATAATACCTACTATGTCTACATGGCTACACACAAAATCCTATTGAGGGTTTCAACAGCTGCATGTGGCAACGAGTACCAAAAACAGTGTTTGTTGGATGGACAGTACTCAAAGTAGGTGTAACAGTCTCATGGTGTAATTAGTAGGAGAAACGTATGTGATTCTTAACCATGCAGCAATTGTTACCTCACGGTAAGGAATGTGTGTACCAAATTTGGTTGAAATCGGTCCAATGGTTTAGGAGAAAATGAGCAGCATTGTCGCAAAATGCAGCAGTTTTTCGCGCATCTCATTGTTTATGACTATATATCGTACATGATTCTTACACTTACGATGACTGTCCTCATGGATTTAAGCTTGTTGTTGTTGTGGTCTTCAGTCCGGAGACTGGTTTGATGCAGCTCTCCACAACACCCTATCCTGAGCAAGCTTCTTCATCTCCACATAAGAACGCCATCCTACATCTGTCTGAATCTGCCTACTGTATCCACTCTTGGTCTTCCTCTGCGGTTTTTACCCCACCACTCCAACGCTAAATTCGCAATTCCTTGATGTCTAAGAATGTGTCCTACCAATCGATCCCTTCTTTTAGTCAAGGTATGCCACAAATTTCCTTTCTCCCCAATTCTGTTCAGTACCTCCTCATTAGTTACGCGATCCACCCACCTAATGTTCAGCATTCTTCTGTAGCACCATATTTCAAAAGCCTCAATCCTCTTCTTGTCCGCACTGTTTATCGTCCATGTCTCACTCCCATACAAGGCAACACTCCATACAAATGCTTTCAGAAAGGACTTCCTTAGGCTTAAATCAATATTCGATGTTAACAAATTTCTCTTTTTGAAGAACGCTTTTCTACCCATTGCCATTCTGCATTTTATATCCTCTGTACTGCGATCATCATTTGTTATTTTACTGCCCAAGTAACAAAACTCATCTACCTCCTCCATTGCTCCGCTACCCAATCTAATTCCTTCAGCATCACCTGATTTTCTTACACTGCACTCCATTACCCTAGTTTTGCTCTTGTTAATCTTCATCTTATATGCACCTTTCAACACACTGCCCATTCCGTTCAATTGCTCTTCCAGGTCCTTTGCTGTATCTGACGGAATTACTATGTCGTCGGCAAAACGCAATGTTTTTAATTCTTCACCCTGAACTTTAATTCCTTCTCCAAATTTCGCCTTGCTTTCCTTTATAGCTTGCTCAATGTGCAAATTGAATAACAATGGAGAAAGGCTATAACCCTGTCTTACTCCCTTTCCAACCACTGCACCCCTTTCATGCCCTTCAATTATGACAACCGCTGTCTGGTTTTTGTACAAGTTGTAAATAACCTTACGCTCCCTATATTTTACTCCTGCTTGCTTCAGAACTTGAAAGAGTTTATTCGAATCAACATTGTCAAAAGCCTTCTCCAAATCTACAAAAACTAGAAATGTATGTTTGCCTTTTCTTAATCTGTCTTCTAGGATAAGCCGTAAAGTGAGTATTGCCTCCCGTGTTCCTACATTTCTCCTTAACCCAAACTGATCTTCCCCGAGGTCGGCTTCTACCAGCTTTTTAATCCTTCTGTATATAATTAAGTTATGTATATAATTAAGCTTATATGTACAAAATTTCATAATGATTGGAAGAAAACTGTATAGTATTGGAAGAAAACTGTATATTTGTATGCAACACGTACAAACATACGTGTACTCTGCGTTATGTATTAGAAAATTGTTCGCTAGAATGAGTAAATTACGTAAGTGGTAACACTGTAGCGTCACGTGACAAACGTCAACTAGGAAGAAATCTTAATCGGCCTGCGGGAAGCTGGACAACTGATGACGATCTGTCTTCACCTTAATGGTGGAGAGGTATGTAACGTTGGCAGACGTGAGTGGCAGCAGCAGGTAGCGGCCCCGCCACTCGCATCTGCGTACGCCCGCCGCCCGCCGCAAAGCCGGCAGTTTATCGGGGCTGTGCAGCGTATATCGCCCGCCTACCTGCTGCTGGGGCATATTTCGCGCCGCCCCACCCCAACCCCCCGTGCCGCCGGCGATTCTATCGGGATATGCGCCGAATCATTCATACGGACGTGCCCGCCGCCGCGCCGCGCCCTCTAGGGAGGCAACCCGCCTCACGCCCGTACCTGGCCGGGCGATTCTTACGTAGATAACTTCTCCTGCCGTCCTCGCTCGTTCCGCGTAACGAAATGTTTCCCCTTACGTTACCGCAATACCTGCACATCGTGGCTGCCCTAACAATGCACGGCTGAAGCTGTAGATCAGCGACCAGCGGCTGGTAGTAACACTAAAAGTGGGTCTCTGCGATCGTCTTTTGACAGCTCGAAATTTAAATGAAAATAACGGTTTAACTATTCATCTGACACGAATAACCGAATTTGTAGAGGTGAAAATTCTTCATAACTTTGCTCTATTATGTTTTTTTTCATATCTCGTAGTGTTTCAAAGATATTTGCAAAAATAACGGTGATTTTGGGATGTCTGTCTGTCTGTCTGTCCGCAACGTGTTCCCTGTTTTTAAGACGAACCGTTCAACCGATCAGCACGAAATTTTTCAGACATGATTTTAGGCCGCCAGAGACCAGAACCTCCCCTTTTCAAATTTTTCTGACAAACAATACGGTAGTAAAACAAAAAAAAGGCCTTTGGAATATAATTGTAATTGCAAACGAACCGTTCATCTGACGCGAAAATTGAGTAACCTAATTGGTAGAGGAGACAATTCTCTACAACTTAGCTCCCTTATGTTTTTTCATATCTCGTATCGTTTGAGACATATTTGCTAAAATAACGGAGATTGACACCCTCCATTGAATTAACGAAAACCAGCCGTTCGGAGATGTCACGTGACATTCCTCGTGTATTTGATGATTTTCTTATTGTAACTTACACGTTGTCATTTCAAAGCAGTGGCACACTGAGGAATTAACAAAGACGCATCGTTCTTCGTACGATAAATGATAATCTAATGTCTACAAATGCCATATTTATATATCAGTTAACAACGGCCATCAATAGTATGAGATTAAAGTACTCTTGTTTTGATTCATATCCGAAGCGTAGTGGGCAAGGGGTTGGACTGTCATGCGAAAGGTCGGTGGTTCAAAACCCGCCACTACCTACATTTTTTTCCTAAAAGGGTTTCAGACACTCTTATTAATTAATTATTGCTTAGATTATTATTTTGGTCCAAAATGTTTGCAAAAACTTATAAAACTACAAATCTAAAGTGGGCCGTAAAACACGTCAGTGAAACCTATTCTTTCACAAACGGTTTGTTGGGAGTGCCTAACTTTTGCGGCTTTGCCTAGGGCATGATGCTTTCATTTAACGAGTCTGGAGCGAGATGGGAGGCAGTGAACTTTCACAATTAAGGAGACCTGGACGTTAATGGTCTGCATTTTCATACCTTGCTTTCGGTGCACATTACTCTTGTTCTACAATGTGGGGGAAGCTGAGATTTCGTACCAACATTGAATGACATTAACTCAAGCTGTAACAGAAAAGTTATTGAAATATCTGCTATACTATAAAACAATACTTTTCCTAATATCTGTTTTCATTATACACGTTCGCATTCTGGAACCATTTTCTGGTGCATCTTCAGTCTAATAGCATTTAGACTATGGGAGGCTGCTGACAACATTCTTAGGAACACATTATACCTCTTGTTTTGTAGTTTGGAGTATGTCTGAGAAAACAGAAAAAAATCCTTATACACTTCACACATGGTTCAAATGATATTACGTCATAACTAATAGAAATCGCAAAAAATGCCATATAATGCAGCGAGACTTTCGAAATACACTGTATGAGAATGACAGCACTTAGCGACTTGCCACAAACGTTAAACATAATTTCAAACCTTTATTAAACTTTTTCTCGCTGGCAACCATAGTAAGATGATGAAAGGAAAAAGGTTTCTCGCTTACTACTTTTCCGCTGTTTATGGAGTAAAACTACGGCTCTCGGTATGACGTTACAATTCAAAATTTGAACACTACAAATTGTAGCCGCATGAAAATTTTATGGAGAGTATACACACATACAGTTGAATGTACCTTCCAATTTGTATCACAGTACGACACGCAGTTCACGAGATATGAGCAGATAAACAACAACGTTCCGCTGTTCATGGACTAAAAGTACGGCATTCAGTAAGATGTTATAATTTTTAATTTCTACACTACAAATTGTAGCAGCAAGAAATTTTACATACAGTATAGATGCATATAGTTGAGTGTACCTTCTAAATTGTACCACAGTACGACACGTAGTTCATGAGATAGTAGCACAAAAACAGTAACGTTCATGGCAAACCGCCCCATCACACACCAAGTTTTTATCTATTTCTTCTTTACTACTAATTGTATTCCCAAGAGATTTTACATACAGCCATTATACAAATGACTATATACCTGAAAAATGGCAGAAATAAAGAGATAAATACCCGGGCAACACCGGGTTCTCAGCTAGTCTTCTCTCTTCTAATATATAAAGCAGAGTGTCCGTATGTTTGTACGTGTTGCATACAAATCGACAGTTTTCTTCCAATCTTTATGAAATTTTGTACACGTAAGCTTCAATCCATTCGGACGGTCGCCGTAAGTATGAGATTCATGTACGATACATGATTCACGAGATATGACGTCATAAACAATGAGATGCGCGAGAAACTGCTGCATTTAGCGACAATGCTACGAATGTTCTCTTAAAGAACTGCAACGATTTTAACCAAATTCGGTACACATATTCCTTACCGTGCGGTAACAATTGCTGCAGGGTAAGAATCACATACGACACACCGTTCAGAAGATATGACGTGATAAACAGTAGAAACTGTACAAAATTGCCAAATAATGCGCCGAGACTTGAAAAATACTCTATATAGGAATGAGAGTACTTAGCTACTTGCAACAAACTTTAAATGTAACTTCATTCATCATTTTACTATGGTTTGTCAGCGAAAACAAGTCTAATAAAGGTTTGACATTATGTTTGAAGTTTGTTGCAAGTCGCTAAGTACTCCCATTCTCATATAGAGAGTTTATAAATTCTCGCCGAATTATGTGGCAGTTTTTTTTTGCGATTCCTATTGTTTATGATGTCATATCTTCTAAAACAAGTGCCGTATGTGATTCTTAACCCTACAGCAATTGTTACCTCACGGCAAGGAATGTGTGTACCAAATTTGGTTGAAAACGGTCCAATGATTTAGGAAAAAATGAGTAGCATTGTCGCTTAATGCAGCAGTTTTTCACGCATCTCATTGTTTATGACGTCATATTTCGTTAACAACGTGTTGTACGTGATTCTTACATTTACGGCGACCGTCCTCTTTGAATGAGGCTTACGTGTACAAAATTTCATAACGATTGGAACAAAACTGTAGATTTGTATGCAACACGTACACACAAACAAACATACGGACACTCTGCTTTGTATATTAGGCTAGCTGAAAACCCGGCATTGCGTAATATGCAAATTTTTAAGTACAGTATCAAAACAAAACAAAAAAAAACAGTAATCAAAATACAAATGTTGTGTAAGATTTATACATTCATTTAATTCACAACTTTCTTATAAACAATATTTCTTTTTACTTGTTTAGGATCTAATATGAATAATTTCTTTGGTGAGGCTACCCCTGAGCATGTGACGTAAAGTTGTCCGTGTGACAAACATGGGCATGTCAAATCCACTCCACAGCATTGAATAGATTGCTCTGTGGTTTATTAATCGTAATAGAAAATTCAAGTCTCATTGGAAACTGTATTCTCTAGAAGTTACAAGCCAGATCTCCCGTAAATAATATGTATTCGTTGAATGTATTCTGTTTCATTCTCTTCATTTCATTATAACTCTATAGAATTCTATTGCTATCGACCTCATCCGTGTGCGCTTCAGAGCTCAAAGTTATCAACACCACTGATCAGTGTTGCCCCTGTCCCCTTGACCAAAGACTCATCCCCCCTCACCCAAAAAAAAGAAAGCGACCAACCCCCATACCCAAGATATTAGGTCCTGTTTTGCCATTTAATATTGAAATAATTATCATTCATTTCACGTTTTGTAAATTGTTTTCGAAAGCCGCTCCCCCCCCCCTCCAGGCTGACACAAAGTTCTAATCACCCGCCCTCCCCCAGAAGTTTCAATGACGCAGTTTGCGTCTTGCCCCCGTCCCGTGGGCACCTCTGCTCAGCTTTCAGAAATTTCCTTAAGCTGACTGGTGCGTATTGCATGATGTGACAGGTTTTTACCCATCACAGTACATACGCCGCGCGGGAATAGCTGAGAGGTCTCTAGCGCAACTTGGTGACACTTGCCTGGAGTAATACTTGACAGGAGAGGGAATTTGTTGACACTTGCCTGGAGCGTCGGACACTGCAGGTAGTGGACAGTCTGTTCCACAAGAAGGGTACACCGGCGTATCCACCGCAGGTAGCTTTGGGCTCGCTCGCCGTCTGCTCTGTGAGAGCTCGCGATAAAATGGAACGGTCCGACGTCGTTACGTAGCACAGCACGACCGAGTGCAAGCGTAGGAGAAGTGCAAACAATGTGCCGTCCTCAGCCGATTGATCATAATTAGGATACTAGTAAACTTATATTCAGTATATACAGCGAAGAGTTTAAAGGGAGACTCCACCCAAAATTTAACTCTTCTTTTGCTTTGCCAATAGCAACGAAATTCTGAAATGGTGTCTATTATGTAAATATGTAGTAATAACCAAGATTTTAAGAACGTAACATCACTGTTTTTCGAGCTATGAATTTTTAATATGCTCTTAATGGTATTCCAGTAAACTAACTTTTCGTTCTCACGCCACAGTTTGCACATGGAAGATATTGTAGGTATATTCACAAAACAGTTCAACGATTCTGTGCTTTCAACTTATGAGAAATATTAATCACTTGTTTTTGCGTTTATTGCAAATTTCAACCTTAAATTTTCCTTAATTATTGGTATATAAATGTGGCGATAAAATAAACAGCCGGCCGCAGTGGCCGAGCGGTCTGCGGCGTGCCAGTCACGGTCTACACGGCCGTTGCGGTCGGGGATTCGAATCCCCCCTCTGGCATGGATGTTTGCGCCGTCTTTAGTATAAGCTATAGTACTTTATAAGTTTAGAGACTGATGACCCCGCAGTTAAGTCCCATAAGCTCTACAAACATTTGAACACTTTAAAATAAACAAATTACATGTTAAATAGTTTTAATGCATATAGGTATGCAAACACATCAAGACTACTTCCTGCAAAAATTTCTTTCAGATTGGTTAATAATGATGATAAAAAGGACGCACTGAATTATTGCAAATACATACACCCATTAAAATTTACCTGCGCAATAAGGTTTTCCCTACTTGCTTGTATGATGCTTCTAGTAATTTCAACACCAGGTTAGACTTTTCTGAATAAAAGTCCAATCACACACTTCTAGAGGAGGAGCACTGGTACAGATATCTGACTGAGAGGCGCTGCTTATTTCTTTGGAGCTCTTTCATTGTACTGAACAGGAGTTAAGTGTATTCCATACTATATATTTACAAAGTAAACAGGCAAAGTAACTGGTATCCAACTATTGGCTGCCAATTGTTTCGTCAGTTATCTGGCAGTCATGCTACTTGTTTCTCCCAGTTTGAGTTTGTGCCAAGTTCGGAGTAAAAACGGATCTGTTTGATGGTGATATAAGTCAGCAAATTTCTTTGGCGTGTGCCACAGTACCTTACACAGTCAGTATTTCAAATATTTCTTAGACAGATTTGTAGCTACCTGAAAACCAGGAGTTACCCGAATTTTTATTTATTTATTTAAGCCTTAGGTTAGTTTGAGTGATTGATTTTTTTTAATCAAATGTTAGTAAAGCGATGTGACCAAACTGTAGTAGTCATCAGTCCCTACGCTGACAAACCACTTAAACTAACTTATGCTAAAGGTACGGAGTGGCCGAGCGCATTGAGACGCTATATTCTGATGCGCGCGGCCTTTCCCCGTCGGAGGTTCGAATCCTCCCTAGGGATGGATGTTTGTGTTGTCTTTAGTATAAGTTAGTTTGTAAGTTTAGGGACTGATGACCCCGCAGTTAAATCACTTAAGCTTAACAAACATTTGAATTATTATTATCATTATTACTATTTTTGACAAACCCACAGCCCTGCCCGAACCTTCAGTCAGTGCTTTTCTTATCCCTTCACTCTTTGTCCAACCCCTTTTTTCTAAAAACATTTTATATTTATGATAGAATATATAAGAAATATGGCTGCCCTGCATAATGTACAAAATTATAAGCAAAGGAAGGTAGTAATCAAAGTACAATGATATGTAACATTCATACATCCATGTAATTCAAAATTTGATTAAACAATATTTCTTGTTACTTGTCCAGGACCTAGCATGAATAAATTATTTGGTAATCTCACCCCTGAACAAGCGACATTAAATTGTCTCTGTGAGGAGATATCAAATCTACTTCGCAGTATTTAATAGAGTGCCCTCTGATTTATTAATCATAATAGAAAGTGCAAGTCTCACTGGAAACTACAGTCTCATAAAGTTAAAAGGTAGATTTGCCGGAAATATTGGCTCCTCGTTGGATGTACACTATTTCATTCTCTTCCTTTCCTTGTAGCTCTATAGAAGACCACTCCTTCTACAATGTAGATGATTTTTTAGATAAAACTTAAAATTTTTTTTAAAAAATCCTTAAAATATTGATTGCCAAGTATAGAGAACATTTACTAAACTGACACGTTCAACATCATTACGAAATGTCGTATATATGATCTATTGGAACAAGTATTAATCTAATCTAATCATTGCTTTCGCCTGTAGCCACGTGCACTTGTCAACATCACAGTCAACGTTCAGAAATTTACTTAGATTGACAGGAATACAGGAGTGTCATAGTATTAAATAAGAAGTGGATTAAAACGTGATGCATTATGAGACATATTTTTTGAATTATGTGTTGTACAACTTTATAATCGACCAGGTACATATTCATTTATAAAAGCGCTGTACGATTGTAAAATCAGTCGCGAGTATTGTTAGTAGTTAAGAAGTAATATATTGAAACCTATTGCGTGATAGGTTGGTTTTCCATGAATGTTACTGTTTATGTCTTCATATCTCATGAACTATGTGCCGTACTGTGATAAATTTCGAAGGTACAATGTGTGTATAGTGTCTGTAAAATTTCCTCCGAGTACGATACATATTGTAGAAATTATAAAATGTATGTCATACCAAATGCCGTAGCTTTACTCAATGAATATTGTAAACGCTGTAAGCGAGAAAAGTTTAATAAAGGTTTGAAGTTATGTTTAGACTTCGATGCAAGTCGCTAAGACTCTCATTTTCATATAGTGTATTTCGAAAGTCTCGTCGCATTATGTCGCAATTTCTTGGAACTTCTATTGTTTATGACGTTATACCTCCTCAATCATGTGTCGTATGTGGTTTTTACCGATACAGCAATTGTTACCTCACGGTAAGGAATATGTGTACCAAATTTGGTTAACAGCGATCCAGTGGTTTAGGAGGAAATGAGCAACATTGTCGCGTAATGCAGCAGTTTTTCGCGGATGTCTTTGTTTATGACGTCATATCTGATGAACTATGTGTTGTAGGTGATTCTTACACATACGACGACCGTCCTCTGGGACTGGGGGTCCTGTGTGAAAAATTTCATTAAGATTGGAACAAAACTGTAGATTTGTATGTAGTACGTACACACAAACAAACAAACACACGGACACACTGCTTTATAAAGGAGAAGAAGATTCGAATACAGACAAATCGTTTTGTGATCTTAGATTAAACACTCAAAATATGTGAAACTGTCTATTTTTTATTATATTAATTTTTTTTAAATTAAGCCTTAGGGTGGAGTCTCCCGTTAAAATGAAAAGTAACTGTTGTAAAGAGTTGAAAGTAGCATGATGATTGTGTAACTACAAAGGAAACACGTTAACATTTCTGTTCCGTATGTATAATATATTTATTCTGTGCAAAGGCTTCTTGATAGCGTTATAAACAAAATGCTTTTGAGAGGTATGACGGAAGAAACTCACCATTACATGATAGCAGTGAAATAAATGTCTCAATAATTTTCCAAATATTTTTACTGAGAAAATACAATATTGTTTCGGGAGGAACGCTCATCGAAGTATTCTATAGTAAGATCAATTTACTATGCCGGCCGCGGTGGCCGAGGTGACTGAGGCGCTCCAGTCACGGTCAGCACGGCCACTACGGTCGGGGGTTTGAATCCTCCCTCGGGCATGGATATTTGTGCCGTCCTAGTTCATAAGTAGTTTGTAAGTTTAGGGACTGATGACCCCGTAGATAAGTCCCATAAGCTTTACAAACATTTGAACAATTTACTATATTGCTCTTCAGCTTGCATGATGTTGTGCCTTTTCGCTGATTTTTGCGTTATGTTCACAGTGTGGAAACTTGTCTACAACTAGAAGTTATACACGCACAGCGTGAAGTTGGCGTAATTAGTTTCATTGAAAAATGAATTTCTTAGACTTAAGTTTTACTATGTAAATTTGCAACTACGATTATGTTGATATTTATATTTGTATATACATGTTGCTTTTTTACGCAAAGTACTAAATTTACATATAGAAGCTCACTGGCAGATTTCAACTTAAGAGCTTGTCTTCGAATTAGCATTTCTGGAATAGTGGTGTCAGACATTGAATTTTTAGTGAAAAGGAAAACAATATGAATTGATATTCTGTGTGTTTTTAAGTTTAATATTTATATAAAATTACAATGACATATAAGTTTGGCAGTTTAAATTTCGTACTAAAACGGCAAATTTCCTATGGCTGTAACAGTCGTAAGAAATACGATGTTACGTACTTGGCTGCTCCCCAGTCTGTGCGTGATCAAAATTACTACAACAGTCTTGAAATAAATTTGCCACGAAACGCGTTAGTGAGCCACCTCGAAGCGATATACGGCTGCGCAACTAGAGCGGTGTGTGCAGCAGCCAGCACGCCGGAGCGGCTGTGCTGAACTGCTGGACTTGTTAGTGCGCCTGTAATTGCGGAAAGCCGGTTAGCCCGGCAGGAGCACCGGTCTCCGGTTAAATGTCACTATGGGCAACCCAGCACCCACGTTGCGGGTCGCGCGGCTTCCCGCGTCGGTAGTTCGAATCCTCGGTCATGAATGTTTGTGTTGTCTTTAGTACAACTTAGTTCATAAGTAGTTTGTAAGCTTACTGAACGGATGACTCTGCAGTTAATTCCCATAAGCTTAACAAACATTTGAACATTTGAGCATTATCTACGATCTTATATTTATTGAATTATATGTTGTACAATTGTATAATTTCGCAGTCACATATTAATTTGTATAAGTGCTATACGTCGGTAAAATCCGTTGCGAACAGAGTTAATTGTAAAGATGTAATACCTTAAAATCTGATGCGTGATGGAGCGGTTTTATACAGTTTCAAAGGTACATTCATCTATTTGTGTGTATACTGTCTGTAAAATTTCCTGTGTCTACAATTTGTAGTGTAGAAATTACAAGCTGCAACGTCATACCGAATGCCGTAGTTTTGAATAGCGGAAAAGTAGTAAGGGGAAACTATTCTCCTTTCGTTATTTTGATATGGTTGACAGCGATAAAAAGTTTAATAAAGATTTGAAATTATGTTTAAAGATGGTTGCAAGTCGCTAAGTACTGTCATTCTCATATAGTATATTTATAAAGTTTCATCGCATTATGTGGCAGTTTCTTGGAAATATATTGTTTATGACTTTATATCTCCTGAATCATGTGTCGTATGTGGTTCTTACTCCTACAGCAATTGGTTTTTCACGTATGGAATATATGTAACAAATTTGGTTGAAATCGGTGCAGTGGTGTAGGAGAAAATGAGTAGCATTGTCGCTAAATGCAGCAGTTTTTCGCACATCACATTGTTTACGACGTCATATCTCCTGAATTATATATCGTACGTATTCTTACACTTACTGCGACCATCCTCATGGATGGAAGCTTACTTGTACAAAATTTTATAAAGATCGGAACAAAACTGTAGATTTTTATGCAACACCTACACACAAACACACAACCACTCTGCTTTATATATTAGAAGAAATATCAGCCAGTATACTTTCCAGATTTTATGTGGAGCATAAAAGCAGTCAGTGAGATCAGATGATGAGACCACACAGTGTCGATTCCGGTCGGCTTAAATAAAAAATAAAAAAAAAAAGATCTTGACACATATCCACTGTTAGCAATTGCGCGGTGGGCTACTGCTCGGCTGTAGGCGAGGTACAAAGTCAGAGGGTCATTTTACATATGGTGTTTTCATTATCTTATGACGTGGGGCAGTTTGCAAGAGGCCATTAAGAATTAATGGCGGCAATGCGAAAATCTCTGTCTACAGCTAATTTTACGTGATCAATGACTGAACTTCAACAGGAGACGCGTTTTATTGGGCTCAAGTTAACCCCTGAAGCGTGTGTGACGGCATATGTCGTCCGATACCGACCACTTGCTCAGCTTGTGCGTGTCATATGCCGTCCGCTGTTTTTGGCCCACTTTAGGTCACGGTAGTAACACTAAAAGTGGGCCTTTGTGATCGCTTTTTGACAGCTCGAAATTTAAATGAAAATAACGGCTTAATTGTAGACCTGACACGAAAATTGAATAAACAAATTTCTAGAGAAAATTGTCTACAACTTTGCACTTTTATGTTTTTTTTCATATTTTGCATTGTTTCAAAAATATTTGCAAAAATAAGGGCGATTTGACGATGTCTGTCTGTATGTCCGTCTGTCTGTCTATCCGTAACGTGTTCCCACTTTTTAGGTCGAACCGTTCACCCAAACTGCACCAAATTCTACAGACATAATTGTTGGCCGCCAGAGACCAGATTTTTCAATTTTTTCGGACAAAAACTATGTTAGTAAAACTAAAAAAGAAAAAGTCGTTTGTAATGTAATTGTAATTCAAAACAAACAGTTCATTTGACACGAAAATTGAATAACCGAATTTCTAGAGGAGAAAATTCTCCACACCTTTCCTCTCTTATGTTTTTATTGGTATCTCGCGTCGTTACAGAGATATTTGCATAAATAACAGCGATATGACACCGCCTGTTGATTTTACGTAAACCAGGCTTTGTAGTATTACATCAAAATTTTCATTCGATAAATAATTTATTTACGATGCTTATCGCTGACCATAGTTTTCTCTGGCAGCTATATATTTTTGATGTTCGTCTATTTTTTACGAGCTGCCCAGAATGCGGCTGTGAACTTCGTCTTTCATGTTTCCCACCTCATTGAGAACAGTCGCTCGTCAGGGACTTCTCCATTATTACTTGTGTGTGTGAGAGCGTTTTTCTTATGAAGTATGGTGAAAATATATTTTGTTGCGTATAAAATTTTTAATTATTTCAATAGACCCACCTTTAATAATTCACAGTATTTATATATATAATTTATAATTTATCCAGCAGTAATCTTAATTATGTAATACGATGCTTGGAGCCATTGTTGGCATTGTATCTATAATTTACTAGAAACTTCTAGATGCCATTATATGTAACTTTTATGAACGCGATAGTAATGCCTGCAAGGAAATCTTCGGAATTAATCAAAATCGTACAATTACTGGACACAACAATGCACTAAGTTAGTAGGTTGATCAATAAATTTGAAAAAAAAAAGACAAGGTTCAACAGAAGACATCAAAAGCCCGGGACGCCCTCTAAGTGGCCGGAGTGCGGTAAATGTTGCTGCTGTGCTTGATTCGATCACTGTGAGTCCGGGATAATCATGTCGCAGTCGTGCTCAAGATATAAACATGCCTAGAATCTTAACGAAAGATCTTCATTTACACCCGTACATAGTTCAGTTGACACACGAACTTAAACCAGCGGGTGATTTGTGCACTGGATCCTGTAAAAAGACCGAGAGACACGTGGTTGCACAAAGCACATCATATTCTCACTGTCAAACGGCTTTGTGAATAAACATAAGTGCAGAATATGGAGATCAGAAGTCAAATGCTGGTAGCCGTACGACCATTAACTCTAAGTGTGAGTGAATTTAATACCATTCTCTGGCTACGCTATGAGAGCAACGCCGGGCTAAAGATCTGGATGAGCCATACTCTCCCACATACCTTGTGCACAAAAGAACTGATGGTGAATAATTCATCGCAACAAAGCGTCTTTTCTTTCTTGAACATGTATAGGACACGTCTGAAGAAACCACAGGTATCTCCAAGTGGTGCTGCCCAGTCAGCTCTGAAAAGGTGGTAGACGTTTCTGTCTCAGTCACCAGACATAAGTGTTTAAACATGGTCCAGGGATAATTTTCACCGTGATCTCCTCCTGCAGTACGACGATGAGCTACGCCCCAACCTTGAATGACGGAGTTTTCGTCGTGGGCTCCAACAGGGTGCCTAAGGCAATCAAGGTTGCTACCAGTGCCATCATCGTGGCCTTTGAGTGTGATTTGTCGCTTGAAAATGTTAAGGTGATTATATACATGCTCGACGTGAAGCTTTACAATCCATTTAAGTGTTTCAAGTGCTGGAAATGTAGGCAAACGTACTCCTGGTGCAATTGCAACCCCACATGCAGAGATTGCGGGCGTCCGCCACATCTGGAAGCTGCGTCTGCGCCAACTGAAGGCCTACACCCTATATAGAGCTTTCCGATGTACGTCGGTCCTTGAAATCAATTCAGAAAACCCCACCCAACGTGGGAAAACGAAGAAAAAGCGGGCGGAATAGAAGAAAATAAAACACACGAAAGGAAGCAACTTCCGTTTCTGAGCATATGGGGAATACCTACTGTCCGCTGAGGACCTAGAAATTACTGAAATCTCAGAAAAGGTTGATATAGATGCTACTTGCACTCAACCATTGCTTAAAGCAGGGTACTTCCAGTAACAGGCGGAATGGGTGGCTGACAGAGAGAATAATAATATCATGTAGAACAAAGCGGGAATAGTATCAAAATGTTAGAAGCAGTCAGAATCAATCTTCAATCACTTACTAGAAACAGTTTTGTAAGGTTCTGACAAATGATATTAAGGAGGCAAAGAGTATACAGCATGCAAAAATAATAGCAAACTTTCATGATAAAATTAAAACCGTTTGCTCAGCCGTGTGGGAAGTGTGATGAGCAACACCAGGTAGAGAACATAAAGTCAGTCCGTAGTAGAATGTTTCTGTTACTGATAAGTCAGATTATTTAATAATCACTTTCTGCCTGTAATCTGGTGAACTAAATAGAACCATAGTTTCTACACGTAATCATATAACAGCGTTAAAATGGAGGCGATTGAGTCAATAATTAAATCACCAAGGACTCTTATGGATATGACGAGATATCTATCAGAATTCTAAAGTACTATTCTCCACATGTTAACCCAATACTTAGCCGTATTTGTGAGTGAATTTTCCTTTTCAGTATATTCTACAGTGACAAAATTCTCTTTCAGCGCATGGTTGGTTGAGTTTTGTTCTAGTGGGACACTAAACTGGTAGCTTAGAAATAAATGCAGCGCCGGAGCGGTCGAGCGCATTGAGGTGCTACGCTGCGACGCACGAGGCCGTTCCCCATCGGGGGTTCGAATCCCCCTATGGGCAAGGATGTTTGTGTCGTCTTTAGTATAAGGTAGATCCTAAGTAATTTGTAAGTTTAGGGACTGATGACCCCGCAGTTAACAAACATTTGAAGGAATACATGTTTCTGCAAAACATACGGCTGTTGGTAACCTTTTCCTACGTAAAACTACGAAGTTCATCAGTCCCCTATTCAGCACATGATTGAGTGAAAGTCATGAATCTCCAGTAGAATTTCAGGTGCTGCAGTTCGAACGCCCATTGAAACACGTCCAGTGAATGTGTGGTCGTGTTCCATTTTGAACTTTGAACTGTAAAAAGGTCTACTTTCATTACTCTAAACTGCTTCTCCACCATTAATTTTGTTTATGTGTACATGAATTATTTTATTCCTTTCGTAATGATCAATGCCCCAAGTTTATATATGTGTCCACGCGTGTGATTGAAGTTGTGCATGAATGTGGAAGGTTACTTTTAATATTGACTGACAGCCGCGCAGTGGCTTACAGTCACCGCTTCACGCGTTAGGCCTCGTTTACTAAAGTTAAAAACGCATGGTTTCGTATGTCGTCTGCACTGCTGTCTGATACATAGTCTATACACCCTTACTTGACAAGATGGTGAGGTGGCTTGTTCTTAGTGTGGTACCAACATAATCATGGACCAAAAAGGTAAGAAAAGAGACCTCTCTGGAATGGTAGTTGAGGGTATTATCTCCCTGAGGTAGCGAGGTTTGGTAGACAGTAGGCTTTGAACACACCCTAACATCCGGTACAGCTAGGGATCGCTCTGCGCGTGGCCTACCGACTCACTCTTGCTGCGACCGCCGATTTCGTCGAATCATGCTGAGGGGATGGCATGCTGTTGGAACTTTATTAGTGATCAGGCATTCCTGGGTTATTACTGAGAGATTTTCTTAAGTAATTCTTTCGCTATGAGAGGCGAAGTGTTTCTTATTTTTCAGAACTCCAGTAATTTAGTGTAAATTTAGTATTCGTATTTTCAATCTGATAATCATTTTCCTGTGTTGTTTTCTCAAGTTAGAATACACATGTGTGGCCTTCAGCCTTTTTAAACATAATATGTTTGTATTTCTTGCTGCTTTTAAGTAACGTTTTCATGTAGTATCTGTTTCTGACAGCATGCTAAATTCTCTCTCGAAATTTCTGGATTGATTCCGTCTTTCGTATTTTGGTATGACCGATTGCACAACGTGCTTTCGTAATGGTCATTACTTTGGTCTTCAGCCATGCTGTTTATAGATACCAACTTTCTTCTGTTGGATTCTCGGGTGTGCTTTACTTATTTATTTTCAATTAATTTCTTTTTGTAAATTCTATGTAATTTACCATGTTCATACACCATGTGGTACTTAAGGATAGTCTGCCACTGCCATCCCAAGCATGAGTTCGTTCGTGCATAGTATACTGTTAAATTGTGCTTGAAGACATCCGCCATCTCGTTAAAACGCCGCCGACAGTTCATTTTGCAATTGCCATGAATTGTTCCCGATTGAATAGGTGTCGCAAGCATTATGCGTGTGTCTGTGACTGAATGAGTGTGCTTCCTTTATGATCAGTCTATTTGCAAATATCCTCCCATGTTGCCTCCATATTTAGAAAGGGCAGAAACCATTTTATTATGGGCGGTAACTTAATAATTTAATTCACTATTGTACAAGGTGTGTGCTTCATCGTTCTTATTTGATCTCCCCATATTTTTGCTTGTTTATTTCTTTGAATAGATAATAATCTAAAGTATCAAACTCTTGCTTTATAATTTCATGCTCCCCGTCCCATGTCTATTTATCTAGCCCTTCTTGTATGTATTAGGTAATACGTTGGCTGCTCACTTAAAGAGTAAGCAGATAGATAAATTTCCGTTGCGCAAGAACTGTGGCCATTCACAAAGCAATTTAGAGGAGCAGTGAACTTTGTAACTTGCCTTTTTCCGATCTCTGCCGCCAGAGACCTTTCAATAAAAAATTTAACAAGTTACTTTCACCATGACAAAATGTTAAATCAGTTGAGGTGTTTTATCGTAAGGATATTTCCGGTAACTTCTGAGCTGGTGGTGCAGAATGAAATAAATTAATTATCAAAAGAAAATATATTTCTTACCATGTTATTGAAGAATAAAAAGTTTCAGTCAGAATAAAAATGCTTACCTTTACGATAAAACAAACCAAACTCAATTACCAACTGAGCAGTATGGCTGAGAATTTAACAATTTCATGCTAAGTCAGCTTGAATTCGATTTAAACGGATAAATTCAGTATCAAAACGCGTACAAATTACGACAGGAAATATCAAAACGAAAGTCAAAACAAAATGATAAAATCTTGCTACCTACAAAACATTGTCTGATATACCTATATTTAAATGATATGAAGAGATTATGTGATTTCTTGATAAATTTTTGCTTCACCTCGTGAGAAACGGACCCTACATTTCAGAATATGTATCGATAATTTTCCGTCTTTTGACGGAAATTATATTCAAGATAAAATGAAGTGTTCAGTACGAATAGTGCTGTAAAAACCATTTTCTTTTCGTCTTATGTTCTTGTTATTATTTTTTTCATGCCCTTTAAATCTTAGGCCAGTATTCATGTTGTCCGTGAAAACTAAGTTGACAGTCGGCGTGATCTCTGAGCGCAGTTCCCACGTTGAAGGTCGCTCGCATTAATAACCAAGTCGAGTGTCAACTTAGTTTGCGCGGACAACTTCCATCCCGGCACATGGCGGCCTTCTGTTCGGGAACAGTTTTCTGAACTTTCCGCTACGGCTTGGTAGGACCTTTAGGCAGCCTTGTGGGCAACCCACGTGTCCAGCCCTTATATAAGCAGATTTGTACGGACTGTCGCCTGAGAACAGGCGTGTCACAAACAGTGAAATTCACTTACTGTTTGCGTGCTACCGCTGTGAGCTTATCTGAAATGGTTGAAGTACTGTACAGCCACAAGTAGACAATAAAATGTTGGTTGTTATCGCCTAGGAGGTACGAGGCTTGTCAGCGCCGAAAACATAGAATATGGTGTGTGGCAGACCGGACGGAGGACTACACTGGACCTGGAGGCAAAAGTGTTTCGCAGGAAATCGATCAGATCACATTCTTTATCGCGGGACTTCACAACTGACTCTCTCTTCCGGTTCCTATTTTAACTCTACAAAATCATCAATTATATTTGCTGTGAACAGAGGATCATCGAGATTGGACCACAGGTCAAACGAGGAAACCTAGTCAGATGAATCACGCTATTTGCTACGAGGTCTTAATTGGATCATGCCGATGTCGAATTCTTGAAACATAACTATCACACGTACATACCTAAGGACGCACCGAACATTGCATTATGTATCGCTTGAAATGGATCAAAGAAATAACTAATGTTTATATGCCTCGGTGCGAGCCCAAATTTTTCGTATCTTTCTGGCTATTACGGGAGATGTTTAATTGCCTGCAGTAGAATCATTCTGAACTCAGATACAGAGATAGGCCCTGTATATTTTCTCGATAGTTATCTCGTTTCCAAAGATTCCCAATTGAGTTCTCGAGCGATGTTCATCGCACTCCCAGTACTCAAGCACACCGCCTATGAATTGCTTCTATATCTCGCTTCAGAGTGAAGTGGTAGACGTTTAGAGTTTTGGTTCACTCTTTCTATTCTGTCGAAGAAAAATAAAAAATTACCCAAATTTCTATGTTACGTTGTGGGTTATTTTTACTCGTGATTAGGCCTTAGATGTTTCATTTGATGTATTACTACTCTTTCGTTACAATCCTTTGTACAATGGTCAAAACAGAGGATCAGTTAAGATATGTAGGTTCTGAAGTATTGTCATCATCTTAATGAACTAAAATGGTTCGACGCCTCTCTGTCGGTTCTACGGAGTGGAGACAACACCTCTCCGGCAACTGAGAAAGTGGTAATAAAAGAATGTTGCTGGAGATGGGGTTGGTGTTGATGTGTTTACTCTACCAAACGAATCACACGAGCAGTTGGCTCAGATAGTGTAGTGAGCAGGTAGTGCAATGCAAGAACAACGTGACTCACGCGAAGCTGTGGCGTGGAGAGCTGGAGTAAGGTTGGAAGCGGGACGGGCACAGAGAGAGATGGCTGCAGCTACTGCAGTGTCCCAAAGTGCAGCTTCCAGGACCTGGAGGCGTTTTTAGGCAACAGGAACCGTTAATAGCAGACGAGGCCAAGTTCTTCCATGGGTAACACCAGTAAGAGGTTACCGTTATCTCCGGTTAACAGCCCGTCAAGAAAGGAGACTGAAGGCAACTCAGCTTCAACGCACCCTACAGATAACAAAATGACGCGCAATATCAACGAAAGAGTCCAAAATCACCTTCGGGAATGTGGCCTCTACGCCCTGAGGCCTATGGTATGTGTCCCATTAAAACGAAGACACTGTTTAGCCCGCAGAAACTGGGCGGAGGATCATCATGATTGCAGTCGCATCGAATAGCGCCGGATTATGTTCACAGACGAGTCAACACTTTGTTTTCAGCCGCGCAATCGTCGTTTGGTGGATGATAACGCTCGTTCACAAAGATCTACACTAGTGGACAACATACTTGAGGCGGAGGGATTTGAACAAATGGAGTGGCTAGCTTGATCACCGGTCTTAAACCAGTTTGAGTATGTCTGGGATGCACTTGGCTGACGACATTGAAGCCAGACCATCACGTCGCAGAGATGGATCTTGCACACAAGGAAGAATGGCCAGATATCTCTCAAGAGCTGACTGATAACCTCATACTGTCCAGGTATGCAACTGTACTGGCCGTCTGAGGTGATCACACACCATATTAGAGGGCAACAAGAATGACATTTTCACTATTATCGTAGCCCCGCGGTGCCTCCCTCTAAGTAACCGCAGTGTGAACTTCAATTAAAGAGTTGAGTTAGCAAAATATCGTACTGCATCACACAAAAATTACAATTGTAACCAATATCTGAATAAAGTACACTATGTAGGCTTATATTGTTGATGATATCTCATCTGATTTCTTAACTGAGTAGTCCTTGTTCCTTCTATGACCATGAAGACTTGATCCTCAATTTGGTGTTGCGGAACAAAGTGTAAATAGATAAATAAAATACCTCGTGGCCACCTTGTGACTGCAAAAGTGTATAAGGCAGCGGTCGGCAACTGGCGGACCGCGGTCTAGGTCCGTACCGCGGAAGGCCAAAAACTGGACCGCCAGAAATATTTTGAATGTATAATTACATACTCGAATTATTTTTAAAAAAATCCTGTAGATAACAACACCGAGCTACAAGTAAATGGAAGATTAATATGTGATTTGCTTCAAAGTATTCCATTATTCCGTCGCAAGCTAGTTCTTTGAAAGAGACGTTTTAAGTCAATAATTTCTTCATTTAAAATATTTTTGAATATAATAATAATCCTGTAAGAGACATTTTCATATGATCAAATTTCTTGGCAGATCTTAAGAAGAAATTTGCAGTAAGATTCAAAGATTCTTAAAATCAACTTTCGAGGTTTCTCCTGCAGCAGAATGATTGGATGTGGCTGCGAAGCTGTTCCACCTTTGAAAACCTTTACTCCAGATTGAAATAATAATAATGTAGGAAGACATCTCCTTATAAACGTATCAAACTGCATGCACTGAGGAATTTAACAGTCAACATGCCCTGGAAAATATGAAAACATAAATAAATAGCATATATTTGTTTAAAAATGAATTTCTTGGTGAATAATTTTCGCTGAAGATTAACGACCGCCCTCTTTAAAGACAGTATACACATAAGCTGCTCCATATATGAACCTAACTTTAAAAACCTCCTCAAGACCGCAAATGTAATTTTTCCCAGGGATTTTTTAACAGATGCACATTTCATTCTATTTCGTAGATTCTTAGTGAAAATTAAACTTAAATACAGTTTTCATAATGCATTACTATCCATTTTATTTCGTACTTCTTGTGAGCGAAAATAAAAATAAATAAATAGCAAATAATATAGGTTTTAATGTATTTTTTATACATTATTATTTTACATCTGTTGTATTTCATATTATATTGAGAGTGGAAATTAAAATAAAAAATCATTAACCCTCGATTTTTGCTTGGGGCCTTTTTAGACCCCAAGGCTCATTCGACTATAAATAAACAGTTTCAAAGTGGGTGTAGATAACTCATTCTTCAGACATGCTATCCACGGACTTTTTATTATAACTGGGTTAAATATTTATCGTTATATCTCATTTTGCAGTACAACAATTCGAAATGTTTGTAGTGGGGTCAGAAAATACCCCAGGCATACAATACGTGAGTTTCAGTCTCTTATACAAGTTTTGTTAAGAAAATAAATCTTGGCAACAATTTACCTTATAAAGCGACATTCATGTGTACATTGTCGTAAACAATGAATAGAAAATACAATTACGTGCACTGTTACTACAAAATCACAGATTGTAATTGAGCTCTGTGCAAAGAAGACGTGGTGTCATAGTTTATTCATGATGGATGGTGATGATGGTGATATAAGTTTTGCAAGATGCTACAGTCTCGAACTGGCTCTGGCAAATTTACAGAAGACTGACATTGATAATGAATCGTTTTTTGGAAACGAGGATGATAGTGATTGTGATGGAGATATGATAGAGGAAGATGTATAGATCGGAAGTGAAATGAATGTGTGAGGTTGTGAAGAAGATGATAAGAGCATTCAGGTAACTAGTGCATCTAGTTTTGTATCTAGGAATGAACAGATAACATATAATACTGATGTTCACAAGCATGTTTCAAGGAATGTAATACATGAAACTGCGCATATTCCACGTCACTTTAGACGACAATTACGGACAAGGGCAGACTGTTTCAGACTTTTTATCTCCAATCACTTGCAGAGTGTAATAGTAATGTTCAAATGTCTGTAAATCTATCGGACCAAACTTCGTGGTCATCAGTCCGTAGCTTACAAACTAACCTAAGGACAAACAAACACACCCATGCCCCAGGGAGGACTCGAACCTCCACGGCGAGCAATCGCGCGCTCTACAACGAGACGCTTTAGACCGCTCGGATAATCCACCGCAGCATAATAGTAATGCATACCAATATTCATGGAAAAGATAATAATAGTATGTACCCAACTCTTGAACGCTGGATAGAAATGGATTGACACTGAAAGCGAGTAGGAGTGTATTTCTGATAAAATTCCATGTAAATGATATTACACATAACACTAATAAATTACAGTATTAGTGCATAGTCTGTGGGTTATGAATATTTTGTGTGAAAATAATTTTTGGAATAAAACAAAGTATTTATATTTGAAAGAAATGTAGTAACTATTCATATGTAACTTAATTATATGAAGAAATTGTGAAGTTGTAATATCAACTTTCTGCGTATGTTTCTCAATAAATTATATTTACTTTTTATAGACATGTTTCAGTTTTTATCTCCATAAAGTCACTTGAATCGCTTTGGGGTCAAAATAGACCCCCAGGCGTACGTTTTTCTAGATGTGATACCATGCCAGGGTTATAGAATATTACTTGTTCTGTTTTTTTTTTTTTATTGCAAATTTCCAGTGTGTTGTATTTCATATTTTTGCGTGCAAATTAACATAAATAATTAACAAGGAACATAAGGTTTTACATCTGGACCTTGACAAAAATTTTCGATAGTATCCGGACTCCAGCGAAGATTAGTTGCCGACCTCTGGTATAAGGTATAATTTTCATTAGAGACCTGACGTACGTGACTGGGATAGTAGTTTGGAGAGAGCAGCCACAAGTTTTTAAGCATGCCTGCTGCCTTCACGCCGCCACTGAAGCTTCTGCAGCAGTGGCGCCCCGCCCCACCCCGCCCTGCCGCGGTCTCTTTTCGTGGGGAGGAGCTCCGCTTCCGGTTCCGGGCTCCGCGACTCAGTCATCTCCACGACTTCCGGGCCTCGGCGTTCCACTTCTGGCGTGAGGTCATTCACGCCCTCTGGAGGACACTGCAGCTGCCGCTCACGGTTTCGCTCGAGACACACCGCCTGCCCAGGTCAGATCCAGTTCGATATGAATAGTGCCTGTGCTACAATACACAGGTTTGAGGTTACTGACGTTTTCGAGTACATGTAAGTACCAATAATTAAAACAGTTAGTATCTGCTCGTGTAGCGCAGGTGATGTTAAATCTTATGAATAAGCGCCACGTTACAGATCGCTCGGCCTCCCGCGTCGGAGGCTCAAAGCCTCCCTCGCACACATGGATGTGTGTTTTCCTTGGGGTAGTCTAAGTTCCAAAAGAAATGTTCAAATGTTTGTAAATCTATCGGACCAAACTGCGTGGTCATCAGTCCGTAGAATACAAACTGCTTAAACTAAGGTAAACTGACTAAAGGACAAAACACACACACACAGGCGCGGAGGTTCGAGTCCTCCCTGGGGCGCGCTCGTGTGGTGAGCAGCGAGGCGCCTTAGACCGCTCGGCTACTCCCCCTCGGCATTAGTTTAACACATGCATTTTTTTCCCTTTATTGTTATTGTAACGCCGACGGAGTCGGCAGGCTGGCAGCAGCATCAGGCGCTGCTCTTCAGCCGAGCGTACATGGTGAGATTAAAATAAACAATGGCACGAGAGTAAAAACAAGGAATGAAAAACATGGCATGAAGAAAAAACATGAAGCTTAAAAACTGGACACTGGAGACAATAGTGCAGGCTTAAAACTCATGAACAGGCGAGAGAGACAGACACAGAAACAGTTAAAAACATTCTGTGCCACGGTGGCGAGAAAATCACATTGAGTAACATCACTGGACACACGAAGAAGTAACACGACGACAGAGGTGAAGAGGAGATGTTATTCGACGCACTGTAAACGCACACTGAGACATGGATGCACTGGACACTAGACACTAGACGACACTGGTTTTACAATGCGTCACTGCGCCCCCGCAGGACAAAGAGAGGGGAAGGTTAGGAAGCGCGGGAGAAGGTTGAAAGAGAGAGAGAGAGAGAGAGAGAGAGAGAGAGTGAGAGGGGGGGAGGGGAGAGGAAGGGCGGGTGCGATTGAGACTCCAGGTGGGGAAAGGGGGGGGGGGAAGACCAAGCGTGGTGAGGGAGGAGGAGGGGACGGGAAGAGGGGGCGCTGATGCTACGGGGATGGGATCAGAGTTGATAGGAGGGGTATATTTTGGGACGAAGGGCATCATCCGGTAGGGGTAGGGAGCGGAAGTTGCCTTGGGAGAGGACATGTAGCGTGTGCAGGTGGTGAGAGGGAGGAATGCAGTGGTGTAGGCGTGGCAGAGGCCAAGGGTTGGCGAGGATGGGGTAAACGAGTGGGTTGCGGGAATCTATTTTGCGGGTGACATACAGGATTCGGAGGTGTTCAAGGTATTGAAGGAGGTGAGGAAAGGGGATGAGTTCATATAGGATTAACACATGCACTGGACGACCGATATTTATATCTAAACATCTCACCTGTCACATACGAGTACCTTTCATACAGTGACAAATATTGTACACATCAAGTATTTTTATGTATACACTATAAACTTACATTACGTTTAGCACTAGACTACAGAATCTGTTACATGTTTTAATGCAAACCCTAAGAAACAACCATGTTTTATAATATAAACGCTCCAAGCCAGTTTTTGGATAGACATTGGCTAGCACCACCTATTACAGCTACTTTTAAAATTGACATTTGATTTTATGATTTTGAGTGAGAAAAAAATTAGTAACAGGTCATCAATTATATAAAAATATTTTAAAACACACATATAACACCAATTAGTAATATTTTTACCACCAATTGTACATAAACAGTAAACCAGACTCATTAATACAGAACAGTTTAATGTTAAAGTGCCTACAAAAATTACAATAAAACGTAACTGTTTCTACCATAAAAATACCTCTTATAAATTTGTTTTATGTGAAACATTAAAGGGGGCGCCTTAGTCGCAAATGACGCATTCTGACGTCAACTGTGTAAGAATTGTAAGAGCTACGTCAGTATGAACGCAACCTCCAATGTTTTAAGTATTTTAATTGTTTTTACGGTATGGTCTTTTTTTTTTTTTCATTGACTTTAGCTGGAACTTGTACAATTGGTTTATAACGTGACATGTATGTTATTCTAACTGGTTCTTTTGTATGTATTTTAGCACTGATAATGACCACACAGTGGTCGAAATCTATATTTGTGAATAAATAAATATATTTTTATGATTGATTGATGAGAAAAATTCCCACAAGTCAAATACAGTCGTGGAGCACAAATGCCACCATGGAATCAAGCCTGATTAGCCTAACTTATTCATAAACGGTTTGAGTGTCAGTCAGTTTGTCACCGATAGAGCTGCTCATGCGCAGAGCTGTTGCCTAGTTCCATGAGCGGCTATGCACATGTGCAGTTTTGCAGCTAATACAGGTGCCATTTTGTCGCCGATGGCTATCATAAACGATTTTTCGCGAACAAACTGCGAAGTAGCTGCAAGAGAGCAATGCTCTTTGCTAGAATTAATCGATATTCATCGTTGTTAGATAGACATTAGTGTTAGAATCAATTTTTAAAAATATTTTTAGACTGATGCTATTACCATGAGTGACGGAACTATGTTACAACTGGACAAAGACATAGAGTACAATACAGATTTATATATACCTATTTCGTTTTTGGCTTGGTATCCTGGATCATATCAAAATTTCATTAGAGAATCCAGTTTTAATTTCAGGATGGAGATACCGATGGTCCTATATTGTCGCGAGACCCAACGTAAATAGCGGATAGCATCGCCGACCGCGGTGCTGAAGGTCGCTGGTTCAATCCCGTCCACCGGCAAAAATCTATTTCTTTGCAATTAAAATTTCCAGAATGTTCGACATGTTTCTTATGTTCTCTAGTAATGTCTACTTTTTTATTATGTTAAATATTCTTCTAATTTCTGGTACATTCTGCTTGTGTATAAATAGCAGAGCACTCTACCCGAGAGGCAGTTAGTGCTGCGTATACGTTTCAGTTCTTAATAAACCTGCTTTCAGAATAAGTGCTGTGTACAGTCGACAACCCTGCCTTCGAAGTCAAGCCTGCTTCCATTTCAACGCGACAAAATTGTATTCATACCACCGATGTATTGATGTTTTAGAGAACTTAACACCGATGTAAGTAAACACCAACAGCGATGAATTTCGATCTAGAACAGAACATTACTCTGATGTAGCTACTTCACAGAAAAACTTATAGCTATCGGCGACAATAGTCTATTTTTGAAAATAACTACGACTTTACGTAATTTATTTTAAAAATGCCTCCTAAAAAATACAGCACTGAAGAGGAGAGAAAAGAAGCTAAAGCTGCATTCAGAAACTGCTATCTCGGCAAAAAGAATTCACTGAACAGAGAAATACAAGACTTGCTTCAGAATTTACAATATTTAGAACAGCAGTCAATTCTATTGACTGCCGGTCTTTTGCTAGTATGTAAACTACGTCCAGAGACGTATTTTGTCTTGATATCCTATAAAGATATTAAACTGAAGTAGAGGCATTGAAATAAAACTTATGTCGCAGCCGGGATTCGAGCCCGAGACTCCTACTTATTAGGCAGACGCCATAAACTACTAAACTGAGGTAAACTAACCTAAGGACAACACACACACACACACACACACACACACACACACACACACACACACACACTCATGCCCCAGGGAGGAGTAAGAACCTCCGACAGCAAGCAACCACGCGCTCCACAGCGAGGCGCCTTAGACCGCTCGGCTACTCCACCGCAGCCACTAAATACGCCCTCAATTCAATTACTTTTTAGTAAATGCCTATATTGACGCTTATCTATAAGAGATTATAACATAAATGGCACAAAATACTAGTAAATTACTTACGGCTGCGGTGGCGTAGTGTGCTAATGATGGCAACGAAATGTTTGCTTTACAAAATTACTGACAAGACAAGGGTACTGTTACATAAAAAAAACCTGTCAACCTTAGAGAAGGAACAGAATTATTTATTTATTTTTCATGTTCAACACAAAGGATTATTCCCCTCATTCTATACGATTAGGTTTCAAATAGCATTTAACGGCTGTCGCCAACGTCGGCACCGTGTGCTTGTACATCTGTAAACTTTAGATCCTGTACACTAATATTCTTTTTCGTTTTAGTGTATATAATACGTTCCGAAACCTTCTCAATAATGTAGTAGAAGAACATTCAGTAGACAAATTCGATGTGATGTATGTCACGCCGGCCGCGGTGGTCGAGCGGTCTGCGGCGCGATAGTCACGTTCTGCATGATGACTACGGTCGGTGGTTCGAATCCACCCTCCGGCATGGATATTTGTGCTGCCTTTAGTATAAGCTAGTTCATAAGTAGTTTGATGACCCCGCAGTTAAGTCCCATAAGCTCTACAAAATTTTTATTTTGTGTATGTCACAGCAAACAACAAACATTGCAAGACGGCAAACAAACATCTGATATTGATAGTTATTATTCAAATACAATCCAAGATCGCTTAAAACTTTTTGCCAGATGACCAGTTTCGGCAGAATGAAGCGTAGTATGCGATTTTTATCACAGAAATATATATACACGTTTCTTGCGCTTTTTACTTTATTCAGACAGCAAAGAAAAGCAGCAATGAGTAAGGAAAACGCGAGATTTTTGTGTCTAATCCACATATCGATGTAAACAAGAGCGGAATGCAAGCTCAAAGTAGTAGGATCGAAGGCTCTATGCCGGACACTTTTAATATATTTCACTAAACTTGAACAAAACGGCACTGTTCACATAAGGTACGTGTTGTGTTTAGCATTCGCAGCGAATGAAAATGGCGGATGCTTCAGCCGGTATTTTTAGGAGCCCTATTGCTGGCTGTGACGTCACTGGAGCTAGCTTCCGCGCCGAATGTGGAAATATTTACGTCCTGAGTCGCCCTCGTCCCCTTCTGGCTCTGACGTCACTGGGGCTCGCATCCTAGTCATATACTGCATGGTTATGCCCATGTACGCCGCTTCTGCGTCGCTATAGCGGTGCTAAGCAGGAAGCCGACCTCCATATTAACCCTGCGTTACTAATATCTTGTTTTAACGGTCACTACTACCACCCGTCTTTCAAGCAGTTTTGAACTTTAGTCAGTAACACCCGTCAATTCGGTGAGTGTGATTCCAAACTAGCACTCTACCCGTGTACACTTGTTCGTCAGATATTCCTCAAAACGTCAGTGCTCACTGACAATTTCACGTCAAAAAGTATTTTGTTTCGATTTTCTAATGAATGTTCCACCACGACTAATTTTTTCAGATGTCGAAGACGTAAGCACCTCTGGCGTTCCGTACGGCGTTGTTCCATAGTGCATACTGTTTGTCGAATTTCATAGCAACCACACTCACGTGGTATCTGACAAACTCAGATTCTAACAAACTTTAATATTATCGTAATATAGAAATCCAAGTTTGCTGCTAACAATATTTATTCAGCTTGTGCAAACTGACTCCACTACAAGCTTGTTTCGGCTTCTGCCATTTTCAAGTGGACATGGTGATGTATAATAAAATAATTACCTACGTTTACAATATACAATTTTGTATTAAAATTTTTTAAAAATTATTTCATTACAAATTCACTTACGTTTAAGTTGGACTGACGTCCATAAAGCATATTAGAGTTAGTGTCTTTTTTTGACAAGATGGTATAGTCACGTTTTATCTCATTACTTTCTTTATTTGACAGATACACTATTTACTCTGTTGATGCTTTATGTTCACAGTCAAATATATCTGTGCCAGTCAGAGGGTGTACTCGTGTGTCATGGATAATACAATAGCAGAGAAACGTTGTTTCTTTTTCATGTGTGGAACTTTTTTTATCCGTTTTCCTTTTCCAAAATTTCAATAAAGTTCTCTAAATTATTTTTATACTTTAAATGGGTTTGTTCGTTGAGAATATCGACTGGGTATTCCACAAAATAAATAAATGAATAAATTAAATTCCACACAAGGAAAGAAAACGATGTTTCTCTGCTATTGTATTATCCATGACCCACGAGTACCCACTCTGACTGCCACAGATATATTTTACTGTGAACATAAAGCATAAACAGGGTAAACAGTGTCTATATCTGTCAAATAAAGAAAGTAATGAGATAAAACGTGACTATTCCATCTTGTCACAAAAAGACACTAACGCTAATATGCTTTATGGATGTCAGTCGCCGGCCGCGGTGGCCGAGGGGACTAAGGCGCTCCAGTCACGGTCTGCACGGCCACTACGGTAGTGGGTTCGAATCCCCCCTCGGGCATGGATATTTGTGCCGTCCTAGTTCGTGAGTAGTTCATAAGTAGCTTGTAAGTTTAGGGACTGATGACCCCGTAGTTAAGTCCCATAGACTATACAAACATTTGAACATTTTTGGACGTCAGTCAAACTTAAACGTAAGTGTATTTGTAATGATTTTTTTTAAATTTCTTATACAAAATTGTATATTGTAAACGTAGCTACTTATTTTATTACACATCACCTGGTCCACTTGAAAATGGCATAAGCCGAAACAAGCTTGTAGTGGAGTCAATTTGCACAAACTGAATAAATATTGTTAGCAGCAAGCTTGGATTTCTAAATTACGATAATGTCATATTTTGACCTTGTATATGCTGCGGGCCCAGTAGAGAAGAAACTTTAATATATCTTATAAATTGGTTCCTAGATGAGATCTTACAACTTTTTGCGATGGAAGGAATGTGTCGCGAGACTTACATTTATAAAATTTCATATTTTCATTCGATTTTTATTTTCTAAATATGGTTTGTCAGTGATATCTTTACAACGGATGCTAATTGGGGTAAACTGCCGCAGCCCACCCAGGAGACTTCATTGGAGCTCAGCTGCAGCAGAACCTCGCATCAAACGGTCTGATCTTTATGACGAACCTAGCAAAGTTAACGGTACTGAGAAAATACCCATTACTAACATTACCAAAACTTGCATGATCTGTCGCAGATAGCATACCGCTACTGCCCTTCATACCTACCCCACTGTCGCAGAGGTTTTTTTCCCTTGGCTCTTGCCTTGGCACTTTTTTTCCTCTGCCCATACATACCTTTACCCTTCGTATACGTTTCGACCAATTCTATCTCCAGATGCACCGTATTAATGGGTGATCGTGCCCACATGTACGGATAACATCGCGGTTCACACTTCCCGTGATCCACCTTAGCAAACTAACCTAATTATGGAGGTGACAGTAGAACTTTTGTGATGGTCACCACGTTGGTGTGGGCGTGGAGGGGCCCCATCCTTGGATAACATCGAAAGTTCACTGAAGCTTTTTGCGGATGATGCGGTAGTATATATAGAGGTTGTAACAATGGATACTGTACCCCACAAGCGGCTTCTAATGAAATTGCGTGCTTATGGAATATCTTTCCAATTGTGCGATTGGATTCACGATTTTCTTTCAGAAAGGACGCAGTTCGTTGTAATTGACGGTAAGTCATCGAGTAAAGCAGAAGTGATATCTGGCGCTCTACAGGGAAGCGTTATAGGTCCCCTACTCTTCCTCGTGTTCATAAATGGTTTAGGAGAAAATCTGAATAGCTCCCTTAGACTGTTCGCGGATGATGCTGTTGTTTATCCGTTAGTGAAGTCGACAGAGGATCAAAAGCAACTGCAAAGCGATTTAGACAAAATTTCTACTTGGTGCGAAAATTGGCAATTGACACTAAATAAAGAAAAGTGTGAAGTAATACACATGACCACTAAAATAAATCCGCTGAACTTCAATTACGCCATAAATCAGTCAAACCTTAAGGTCGTAAATTCTACCAAATACCTAGGAGTTACAATTACGAACAACTTTGACTGGAGAGGACACATAGAAAATATTGTGGGGAAGGCGAATCAAAGGTTACGTTTCATTGGCAGAACGCTTCGAAGATGCACCAGCTCCACCAAAGAGACTGCCTACATCACACTTGTGCGTCCTCTCCTGGAGTACTGATGCCCCTTGTGGGACCCTCACCAGGAGGGACTGACGGAAGATATTTACCTATGCCTCAATAAATAAAGAAGATGGACAGTTTAACGTGCAATCAACAGAGTGGTAATTCGAGACGGAGCGCAAGCTCGGATAGTTCTGTTAAATCTGGAGAAGCAGATAGGCCGTGCCCTTTCAAAGACACCATCCCGAACAACGAGATACCGCAGTGGTTAGCACGCTGGACTCTTATTCGGGAGGACGGCGGTTACACCCTGATCCGGGCAACCAGGTTCAAGTTTTCCATGATTTCCCGAATTCTCTCCAGGTAAAAGACTGGATGTTTGCTTCGAAAAGACAACCCCTTTTATACGAGGGTCGTCCACAAAGTAATATCCGTTTCTATGTCTATCCGCGGCAGCGCTATCATCGTAGTTCCGAGCATGCGCGGCTAGGAGAAGACATGTACGCCATTTTCAGGTCTCTGCTGTCGACATGTGTTTTGTAGTGCTTCTTTATAATGTCAGCCGTAATTGAAAATGCTGTCGTGCGTGAAATCATATCTGTGATTTTTCAAAATGCATAGAAAGTTTAACCAAAGAAGTTCATCTGCTACGATTATTGGCAAAAAAAAAAAAAAAAAAAAAAAAAAAAAAAAAAAAAAAAAAAAAAAAAAAATCCCATGATAAATGATAATGCTTGGCCTCACATTGCGAATGTGACCAAACACCTCATACGGGAGTTTCACTGGGACGTGTTTGATCATCCTCCGTACAGTCCGGGCTTCGCTCCTAGCGACTTTCATCTTTTATTACACCTAAAATCTGTCCTTGGTGGACAATACATCAAGAAGAGCTGAAAGAACATGTTACCACATGGTTGAATACACAGGCGGCAACCTTATATGAAGAAGGCATGCAGAAAGTAGTGTTACCCTATAAAAAAACTGCCTACAAAATTTTGGAAGCTATGTAGAAAAGTAGTTTAACAGTTGTAGATTTTAGTACAATACATATTTTTTTTCTGTATCTGTACACTTTTTTTATATAACCAAACGGAACTTAATTTGAGGACATACCTCATATAAAAATCAATGTTTGTGTGTTTTTTCCTACAACAATCAAAAGTTTGTAACTACTCTAGTCACGAGTCCCTATCATTACAAAATACAGAAGCTAACCTGTCCTAGGCGCACTCCCTGACATGGCGCCTAGAATCGCACGGCTATTCCCTCGCGTCTGTTAGTCTTCCATGTTTTCCTAAATAAGAACCTTGTTTCGATTATTACATATCTATTTAAGGTCACAGACTACGAAGAGATAAATTACGTGATAAGAAGGATAAAAAACTGGTGCACTAGTTAAGAAAAGCTGATTCTTTTCGCCTGGTGACAAGCACAACATTGCGTTCCATTAACGAGGTAAATCGATCGATTGTATAAACTAGGCTATTGTGAGCTCTAATTATTATTATTATTTGTCACTTGTGAAATGCTAAATTAAACGTAGTTAGGGTTACAACTGCGCAGTAAAATTTTGGCTAATAGATATATTTATAAAATATGCATGACAATTTTTCCTAACAAATCCTGCTTAAAAATAGTTCTAAGAAGGCTTTATAAAATTTAAATACTCTCACCAAAATACTTTTACCAACTCTGCATAATAAAGCAGTGACGTGTATACATTATCATAAATATGAATGTACTGTTAGAAGTACAACGTTATTGAATATATAAAACGCTTCTGCTACGGTAGCGGAAACGTGATGGTACGCGTTTCTCCTACTTACGCCAACCTTGTGTGAATGCTCTGAAAAGCTAATCATTTGCGTATTACAATATCTTTTTCCTCTCGGTTAAATTTCGCGTCTGCAGCACGTCTTCTTCGTGGTGTACCAATTTTAATAGCCAGGAGGGCACATATTTAAATTTATTCCTCAATTTTGAAGCATGAAATGACTGCCAGTTCACATTGGCTGGCGCTGTCGTCATGAAGATACACGCGCGCGAGTCTTAGCTATTTAAACTATGGCAACTCAGCCACCAGCAAAAGTTTATTGACTGTGACGGAACGTCGCTGCTCGTGAGCACCAAAAACAGCCAAATGGGTAAAGATACGCTTTTTAATTGTAATTTGAAAACAGTATGTGTAGGTGTCACATCCGTTTGTAACGCAGTATCTTTAGTATTTCAGTTATAGTGGGTTATATCTGAAGATGGCAATAGATTGTTGCCGAAACCGGTCATTTTAAAAATAAAATATTGCGATCTTAGACTGTTTAATTAAGTCATCTTGTTATAACAGATCGCTGAGATCCGACAACAACGTTTATCTAAAATTATTCATAAAAAGTGATACCAAATGCGGGATCATAAGTGGTGTCTAATATGTTCGAAAGAAATGGCACCACTTGTGTAGAACTTACATATCTTTTCATTCCGAGGACGGGGCTGTTTGAGATACGGCCCATAAAAAGTCGCGGTTCTCTTCAGCCAATTATCAGAGAAGCTGATAGTGGGGCAAAGGGGGATCCCAATCAGGAATAAATAGGAGGGTCTTACCAGTTCCTACATACGCCTTACAACCAAGGAAAACATCCAGCAAATCTTTGTCGGAGCTGGGGGTTGGGACCAATTTAATTTACCTCTGGGGCGTTGCCCTACGCTAAAAATGTATTATCGGGTGAGCACGAATGCATCCCAACAATCAAATATCGGACGCGCGAGTTACACTCGTAAGCTCGTAAAGATCACTTAAATAGAGGTGTCAGAGAATGTATGCATATTTACAGAATTTCCTTGTTTATCGGATAAAGTTCTTTTGCTGCATTCGCGTGTACAGGACTTTCATGCAGATCACAGGCCAGCTTGCTCCGTTTTGCCACCGCTCGGCAGCGTACTCTCCAGCGTTGCACATCATGACAACCATTTATTTAACCTACCTACAATAATCATTAAGGGTTCTAATTATTCAGCACGTAATTGTAAAATTCTAGAAAAATGATAAGGGTGCCTCTTATATGAATTCTTACCTACAGAAAAAAGTATTGAGTGATTCGAATGTGTAACTTATACATTCAAAATACTTTTGTAGGTCCAGTTTTCGGCCTTCCGCGGTCCGGATCTTGACCGCGGTCCGCTAGTTGCCGACCGCTGCCCTAGAGGAACCGCACACGGGAGCGCAGTATCCCCTGCGTCCGATCGAACTTCTACAACTACAACCACACTCCGCAAGCCACCCGACGGTGTGTGGCGGGGGGTACCTTGAGTACCACTATCGATTTTACCTCCTTTTCCAGTCACGTATTGTTCGCGGAAAGAAAGATTGTCGGTATGCCTCTGTGTGGGCTCTAATCTCTCTGATTTTGTCCTCACGATCTTTTCGCGAGATATACGTAGGAGGGAGCAACATACTGCTAGACTCCTCGGTAAAGGTATGTTCTCGAAACTTCGACAAAAGCCAGTACCGAGCGACAGAGCGTCTCTCCTGCAGAGTCTTCCACTGGAGTTTAGCGATCATCTCCGTAACGCTTTCACGATTACCAAATAATCCTGTAACGAAGCGCGCTGCTCTCCGTTGGATCTTCTCCACTTTCTCTATCAATCCCACCTGGTACGGATCCCGTACCGGTGAGCAGTATTCAAGCTGTGGGCGAACACGTGCACTGTAACCTACTTTCTTTGTTTTCGGACTGCATTTCCTTAGAATTCTCCCAATGAATCTATGTCTGGCATCTGCTTTACCGACGATTGATTTTATATGGTCGTTCCATTTTAAATCCCTCCTAATGACTACTCCCAGATAATTTATGGAATTAACTGCTTCCAGTTGCTGACCTGCTATAGTGTAGCTAAATGATAAAGGATCTTTCTTTCTGTGTATTCGCAGCACATTACAGTTGTCTACATTGAGCTTTAATTGCCATTCCCTGCACCATGCGTCAATTCGATGCGGATCCTCCTGCATCTCAATACAATTTTCTACATCTACATCTAGATCTACATAGATACTCTTCAAATCACATTTAAGTGCCTGGCAGAGGGTTCATTAACCACTTTCGTAACCATTCTCTACCGTTCCATTCTCTAATAGCGCGTGGGAAGAAAGAACACCTAAATCGTTCCGTTTTCGATCTGATTTCTCTTATTTTATTGGGATGGTCATGTCTCCCTAAGTAGGTGGGTGCTAGCAAAATATTTTCACATTCAGAACTAAAAGTCGGTGATTGAAACTTAGCAACCAGATCACACCGCAATGAATAAAGTCTTTCTTTTAATGATTTCCACCCCAATTCGTGCAACATTTCCGTGACACTTTCCCCCCCGTAACGTGATAAAACAAAACGAGCTGCCCTTCTCTGAATCTTCTCAATATCTTCCGTCAGTCCCACCTGGTGAGGGTCCCACAAGGGGCAACAGTACTCCAGGAGAGGACGCACAAGTGTGATGTAGGCAGTCTCTTTGGTGGAGCTGGTGCAATTTCGAAGCGTTCTGCCAATGAAACGTAACCTTGGATTCGCCTTCCCCACAATATTTCTATGTGTTCTCTCCAGTCAAAGTTGTTCGTAATTGTAACTTCTAGGTATTTGGTAGAATTTACGACCTTAAGATTTGACTGATTTATCGCGTAATTGAAGTTCAGCGGATTTCTTTTAGTGGTCATGTGTATTACTCACACACTTTTCTTTATTTAGTGTCAATTGCCAATTTTCGCACCAAGTAGAAATTTTGTCTAAATCGCTTTGCAGTTGCTTTTGATCCTCTGTCGACTTCACTAACCGATAAACGACAGCATCATCCGCGAACAGTCTAAGGGAGCTATTCAGATTGTCTCCTAAATAATTTATAAACACGAGGAAGAGTAGGGGACCTATAACGCTTCCCTGTGGAACGCCAGATATCACTTGTGTTTTACTCGATGACTTACTGTCAATTACAACGAACTGTGTCCTTTCTGATAGGAAATCGTGAATCCAATGCACAACTGCGAAGATATTCCATAAGCACGCAATTTCATTAGAAGCCGCTTGTGGGGTACAGTATCCATTGTTACAACCTCTCTATATACTACCGCATCATCCGCAAAAAGCCTCAGTGAACTTCCGATGTTATCCGCAAGGTCATTTATATATATCGTGAACAGCAAAGGACCCACGACACTCCCCTGAGGCACAAAAAAAAATGTTCAAATGTTTGTATAGTCTATGGGACTTAACTACGGGGTCATCAGTCCCTAAACTTACAAACTACTTATGAACTACTTACGAACTAGGACGGCACAAATATCCATGCCCGAGGGGGGAGTCGAACCCCCGACCGTAGTGGCCGTGCAGACCGTGATTGGAGCGCCTTAGTCTCCTCGGCCACTGCGGCCGGCCCTGCGGCACACCTGACATAACTCCTACTTCGGAAGACTTCTCTCCATTGAGAATGTCTTATATACCTGACTCACCCTGTATATAATCAGTGGATACTTAATATCTCGTGCGAGAGTCAGGAGTATCAGATGTGCCTCTGGAATCTTAAAAGTCGTTGCGTGTCGGCTGTCAGTCGGCCAGTGCCGCTGGTGGTCTGTTTAACTCCGGGCGACGGCGGCGGACCGTGCGGCGCTCTCAGCTGTTAATCGACCCTCGGAAGTGGGCCACCCGACACCGCCGCCACTTGTTTAAGAGCCGCAAGTATCGGACGGCCGCTAATAAAGCCGATATCGACTATCGATAGCCGCGCCGGACCGGACGTCCCTCACTGAGGGCGCTCCAGTAGCCATACTTGGCGCGTCCTCTCTGCCTGAGGGCGGCCCGCCAGTGCACTCCTGCAAGCTCGCAACTGATGCTCTACAGGCTGACAACTTTTCTATTTGCGGTCGCACAGCTTGAAAAATATGCATTCTGAAGGACAGTATTCAGCGACGCACGGTGTAGTATATCGCATGAGAAACATAACATGTTCGTAACATGCTTTGACCCTATTGAGCATAAATTATCAAATGTACTTTCAGTGCTGTCTGTCTACTACAAGGAGAATCAGCTGAAACCGAACCCCAGGAAAAGACTTGTGCCTTCTACCTCAAAATGTTTGTAAATCTATCGGACCAAACTGCGTGGTCATCAGTCCGTAGCTTACAAACTACTTAAACTAAGGTAAACTAACCAAAGGACAACACACACACCCATGCCTCAGGGAAGACTCGAACCTCCGACGGCGGGCAACCGCGCGCTCTGCACCGAGGTGTCTTAGACCGCTCGACTACTCCACCGCGGTCTTTCTACCTCATAAAATGGCAAACAAAAAACAGAATTGCTTGGGAAGGTACTTTAGAACATCGCATTTCACCAAAATATTTTCGTGTAACCCTTGATCATGCTCTCACTAACCAGAAATACTGCTCGAACACCAATCAGAAAGTGGCAGCCAGAAATAATATTATAAGAAAAATGGCGAGCTCTATATGGGGAGGGGGGAGGCACATCCCAATACTGTGAGAACTTCTTCCACTGCTCTGTGTTATTTTGCAACCGAATATGCATCCCCAGTATGGTACAAGTCATGTCACGCCAGTTTGATAGATGCTGCTCTAAACGATACCTAACCCATCATTACCGGATATCTAAAACCTACCCCGTTGGACAAACTGGGCCGTATTTCTTGTATTGCCGCTCCTGATATCCGTCGAAAGGTTGCACCAAAAATGAGAAGAAGAAGAAGGCGGAAGCATGGATACAGACCAGATACTCCAGGACTCAAATCTAGGAAAACTTTCCTCAGAGTAACAGAGGCTCTTAACGGGACAGCAATCCCTAATCGGCACGTGGAGTGCAAGCTGCATTCGCTCCGAAGGATGGCTGACCCTAGCGAGGAACTACCACCCGGTCACGTGGACAAATTGAATAACTGGAGATCACTGAACACATTACTGCAGGCGTGACACGATGTAAAAGCAACCTACAGAAGTGGGTTTTCAACACCGAGCCCCTATTGTGTGTGCTTGTGTGTGTGTGGTGCAATCCGGACATCACATTTGTTGTAGTACAGTTGGTGCCCTAAAACATGCACAGTACAAGATCTGCTTGAAAATGCACTGTATGTCGCCAACGTCTGGGAAAAAGTTGTATAGACACTTTTGTAAAGTGTTAATTTGTATATAATGTATCTAATCCACTAAGAATTTCTTTCATTGTTAATGTATAATTAGTGCCTCTTATACGAATAAATAAATGTTCAAAAATGCGAATCTTGCGAATCTTTCCACCACGAAGAAAGATAAACCCAAGACGGTTATTTTAGTATCTATGAAAGCTTGTAATAACAACATATTACCTACCCCACCAAAATTTGTAACAACCACATTTTTAGAGTACAGCGGGTCTATAAGAATAATATCAACTATCATAATTTTTCTCCCGAAAGACTATTAATTATATTTTTGTTTTAAGCATTTACCATATCTTCTATGGATATACTTATCCTATTGATGAAAGATTGTTGTACACGATGTCAGATATTTATGTTATGCTGTTATTCGATTTACCCTCCCAACTGCACAAAAAAGCATGTGAGTGAGGCATTCGAATGTAGCAGGGGTAAAATATACCGAGTGACGAGCTATGTTCAACCAATGTTGTCTGTACAACGACGAAGTTTAGGGAGAGGGAATAAAAACCTTGCGGTTTGCTGACGACATAGTAATTGTCAGAGACAGCAAAGGATCTGAAAGAGCAATTAAACGTAATGGACAGATGAACATTAATAAGAGTAAAACGAGGGTAATGGAATGTAGTGTCAGATAATCAGGTGATGCTAAAGCAATTAGATTAGAAAATGAGACAATAAAAGTAGTAGATGAATTTTGTTATTTGGGTAGCAAGATAACTTGTGATGGCCGAAGTTAAAAGAAAAAAAATGTAAAATACAGAATGTCTCTGGGAAGATAAGTATTTCTGAAGAAGCAAAATTTGTTGACATCCAATATTAGTTTAAATGTCAGGAACTTCTTTCTGAAAGCATTTGTCTGGGAGAGAAATGTGGACAATCAGGAGTTCAGACAAAAAGATGATAGGAGCTTTCGAAATGTGGTGCTACAGTCGAATTATGAAGATTATATGGGTAGATCACGTAACTAATAAGAAGGTGCTCAACAGAATTGGGGAGAAAAGGAGTTTATGGTGTATCCTAAGAGAAGGGTTTGATTGGTCGGACACGTTCTGAGACATCAAGGAATCGTCAACTTAGCATTAGAAGGAAGTGTGTGGGGTAAAAGTCATAGAGGGAGACCGAGGGACGAATACAGTAAGCACATTCAAAAGGATGGAGGTTGCGGTATGTAATCACAGATGAAGAGACCTGCACAAGACTCCGTAGTGTGGAAAGCTGCATGAAACCAATCTGCCATCTGAAGACCACAACAACAATATTCGGATAGTGGCCGGAGCTATTTTAATAAGGTAATTTATGTGCAAATACACAACTAAATTACATGGAAGGTTAGCTGAAAATACGCTAAAATCTAGTTAATACCATTCACCTCTAAAAACACAATAACAATTACAATTATATTTGTTATAGATGGTTTTTTGCGAAATAAAACACACCGGCCCTTTCCAGCTATGTCTTTCGAGGGGTGTTCTTGACAGCTAGTCAGAATGGTGCAATACGCACATCTTTCTGTGTCAGTCGAAATCCTCATTCTCTCAAATATATTATTACGTTAGCAACAGAGGTTTCCAAGTCTTGAGAAAATATTTGTGGTTGATCTGCCTCGTTACCACATGCATAATTTTTTGGTAAAATATTACTGTTACCCATAACTCTATTTTTATTTTTGATAACGTCGGTTCAAACATGTATGGTAACCCATACGTTTTACTGGCTTCGTATAGATATATGCCTTTCACCGCTGCTTCAACGGTCTCCTTCATCGACCAATCTTCCCTTTCCTTTCTGCCTTATTTTCGTTTATAGGTCCTCAACATAAAAAAATGAAGGAATAATTTACTACAATACTATTACAAAATAGAAAATCTTTCTAAATGCAGTTTACTCCATATTCATTCAGTTTTCCGCCACTATTCATATAGCCCCATTCTTAGTTATTCAAATAGCCCCAAAGTACACTTAAACGGTATTGTAAAATTGTTCCACAATGCATAAATAGATGACAGCACAAGACACCAATATGGCGGAGGGAGGACCCACCATCAAGCTTTCGGCTTCCATTTCTTAAAAACTGCAGGAAATCGGTTTTACAAATCGGGCAATTAAACAGTTGTGAGCCACGTACCTACTGCAAATTAAATAAATCTTGCATCATTTCTGAAGTTAGGAAACGAAATGCGCGTGTTCGCTAGATAGACAAAACATCCGACAACAAGAAACACATAACGGCGTATCCACTTTGCTGTTGTTACGGCGCAAGCACAAAACCTTACAACTATTCATATAGCTCCTCTACAATAAGACTCGCTCTACCTTATTAGACATCTTTATTTCTATAATAAATACATGCTGCAGCATTTAACACTGTTTTCTCCGAATATTTTAAAATTACAAATAGGGTTAAAACGTAACAAACGTTTTTCAGGTCAAAGAGGATCAAAAAGTGTTCAAATGTTTGTAGAACTTATGGGATTTAACTACGGGGTCATCAGTCCCTAAGCTTACAAACTACTTATGAATTACCTAAGACTAAGGACGGCACAAATATCCATACCCGAGGGGGGATTCGAACCCCCGACCGTAGTGGCCATGCAGACCGTGACTGGAGCGCCTCAGTCCCCTCGGCCACCGCGGCCGGCAAAGAGGATCATCTATAAACATAAATTTCAACCCTCTGGTCCACCCAGGGTGCGGGAGAAGAGTGACATGAAAATCATACACCCCATGCCATCAAAATTGCTACACCACAGAGATGACGTGCTACAGACGCGAAATTTAACCGACAGGAAGAAGATGCTGTGATATGCAAATGATTAGCTTTTCAGAGCATTCACACAAGGTTGACGCCGGTGGCAACACCAACAACCGTGCTGGCATGAGGAATGTTTCCAAACAGCAGTTAACCGGCGTTGCCTGGTGAAACGTTGTTGTGATGCCTCAGGTAAGGAGGAGAAATGCGTACCATCACGTTTCCAACTTTGATAAAGGTCGGATTGTAGCCTATCGCGATTGCGGTTTATCGTATCACGACATTCCCGTTCGCGTTGGTCGCGATCTAATGACTGTTAGCAGAATATGGAACCGGTGGGTTCAGGAGGGCAATACGGAACGCCGTGCTGAATCTCAACGGCCTCGTATCACTAGCAGTAGAGATGCCAGGCATCTTATCCGCATGGTTGTAACGGATCGTGCAGCCACGTCTCGATTCCTGAGTCAACAGATGTGGACGTTTGCAAGACAACAAACATCTGCACTAAGAGTTCGACCGTTTGCAGCAGCATGGACTATCAGCTCGCAGACCATGGATGCGGTTACCCTTGACGCTGCATCACAGACAGGAGCGCATGTGATGGTGTACGCAACGACGAACCTAGGTGCACGAATGACAAAACGTCATTTTTCCGGATGAATCAATTACAGCATCATGATGGTCGCACCCGTGTTTCGCGACATCGTGGTGAAGGCACATTGGAAGCGTGTATTCGTCATCGTCATACTAGCGTAGCATCCGGCGTGATGGTATGGGGTGCCATTGGTTACACGTCTCGTTCACCTCGACGGCCCTTTGATCAGTGGGCGTTAGATTTCAGATGTGCTACGACCCGTGGTTCTACCCTTCATTCGATCCCTGCGAAACCCTAAATTTCTTATGACTTGGTTCATAAAACCTCCATTTTTTGCGAACAAGCAGGAAATGCAAGACCGCATGTTGCAGGTCCTGTAGGGGCTCCCTAGACAGCACATTATCTAGATCTCTCACCAATTGAAAACGTCTGGTCAATGGTGGCCAAGCAACTGGCTCGTCACAATACGCCAGTCACTACTCTTGAAGAACTGTGGCATCGTGATGAAGAAGCTGAATGGGCATCTGTACCTGTATACGCCATCCAAGCTCTGTTTGACTCAATGCCCCAGCGTATCAAGGTCAATATTACGGCCAGAGGTGATTGTTCTGGGTACTGATTTCTATGCACTCAAATTGCGTGAAAATATAATCACATGTCAGTTCTACTTTAATATATTTGTCCATCTGCTTATCTTATTGGTGTAGCACTTTTAATGGCAAGTAGTGTAAACGGAAAACCTAACTTTTCAACGCAGTTTAGTATTTCCTTGAAAAAACATGAAAAATTATTTTTCGTTTCTTGATAGATGGTGCTGTAATCAGATGAAAATAAAAATGAGTTGAAAACTGTTGAAAACCGGTAATATCTCGAACAAACACACATGAAACTCTTTCTCTGGGTTTAATACTTCCAGTTTCAAAACACAGTTGAACAAGCTTGCGAAAAATCATTGCAGAAGGGACATTCATATTAGGCACATCAGCACATCTTCAACATTTGTATGAGTCTGAAAGTACGAGGAAATGATATCTACTCTCTCCCTGGAACCGTTATCATCGTGAAACAATTCCGTACATTCACAAGTATTGAGGTACAATGAACTGACTGAGAGATAGGGCTTCATTCGATTGTGGAGGTGTCACATGATAGCATTATCAAACATAAAACAACTGCATTGAAGTTTCTAATCTGATATGTGTTTGAGGTATTAACATTTCTGAACAATTTTCAATTCATTTTCGTATTTATCCGATTACAGAGCCACCTATCATGAAATAAAAAAAAAATATCATACCAAAGATCATATTGTTTACGTAGAATCCAAATCTGCAATAAAAATACAGATGCCTATCACCTCGGTGAAGATGCACGGGGGGGGGGGGGGGGGGGAGGGGTTCGAGCTTTTCTTCAAGGTGAGCAATTTTCATTAGAACTACTTCATAACGCGATTTGCATTTTTTGTAAAAGTTCCGAAAAACCGTTTAATGTGCCTTACCCAGTGGAATGACTCGGTAATTGCACTGCAACTTTATGATATAGAAATAAATGTAATAAGATGATATTTGCAGACTTTTAAACTTTGATACTAGCAAAATCGATATTAATAAGATGTAATCTGCCTAGACTTCGGACGTTCGAAAGTCGCATGAATGCTTGACTGCGTGTGAAAATTGAAGAACCGATGTCCATCAGAGCATTATATGCAATTACTTACCAACAGGAATAGCAGATTATTTTTATGTCGCTATGTTGCCGTACGATTGTCAAGTCATTATCTAATATATAAAGCAGAGTGTCCGTATGTTTGTGTGTTTGTGCGTTTGTGTGTTCGTTTTGCATACAAACCTACAGTTTTGTTCCAATCCTTATGAAATTTAGTTCACGTAAGCTTAAATCCATGAGGACGGTCGCCGTAAGTGTAGGAATCACGTACAATATATAGTTACGAGATATGACGTCATAAACAATGAGACGCGCGAAAAACTGCTGCTCATTTTCTCCTAAACCACTGGACCGATTTCAACAAAATTTTGTTACAGACATTCCTTATCGTGAGGTAACAATTGCTGCAGGGTTAAGAATTACATATGACACATGGTTCAGAAGATATTACGTCATAAACAATAGGAATCGCAAAAAAAACTGCCACATAATGCGACGAGACTTTAAAAATACGCTATATGAGAATGAGAGTACTTATCGACTTGCAAAAAACTTTAAACATAATTTCAAACCTTTATTAAACTTTTACTTGCTGACAATCATAGCAAAATAATGAAAGGAAAAAAAGTTTCTCGCTTACCACTTTTCCTCTGTTTATGGAGTAAAACTACGACATTCGGTATGGCGTTACTATTTATAATTTGTACACTAGATATTGCAGCCGCAGAAAATATTGCAGACAGTATACACACATATAGTTGAATGTACCTTCTAAATTGTATCGCATTCCGACACTTAGTTCATGAGACATGAGTACATAAACAGTAACGTTCATGGAAAACCGTCGCTTCCGGCACAAAGTTTTAATCTCTTACTTCTTTACTACTAACTGTATTCCCAAGAGCATGTCCAGACATACAGCCCTGATACATGTGAATATATACCTGAAAATGGCAGGCATAAATAAATAAATACCCCGGCAAAGGCGGGATTTCAGCTAGTTCTTCTATATAAATAATCATAACTAAAACTTATGAAATCTTTATAAACAATTTATCACAAAGTTTCTGAATACTCACTTTTGCAGATACTAACTAAAATAACTGACTTGGTTTTTCGTGAGGTCTCACACGTTTTTTGCAGTGGAAGGAAACCGTCGCGAGAGTGCCTGCAAATTTTATGGGACATATTAACCTTTTTCTTAATGCTATATTTTGTATACATCATTACACACTGAAGATTCAAATATATGCAAACACATAGAGTCCGGCACTGCTGTTAGCAACGCCTATGTAAGACAACAGATGCCTGGCACAGACGTCAGATCGGTTACTGCTGCCACAACGGCAGGTTTTCACGATTCAAGTGATTTTCAACCTAATGTTATTGTTGGCGCACGAGACATGGGAACAATGTCTCCGCAGTAGCGACAAGGTGGGGATTTTCCATTACGACCATATCCCGACTGCGCCGTAAATATCGTGAAACCTGTAAAACAACAAATCTCCGCACTGCTGCGGCTAGAGGAAGATTGTACAATAACCGGATCAACGATGACTGAAGAGAATCATTCAAAGGTACGAAGTCCAACCTTTCGCAAATTCCTACGGATTTCAAAGCTGGTCCATCGACAGCGAAACATCGTCGATACGGGTTCGAAACATCATCGTTACCGCTTTTCGAAACCGGAGGCCCCAAAGTGTGCACAGTCTGCCGGACGACACAAAGCTTCACGCCTCTCCTGGGCACGTCAACAACGACATTGAGCTGTTGAGGACTGGGAACATCTTGTTTATTCTGACGAGTCTCGCTTCCAATTGTATCGATCGGTTAGAAATTATGAGACCTCACGTATCCCTAAGCCCTGCACGTTCGAGACTGACTTGTTTTGTGACGTAAATTGAACCTTATGTTGCCAACAATATGATATATACCAAGGACAAAAAATATATACCGCAATAACAGTAACTTTGACGTCACGCTACAGTGACGTGCGCAGGCCGTTAAGCCGTCGGCACACGGAGCGTGTATCTGAACGAGTGGGGCCAACGTGGAGAGTTTTTGACGTCACAACGTGCGAACCACACGTTGGCGAGACTTTCCCAACGTGTCGGGCAGTATCAAGCATGCCAGATATTCTCAACGTGCGTCTGAACGATCACCAATAAGGTGGGAGAACGCCACCGACGTCACACCACGTGTCTATCCGGAGAGGGGGGGGGGGGGCTGCTCTTTTCGGTAGAGATATGAAGACGCCATAGTGGTCGTCGTATTTCATGGGTTTTGTGTATATAACTTGGGTGTTATGAAAGTATGACTTTCAATGCAAGTAAAAGTAACTGAGTAAATTTAGAATCTTTCGAAAACCGGACATTAGAGTTACTATTTGTTGGAATTAATGACTGGAAACGTCTTACATGTGGTTAAAAAATGTCCGTATTACAGTAATCCGCCGTTTCTTGGCAAGCGCTACCGAAGATCTGTCAATACGAATTGTTCTTTACATCATTTATTATACTTACATGTTAGCAACCAACATAGCTACCAGTAGTGTATACAACAGGTGTAATGCCTTGGTTGATGACGTATACATACATTAATGACCGTGGCGTAGGCAATAAAATCGTGAATTGTAAAACAGAAAGAGTCTCATAGCACTGGTTCAAAGCACCTCGGGAACAAATTTTTTTTCTTCTTTTATTCTGGTTGTCTGATAAAGCCAAAGACTTTCCTACAAATTTTGTTGAAGTATACTGCATAAGATTCGATGTTAAGTAAACATAAGTGCGCATCGTCTGAGGAGTGAGTTCCTTGGATTCGTTTTATGAACACGACAGTTTGCACTTTACTTAGAGTAAAATACGCACTTTATTGTTTCACGTATTGCATTTTACACGTTTTTAACATTCTTCTACTGAACAGTAACATTGATCGTGGAAGAATGACCTTTAAGTTTCACGAAAAAGCGAGACCGTTGCAATAATGTTCGCCTCATGGGAAGGCCTTTTCGAATTTGATATCGCACAGTATCATGAAACTTTTACTTATTGAGATAACATGCAACTTTTATATGAATCTATTGTAAATTGATATTTTGTTGTTACTTATGTAGGTCTTATATCACAGAACGTAACGGACATATGGACAAGCGCATAAATAAGCGATGTAATAGACGTAAAGCAGGAATTCTACTCTTTTGATTTCGTAAACAGTCTAATTCCAGCAACTGACACCGCAGACAACTGTCGCTGGAGCGCGCTGCGGTCGCGTGTAGCTCGTTGAGGCACACACCTCATATGCTCAAGTCGCGCCGACTCCGAGCGTTCAGCCGCACGTTGGACTCGGCACGTTGACCACACTCGTTCAGACACACGCTCCGTATGCCGACGGCCTTAGGATAGATCGCGCTATGGTAGGCAAACCCGCAAAACAAACAACCAGCAACGAACCTATATCTATATTGCAAATTGTTGTTTTCCTGTTTGAGTTCATATTTTGAGCTGTATATTTCATTTTATGATCTATTTTGTAATGTTACTAATTTTTACTTTTACTTTACATGGGATACTCCTCGTACTAATTTAATTCAAAAAATTGGGGACAAGCAAGAATCGATGTAAATATTCTATTTATTGTACAAGAAACTAGTACAACAATTGTAAATACATAAAAAACGGTACTTGAAAGAAAATCACTTCCACTTATGTGTATACATCTGTATTCAAAACAAACCTATATGTCAAAAACTTCAATGAATACACACAAGAATGAAAATGTATTATAATATATATATGATTTATCTAAATATACAAGAACAAAGAAATAGAATGATACAATAGGACATACAATTATCCTAAACTTTAAACAATAAACAAAATAACACCACACGCGTGTAATAAAAGTAATGAAAAGCAATTACTAATTATGGTACACCCTAAAGCAAGGAGAAAGACAAAATTTCGCCCCCGAGAAACATTAGTAACAGAAATATTAGTGTAAGTTTATCGTTTAGTTATGGAGGAAAGGTAATCCCATTAGTGACCATTTATCGGCTAATGGAAGAAATACGTTTTATTTATTTACTCTACTTTTTCCGTTGCTCGCAGACTATCCCCAAAGAAATCATTGATTCGACGTTAGGAAACATCCATAAAATGAATAGACGGACATAAACTGACAATATGTGTTATACATACATCGAACAGACCAGGCCGTAGCTAGAGGTGTTTCGATCCCCACCCCAATTTCGTCAAAAAGCCAGGTCCAGGGTACATGGTATATTGGTATTACTAGATAACTCACCTTTCAGTACGAAAAATATCCAAATGCTGCAGTAATGAAGATGAATATTCGAACAGCTGGATAAAATGAGTTGACAGTTTAACTCACGGACGAACCAGCCTCATTGACAGCAAACTGTCTACTAACTACTGACTTGTTCCCAAGACATAAGTAGGATTCTCAGTCATATTTGTAGCAGCCCTTTACAGCAGGATATTTTCCCTGATAGACTGAAATATGCTCTCGTTGAACCTTTGCATAAAAGAGGGGACACGTCCGATGTCAACAACTACCACCCCATCTCACTTCTGACAGCCTTATCAAAAGGTTTTGAAGAAGTTATGTTACTTCCCCTATTAGTAAAAATAAAGTTGTAAGAACATGTCAGTTAGGTTTTCAAAAAAACTTTTCAACTAAAAATGCTAATGAAATATTAAATGCTTTGAATAACCGGACATCACTAGTTGGGATTTTTTGTGATCTGTCAAAAGCTTTCGATTGTGTAAATCATGGGATTCTTCTAGATAAGCTTAAGTATTGTGGTATGAGTGGCACAGTGTACAAATGGTTTAAACCATACTTAACTGGAAGAGTGCAGAAAGTTGATATAAGCAGTTCACATGATATAGATGAAACAATTCATTCCTCTAATGGGGGAGTTATCAAAAATGGGGTTCCACAAGGTTCGGTCTTGGGTCCCTTGTTGTTCTTAATATATATTAATCACTTGCTATTCTACATTCACGAAGATGCCAGGCTAGTACTTTTTGCTGATGATACAAATATAGCTATCACACCTGACAAACAGGAATTGTTGTTGTTGTTGTGGTCTTCACTCCGGAGACTAGTTTGATGCAGCTCTCCACAATACCCTATCCTGAGCAAGCCTCTTCATCTCCAAGGCAATCAACATCTGTCTGAATCTGCTTACTGTATCCATCTCTTGGTCTTTCTCTGCGGTTCTTACCCCACACACTTCCTTCCAACGCTAAATTCACAATTCCTTGATGTCTAAGAATGTGTCCTACCAATCGATCCCTTCTTTTAGTCAAGGTATGCCAGAAATTTCTTTTCTCCCCAATTCTATTCAGTATCTCATCATTAGTTACGCGATCCACCCACCTAATCTTCAGCATTCTTCTTTAGCACCATATTTCAAAAGCCTCAATCCTCTTCCTGTCCGCACTGTTTATCGTCCATGTCTCACTCCCATACAAGGCAACACTCCATACAAATGCCTTCAGAAAGGACTTCCTTAGGCTTAAATCAACATTCGATATTAACAAATTTCTCTTTTTCAAGAACGCTTTTCTACCCATTGCCATTCTGCATTTTATATCCTCTGTACTGCGACTATCATTTGTTATTTTACTGCCCAAGTAACAAAACTCATCTACCTCCTTTATTGCTTCGTTTCCCAATCTAATTCCTTCAGCATCACCTGATTTTCTTACACTGCACTCCATTACCCTAGTTTTGCTTTTGTTAATGTTCATCTTATATGCACCTTTCAGCACACTGTCCATTCCATTCAATTGCTCTTCTAGGTCCTTTGCTGTATCTGACAGAATTACTATGTCGTCGGCAAAACGCAGTGTTTTTAATTCTTCACCCTGAACTTTAATTCCTTCTCCAAATTTCTCCTTACTTTCCTTTATAGCTTGCTCAGTGTACAAATTGAATAACAATGGAGAAAGACCACAACCCTGTCGTAGTCCCTTTCCAACCACTGCATCCCTTTCATGCCCTTCAACTCTGATAACCGCTGTCTGGTTTTTGTACAAGTTGTATATAACCTTACGCTCTCTATATTTTACTCCTGCTTGCTTCAGAACTTTAAAGAGTTTATTCCAATCAACATTGTCAAAAGCCTTCTCCAAATCTACAAAAGCTAGAAATGTAGGTTTGCCTTTTCTTAATCTGTCTTTTAGGATAAGCCGTAAAGTGAGTATTGCCTTCCGTGTTCCCACATTTCTCCTGAACCCAAACTGATCTTCCCCGAGGTCGGCTTCTACCAACTTATCCATCCTTCTGCATATAATTCGTGTTAATATTTTGCAACCATGACTTGTTAAACTGATGGTTCTGTAGTTTTCACACCTGTCTGCACCTGATTTCTTTGGAATGGGGATTATAACATTTTTCTTAAAGTCTGAGGGTACTTCGCCTGTCTCATACATCTTACACACCAGGTGAAACAATTTTGTCATGGCTGGTTCTCCCAGAGACTTCAGTAGCTCTGAGGGAATATCATCTACTCCAGGGGCCTTGTTTCGACTTAGGTCTTTCAGGGCTCTGTCAAATTCTTCTCTCAGTACAGTGTCTCCTATTTCATCTTCATCTACATCCTCTTCCCTTCCTACAATATTGTCTCGAAGTTCATTTCCTTCGTAGAGACCCTCTATATACTCTTTCCACCTTTCAGCTTTCCCTTCTTTGCTGAGAACTGGTTTTCCATCAGTGTCCTTGATATTCATAGAGCTTTTTTTCTTTTATTTTCCTATAGGCTGTATCTATTTTACCCCTATTTATACATTCTTCTACTTCCTTGCATTTGCCTTCTAGCCATTCCTGCTTAGCCATTTTGCACTTCCTGTCAATCTCATTTCTTAGTCGTCTGTACTCCATTTTGCCTGTTTCATTTACTGCATTTTTATATTTTCTCCTTTCATCGATTAAATTTAGTATCTCCTGTAATATCCAAGGATTTTTTGTAGGTCTTGCCTTCCTACCTATTTTGTCCTCTGCTACCTTAACTATTTCATCTCTCAATTTTACCCATTCCTCCTCTACTGTTTTATGTTTTATTTTCCCCTTTTTCTGTCAATTGTTGCCTAAAGCTCCCTCTGAAATTCTTAAGAACCTCAGGTTCCTTTAATTTATCCAGGTCCCATCTCCTTATTTTCCTACCTTTTTGTAGTTTCTTCAGTTTCAGCCTACGGTTCATAACCAACGAGTTATGGTCAGAGTCTATATCTGCCCCTGGGTATGTCTTACACTGTAAAACCTGGTTCCGAAATCTATGTCTTACCATTATAAAATCTATCTGGTATGTCCCGGTGTCTCCTGGTCTCTTCCTCGTATACAACCTTCTTTTGTGATTCTTGAACCAGGTGTTTGTTATAACTAAATTATGTTCTGTGCAAAATTCTATCAGGCGGCTTCCTCTTTCATTCCTTTTGCCCAGACCATATTCACCTACTATCTTCCCTTCCCTTCCTTGTCCTACTACCGAATTCCAGTCTCCCATAACAATTAAGTTTTCCTCTCCCTTAATTGTCTGAATAATTTCCTTCAGCTCCTCATATATTTCTTCGATTTCCTCATCATCGGCAGAGCTAGTTGGCATATAAACCTGTACTACTGTTGTCGGTGTTGGCTTCGTATCTATCTTGACAATGATAATGCGATCACTGTGCTGGTCATAGTAATTTACCCGCATTCCTATTTTCTTATTCATTATCAATTCCTACTCCTGTGATACCCCCAACTGTTTTTGTATTTATAATCCTGTACTCACCTGACCAGAAATCCTGTTCATCCTGCCACCGAACTTCACTAATTCCCACTATATCTAACTTCAACCTATCCATTTCCCTTTTTAAATTTTCTAATTTTCCTAATCGATTAAGGGATCTAAAATTCCACGCTCCGACTCGTAGAATGCCAGAATTGTCTTTCCTGATGACAGCATCCTCTTGAGTAGTCCCCGCCCGGAGATCCGAATAGGGGACTATTTTACCTCCGGAATATTTTACCCGAGAGGATGCCATCATCATATGTTCATACAGTAGAGCTGCATGTCCTCGGGAAAAGTAACGGCTGCAGTTTCCCCTTGCTCTCAGCCGTTCGCAGTAGCTGTGTGGCAAAGCCACATTAGCTGATGTTACAAGGCCAGCTCAGTCAATCATCCCGACTGTTGCCCCTGTAACTACTGAAAAGGCTGTTGTCCATCTTCAGGAACCACACGTTTGTCTGGCCTCTCCACAGATACCCCTCCGTTGTGGTTGCACCTACGGTACGGCTATCTGTATCAATGAGACACGCAAGCCACCCCACCTCGACAATGTCTGTGGTTCATGGGAGTGGAAACAGGAATTAACTGATGAAATTGTAAATGATATTTTTCAGAAAGGGAAACAGGAATTAACTGATGAAATTGTAAATGATATTTCCAGGAAGTTATTAATAAACAAATGGACTCTCATTAAACTTTGATAAAACCCAGTATATTCAGTTTCATACGGTAAATGGCATGACTCCATTAATAAATTTAGACTTTGAACATAAATCTGTAGCTAAGGTAGGATATTCAAAATTTTTAGGTGTTTACATTGACGAGAGACTGAATTTGAAGAAACATATTGAAGATCTCCTGAAACGTTTGAGGTCAGCTACTTATGCTATCAGAGCCATTGCAAAATTTGGTTATATACATCTCAGTAAATTAGCTTACTACGTCTATTTTCATTCATTGCTTTCATATGTGATCATATTCTGGGGCAATTCAACATTGAGTAAAAAAGTATTCATTGCACCAAAGCGTGTAATCAAGAGCATACTGCAGACGTTTATTTAGGGATATAGGGATCTTCACTGTAGCTTCACAATATATATATTCACTCATGAAATATGTTATTAACAATCCGACCCAATTCAAAAGTAATAGCAGTATGCATAGCTACAACACTAGGAGAAAGGATGATATTCCCTATTCAAGGTTAAATCCAACTTTGGCTCAGAAAGGGGTGAATTATGCTGGCACAAAAGTCTTTGGTCACTTACCAAGTAACATCAAAAGTCTGACAGATAGCCAACTAGTATTTAAAAAGAAATTAGAGGAATTTCTGAATGGCAACTCTTTCTACAATATAGATGAATTTTTAGATAAAACTAAAAAAATGTAATAAAAAAACCTTAAAATATTGATTGTCAGGTGTAGACAACATTTACTAGACTGACACGTTTCACATCATTACGAAATGTCGTATATATGATCTATGGAACAATTATTAATCTAAGCTAATCTAATCTATAAACTGAGGGTCTGGCCGGTGCGCCGTCCGGGAGGCAAGGCAGCCTTCACGCTCCAGTGGCTTCAGCCGTCACGAACGTGTTAAGCACGAGACTTTTCATGCTATTGGAGGCTTTGTAATGGTGCGGAGTATGTGCAGTTGGAGCGATATGGGGCACCTGCCTTGTCTACTTACGACTCTGACAGGCGACACGCACGTACGCATCCTGCCTCATCACCTGCATCCATTCATGTCCATTGTGCAAGCCCACCCCCAACCCCTAGCAGAACGATATAACACCCCAAACGTCCGGCATTGCTACAATGTGGCTCCAGGAACTCTCTTCTTTGTTATCTCCGATGGAAGTATCAAATCAGGCATACGTCTTTCAATCTAATCATCTTTCTTGTAGCAGCAATAATTGTATAACGTTCTCTTTATAGCATTATGTTTCAGGGCGGCTGCATAGTGTACAGTAATGATCATATAGTTGAAACATGTCTGTACAAATTCATTAATATTGTTTCGTCTGTTTTGTATCGATATTTGTATGTAAAATGTAACTACGTCTATGGTTTACTCTGTTGTGTAACATCTCTGTCAAAGACCATGTATGTGAGTAGTAGCTGAACAGAAAGAGGGAGTCAGTGTGTAGCTCTGGTATTTGACGAACGTGCTTTGGTACAAGCTGATGGAATTATTTTGAAATCGAATTTCCACTGACATATTTCTGTCTTTATAAGATTTTGTATAATTCATATATGAATCAGTCTGAGAAGATTTTTGTTGTTCTCCAATCATAAGGTAATGTAATCATTATTGTTAATAATAACTGATAAAGTTAAATTTCTTCACCTGTTTCACTCTTGTAGTTAGAAAGCTAACCCTCTTCCTTTCATTGAAAGTTATTGACTGTTAAAATCAAAGCGTAATATTGACTAACCCGAGTTTGATTAACATATTTCTTTATTGCTGTGACGTTTAATAATAATTGTGATTCTTGTTGCAATACTATACAGATACTAGATTTCTGCAATCAGTCAGTTAGCGAAATAAATTCTTGCAGGTGCATTATTATAAAGTGGTTTGTGATGATAATTATTAATGCTGCATTCAACTTCAGATCAGTTTTGAATGAGTAGCTTTAAAACAGACCACCTTTAACCGGCTCACAATTGCCAAATCTTATAGCGACCCTGTTTTTCCCAATTAATAGAACAGCCACCAAATAACATACCAGTTTTATAGTGTAGCGGTTACATAATGTTCAGTGTTCTCATAATGTTCACTGGTGACCACATAATATTCAGTAGTAAACATAGTCAACCGCCATGAACCACAGACAGTGCGGAGGTGAGGTGGCTTGCGTGCCTCAATGCCTGCAACCGAAGTAGAGGATTATCAGTGGAGAGACCAGACAAACGTATGGTTCCTGAAGAGAGGCAGCATCATTTTCAGTAGTTACAGGGGCAACAGTCTGGATGATTCGACCACAAACAGTGACATGGGACGGGCGAGTCCATTTACTCTGAGTAAGGGAGGAATGTCAACGTGTGCTATCGGCGACAATAGTAGATTCAATTGCATAGTGTCACCACAGCAGTGTTGCCATTATTTAGGTTCCAACCCTGGTAAAGAGAAAATTTTAATGTAACACCTTTTCATATCAGAGTAAGAAATGAAAATAATATCCCCTAGCCCCATATAAATTCTTATGACAATACACAAAGTTCTGAAAACTTGTGATTCTGAAGTTTTAATGCCCATGAATATACTTTTAAGATTGATAACTAACTAAGTGGGTACATATAATACACAAATTTCATGTATGCCACGCAGAATGGCCGCGTGGTCTAAGGCGTCATGCTACGGACTGGGCGACCGTTCCCGCTAGAAATTCAAATCTTCCGCCCGGCATGTGTGTGTGTGTGTGTGTGTGTGTGTGTGTATGTGTGTCTTGTCCGTAGTGTAAGTCTACGGACTGATAACCAAAACAGTTTGGTTTAATCGGTTTACAAACATTGAACATTTTTTTATGTATGAATATTTCACCTCCGAATCTTAGATATTATTGTACAACTGTTTTCATGTCTATTACAGTTTCAATTCGCAGCACTGTATGTACTGGGTTAAGAATTTTTATGGTGTTCGGAGAAGGTTTTTTCCGCCTTTTAGTGCGATATAAGGACGTAATATACTAATCATTTGGTTTTATTTATATAATTATATTTGTTGTTCAGTATCGTGCAGCTAGCCAAATAAAATTAGAACTATTACTTCCGTATTCAGAGTATATCAGAAGGAAGTGGCAGCGGATTTGAAACTCTACAGGATCCATAAATAAATTTTCTCCTCATTAATTAAATTTAGTAATAAAAAAAGACAAATTTAACAAATACATCTGCGCATAAATGCTATAATAATTATTCGGTGTAAAAGAGAGTGTTTCATGTATCAAAACCGAACCCTCTAGAGGTTAGGTCGCTGGTTTCAATATAGCTGATATAGTGAAGACAACCATGTAAGTAACATTGAAATTAATGAGCGCACCACATCAGTCTGAAATGGAGAAGGACAATGATTACAACAGTAATCAGTGAACTGTGGGCTGTGCTGTTATTTCTTGGTGAAGTGAGTGAGTTTTCGCGTGTGCAGTGGACGCTAATCTTTGGTTCGCTTGTGGAACAATACGAGAGCACAACGTCCGACTTGGTCATTACGAGGACCGTCTTTTTATGTGAATAAGCCTTAAACTGCGCCGTGCGGCTAAATGAACAGAAACGGTTATCCGGATGTCACGGAGAAGACCATCGTATAGAACACTGCATTCCGAAAATACTCCGGGCCGCACATTTCATACTGCGTACACTTGGGAATTCAAAACCAACGAGATCATACCTCGGATTGTCGCGACTGCTATGGAAGTCGTATCATTACTTGAGCACTACCCTGGAGGCATTATTTTCCACGCAGAATCCCCCAACACCAGCACAGCGAGGGTACCGCCGCTTCGTTAACTCGAAACCTGCAACGTAGAGAGTTACAACCAGAGCTAATATTTTTTAATCAAATTGCTACGTAGAATCCGATAGTGAAATACAAAATTTGTTAACTGCGTATTTTCTCTTTAAATTATGTACCACTTGTAATACTGTCTGAGACAGTACTGCTACAAATTTTAGTAACAATACCAAATATGAGTCCACTATCGCTACACTGTCGTTCCAGCAAGTTTCCTGCGAAACTGCAAAATAGTACACATATCCCATTCTTTAAGAGCATTAGTCATGTTTCACACATTAAAATTTTTCACGTAATAAATGATATAAATTGTGAAATAAACAGATTTGCAAGAAACAGCCATAATCATTGTTTTAGTGACTGTATTTTCTAATTCCAAAAATTTTAAAAAATCTATGTTTCATATTATTTTTGCTATCAATGTCGCGTTTCCGTGTTTTGCATATCTTCAGATTTTCCTGAACTGTAAAACCCTCAATATTCATAATTAGAATTCCGACGATGTTTGCAAGTGGTTCTGTATATTTGGTATAATATGACAACCTTGATTTTAAACCGTTTAATTATCATGTTGTATTGGCATAATTGGTTACATTGCAATTTCATGTATAAAGTAAAAGAATTATAACTCACGGTTACAATGGGCTCTATTTATTCAATGTATTTCATAGTCCAAAACATAGAAATTCGGTACACTGTTATTCGATACATCATGCCAAGTTGTATTTCAAGCAGACTTGAAATATTGCGAACAGAAAATACATTACAAATAAACATTGTGAAACGTCTACTTCATCTAGACCACTAAACGTGATAGGCAAATATAACAAACTCTCTCTCTCTCTCTCTCTCTCTCTCCTTGTCTCCCTTATCAATATACCCGTTTCTCGGTTGTTAAAGGAATCATAATGGTGTCTGAAATTTTCCGAGAGCTGAGCATTTACGCCAATCTGCTGCTGAGGAAGGTGTCACATTCAAAATTATGTAAGTGAGTGACCACAGGGGTTGTTTAGTACATAAGCCTTTCCATCATATTGAAGATTATTTGTTTTGCTGCAAACCATAAACCATTTCTATTCGAAAAACGTTTCTACCGCCCGAAATTACGCCAGATTTGCTATGCCACGTCACTCAATGTTGCGATGTTGTCTAGCGTCTATTTTTCGTTCTCCTAAGGGTTTCCCCCTCAAAACGGTATATAAGAAGTGTCAGCACTTTCAGGTTTCATCGAATCCCCCCAACTGTAGATACTGCCGGGCTGATCTCGGCTACTTCAGTTGGCTCCCTGTTCCCGCTACTTCCTCCCGCTCCTGCTTTGCGCCGCCGCCGCCGCCGCCGCCGCCGCCCATGCCCAGCCCCTGGCCCGCCGCCGCCGCCGCCGCCACCGCCGGCCAGCAGTGTCGCCGCCGCCGCCCAGCGGTGCCGCCGCCGTCGTAGCAGCACCAACGTCCACGTCGTCGCCGTCGCCGTCGTCATCGCCGCCGCCACTGCCGCCCTGCCGGTCTCCACTCGTCGCCCTGGACTGCGCCCCTGCAGTAAGAGCTGCCATGGCGACCTCATCATCCACCCCATCAACTTCTTCCTCCCTCTCCGCAGTTCCCACAATAACCCTGCCCCCTGTCCATACCGCACCCATCATTCTTACTACCACCCCCTCCCTCGCCTCCCCTCCTGGAGCTCCTCCAGCCTACCCAAATTACCCTCCCGCTCCATGTCATCCTCTCCGCTTCACCATCCCATGAGGTCCCCCCTCCTCCTCCGATCTACCTCCCCCTCACCACCCCCTACACTGCACCAGTCAACCCCGCCCGTGTGACGCACCGCCGAGCCACGGTGGCAGATACGCCGCTGTCGCCCCCGCCCCCTTCTCACCTTCTACCCCACCATCCGCCTCTCATCGAAATCCCACTCGATCCTGTTTCCCTCCCAGCCCCTCCTACCTATGCCTCCATCACCGCCTCTGCTCTGGCATCTGTACCTGCCTCTACTGGCGCCATCCCCAAGCGCACCCAGAAACGGGGAAGTGCGGACCCTTCCCCCGCCTCCACCAAATCCAAGAAAGCTCCCCCCCTGCCCCACCTTCTCCTCCTCCCCCTCTTGCCGTCCCTATGGACAACGCCCCCATTCTCCCACGCCCCCAACCCGATCTGTTCACATATGTACTGTCCCATCCTGATCCCCGATTCCTTGAACATAAAAACCTCTCCCTCCAAATTCGGAAGTATTTCCCCTCCGCCCCCATCTCCCAAATTATTCCCCGCCGAGACTCTGTCCTCCTGAAGTCCCCCAGCCCCACCCTCCACACGGACATCCTCGCTCGCATCCCCAAGGTTTTTCAGCCCTCATGCCACCCTCACCCCCTACTATACAGCTTCCTCTGCCCACCAACCACCTCCTCCCCGCCGCCCTCCGACCCTCACCGCCGTGATCACAAGGCTTAGTCCTTTGATTACGGAGGAAGAGGTGTTGGAGCAACTCAACTCTCACCCCAACATCTCCATCCATTCCGCCAAGCGGATCAACAATGACTCCGGCCCCACCCATTTGATGCGGATAATTACTGAATCCGCATCTTCCCTTGACCACCTCTTCCTCGAGGGTGCGCTGATCTACGATCGCCGCCACACAGTAGAACCCTCCCGATCCCCCCCACAACCTTCCGCTGCGCCAGGTGCCTCGTTTATAATGATCACCTGACGCAGAACTGCAGAAACCCTCCCACCTGTCCCCACTGCAAAGACTCCCACCTCCATAAACACTGTCCCAACCTCACCTCCCCTCCCACCTGCAACACCTGTGGCGGCCCCCACCCTACCTACTCCTACAAGTGCAAATACGTCCCTCCACCTGCTCCCTCGAAACCCGAACTCACCGTCCCCATCCGCCCCATAGATCCTCCCATGCACCCCAATCAATCCTTGGTCCCTCCCCCCACCGCCGAAGATGTTATCCGGTTCGTCACCACTGTCCTCGCCAACATCCACCCCTTCCAACGACCCCACCCCCTCCACCAGATTGCACTGGCCGCCAGGTCCGTGTTCAATCTGGACACCTTTGCCACCTTCTCCCGTGCCCACTACCACTTTGCCTTTTCCCGCCTTGAGACCCAAGTTTAAGCCCCTCCAGTCCCCCTCCTTTCCCCACCCCTCCTCTACCCTCCCCGACCCTCCCTCTACCCCATCATGGCAGGCCTATCCTATACCCTCCTCTACCACAACATCCGCACACTCCCAGCCAATAAGAACCTCTTCCTCCACACTCTTTCCCAACACCGCGTGGATGCCTTCCTACTCAACGAGACCTTCCTGCAACCCCGCCGTCCCATCAACACCAATCCTTACCTTCTCCACCGCACCGACGGACCCCCACCCCTGGTCCGAGGCGGAGTGGCGATCGGCCATCTCCGTCACCACCCCGTCCGGCTACACCCTCTCCTCAATGACCCCACTGAACACTTGATCCTCAGCCTCTTTCTTCCCTCCCTCACTGTCACTCTCGCCACCATTTACATTCGCTCCACCTCTCCTCTCCCGTACGATTTGCTCTCCCATGTCGACCGCCCTTTCCCGACCTATGTCATTGCCGCTGACCTCAACCTTCATTCCCGTCACCCCGCTGAACTCCGGCGATGGCGTCAGTTCGTCACCACTCCGCTCCGGGGCGACATCCTTCCCCTTCCTCGCCCAACCCGCCCCGAAAGTAACACCACGCCCGATGCAGTACTGGTGTCTCCCAACCTCCTGCGGCGCATCACGGCGGACGTCCTAGACCTAATAGGCAGTGTCCACGCCCCTGTTCTACTTACCTTTGATCAACGCCCCCGCCCTGCCCGCGCTCCTCGTCCCATGCCCCCTCCCAAACTCGTCCATGATTATTCCCGTGCCGACTGGGATGCCTCCATCGACACCTCGGTCGAAAGCCACCCACTACCCCTCCATACTCCCGCCGATATTGACCATGCCTCCTCCTTTCTCCAGCAGACCATTGCTGACGCGGTCCATGCCCACATCCCTACCCGGGCGATCTATCCTCACCGCCCTACCCTTCCTCCACAGGCCGTCCTTCTCCTCCGCGAATCCCGCCGTCTGTACCGCTCCTTTCTCCGAACCCGTGACCGGGATACTCTCCAACGCCACCGGCAACTCCAAAGACACATCAGAAACCTTTTGTCCGCGAAGAAACGCCGGGACTGGCGTCAGACATGCACCCGCCTTAACTCGCTCCTCCCGGTCTACTCCGCCAAGTACTGGCGTGCCTTCCGCCGCCTTACTGGCAGTCACTCCTCCCCCCACTACCCACTTCTCCATGATGATCATCCTTTCCCTGACAACGCCAGTAAGGCGGAACATTTTGCCTCCTACCTTTCCGATGTCTTTTCCATTCCTGATGATCCCCTTTTTGACTACTCTCTCTTCCCGGACGTCCATGAGCGCACCGACACCTCCTCTCCTCCGCTCTCGCCCCTGGCTTCCAGTACTTGGACCACATTCCTCCCTCAGAATTGAACACTCCCATTACTGCCCGTGACATAATAGACACTCTTCGCACAAAACGAAACACCGCCCCCGGTCACGACCGGCTGACCTACCTTCGCGCATGCCCCCTCTCATTTCATGAGGTCCTTGCCAAACTCTACAACGTCATCCTTTATACTGGCTTCTACACCGACCTGTGGAAAACCTCCTGTATTCTCATGTTCCTCAAACCCGACAAACCCCCGTCCCAGACCTCATCCTACCGTCCCCAGTCTTACCTCCGTGTTCAGCAAGGTCCTGGAAACCATCCTTTCCCGTCGAATCCACGAGCACCTCCGCCGCCACCAGTTTCTCCCCCCTCCCAATGTGGCTTCCGACCCTCCTTCTCTGCCGACGACCAGCTCCTTCGCCTGACTCATCTCCTGTCCGTCCAACTCAACTCCCGTCGCTCCGCAATTTTTGTATCCCTCGACATCCAGAAAGCCTACGACCGAGTATGGCATTCCGGTCTCCTCTTCAAGATCCAGCTCTACGCCCTTCCCATTAATTACGTCCGCCTCATCGCTTCCTTCCTTACCCGCCGCCCCTCCTACGTCACTGTCTGCAACTCCGACTCCCGTATTTTCTACCCCTCCGCCAGGGTGCCCCAAGGCTCAGTCCTCTCTCCCCTCCTCTATCTCCTCTACTCTGCCGACATGCCTCAACTCAAACCTCCCGTCTATCTCCTCCAATATGCTGACGACACCGCCTTCCTGGCCCTTGCCCCCTCCCTTGCCCGTTCCCAGGTTCTACTCCAGTCCCACCTCACCGAGTTCGCCTCCTGGTGTAACCGGTGGCTCCTCTCCGTCAATCCCGACAAGTCCCAGGCAATAGTCATAGGTCGTACTACCCGCTCCTTCCGCCTCCACGATTTCTATCTTACCCTTCACAACCGACCCATCCGTCACACCCCCACCCTCAAGTACCTTGGCCTTACCCTTGACCGCCAACTGTCCTGGACTCCATACCTCAAATCCCTCCGTGAGAAAGCTCTGTCCCGCCTAAATCTCCTAAAACTCCTTACTGGCCGGACGTGGGGCCTCCACCCTTCCACTGACCTTCACACCTACAAATCAATCATGCGCCCCGTCCTTTGTTCTTTCCACCTCGCCTGGATATCAGCCCCTCCTACTTTCTACAAATCCCTCCAGATCCTAGAACGCCACACCCTCTGCCTCGCATACCCTATCAGACTCCCTTCCCCCACGCGGATCCTCTATGACCTCATCCCCTTCCCTCCTCTCCTACAACACCTTGAACATCTCCGGCTCCTTTACACATCCCGCAAAATAGAGTCCCAAAACCCTCTGGTCTACCCCATTCTTACAAATCCCGGGCCTCTGCCACACCTCCGCCAAACCGTTCCTCCCGGCCTTCACCTCCATACGCTCCGTATCCTCTCCCAGGGCAATTTCCGCACCCTTCCTCTACCGGATACCGAACTTCGTCCCGATATCTACCCCTCCTATCAACTCTGATCCCTTCCCCGTAGCATCAGCGCCCCTCCCCTCTCTCCCGTCCCTTTCCCTTCCCGCCCGCTTGGCTACCCTTCTCCCATGCCCGGAGTCTCGTCAATCCTTCCCTCCTTACGCTCTCTTCCCTCCCCTTCTCCCCCTCCCCCGCACTTCCCCCGTCCCTGGCTCACCCCCCCCCCTCCATCCCCCTCCCCACCCCCCGAGGGGGCGTCTCTACTTTTTATCTACGTGTTCAGTGAAAGTGCCTCCAGTGTCGTGTGTTTTACTCGGTGCCTCCATAATCGCCGTCCCCATGTTTTATTCTGTACGCCGTCCGCTGTCTTCATGTGTGAACTTAGTGTCTCTGCAATGTACTTTTAACTCGTCACCGTGGCCACCTGTTTTTACTGACTATATGTGTTTTTTATTACTCCTCGTCTGTTCATCGTTCCCTGATATATGTTTATCCCGTTTTATCCATGTACGTTTTAATCTGTCGAAAACTCAGCGTGTAAATTGTTTTAACATTCCGCAATTTTGTTCCTCTTTTTATATTTTATCTCTTATTTGTCAAATTTTTGTATGTCACATGGCTGAAGAGCAGCCACCGCAGCTGCTGCCAGCCTGCCAGCTGTTTCTACAGCTGGCTTTAAAAAACAATAAAGAAAAAAAATTTCAGGTTTTTATACAGACCTGTCGATTACTACATAAGTTCTTTTCTAGGAGTTCTGGATACATTGCGTTCACTCCCGTATGGGTGCACATGATTCCTATACAGTAAAAATAACATTAATTCATAACGCAACACTAGATAGAAGGGAGAGTGCCCTTCGGCAAAAGATACTGCACAATTTCTATTATGCAAATGAATGATAAAGGAGAGGAAGGAAGAAGGATTAGGAAGGAAAGGATTGAAAGAGGCTGATTTAGGGCCCTAAGATGAAACAATGGCGACAAGGGAAAATGTGAGCTTGACCGGGAATAGAACCCGGGTCTTCCGCTTTTTTTCCTAACACAATGTAAAAAAGTAAAAAGAATCATCGACCCTGCCATTGGAAGATCAGAATGCTGCCACTTTTTTTTTTTTTTTTAATAAATCGTTTCACCCTGCGCACAACCCGTACAGGAACTTAACTGCCTTCTCGCACATCATAAATAAACGTACACGCAGCACGGTGTAGAGTGTTATTCCAATTCCATCGCCGCTCCAGCGCCCGGGTACGTCTTCTCGTACATTAGGATTCGTTACCGTTTTCATATCTTTCGTTCATCCTTCGTCGATTTAATATTTCAACTTCTCCTACCGGGGCCGTTACAGCTGCGCGGCGGGTCGTGAAACGCACTCCATAAAAAATTAGAAAAATGTTGTCTATACTTAGGATTATGTACAATCTTTCTATGTCGTTCATCTAAGTAGATCCCAAAGACTAATACATTCTTTGGGGTATCTCTGAATAAATAGAGCACCAGTTGTGCTCGAATCAATGTTATTGCATTCGTTTTAGTTCGTGGATAGTACGTCCCATCAGGGAACAACACGGAACGAGGTCTAATGTCTTGTTTCCCCACTCGAAGAAAGAAAGCTATTATCTGTTCTCCTAAACGCCAGACTTCTGCTGCTGGGCCACATGTTACCCGGTGTTCGTCGTCGTCCAGGTCTCTGATGTATAGAGTGGAGTCTAGATCGTGTTGCGTTTTTACCATTAACTGTGAGATACCACATGGCACGTATTTCTGTATCCAAGGAAACTTGGTGTATCGATCGCCTTACCACCGGCCAGTCAACATTTGGATACTTCTTCTCAATAATTAAAAAATTCTCAGACTCTGTTGCAATATTTTATTCTCCAATAACGCGTTTCGCGCTGTTAGCTCATCGTCAGACTGGTAAAAGACAAATGTTTTGTTACAGTCCGTGTACCTGGCGGGCAGCGAATCTAATGTGACTAAGGTGAGTAAATTTTGAAAATTCAGACTTACTTGGGCGGAGATGGAGCCACAGAACTATCTATAGCTGTGGAGGAGGTATCGTAACAATTTGTGATAGCGTTATTGGAGAATAAAATATTGCAACAGAGACTGAGAATTTTTTATTTATTCAACACTGTTGCTGCACCAGCCGCAACCACCACCATCATGGAATGGAATGAAATGTCTTCTCAGTAACATTGCCAGTTCTTGTGGACTTTAAAATTTGATACATGTTGCGAGAGCCGGCCGCAGTGGCAGTCACGGTCTGCACGGCCGCTGCAGTCGGGGGTTCAAATCCCCCCTCGGTCATGGATGTTTGTGCCGTCTTTAGTATTAGTTAGTTCATAAGTAGTTTGTAAGTTTAGGAACTGATGACCCCGTAGTTAAGTCCCATAAGCTCTACAAACATTTGATTTGTTATGTCGCGAGCCGTCGCAGGTCTGGTTTCCGGCAGTGTATTCTACAAAAAAGGCACTTATATGGTGGAGTGACTGTGAGACGTGCTGTACCGCCACCGGCGCTGTTTGAAACCTCGGTGCTAGTTCTTATATTAAGATACCTGTCAGAGATGTCTGATGTCGTCTCCACAACTTCAACATGGTGCTGATGTATAGTGACACTGCTCGATCATGAACATGTGCAAGACCTAGACTTTCCCTACCAGGAGGGAGGGTGAGGATTTCATATCTAACTTTGAAGAGTAGTCCCGCACTGTCGAAGCAACCGAACGCAGTCAATATGCGCCGTGCTATCACCGTCGGTATCGGAAGGAATTGTGCAACGCGATGAATTGGTGACGTTATGTTTGTGTTAACATAAGTGACATGTAGGATCATGTCCAAAGACCGTATAATATTCCTTCTGACTGCTGTCCGGATTGACTGTAGAAGTCTCTTGTAACCTGCTGTGTGACGCACGTCGTTGGTAAAGACAACAAAAAATGTTTAAACGTCTGTTAAGCTTATGGGACTTAACTACGGGGTCATCAATCCCTAATCTTACAAATTACTTATGAACTACCTACAACTAAGGACGGCACAAATATCCATGCCCGAGGGGGGATTCGAACCCCCGACCGTAGTGGCCGTGCAGACCGTGACTGAAGCGCCTCAGTCTCCTCGGCCACCGCGGCCGGCGGTAAAGACAACACCTAAGCATTTCAAGATATCCTTGCGTTATAAGGACGCTACATGTTCTTCTGGTACCCCGTCTCGATATTCATGATTATTGACTTGTCCACATTGATGAGGCTGAATGTAGCCATTCCATATTTGTTGATCCAAGTTAAAACCTCATCCCCGTCGTTGTCAGTCCGCACCAAGAGCACCAGGACATGTCCGAAACAACAGACACAACACCAAGGTAATAAGTATTTGGCGAGAAGACTGCGTCAGCTTCAATTACTTCACTGCAGATGGGGTCATACGTTCGACTTCGCACGGGAATCCGTAATGACGAGTGTAAGAGGGCATGAACGATTGGGGCGCTACAGCCATAGCGTGCGACTTGTGGGAATTTTAGACGGCCGGGGGGGGGGGGGGGTGAGCTCAGGTGGCCAAGTGGTCAAGGCGACCGCTGACCCAAAGCAGGAGACCCGGGTTCTGATCCCGGTCCGGCTCACATTTTCACTTGTCGCCATTGTTTCATTTCAATGCCCTACAGCAGCCTCTGTCAATCCTTTCCTTCCTAATCATTCTTCCTTCTTCTCCTTCACTATTCATTTGCAAATGCAACATGGTTGCGAAACAGAGGTTAAAATAACGGAATTTCATGATGCCTTGTCACGTCATATCATCTTGACCTTTGTTCATCTATGTACATATACTATGTTCTGAATTGAATTGTCTATAAAATTAACGTAGGTAAACTGAAGTACAGTTACATTACTGCCCTTCGAAATAGTCACCTCCCATAATTACTCATCGCTGAACCCTGCGATACATGCCCTGTAAACTGTTCACCAAGTCTTTCTATGGGATGGTGTTCAAAGGCTCCATCACGTTTCCTTGAATGTCAGGAATATCGTCAAATATCTTTCTTTTCAAAGCGAGTTTGAGTCGAGGGAATAGGAAGACGTCTTGAGGATTGAGATCTGACGAGTATGGTGGATGTTCAAGTTGCACCACACAATTTTTGTCAGGTACTGTTTGACGATATTGGCTGTGTTTGGGGGAGAGTTATCGTGAACAAGAAAACAGGTACCGTGTTGTAAAACAATTTATTTTGTCCGTGGCAGTTGCACAATTTTGAAGTCAGTGGCTAGTTTCAGACACTACCGTCCATTATAAAACCATTAGCCATTTTCAAACCGTGATAATCCAATGTATGTTACAAATGGCTGATAAAATCTTGTACGTTGGAGGACCGTAGATGTAGCATTTCTTTTAACTACTATTTTAAATTTTAATGTAACTATTGATATGTACCACACTCATTCGGGATTTTACTTACTTTCAGTTCCACGTTTTAAATAAGGATTGATTACTGAATACGGATGTGCATCACGTTCCGTCAGACTTTTTCGAAGCTCCGAATTGACAAGCCTGGTAGTAAATTTCCTAAAAATGCGGCAATGAAATATCACAAACCTTTCAGCATTACAGTTCCATTTCGAAGTATAACAGTTAGCTGAGGTTTGCTATAACAACGAAAGTGCCGCTGCGAAAATATTTGTATTAATTTTAATGAAAGTACATGGTCTAACCGAGCTGCGAAACATATAGTGAACAGTAATTGATATGACGAACAATCATGAACATGGATTTCCATTTGCTGTCTAGTACACACTTGCCTTGTGTTTTCTAAACCTATTGAGTCTACAGGCTTGTAAAATTGCTGATAAAGGGTTTGGTTGTATACTTTGGTAGACGAAATTTTATTATAAAGACGAAAGTGACAACAAAATAATGCAATTAAAAATGCGCCTCGGTCATCTGCCACAAAAGATTTCCACGTCGAAATAATGTGTTATTAATAATTTATTTGTTTCCATGTTGTAGAAATTAACGTTTGGTACGTGAAATTTTAGAATAAAGACGAAAGTGACAACAGAATATTGCAATAAAGTGCGCCTGACAGGAAATCCCCTATCCAGTCGTAAATTTGGGGCGATATAACATAACCACGCAATTTGATTAAAAGGCATTTGTGAGGTGCGGTCTCAAAAGCCTTTTGGAAATCAAGAAATACGGAATTAATTTGATAACCCTTGCCGACAGCACTCCTCACTTCGTGTGAGTAAAGAGCTAGTTGTTTCGCATGAACGATATTTCCTAAATCCGTGTTGACCTTGGGTCAATAGATCATCTATTCCAGAGAATTCACAATATTTGAATACAGGATATGTTCCAATGAAATAGGCGTGTAGTTTAGTGGGTTACTCCTACTGCCTTTCTTTAATATAGGTGTGACCTGTGCAGCTTTCCAGTCTTTTGGTACAGATTCTTCTTTGAGAGAGCGGTTGTATATGGCTGTTTAGTAAGGAGCTATCGCTTCAGCATAATCAGATAGAACCTAGGGATGTTTAGGAGTGTGAAAATCTCGCTTAAAGACGTCTGATACAATTGACACCCGATCACCCGCTCACGCTCGAAGTCCGTGTATTCCGAGGAGTGCCCCATTCTGCTTTTTCTCACACAGTCTAATGACTACTGAGGTTGCTGATCTACATCTACATCTACATCTACATCTACATAGATACTCAGCAAATCACATTTAAGTGCCTGGCAGAGGGTTCGTTAACCACTTTCATAACTTTTCTCTACCGTTCCATTCTCTAAAAGCGCGCTGGAAGAAAGAGCACCCAAATCGTTCCGTTTTCGATCTGATTTATTTTATTGGGATGGTCATGTCTCCCTAAGTAGGTGGATGTCAGCAAAATATTTCCACATTCAGAAGTAAAAGTCGGTGATTGTAACTTCGCAAACAGATCACGCCGCAATGACTAACGTCTTTCTTTTAATGTCCCCCCCCCCCCCCCCCCAATTCGAGCAACATTTCCGTGACGCTTTCCTCCCCGTAACGTAACCTGGTGAAGGTCCCACATTGGGCAACAGCACTCCAGGTGAGGACGCACATGTCTGATGTAGGCAATCTCCTTGGTGGAGCTGGTGCATCATCGAAGCGTTCTGCCAATGAAACGTAATCTTTGATTCACCTTCCCCGCAATATTTTCTATGTGTTCTCTCCAGTCTACGTTGTTCGTGATTGTAACTCCTAGGTATTTTGTGGAATTTACGACCATAAATTCTGACTGATTTATCGCGTAATTGAAGTTCAGCGGATTTCTTTTAGTGGCCATGTGTATTACTACACACTTTTCTTTATTTAGTGCCAATTGCCAATTTTCGCACAATGTAGAAATTTTGTCTAAATCGCTTTGCAGTTGCTTTTCATCCTCTGTTGACTTCACTAACCGATAAACGACAGCATCATCCGCGAACAGTCTAAGGGAGCTATTCAGATTGTCTCCTAAATCGTTTATGAACACAAGGAAGAGTAGGGGACCTATAACGCTTCCCTGGGGAACGCCAGATATCACTTCTGTTTTACTCGATGATTTACCGTCAATTACAATGAACTATGTCCTTCCTGACAGTAAATCGTGCATGCAATCGCACAATTGTGGAGATATTCCATAAGCACGCACTTTCATTAGAAGCCGCTTGTGGGGTACAGTATCCAAAGACTTCTGGAAATCCAGAAATATGGAATCGATTTGAAATCCCTTGTCTATGGCACTTATCACTTCATGTGAGTAAAGGTCAAGCAGTGTTTCGCAAGAGCGATACTTTCTGAATCCGTGTTGATTATTGGTTAATAGGTGTTTCTCTTCGAGGTAGTTCTTAATTTTCGAACAAAGTATATGTTCCAAAATCCTACTGCAAATCGACGTCATTGAAATTGGCCTGCAATTTTGGGGATCACTCCTATTGCCTTTCTTAAATATCGGAGTAACTTGGGCAGCTTTCCAATCTTTGGGTATGGATCTTTCGCTGAGTGATCGATTTTAAATGATAGCTAAGTATGGAGCTATTGCATCAGCATACTCTGACAGGAATCTAGTTGGTATACAATCTGGCCCGGAAGATATTTTTTTTATTTAGTGACTTAAGTTGTTTTACTACTCCAGGAATATCTACTTCTAAGTTTCGCATGCTGGCAGCTGTTCTTGGATTGAATACTGGAGTGTTCACTTCGTCTTCTTTAGTGAACGAATTTCGGCAAGTTGTCTTTAGTAGTTCTGCCTTAGCAGTACTGTCATCGGTACCTGGCAGTAAGCGGCAGCACAATGCAATATGGTAAAAGGTAAATCAGTCAACAATCCGAAGATTGGTTTGAACACCACAGTGCTTTACTAGGTGTGGTCCTGTTTGGAGGTTGTATACCGTTGCCTTCCTCCGACCTTCGAACTGACTTACCCAGCCAGTTATAGGGGGACATACAGTTTAACGTGGGTTCCGAACCTCGATGCTACTCGGTATTTTTCACATGAGTAATACTGCCAGAGGTGAAAGAATTGGAAAGTGACAGATAAAAATCCTAGGATCTGCCGGGGATCGAACCCGCGACCTTTGGACTTGTAGTCCGGGACTCTACCACTGTGCAACCGAGGCATCACAAAGGTATATTTTTGGGGGTGTCCAATACTTTGATAACTTAGTGTTGATGCAGATCTTGCAATTTTCGCTCTGCTCTTTCCCATCGGCGAATTTACCCCGCTTACCCACAGCGCCCCCTTTCCAGGGCACCGCGCTTCCCCAACGTATAGGTGCGGGCACGGACAGGGTAGCAGCTGTAGTCGGTGGCTCAGCCCGCGGCCAGATGTGGGGAAAAACACCGACCGCCTGGCCTCCTGCTCTGGCGAGTGGCGAGGCGTCGCGACGGGACCGGACGAGTGTGGCAGCCGTGAAATATTCAGCCGGCGACATCGGCGGCGGATCCCGGCGGCAGCTCTCCATAATGCAGCCGTGGTGGGGGGGGTGGGGGGGAGGGGAGAAGGTAGCAGTCCGAAGTGGCGACAGCCTCCAGCTGACACCAGGCGCCCAGGGCGGCGCTGGTCCAGCTTCACCAAAGGAAGAAAGGTTAGCGATAAACGTCACGGCGACATCGTGGTCATTACAGGTAGCACCTGCTGGTATTCCTATAAATAGCTGTACAGCTGTAATCCTACCTGTTTTTAATTGAACATTTACATTGTACATGAAAAAATATGTAACTTTTTGTTAGAAATTCTTTTTGTATCGTTTCATGATAGATGACGCTTGTAACGTCCCACCTGAAGGCTTAATTTTATTTTTATTAGAGACGCCTTTGGAATGGCCATCTGCTTGTGTAAGGCAACTTTGGAGGAATCCATTAGCGGAACACAACAGCATGAATGAAATTTCAGCCCTCACTGAATTCGGTGACGTTACAGCTGAACAGAGGGAAGAGAAAGGAAGGAAGGAAGCTTAGGGTTTAACGTCCCGTCGGCAGCGTGGTCATTAGAGACGGAGCTAACGCTCGGATTTTCGGGGAAGGGTGTCGGGGGAAATCGGCCATGCCTTTTGAAAGGAACCATCCCGGTATTTGCCTGGAGTGATTTAGGGAAATCACGGAAAACCTAAATCTGGATGGCCGGAGGTGGATTTGAACCACCATCCTTCGGAATGCGAGTCTAGTGTCTTACCACTGCGCCACCTCGCTCGGTAACAGAGGGAAGATTCAACACAATTGAAAACCGTAGAGGCCTTGGAGAAAGGAGAACCGACAAATAGAGAGTTCCAACTTATAAAAGGGACATTGTATAAGCGTAACTACGATCCACTGGGCTCCAAATGGCTACTGGTCGTTCCAGCTCATCTCCAGCCAGCTATTCTTATTTCTACGATGCTCCAGTATCTGGTAATCTGAGATTCGTGAAGACCCCAAGACAGAATAAGACGCTGGTATTACAGGAAGGGTGTAAAGCACTATATGGGTCACTGGAAAGAGTGCCACCGACGGAAGCATGTGCCGCAATTACCTCCAGGACATCTCGTACCGATTCCACCTGCAGCAGCTCCATTCCACCGAGTTGGGATCGATCTTTTAGGGAGGTTCCCGAAGTCGACAACCGGTAACCAATTTTTAATAGTCTGCACTGACTACCTCACACGCTACGCTGTCACTAAACCTATGCCGACTGCAGATGCTCCAGAGATCGCAAAATTCCTTGTAGAAGACATTATTTTGATGCATGGAGCACGACGTGTAACGATAATCTTATGGTGGAAAAGCTAATCATAACTAGTATCAGAGGTAATTGCACGTTGCAACATTGTCCACAGAATAACAATCGCATACCATCCTCAGACAAGTGGTCTTACAGAACGTTTCAACAAGGCGTTACCAGATATGCTGTCGATGTACGTCGATGTTGTGCAGGAGGATTGGGATACAATACTGCCAGTCGTGACATTTGCTTACAATACCGCAAGACAGGACACCAAAGGCTTCACTCCGTTTTTCCTGCTCCATGGCAGTGAAGCTGAGACGACAATGGATACGCTGTTCCCGTTCCAACCGGACGACACTCAGGATGAAACAGCTCATCACCAGGGTCGAAGAAGAAAGACAGCTGGCTCGTATAAGGACACTGGACGCCCAGAAGGACCGTCAGCGGTATAACGACAAGCACCGACCTGTTGTGTACAGCCCAGGAGATCTGGTATGGATTTTTACTCCTGTACGGAAAGTTGGACTATCAGAAACGTTATTGAAGCGATACTTTGGTCCGTATCGTGTCTTACGTCGCCTGTCAGACGTCACATACGAAGTTGAGGATTATGAGCCGTCGTCGAAACGACAAAAACGAAGAGACATTTTTCACGTCCTGCTCATGAAGCCTTACTACGATCCTGAAGAGCAAATAGGCGACAATGGCTTCTTGTTAAACGACGCTATGGACGGTAATGATACTGATGAAGCCACGACAGGAAAGTCTGTCGTCGATAATCGTGGAGAAGTGGATGATTCTCCAGAACTGCCATACAGAGGACCCATGACAAGATCAAGATCCAGTACATAGCAGCTGGCTGCAAAGAGAACCTAACAGCGGGTCGCTGTTTTTCCAGAAGAGGGAGCAATGCCGCGAGAGCCCAAGTAAACCGATACATATTTTGTAACAAACCATAGCAAAATATAAGTAAATAAAAATAAAAAACTGCCGGCGTGGCGCAGGGGATAGCGTCACTGACTGCGGTGCTGCAGATCGCCGGTTCAATCCCGCCCACTGGCAAAAATTTATTTCTTTGTAATTAACAACTCCAGGATGTTCTACATGTTTCTTATGTTCACTTGAAATTTCTACTTGTTTGTTATATTAACTGTTCTTCTAATTTCTGACACATTCTGTCAGTGTATAAATAGCAGAGCACTCTGCCCGAAAGTTAGTGAGTGTTTCGTGTATATTAAGTTCGCAACAAACCTGCTTTCAGTATAAGTTCAGTTGACAAACCTGCCTTCGAAGTCAAGTCTGCTTCCATTTCAACGCGACAATATTGCTCGTAAGTACATACTTTTCACTGACCGTTAGTTCAATGCATTAACAGTAAGAGGGACGACTTAATGCATATTTTAATATTGAGAAATAGCATTCCACAACACACCAAGATGACGGACAGGCTTCAACTGATGTATGTGCTCGGTATAGATAACGCCATCTCCCTTTACTCTAACCTCCTTGGATCTAATCTACCAGTTACAATCCTAGCTGCCCGCCTCTGAACTGCCTGTTAAGTCCTCCTTTAAACTGACGTGGTGGGGATCCCAAACACTTGAGAAATACTAAAGACGGGGTCGTACAAGCGTTTTATACGCTGTCGCCTTTACAGACAAATCATACCTTCCCAAAATTCTCCCAATAAAGCGACGTCGGCCATTTGCCTTCCCAACAACTATCCTTATATGCTCGTTCCATTTCATATCGCTGTGCAGCGTTACGCCTATGAACTTAACTGACGCCATTCTGTCAAGTATCACACTACTAATTCTGTATTCGAACATTACGGGATTGTTCTCCTGCTCATCTGCATCACCTTAAATTTTTCTACATTTAGCGCTAGTTGCCATTCGTTACGCCACTTAGAAATTTGGAACAAGGTATCCAGCATCCTATTACAGTCGTTCAATGACGACGCCCTTTTGTACACCATAGCATTATCACCTAACAGCCGCAGAATGCAACTCACTCTGTCCATCAGATCATTTATATAGACAGAAAATAATAGAAGTCCTATCACGCTTCCCTGGGGCACCCCTCACGATACCCTTAGTCCTAAATGTTTGTATAGCTTATGGGACTTAACTACGGGGTCATCAGTCCCTACACTTACAAACTGCTTATGAACTAGCTAATACTAAGGACGGCACAAATATCCATGCCCGAGGGGGGGGGGGATTCGAACCCCCGACCGTAGTGGCCGTGCAGACCATGACTGGAGCGCCTCAGTCCCCTCGGCCATCGCGGCCGGCCCTTCGTCCTACATCCATCTTTTGCTTCCATTCAGAAAGATGAAGAAATTTCTCTAACCAATCAATTTCGTTTTTCTCATACAGTTTCTCTTCAAAGATGGCAGGTAATTTCACTTAGAACGAAAACAAATTATACTCTCGGATCTGTTGCAAGGTAGTCAGCAATGATGTCGACTGTGCTACGGAGATGGACTACACGCTGTAGCAATACATTTAAATTTTTTTAAATTAAAATTATATCTGCGACGCTTGTCGCGAGCATCCGTTCTCTCTGCCAGTAAAACTCTGATTATTTTGTTTCATAAGAGACTTTCAAATATTTTGGACGAGCTTTTTGCTGTCGAATAGATCGGATGTCTCTCCTTTGGTCTCTCCACATTGACTATGTAAGTGTGAGCATTTAATTTTTTAATTGTAATAAATAGCACAGTTCAATTGAAATTAATATTGAGTATAGAAAAAAATTCTTTCCCCATTTTTAATTTTTTTTTTTTTTTTTTTTTTTTAATTTTCGTTTCAAATCAAATGTTTGTTAAGCTTATGGGACTTAACTACGTGGTCATCAGTCCCTAAACTTACAAACTACTTATGAACTACTTACGAACTAAGACGGCACAAATATCCATGCCCGAGGGGGGATTCGAACCCCCGACCGTAGTGGCCGAGCTGACCGTGACTGGAGCGCCTCAGTCACCTCAGCCACCGCGGCCGGCAATTTTCGTTTCCAGCATAATTCATAAAATGATGCTTGGTCATTGTTGTAAATTGCTTCGCGTTTGCGGAAGAACATTCCAGACGCGAATTCCACTTACGCAAATTTTGTGTTGAATTTTGTTTCAATGTCTGCAGTAATTCCTCTTTTCTTTAAACGAAGTCCGATAATTTTGCAGTTTTAAATACTAATCGTAATCGGAACTACACACGATCATGGAACTTTAGTATTCGAAGCTTATGCAACCAAGCATCAGTTTACTGTAAAGAAGAAATTTACTATTCCGTACAGGTTCGACTCCAGTGTGATGACTGCAATCTGTATTTTCCCGCCAGTAAAAAAAAAAAAAAAAAACCGCCTTGGTTGCACAGTGGTAGAGTGCCAGACTACAAATCCAAAGGTCGCGGGTTCGATCCCCGCCAGGTTCTAAGAGCTTTATCTGTCACTTTACACTTCTTCCACCTCTGGCAGTATTGCTCACGTGAAAAATACCGAGTAGCACCGTGGTTCGGAACCCACTTAAACTGTAGGTCCCCCTATAACTGGCTGGGTAAGTCGGTTCGAAGGTCGGAGGAAGGCAACGGCATACCACCTCCAAACAGGACCATGCCTGGTAAACCACTGTGGTGTTCAAACCAATCTTCGGATTGTTGACTGCTTTACCTTATTAAAAAAAAAAAAGAAAAAAAAACTGATTCCGCCACTTTCTTTTGTAATTCTGGTGTAGTCTTTATTCTAACTGCTATTGCCGCTAAATACTGATGGCGGAAACTTTCATGTTTTTCTCAGTGTCTCTATCTTTTCAAAATTAATATTCATTGCAATATTTCACAGTTTTAAGATTACCTAATATAGTCGGGTTTGGAGGCGATCTGATCATTTTATAGTTTACAAAATGAACAGCCAAGATCGCACATTAATAATTTATTAAATGACGACCGGTTTCGGTGCACTGTGTCACCATCATCTGGTCTCATACATGTTATAAGGTGGTGATCTTGTTAAAAAATGGGAATAACACAACAAGTGCAACATTGCACTTAGTCACTATATAAAAAATACACTAGTTAAAAACATGATAGCTTACAAAATTTTGTAAGCTGTCATGTTTTTCAACTTGTATATTTTTTATATACTGACTAAGTGCAATGTTGCACTTGTTATTTTATTCCCTTTTTTTTTAACAAGATGACCAGATTATAACATATATGTGACCAGATGATGGTGACTCAGTGCACCGAAACCAGTCGTTATTTAATACATTATTAATGTGCGATCTTGGCTGTTCATTTTGTATACTATTTCACTGTTTGTTAAATTTCAATAACGGTATTAACTTTAATCTTGATAACACCAGCTAAAAAAGAAAAGTATCATTACAACCGTAGGAGCTTACTTAAGCATGTCATCACTAACTGAAAAATGCTTCAGTCGAAACACAGAAGATGCAAATACATTCCTGTTTAAACAACAATGACAGAAAAGTGGGGAACCAGAGTCCCCATACCTCTCTCCTCAGCAAATATTTTGGCATGCGATCATATTCGCGGCTTCTTTACACAGAATATATTTAAGCCTTTTTATACAGTCTCTCATAGTAAAGACGGTCTCTTACACACCATCTCCCTTTTACTGTCACTGCCTAGATTCGTCTCTCCTCTACTTTTTCCTCCCATTACCACTTCCTTCTGTCTGTCTACCACTAGCGATGGGACTGTGCGGCTCGACGACTCTATCGCACAGAGAATTTCTCGTGTTGGTGGCACACAAGCGAATCTCGAGCGAGACCAAAGAGGAAGACAAGTCGCGGTGCGCACGTCATGTCACGTAATCAAGGTAGTCCTGAGCCGGCGCAATCGCTAGCTGATTGACCGGCCGCAGGGACACAGCTCACCGCCTCACAGCGGCCGGCCACTCAGCTAGCGATCGCGCCGGCTCAGGATTACCTTGAGTACGTGACATGGCGTGCGCGCCGCGGCTTGTCTTTCTCGTTGGCCTCGCTCTCGACAACCTGAAAAGAAGTGGCGTTGCGGGGCATACCGCTTTGCTGCGTTTATTTTATTGAACCAAGAAGGTTAGAATAAAGGAGACGGTGTTATCTATGCCGAGCACGTACTGAACCGAACCTGCACTGTCGGAGCTGGGAACCAGTACAATTTCGGATGACTGTGTGCAAATTACGTCCCAACTCCTACGTCTAACGATTCTGTCTGTGCATTTACTGTATCAAATAGAATAAAACAGACTTATCTTGTGTAACTGCTCCTTGCAGTACTGCAAATTACCAAATTAATGTAAGCTTTGGCCCTGTATCATGACATACTAGATGGTTTTAAGCAAGAATAACATAGATATGAAAGGAGCAGCCACAAAATAAGAGGCAGGTATCGGATGATCCGATAGACAACAATAAAATTAGAGCTATGTGTATTTCCGGAATCAACTGGTCAATTAAAGTTTTTTTTTTTTTTTTTTTTAAAGTTTTGAGTGGGGTAGAGCAGGTGTAGATTTAAATAGGTTTCCTTTTGACATTATTTATTGCTAATTAAAACACAAAACAAAATAACAACATATTAAAATACATATAATTAACAGCAACTTTGGCTTGGCTGCCATAGTTTAATATTGGGCTCCAAAGGTAAGAATTACTGACCGAAACAGCAGCAAATCGTAACTCTATCTGATCTCTTACACGTGAAAGACTTGCAACCATACTAAAAGGACATAAAGGACATTTGAATGGTTTACCACCTTGAAGATACTGGCATGCACAACCTACCATCGTTGTTACTTCAAACAGGAGCAGAGGAAAGTTGTCTGAGGTACAGGTTCGTATCCAATAGCTACAACACCATAATTAAACTATATTTTGCGCTGAGGACACCATAACTAAAACTGCTTATTGTGTGACTGGCGTGGTTGTTTGTGACGAATTCTCGTTCTTTAGGAACGTACTTTAGTTATTAGAAAAATATTGTTATTTGTTACAAAATGAATAAGCAAGGTACTGCACAGCTTAACACTTGGATGAAAGTTTCTAAGTGTGAACCAATTTTTAACATACTGATAAAATCACCGGTCTTTCCGGTCACAACCTACTTAAATGAATAAATATCAGTATTCTCTCCAAAATATATGAGCAAAGTGGCCAATTTATAGAACTTCATCTACGCTTCTCAACACGTGGATGAAATGTTTCAGGTGCAAACCCACTTACAGAAATAATATTAAAATCGCCGGTCTTTCCGGTCACACCCTAGTTACATGAATTAATATTAATATTGCCCCCAAAACATGTGAACAAAATGGCCAAATAACAGTACTTCATCTACGATGCTCAACACGTGGATGAGATTGCATGACACAAAGAGGCACAGTTAAATCACAAATAAATTCCGTCCGAAGGTCCATCACATTACTCCATAGATATAAAATAATTGAGCACTACTTCACTGAAAAGCATAGACTAGAGGAGAAGAGAACAAGTTTTTAAGGGAAAACCGTTATGGCCTTGTCTAGAGGCAGACATAGCTAAGTAACTACCTCAAGAAAATTACAGTTAATGTTGAGGCACCGAGAAGGGCGCGGGCAGCAACAAATGAAACTGTAACTCGACTGCCCTTCCACTGCTGCCACGCTCTCCTGGCGAGCGTCTTACACGTTCTCTTCTACTGACTTCCTGCAACTGACCTCCCCTTTTTCTCATCTCCCTTGTCCTCACGCGAAACGGAACCATATTTCGCGCCAAGCGACGCTATTGGCTGAGGGCCTCCCTGACAAAGTCGGCGCCCAAGATGCACCTGACGAACCAGCTATAGTCGGTCACCGACTTTAGCTGCCCGTATCCTCAGACAACCTATCTCTACAAGCTCCACTCCAGTTCTTTGCTACTTACCACCACCTCAGTATACAGCATGCTCTCCTCTCGCCTAAGAAAGGATGGGAAGGGAAAGGAAGTATGGCGCAAGTAAAAAAAAAAAAAAAAAAAAAAAAATCGGAGAAATAAACAAAACCCATTTCTGTATCCTAGTATGATTGACCAACCGACTGATCACCTGAATAGGCGATATTTGAACTGCAAGTGATCCAATTTTGATATTAGGCTCTTTTTAAAACTAATAAAAGTCGTGAAGCGGAACGACGGTTCCGTTTCAATAGGTCAGTAGAAACCTGTCCGCCTTCTTGGTCAGTTTTGGAATGTTATTTATCCGTTGAAACTATGCGTTACGTCGACCCTCCTACTGTTAATGCACTGAACTGACAGTCACTGTAAAGTATGTACTTTCAAACTATATACTTTTTTGAATAAATACTAATAAATATACATCATACTATATTTGAAAACTTACTTTTTATCAGCTAATTTACAATCTTTTAACACGTTGTACATCACGGCAAAACCGTCCGATGTTTTATCCCTGTTTTAAGTGATATAAAACATCAACGATACAATACGATCACTTCTCCAAACCTTAGCAATATGGTGAATGCAGGCTTCACTTTATCAGCGTAAGGGCGTCTTCCTGTATTCTAACCTCCTTGTATTGAACTGTCTGCTGGCGCTCATGGGCAACGCTCGCAACTCGCTGTGGTCATTATTCAGATATGGACATACGAAAACAAAAGTCGTGGAGCTTTCAGTACTTCATGACTGTTGCAACACACATTTTATAACCCTCCGCAGAGTATCAAAAAAATAAAATAAAATAAAATAAAAGAGGCATTATATGACATTTAAATTTACACAATTATCTAGCAACCAAACACATACGTTCACGGATACAAAAGCGCATTCTTCCATTACTGCAAGTCAGACAAAATACCAAAATAGGTATATATTTATGTTATCCATTCCAACTAAAGAAATTCGCTAAAAAGGTTGGATGGAGACGGAAACAGTCCGCAGATATCGGGACACTGTAATTTTTAATTTGGCTCCGATAACATAGGCTGTGTGTCACAATTGACAGTATGCAAACTTTTGGACAGTTTTTGGTGAGAAGAAGCAACAGTCAGTATTGTAGTTGCAAATCGTGGTATCATAGCTTTAAGCTGGAATTATAAGCAAGAAAGCTGAAGTCTTTGCAGGTACTTAAAACGCTGGCAAAAACCTAAGATACTGTAAGCAGTGCTGAAATTTTTTCTACAATGAATATAGATAAGGAGTTTTGGGTGTACTATGTTGTAGCATATCTCTCTCATTTAACAGTAAATGCATGTGGAATGCATATATGTTTCATGTGAGACGTGCCTTAAAAATAATTCTATGGTTTTTGTCTTCTGACAAACGTTCTACTACTACTGCTACCACTACTACTAATCAGTACAAACAAAAGAAAGCCATATACTTGAAACCAATGTGTAAAGTACAAACTCTTCGTTACACGTACACAACGATTACGACTGTTCTGACTCAAAGATTTCTTCTGGAGTAGTTTCGCTCAGCCTCCACAAAATGCAACACGGTTGACAACTTCTGAAGAGTACTCAAGAATTTATCGAGAATTTGCCTTACCTCCCGCGTTTGTCGAGCATGCGCATAGCCCATCCCTATCTACCTGTGCATCTGACTTCATCTCCGTCTCTCTCAATTTTGGCTGCCTTTAACTGCCATTCTCTACGTCCCATGCCTTCTTCTCTTACATCGCTACTGCCTCTTTCTGACAGTTTGCACTGTATACCTATCTTTGCGGTCGCTTTGCTCGGGCTACTAATGTCTTGACTGAGAAATTAACATGTAAGTACAGCAGGAGGGGAAAAGCGGACAAGATTTTTGTTATTCAAATTCGTCAATTTGGAGGATCCAGATCCCCACATTCATCTCTGTCTTTCAATTTCACTCTTTTTTCTTGCACTGTTACTGTCTCGATCCATTAATCTTTTCTCTTCTACTGTCACTGCCTGTCTACCACAACAACTATCTGTGTTCTCTTTTTCTTTCCCACTCAGACTTCGTCACTCTGCTACTCTCTTTCAGCACACAAAGCACGAATATATTCGCATGCTAAAAGTTGGGGGGGGGGATAAAATTTCCATATCTCCTCTGAATTTTATACGCTGTATGTACAAATGTACAAATGCCACCCCCATGAACCACAGACATTACCGAGGTGGGGTGGCTTGCGTGCCTCAACGATGCAGATAGCCGTACCGTAGGTGCAACCACAACGGAGGGGTATCTGTGGATAGGCCAGACAAACGTGTGGTTCCTGAAGAGGGGCAGCAGCCTTTTCAGGGGCAACAGTCTGGATGATTGACTGAGCTGGCCTTGTAACATCAGCTAATGTGGCTTTGCCACACGGTTACTGCGAACGGCTGAAAGCAAGGGGAAACTACAGCCGTTACTTTTCCCGAGGACATGCAGCTCTACTGTATGAAAATATGATGATGGCATCCTCTCGGGTAAAATATTCCGGAGGTAAAATAGTCCCCCATTCGGATCTCCGGGCGGGGACTACTCAGGAGGATGTGATCATCAGGAAAGACAATACTGGCATTCTACGGGTCGGAGCGTGGAATGTTAGATCCCTTAATCAAGTAGGAAAATTAGAAAATTTAAAAAGAGAAATGGATAGGTTGAAGTTGGATATAGTGGGGATTAGTGAAGTTCGGTGGCAGGATGAACAGAATTTCTGGTCAGGTGAGTACAGGATTATAAATACAAAATCAGTTGGGGGTATCACAGGAGTAGGACTGATAATGAATAAGAAAATAGGAATGCGGGTAAACTACTATGAGCAGCACAGTGATCGCATTATCATTGTCAAGATAGATACGAAGCCAACACCGACAACAGTAGTACAGGTTTATATGCCAACTAGCTCTGCCGATGATGAGGATATAGAAGAAATATATGAGGAGCTAAAGGAAATTATTCAGACCGTTAAGGGAGAGGAAAACTTAATTGTGATGGGCGACTGGAATTCGGTAGTAGGAAAAGAAAGAGAAGGAAAAATAGTAGGTGAATATGGACTGGGCAGAAGGAATGAAAGAGGAAGTCGCCTGGTAGAATTTTGCACGGAACATAATTTAATCATAACAAACACGTGGTTTAAGAATCACAAAAGAAGGTTGTATACTTGGAAGAGACCAGGAGACACTGGAAGGTATCAGATAGATTTTATAATGGTAAAATATAGATTCCGGAATCAGGTTATAAACTGCAAGACATACCCAGGGGCAGATATAGACTCTGACCATAACTTGTTAGTCATGAACTGTAGGCTGAAACTGAAAAAACTGCAGAAAGGTAGGAAAATAAGGAGATGGGACCTAGATAAATTGAAGGAACGTGAAGTTCTGGTGAATTTCAGAGGGAGATTTAGGCAACAATTGACAGAAACAGGGGGAAATAAAACAGTAGAAGAGGAATGGGTAGCATTGAGAGATGAAATAGTGAAGGCAGCAGAGGACAAAGTAGGTAGAAAGGCAAGACCTGCAAAAAGTCCTTGGATAACACAGGAGATACTAAATTTAATTGATGAAAAGAGAAAATATAAAAATGCAGTAAATGAAACAGGCAAAATGGAGTACAGACGACTAAGAAATGAGATTGATAGGAAGTGCAAAATGGCTAAGCAGGAGTGGTTAGAAGCCAAATGCGCCAAATGCAAATCTGTAGAAGAATGTATAAGAAGGGGAAAAGTAGATACCGCCTACAGGAAAATCAAAGAGACATTTGGGGACAAGAAAAGCAATTCTACGAATATCAAGGACTCAGATGGGAAACCAGTTCTCAGCAAAGAAGGGAAAGCTGAAAGGTGGAAAGAGTACATAGAGCAGCTCTACAAAGGAAATGAACTTAGAGACGATGTTGTAGGAAGGGAAGAGGAAGTAGATCAAGATGAAATAGGAGATACTATACTCAGAGATGAATTTGACAGAGCCTTGAAAGACCTAGGCCGGAACAAGGCCCCAGGAGTAGATGATATACCTTCAGAGCTACTAAAGTCTCTGGGAGAGCCAGCCATGACAAGACTATTTGGACTGGTGTGTAGGATATATGAGACAGGCGAAATGCCCTCAGACTTTAAGAAAAATGTAATAATCCCCATTCCAAAGAAATCAGGTGCAGACAGGTGTGAAAATTACAGAACCATCAGTTTGATAAGTCATGGTTGCAAAATTTTAACACGAATTATCTACAGGAGAATGGAAAACCTGGTAGAAGCTGACCTAGGGGAAGATCAGTTTGGATTCAGGAGGAACGTAGGAACCCTGGAGGCAATACTCACTTTACGTCTTATCTTAGAAGATAGATTAAGGAAAGGCAAATCTACATTTTTAGCCTTTGTAGATTTGGAGAAAGCGTTTGACAATGTTGACTGGACTACACTCTTTCAAATTCTGAAGTCAGCAGGGGTACAATACAGGGAAAGGAGAGTTATCTACAACTTGTACAAAAGCCAGACCGCAGTTATTAGACTCGAAGGGCATGAAAGGGAAGCATCAGTTGGGAAGGGAGTAAGACAGGGTTGTAGCCTTTCACCGATGTTATTCAATTTGTACATTGAGCAGGCGATGAAGGAAAGCAAGGAAAATTTTGGAATAGGGATTAAAGTTCAGGGGGAAGAAATAAAAACATTGCGTTTTGCTGATGACATTGTAATTCTGTCAGAGACAGCAAACGACCTGGAAGAGCAGTTGAATGGAATGGACAGTGTGTTGAAGAGAGCGTACAAAATGAACATTAACAAGAGCAAAACAAAAATAATGGAATGCGGTCTTAGAAAATCAGGCGATGCTGAAGGAATTAAATTAGGTAACGAAACAATGAAGGTGGTAGATGAGTTTTGTTACTTAGGTAGTAAAATAACATGCGATGGTCGCAGTACAGAGGATATAAAATGCAGAATGGCAATGGGAAGAAAAGCATTTTTGAAAAAGAGAAATTTGCTAACATCGAATATTAATTTAAGTGTAAGGAAGTCTTTTCTGAATGCATTTGTGTGGAGTGTTGCCTTGTATGGGAGTGAGACATGGACGATAAACAGTGCGGACAGGAAGAGAATAGAGGCTTTTGAAATGTGGTGCTACAGAAGAATGCTGAAGATTAGGTGGGTAGATCGCATAACTAATGAAGAGGTACTGAACAGAATTGGTGAGAAAAGGAATTTTTGGCATACCCTAACTAAAAGAAGGGATCGCTTGGTAGGACACATTCTTAGACATCGAGGAATCGTAAATTTAGCATTGGAGGGAAGTGTGTGGGGTAAAAATCGCAGAGGGAGGCCAAGAGACGCGTATAGTAAGCAGATTCAAGTGGATATGGGTTGTCGTTCTTATGAGGAGATGAAAAGGCTTGCTCAGGATAGAGTAGGGTGGAGAGCTGCATCAAACCAGTCTCCGGACTGAAGACCATAACAACAACAACATGTACAAATGAAATTCAAACAAACGTGTCTTTACCTGTGCAAACTCTTTAAAATCTGTTGGAGTAATACCTTAATTTGATGCTGCATACTAACTTTGATGAATAACGAAAATAAAATCAAGCCTTCGCCGAGCTAAGATATCGAACTGTCAGTTATGAAAAAATCAATTGTTTACGGAAATTTATTTAAATCGGATAATAAGTTTCATGGAGGTAGCAACGTCGTCCGTTAACTCATTTGACACTTTTGGTACCCAAGTATCTACGTTTCTCGTGTGTCTTGATAAAGCATATAAATTTTCTAGAAGGAGAAAATAGCGTTTTAGATAATTTCTTCTAATAAAATACTGGAGCTTAAATGATTTGTCGTGCAAATGGCTTAGGCGTTTCTTTACGACATTAAGGTAAATTAAGAAAAAACTAAAGTGTATACATTAGAAACATGCATCTGAAATTTGTAAGCATAACCTTAAAATTGCCAATTGTGGGTGGTTGCTGTGCTCCCAGAGAAAGAATTTCAGCCCTTATTGACCAGAACCTCCAACTAATTGTTCGAAACCTAGTCATCCATATCCAAGATACCAACCACTTCCTTCACAGTCTCACCTCCCCTTTACTTCGAGGATCTTTACTTGTCACGGTTGGTGCCACTTCGCTATACACCAATATCGCATATGCTCATGGTCTTGCTGCTTTTGAACATTATCTTCCTCCGGGTATTTATTTATTTATTCCTGCCCTGAGTTTGTACTTCTCCTATCCCTTCTCTCTCTATCCATCTCCTTTTTTCTAAAAATCATGTTACGCTTTCTTGCACAAAATACAAAATTATAAGTGCAGTATCCAAAGACAGATAGTAGCCAAAATACAAATGATATATAAAATTCCTATAACCTTATTTCTATTGAATTATATGTTGTAGAATTGTATTATTTTTAAGGTATATATTCATTTGTACAAGTGCTGTATGTCTGTAAAATCTCTTGGGAATACAATTACTAGTAAAGAAGTAATAGATTAGAACTTGGTGCGTGATGGAGCGGTTTTCCACGACCGTTGCTGTTTATGTGCTCATATCTCATGAACTACGTGTCGTAGTTTGATACAATTTAGAAGGTAGTTTTAACTATATGTATGTTTACAGTCTGCGACTATAGTTTGTAGTGTAGATATTATAAATTGCAACGTCATAACGAACGCCGTAAGTTTAGTCCATGAACAGCTGAAACGTAGTAATCGAGAAACGTTTTTCCTTTCATTATTTTGCTATGGTTGTCAGCGAGATATAGTTCAGTGAAGGTTTGAAATTATGTTTAAAGTTTTTTTTGCAAGTCGCTAAGTAATCTCGTTCTCGTATACTGTATTCATAAAGTCTCGTCGTATTGTGTGGCAGTTTCTTTCAACTGTATTTTTATGACGTATCTCCCGAACCATGTGTCGTATGTGGTTCTTACCCAGACAGCATTGTTATCTTACGGTAAGGAATATGTGCACCAAATTTCGTTGAAATCGGTTTAGTGGTTTAGGAGGAAATCTGCAACATTTTCAGGTAATGCACCAGTTTTTCTCGCATCTCATTGTTTATGACGTCATATCTCTTGAACTATGTGTTGTGCGTGATCCTTATGGTGACCGTCCTCACGGATTGAAACTTACGTGTGCAAAATGTCATAAATATTGGAACAAAACTGTAGATTTGTATGCAATACGTACACACAAACACAGAAACATTCGAACATTCTGCTTTATATGTAAAGATCTTTGATTTCGTAATTTTCTGTACCGGTATGTATCTCGTAACGGACAATGAGAACCTGTGAGCATTGACGATTTGTTCATCCAGCGAACTCGGATATAGTCGACACAGCAAGTTCATTTTAATCCACTATCATGTTTTGCGCCTGAAAAAAAAAAAAAAAAAAAAAAAAAAAAAAAAAAAAAAAAAAAACTTTTCCTCAGGTTATGGCTATATGGCGGACTGGCCTTTTAGTGACGAGTGGCTACATTGTGGACCGCGGAACTTACGTTGGAGAGGCCTACACTAATTTAAATAAAGTATGGTGGGAGGAATTTCAGAAAATCTCAAGAATTTTTCCTCAAATACAAAGTAAAAGAATAATCAAAGCATTCTAAGCTTTCTCGTGTAGGTGTTTGGCTTTGGAACGGCAAAATTCAGATGCTAAATATCTCATTTAAAACTGTCTCCATCAAAAAAACAACTGTACTGCGGTAGAGTGTTCCTGAAATAAGCATTCTCGGTATTCGAACCGGATTAAGACCAATGAAAGCGGCCCTTAGAAGCTTAATGGAATTTCTGTTAATTTTTGGACTTAAAACGCTTCGTAATTAGCTTTCTGTCTAGGTCATATTCTTTGCGATTCAGTCCTTTGATGAATAGTTCCGTGTAGGCGGAAAAGATCCCAGGTATTATATCTTTGCGAAACCCCAAAGTAACGGAAAGACAGACGAATGTAGCTGACGAACTTTCCTTTGAAACTTCTTGAGCATATTGAGGTATTCGAAACAGGGTTATCCAAAGATTCGAAGGTTTATTAAAATTAACTCGCGTGAACGTTCTCATGTTTTACTCGACATTGTATCTTCCAAATGACAGATTCAGATTTCTAGATTTCTGAATGGCGATCGACACGGTGCAATGTCACTTCTGATAATGACACGATTATACGTTTTCAAATATATGCTATTAGCCGGATGGATTTTGTACTTATTGCGCTCAGTACGTTATATAATTTTTAATTCAATCTTCATTATGACATTTAATAATTTTATTAAATATATTTACAGGAAGCAGACATAATTACCCATGTGAATAAGATTCATATTATTTGGTTGGATCAAACAAACACAGCGCTGTCCGCAGAATGAAATGTAACATCGGAAGTTTTCATTGTTGATTACGATCCCATAAGAAGTAATACAAAGACGTACACGCCTTCCTGACTATCCTATTGTCCATGAGGATAAGGAACTGTGTCGCTTTTCTTCTTCGCCTAGAAGACGTGAAAACGTTAATAATATAAATTGGAACTGTCGTAGACCCAAAAGGGTTCTTTTCCCACCATGGTATGTTGTATTCATATTTGAAAATATATTGGTATCTGTTAATTATTATGTCATTTGCGCTAAAAACTTAAGGTTTCCTTAAAGCTAAATTAACTCACAAAACGTAGATATTGTTTATTTACATTACACTGCTGGGCTGCCTTCGAAAATTGAATATCAATCATTTACATAATTGCATGTAACAAATGGAAATAGTATTATATTCCACTAACAGTCAATTCTTTCCAGCATGATAGACAAAAGTAATAATTCAGTTGTAGTAATGCACAGGCAATCGTTCGAAAATAGAAAGCAACCTCGAAAGTCTGCAGGAAATTAGAAGAGTAAAAGAATGAAGGTAACGGGAGAAATACAGATTTACACAATACCAAATATGGAGAAAATGTTCTTTATGAGGTAAAGTCTTCAAAATCCTTTAATAGTGTTGAGGCACTTTTAATACAATAGTATAAGATTTGGTTAGTATGAAATAAATGTCGACAGTACTCTCAGATGATCATAACAATCAAGTATTTGATACTCAGCCTCACGCTAACATGTCCATCAACTACTGTTAAACAACCAGTGTTGGAGTGCACTGTTGTTATTTGTGTCAAGGGAATTCCTTCTTTATCAGTGGCAAAATAAGTAATGCAATAGTGTAACACTGCACGACGGCCCCCAATTCTATACCCCTCTCTCTGCCCCTATGCTCGAGACCCCGCCGCATGCCTCGCCTTCTCTTGAGCAGCTAGACTACCTAGAACACTCGCATGTTGTGCCCTGTTGCTGATCTGTCCCCTCGGCCAATGCCGGCGCACAGTAACACCCAAAAGTGGGAAAAACGAATGTATGTTTGACAATTTGCACGAAATACTTTTCCTTATTTATGACTCATTGTGTATACAGAGTGGGTGGTCCATCCGAAGTTTCGGATGAGATTATCTCGAAAACTATACAGCGGGTAAACATAGTGGGTAAGACAAGTTCATAAGCTCAGAGGGGGTATCAAATGATACTACATGTGAACTCCGGTCCCTGGCCCCTTGAGTTGGGGCTGGGGCTTTTAAATCTTAAATGGCAACCCCGTTTTTTATTACAGAATCAGATTCTCCGTTAAAGAGTTATGAAGTTTTGTCTGAAACATTGTAAAACGTTTATCAGATGGCGCTGAAATCTGGAAAAAATTAAAATTGGGGAAGACACTCCGATTTATTTCGAATGATCGAAACCGATACAAAATGTGCACAAAGAATTGGTGCACATTTTGTATCGACTTTATGTGTCCTTCTTACATATATATATATATATATATATATATATATATATATATAGGGAAATGAAAGTAATGTGCCACCGCCACTTTGACCCTAATAAAAAAAAAAATAACCTCAACTTTTTCAGGCGTGGGCAACTAACTAAAACTTCCCCTGGAAACTACATATATAAGGGAAAAGAAAGAAAGAAAAGGAAGGGGAACGTGTAGGAGACAAAACAAAGAAATTCTCTTTATTCACATTACTATGATTATATTTCATTATTTTCATTTATTTATTTATTTTTATTTAATAGATCTTGATGTTCGTTGTACAGTTCAGAAGATCACAGTTCCCTGCGGCTACTAATGTTAGTCACGACTTCTCCTAGAATGTGCATGCCGTTAAACACTTCAAGTAGGGACAGCAGTTCAAACACTGTAAATTCTTCTCTATTGACTGAACACATTCCAGCTGCGGGGAGGGTCGTTGAAAGAATTCCCTAGTAAGTTTGAAAAGTATTGTCTGTATTGAGGATGTGGTACAACTCTGTAATGGCAATCCGTGAGATAAGTCCAAAAATCAAGTTTCGATTTTGCAGTACGTTCAAAAAGATAGTATATGACATGTCCGCGAACCCAATTTACAGCATTGGTCTTAGCCATTGGAAAATACACACGGTCCGGAAATGAGAACGAATGAGGAGTAATACTTTCTGGAATATTTCTCGTGAGGATAGCTATAATACGGCGAATCAGTTGCCAAATGTCAGTAACAGTACGCCGGCCGCGGTGGCCGAGGGGACTGAGGCGCTCCAGTCACGGTCTGCACGCCCACTACGGTAAAAAAAAAAAAAAAAAAAAAAAAAAAAAAAAAAAAAAAAAAAAAAAACCTTTCGTTAAGCTTCAGGGACTTAACTACTACGGGGTCACCAGTCCCAAAACTAACAAACTACTTACGAACTAGCTAACACTAACGACGGCACAAATATCCATGCCCGAAGGGGGATTCGAACCCCCGACCGTAGTGACCGTGCAGCCGTGACTGTAGCGCCTCAGTCCCCTCGGCCACCGCGGCCGGCCCACTACGGTCGGGGGTTCGAATCCCCCCTAGGGCATGGATATTTGTGCCGTCCTAGTTCGTAAGTAGTTCATAAGTAGTTTGTAACTCCGTAGTTAAGTCCCATAAGCTATACAAACATTTGAACATTTAGTAACAGTACCGCAAACAACTAGGTAGGCGCTTTAGACCACTCAGCTAACACAGCGTTGCAGCCAAAGAGATTACACGGACTGTCTTAAAGCACGTCTCCCTCCACACCACATACTTTAATTCTGCCTCATGTTCCCAGTGAAATGCGTGTCAAGTTGCCAGGGCTCTCCTATATTGGAATAGCGTCCCAGCAAAGGACGCGAATGGGAACGATACCGCCTTGTTCCTCAGGCAGAGGTGATATAAGTATCAACAATTAATACAATTCCTTGAGACAACATCGTCTCCTTATACCAAAGACAATAAACATAAGAAAAGACATCGAATTAAAGTTCTCGTTATACCAAAGATAATTGTGGTGTCGCACAAGTCCAAAGTGTGCGCCACCTACTTTCGCCGCGCGCCGCCATGCACGCACGGCGCGGCGTTCTTACGACGTCAGCCACGAGCGACCTCTGCTACAACTCCGCTCGTGGCCACCACTGAACGACATCGTTCACTTGGGACTGAGATAGGAACCAGTTAACACTTGGGAATCAGATAGGCACCAGTGAAGACTTGGCTATTGGATAGGCACTAGGAATCAACAGTAGGCAGGCCTCTATATAAACTATGTATCAGCATTCTGCAGTCAAGAACAATGTAAAAGTTATTTATTGTATAAATACTGTGCAATATATATCTCTTTCTAATTTACTCTAGTGTTTATAGTTTCTGCTGTCCCACTGGCTGCTCACCTCCGTACCTGCACAAGCGTGCATTCTTTATTCTTGTGTCGGTCTCTTTTTTACTCGGCCACCGACACCTACAACCGGCGGAAACGAAACACAAAAGTGGCGAAGAGGCTGGGACACAAAAGTGGCGACGAGGCTGGGACACAGAAGTGGCGACGATTCTGGGACACAAAAATAATACATATAAGAAGAGACATTGAATTAAAGTTTGCGATATGTTAGTTCGAATCCCGGCGCCAGAACAAATTTTAATTCAATGCCTCTCCTTATATTTAATACCTTTTATAACGAGACAATATTGCCTCAAGGATTTGTATTATTTGTTGATAGTGTGGATTAGCTTTTCGGTAGTTAGAGTGTGAAGCTCGTGTACTGTCAGAGTAATAAAAAGTGTAGTGCGCCTTTCGCGAGTGACAAGTAGCGGCTCCAGACGGAGGCAGCGCAGCGCAGCCTCGGCGCGACGCTCGCTTGTCCTGGCGCCGCCGGCCGCCTTAACACGTCGCGTCGCCGCTGGCGTCCTGCCTGCCGCTTGCCGCTGATCCGGATCAGCGGCTGACGCTCGCGCTGACGCCGCAGCCGCAGCCGTGGCCGGCGCGACGGCCCAGCTGATCCCCGTGTCGACGACGCGACGGCGACGCCGACGTCCCAGCCACGCCGCCGTGTCGTGTCACGAGGCCGGGCGTATAGTGCAGGCGCTGGTATCGGTCCCGATAAAGAGTGTTGCTGCAGGTACAGATTTAATGAACCTCTGTGAAAATGCAGCGAGAGAAGCAGCTCGATAAAATGTGATAATTTTTCAAAACAGTGCCGAAGATAAATTGCTTGTCAACCTACTCTAACAGTATTGTTGTTCCCAGAATGAAACTTTCACTCTGCAGCGGAGTGTGCGCTCATATGAAATTTCCTGACAGATTAAAATTGTGTGCCGGAACCGGGACTCGAACCTGGGACCTTTGCATTTCGCGGGCAAGCGCACTACCGACTGTGCTATCCCGACACGACTCACGATGACGCCTGGCGGAAGTAAAGTTGTGAGGCGGCATCGTGAATCGTGTCGGGATAGCACAGTCGGTAGTGCGCTTGCCCGCGAAAGGCAAAGGTCCCAGGTTCGAGTCCCGGTTCCGGCACACAATTTTTATCTGCCAGGAAGTTTCAGTATTGTTGTTGTTATTGTGGTCTTCAACTCAGAGACTGGTTTGATGCAGCTCTCCACAATACTCTATCCTGAGCAAGCCTATTTAAAATTTAAACACGTCGCTCACATCCAATCTGAACCTGTCAGGTTGCCGAACTCTCCAAACATAACCCGAAAGGCATGGGTCAACAGAATCAGATGGCTACAGTGTTTTCAAACTTACGAAAACCACTTTATACGACATAATAACAATCATTACTAGAAAAATTACTACCAAATCAGCTTTTAATACACACATGAGGTCCTGCAGGAACATTGTATGCATCTTGCAAAATAATAAGAGTGCTATACAGTTGCTGTATATGTTAATACAAAGTGACCTGTTACTATATTCATTACTATCTTTAGACGTTTTGGGTAAGAAACGTTTATTCCGATTCTCCTATTACAATCTGATTATCATCAAATACCCACGTCATAAAATTAAAGTTACCCGTAATTCATATATGTTGTCGTTGTGGTCTTCAGTCCGGAGACTGGTTTGATGCAGCTCTTTGCCTTGTTCTACCCAGAGCAAGCTTCTTCATCTCCTTATAAGAACGGCAACCCACATCTGTCTGAATCCGCTTACTGTATCCATCTCTTTGTCTTCCTCTGTGGTTTTTACGCCACACACTTCCCTCCAACACTAAATTCACAAATCCTTGATGTCTCAGAATGTGTCCAACCAATCGATCCCTTCTTTTAGTCAAGGTATGCCAGAAATACCTTTTCTCCCCAATTCTGTTCATTACCTCATCATTAGTTACGCGATTCACCCACCTAACCTTCAGCATTCTTCTGTAGCATCACATTTCAAAAGCCTCTGTCTCTTCCTGTCAGCACTGTTTATCGTCCATGTTTCACTCCCATACAAGGCAACACTCCACACAAAAGCCTTCAGAAAAGACTTCCTTAGGATTAAATCAATATTCGATGTTAACAAATTTCTCTTTTTCAAGAACGCTTTTTTACCCACTGCCATTCTGCATTTTATATCCTCTGTACTGCGACCATCATTTGTTATTTTACTGCCCAAGTAACAAAACTCCATTACCCAAGTTTTGCTCTTGTTGATGTTCATCTTATATGCACCTTTCAGTGCACTGTCCATTCAGTTCGACTGCTCTTCCAGGTCCTTTGCTGTCTCTGACAGAATTACTATGTCGTCGGCAAAACGCAATGTTTTTTTAATTCTTCACCGTGGTGAACTTTAATTCCTTCTCCAAATTTCTCCTTCCTTTCCTAACAGTATTACCGATTCGAAATATTTAAATTCAACCGTTGCAGGGCATCGAAATAAATCCAATTTAAAAGTTGAAAATTCGTGGTGGAGTGGTATTCGAACCGCGATATCCTGCTTCGGGGACAGCGGTCGCCTTAACCAATTGCGCTATATACGCACGCTTCGCTTCCAACCCAAATTCTCAACTTATAGCTATGATGGTACTGTCCCCTGCCTGTTAGGATCAAAGTATATTACAAACTAGCTAAAGCCAGCCACGCTTTTCATGTGCGATAAATAGATTAAGGAAGGAAGGAAGCTTAAGGTTTAACGTGCCAGCCATAAAAATAATGATTTTATTATGTGGCAACCAGTTTCAGCACCTCCTTAGTTTCATCTTCAGGCCATAAATAATTAGAACAAATATTCAGCAGTCAAATCTCTAAATCCCGTAACACATCTTATGATAAAAAAAGTGAAGAACAAGGAAAAACAAAATATATAGATATAGACGGTCATGAAGTGATATAATGGCCTAATGAAACTTTTCAGAGGTCTCATAACATTTTTTACCCTCGTTTGAGCACATTTAGAAAATCTGTGACAAGCTTAGGTGTACCTCTTCTTCGAATTTCATGTGTATCACAAAACATAAAGTTCAAGTTACTATTCTGTCATCCAGAAGCAAGATGTTTATTAGCACGTTAGGTGTCAGAAATTAAATTTGCGAGATATCGATAATTAACAGGATGTGTTACTGCATATTTCTTACTATCTTATGATCCTGACTGGCTATGATACCTGCACCTTTTTTCTTAATTTATAGAGCAGATGTTATTGCTGACAGTATCCTGATACAATGATTCTATTGAACATTTCTGCACCCCCACAACATACTCTTCTGTCATCAGTGGTATTCACATAGTACATATTTGTTTAATTTTGGTCTTTGACCACACGGTTTTAAATATTTTTCACTCCTCTTTCTAAACGTCATCTCCACAATCCCTCTTCCTAACTCTTCCTGTTTTGATTGTTATTTAGACGTATTCAGAAAAAGACCCACAACTCCTTGTCGCAGATTGCTCCTGTGATTCTTCGTCCGATTCTGACTTTGACATGCCTTTTCTTACTTACTCTTACTTCTTCCCTTTTATTTACGTTTTCAAACAATTGACACTTCTTTATAAATTATCCGTCGTCCCTCCCCATTCCTTCCTTCCATATCGATCTTTCCTTACCCCTGCCACCCTCCCCACCCCCACACCTTCTCAAATAGTACACCTCTATTTATCTTTATATGTATCTTTACACCTGTTGTTGGTCCACATTATAAGTTGCTATGAGTTTTCATACTAAGCGGACAAGAATAATAGTTTCATATTTTTTGGTTCACTGTAGTTGAATGATTACATTACATTCTCTCTGTGAGGCATTATTTCACAGGTTGCTGGATGAGTGACGTGTTTAAATTTTCGTGACCTCAACCCAGTTATATGACCTTTTCGTGGTACAACTACTATATGAAGTCAATTATAAGATTTTTCGATGGACAAGGACGAAGATAACAAGGGCTTCATATATTACAGAACACTATGCCTAGAATGAAGGAAAAAAAGATAGCAGGAACGAAGATACTAACACACAGTATCGATTTCAGGCCTTCCACTGGTCTGCAGTACGATATTGGAAAGCAGGAAGCAGTTAGTGCTGATTTGATGGGTGTCAGGGGGGGGGGGATTTTTTTAAAATGAAAATCACTTTGTTTAAGGATTGAAGTCTACTTTCCAGTGGTCCACTGGTAGCAGTGAAAGTACAAGCTTCGACTAATTCGTTATATACCCAAATAATTACAAATGTTTTGAGGACAATGTGAATTTCACACCTGTTTTCGCGCTCATTTAATTGCCGTTTTACGGTTTATTTGAAAGTGACTGCTAGCATATGCAGAAGCAATTTTCTGTTTCATTGTTTAAATCCATTTACTGTAATTCCGGGCTGCTTTCGTTCACATTCAGAAAACTACAAGGGTTGGAACTTAAATAGTGACAACACTGCTGTGGAGACACTATGTAGTGCAATCTACTATTGTCGCTGATAGCACACTTTGTTGACATACCGACCTTACCTCCGAGCAAATACACTCGCCCGTCCCGCGTCACAAGCGTGAGCACAGTCGAGAGAAACACAATCACTTGAAAGCGAGCAGTCTAACGTAACGGTGTCACTATGTTTTCGAAATAGGAACAACGGAGTTGGGTCAAGATTGAATTACCGGAGCATGTGAAAATTTGCATCACGGTGAATACCGCACTAATTGACGGATTCCAAACCGCTAAAATACCGCAATATATTCACGTGATAAGACCGATTTATCGAACAAAATAACAGAAGCATTACATGTATGAAAAACTAGTGTGGAAAGTAGCTTCATTGAAAAATTTTATCGTCACATTTCTCGCCCCATCCATGTCAGTAGCTAGCCGATGAGTTTGATATATTGCAAATACGGAACATAACCTTAAAATTATTGTTGCGATATCAAAATACAAACTTATGGGTAACGACTAGTTCAGTGAGAATCGATATGATGAAAATGGTTGGAATAAGAGATTTGGTTGACAATGAAGACGATGTCAATATTTTAGACGATCTAGAGGTCATTGCTCCTATAATGCGACTAGATGCATTTATGTTCGCCCAAATCATTTTGAATGGTGAGATGATGCAGAATGTGTTACGCTATTTCGTCTTGGAAACGCTACATGGAAAACTCCACGACCATCTCAAGAGTCCAACAGATAGTTACGTATTTTGTAAGTTATGTCATAATAGAAAACAGAATACATCATTTATGCCTGCAAGCATATTAATCCAGTATTTGGTTAAATTGTACCATGCTTCTCGCCGGGCTGCAGTGGTTATGTTGGCATCAATGGTTACGACGGCAACTCCGACGACCAATAAATGTTTTTTCGTGACAACTTCAATTAAAACGAAAATTATTTTTTTCTGAACGGACAAGGGTACAGACAAGAACCTGTCAACCATAAGCAAGTACAGTATTAATTTTGCTGCGAGTGAAACGAGCAGCAATAACATTTACTCTGTTACTCGTGAAAAATATTAACACAATTCTACACTTCATTGTTTATCTGTTGCCAACATAAGCACTGGAGCCCGGCGAGAAGCGTCGTAAAATTTTTCCCAGTATTTACTTATGCTTGTTGCGCCTAGTGTGAGGCGTAAAATGTGATTGCTTCCTCCGATCTACAGGAACAGTATACTTTTTGCCTATGTGAAAGCTTGCACTAAGATACTACGCACTTGGCATATTACCGTACTAAGCCCTAAGCATATTTCGCTCCAGTCACGGTCTACACTGCCACTACGGTCGGGGGTTCGAATTCCCCTTCGGGCATGGATATTTGTGCCGTCCTACTTCGTAAGTAGTTTGTAAGTTTAGGGACTGATGACCCCGTAGTTAAATCCCATAAACTATACAACTATCAATCAACCTAAGCATGTTTACTGTCCTACATTTTCTGTTGAAAGCACTGAATTCATTTGCCACACGTGATCATGTCGCTTTTTTCTTCTCCTTCCATGTCGTGGCGTCCGTTTATTTTACATTCCAATTCACCCTAAAATTTCTCTATTGAGGACACAACACACTCGCACTAACGTCTTATAAAATTCGAGTTTCTTTTACGTTTGTTTTCCATAACGCTGATTAACAACTATCTGCTAACCTCTTTCCTGATAGTTAAATAAGGGAAACAGCTGTTTATTCAGACAGCACTTTCATTTGTTTCTATTGCCAACCTAGTCGAAATATATCGTACCTTCTCGTTTTCTCCAGGTTAGCAAACGAGAGGTGTATCTGGCAATGACAAACGCTATGCACGTAACGAGCACATTTAACTGGACATTAAAGTCTTCCTCTCGTTTTGTAACGAGAAGATTAACGAAAGATGGACGAACCGGCCCTAAATGTTCTGCCAGTGGAACGTAGTCTTTGGTACGCTTTCCCTACAATATTTACTGTGTGTTCTTTCCAATTTAAGTTGTTCGTAATTGTTATTCCTAGGTATTAGTGGAATTGACGGCCTGTAGGTTTGACTGATTTATCGTGTAACTGAAGTTTAACGGACTTATTTTTCTGGTCATATGGATGACCTCGCATTTATTATTATTAAGGGTCAATTGCCAATTTTTGCAGCAGGCAGATATCTCACATAAATCATTTTGCAATTTCTTTTGATCTTTTGGAGACTATACTAACCGATAAATGAGAGCATCATCCGCGAACAGTCTAAGGGAGCTACTCAGATTGTCTCCTAAATCACTTATAAAAATAAGGAACAATGGGAGCCCTATAACACTTCCCTGTGGAACGCCAGATATCACTTCTGCTCGATGACTTACCGTCAATTACAATGTACTGTGTCCTTTCTGACAGGAAATCACAAATCTAATCGCACAATTGTGGTGATATTTCACGAGCATGCAGTATGATTAGAAGACGCTTGTGAGGTACAATATAGAAAGCTTTCTGGAGTCTAGAAATACGGAATCTAATCGACATTTCATGTCGATAGCACTCATCAGAACATGTGAGTAAAGAGCATGTGTTTCAGAAGAACGATACTTCCAGAATCCGTTTTGACTATGGGACAATAGGTCGTTCTCTTCGAGATATCTCATAATATTTGTTCTAAAGGTTGTAAAATCCTGCTGCAATCCGATGCCAATGTGGTTTTTATTGTTGTTTGTTGTGGTCTTCAGTCCGCAGACTGGTCTAATGCAGCTCTCCATGCTACCCTGTCTTCTGCAGGCCTCTTCATGTGAGAATACGAACGGCAACCTACATCCTTTTGAATCGGCTTCCTGAATTCGTCCCTCGGTCTCCCTCCACGATTTTTATCCCACACACTTCCTTCTAAGTTGATTCCTTGATGTACCAGTATGTGCCTCACGAACCTATCCCTTATCTTAGTCAGGATATGCCAAAAACTCCTTTTGTCTAACATTTCCTCATTAGTTACGTGATCTACTCATCTGATCATCATTTGTATTAAACTCCTTATCGTTCACGTTTCACTCCCATACAATGCTTTCAGAAAGGACTTCCTAAATTTAAATTAGTACTGGATGTCAACAAATTTCGCTTCTTCAGAAACGCTTTTCTGCCAGTCTGCATTTTATGTCTTCTTTACTTCGGCCATCAGAAGTTATCTTTCTACCCAAATAACAAAACTCATCTACTACTTTTATTGTCTCATTGCCTAATCTAATTCCTGTAGCATCGCCTTATTTCTGACCTATATTCCCCTCGTTTTATTCTTGTTAATGTACATCTCATATCTCCCTTTCAACACTGTTCATTCCATTCCTGTTCCACGTCCTTTGCTGTCTCTAACAGAATTACTATGTCATCAGCAAACCAGAAGGTTTTTTTCCCTCTCCAAATTTCTCCTTGTCTTCCTTCACAGCTTGCTCAATGTACAGACTGAACAACATTGGGAAAAGGCTACACCTGTGTCTTACTTCCTTCCCAGACACTGTGACCCTTTCATGCCCTTCGACACTAAATATTGCTGTCTGGTTTTTGTACAAATTATAGGCCTAGGCCCCGTAGCACAGTGGTAGAGTGCCAGACCACAAATCCAAAGGTGGCGGGCATTGAACCCGCCAGGTCCTAGAATTTCTTTCACCTCTGGCAGTGTTCCTGATGTGAAAAATACCGAGTAGCACTGTGCTTCGTAACCCACGTAAACTGTAGCTCCCTATATAACTGACTGGGTAAGTCAGTTCGAAGATCGGAGGAGTAAAGCACTGTGGTGTTTAAACCAATCTTCAGGTTCTTGACTGCTTTACTTTTTTTTTTTTTTTTTTTTTACCTAATTTTGCGGATCACTCCTATTACCTTTCTTGTATACTGGAGTGATCTGTGCAACTTTCCAGTCTTTAAGTACCGGATCGTTCTCCGAGCGAGCGGTTGATTATGATAGGTATGGGGCTATTGCTGCAGCATACTCTGAAAGGAACCTAATTGGTGTAGAGTCTTGAACGGGAGGCGTACTTTTGTTAAATGACTTACTCACGATTAAATGCAAGTGTAGGCTATCCCGGCCGTTGTAATTGTCAGTAAAATTCTTCGCGGTATGAGACCGCGTCATTTCTATAAAATCTACCGCCGTATCAGCCGTTGTTGCAGGTGGTCTTAATCAGGGTCCGTGTCTGTGTCAGCCTACAACAGTGACCGAAACGTCGGTAAATTTTATAAAAGTTACGACGTGGTCTGATTCCCAGAAGAATTTTATTGACAACTAGATGACCCGGTGAACTTCGTATCACTTACATCTTAATATAAGACATATTAATTTAATTCATATGTATTTTAGACCCAGTAGCTTTATAAAGGCATCAAATAGTCTAAACATCGATAGTGGGTGGAAATAGTGGGCAAATCAAGCACACATGTCCAACATAATGTTCATATCACATTCGTGGAAGTTCAGAGAAGGTTTAAACGGTGATATAATATGGAAAAATTGCGAGGAAAATTAAGATTTAAAACATGTAAAGTAATGACTTGGTTGCTGTGCTGGGTGAGTTCAGAAATATACTTTGAAAGAGTAAAGTTCGGTTTACACGATCTGAACCCGTATATGAATTGTCAAAGATAAAAATTAAAAAATAAAAATAAAAATGTTCAAATGTTCGTATAGCTTATGGGACTTAACTACGGGGTCATCAGTCACTAAACTTACAAACTACTTATGAACTAACTAAGACTAAGGACGGCACAAATATCCATGCCCGAGGGGGGATTCGAGCACCCGACCGTAGTGACCGTGCAGACCGTGACTGGAGCGCCTCAGTCCCCTCGGCCACCTTGGCCGGCAAGATAAAAATTGAATGAATTATTAGGAGGTGAGTGATACGAAGTTCACCAGGTCTTCTAGTCATCTAGTCGACCCAGCAATGTGAACCAAGAAAAAAAGAAAAAGAAGAAGGAAATACCTCTCTCTGTCGTGCGAATAGTCAGTTATAGTGCTGAAGTCAATCAAAAACACATTGAAAACCACACTTTCAGTTTTTCTCAAATTTTCCAATTTTCCGGTAGATTTTCCAAAAAATTTATTTCATACCAACCTTGTCCTGTGAAGCCGTACTCAAGTGATGCTTTAAAACCATGTAGCAACTGATTTTTATTCATAAAAAAAAGCGCTTTCGGTTTTTCCTCAATTTTCCTACTTTCCGGGCGACTAATCCAAATTTTTACTGATGCGAACATTCCTCTTGCTTTCAACATGAAATGTACGAAATTTTATCGCAATTGGACGAACGGTATTAATAGCTCACTGGAAAAAAAAGCTGTTTCGGTTTTTCCCGATTTTCCCCCTTTTCCGAACAACTTTTCCATATTTTATCTCCGTTTAAACCTTCCTTGGACATACACGATTGTTTCAAGACTAAAATTAGCCAAATCGGTTCAGCCGTTCTCGAGTTTTAGCGAGACTAAAGGCTAGTTTACACGACGACACTAGGTTTCATGAAACTGCACTACTAGGCAGTGCGCATGCGCGGCAGGCGTTCGCGCAACTCGTTGGCGAAACTAAACAGTTCGGCACCTTCCAACTTTGGCGAAACTGATTGCGCGTGTTTTTAGGTTAGGGTATAACGAATACAGAAGAAAACAGAACATAAAGCGGGGAAAGGAAGAAATAATACAGTTTTCGAACATATATGCGATGCATAGGTGTTTGTGCCATTTTAACGATGAAAATTTTAGTAATAAACAGCGGCTTGTTAGTGCTCTTGAAGCCATTAATCGTGAAATAAATGTTGATGGGTTGACGATTAGTGAATTGCAGACTAAAATACATTCAATTCCAAATAGCTATACGAACTATGGCACTTGTGGATTTTAGAACACGGTACAGGTATTGTAGAGATATCTATTGGACAAGAAACGTAATGCAATTTGTAATTTCAGTTCTAGTGACAATGCTTCACCATAACAGTATCTTGTTTCTTTATTGTATTACTAACTCTGTTTAAAAGGATCGTAAACTGCTCTGGTGACATTCTGAGTTGATTAAAATAACTTCTAGGGTCTTCGATCACAATTTTTTTCAGCAACCGATCTGACGTCTTTTATGTAATCCCGTCACGAACCGGAACACGTTTCTTAATCCTTTTATGTTTAGTCTCATGCAGCGACTTCACACAGAGAACCAATAGCTCAGCCACAACTTTTACAGCTACCAAAACTTTCATTCTACGGCGACAACGGCACTCACAAAACAACGAAACTGAAGTTTATGGTATTGGCGCCGTGTCTACAGACATACACGAAACCAGTTGCGCGCAACTCATTTCATGAAACGAGTGTCGCAACCTGGTGTCGTCGTATAGACCAGCCTTAACAAAAAAATTTTTAAGTTTAACAAGGTAGATGAAGCCCATCGCCAACTGGCGACTTACACTTCCTGGGATTGCAGAGGTATGTGGGTTAATGATAACTTCATTTTGCAATAAACTTTGGGGGTAGGCTTCTAAGGGACAGTATGTCGGTCCGTAAGGTACCCCACTTGATTTTAGTACGTAGTTCCATTGTCGAGTAATTCACATGAAGGTTACAATGTAAATTACGTTACCACATCTTCTTACTAACACATTTTGTTCAGGTAACTAACGATCGTGGCACCTTGTACCTATGCCACGGGCGTGGAGCTGTCATTCCTAAGGTTTGGATGTTATGGACTGTTGCCCTAAGTTGATCTATTTTATTGTGTATCTTCGTCGTTCTCTTCTTAATTGCCTCCATGAGAGTGTCCATATGGAGTTCCTGGTGGATGTCTACGTTTCTCGTGTAACTGCCAGCCCTGAGGATCCATCGTAACGTCTTATTCTGGATAACTTGCAGTCTTGAGATTTGGGTCGCACTAGCTAGGCCCCAGACTGAGCTGCCATATAACATTTTGGATAGCACTGTTGCTTTGTATAGTCGCAGTTTGGTACTGGTATTCAACTCTGCGCTGAGAAAGAACGGCATTAAGTTTTTGGCCATTGCATCAATATGTTTGTGGAGAAAAAAGTGCTTATCGAGGGTAACTCCCAGGTAAGTGACCGCCGCTCCCCATGGGATGACCTGTCCATGAAGTCGTAAGTTAGTTGGCATCTGTGGTCGTTTCCTGGAGAAATAGATCGCCGTGGTTTTTGCTGCATTGAGTTGTACTTTATTCAGCCTACACCATTCAGCAGTTCTGTCTAGTTGTCGTTGGAGCCGTGTTATGTTAGCTTGAAAATGCCTTCCGCTGGTTATAAAAGCCGTGTCATCTGCGAATTGTGCAATTTGCACTCCTTCCACCGTTGGAATGTCGTTAGCGTATATATTAAACAGGATCGGCGATAACACCGAATCTTGGGGTATCCCAGCTGCTGCGGGTCTGGTTGATGATGTCTTCCCCTCCACCGTCACCATCATAGTTCTGTCTTGAAGATAACTCGCGATAAACTTGATGTAACAATCCTGTATGGGCGTTTGCTCGTGTAACTTCTGAATGAGGAGTTTCCTCCACACCTTGTCGTAAGCTTTCTCTATATCCAAAAATACGGCGGCCGTTGCTTCCTTAACAAACAGCAATTCATTTATATATAAGTCGCGGTTGCCTTGTTGCGGCCTCTGCGCGCATGCGCAGGTGGCGTGCCACTTATTAGTGGGTGACAGCTCACTGTGGCAGAGGCGGCAGAGGCGTGGCGCTGAATGACGCCCGGCCCGGCCCGGCCCGGCGCGGCTTTGGCGCCTTTGTCGTGACGTAATCCCTCTGCACAATGCGCGGCCGACACCGCGCCCATTCTGGCGTGTCGCGCTGGCGCGCCTAAGCCCGCCGGGATCAGCGGCGCGCGCTGTCTTAGCCGCCGGTAGGCCACAGTGTGCAGCCGGCGCGGTGGCCCAGGGGAGGTCCAACCTAGCCGACGCAGTCTTCCTTTTTATTCCACTCTGGGGAGCGTAATACACACAGCTCAAAACAATAAGGGGATCAGGTGAGATATCATACACAATATATTTATTTATTTTCCCCGGCAAGATTAGGGCCTTCACGCCCTCTCTTACACCTAACCAGGCTTACTCAAAGTGAACGATTTGTTTAGTACATTGCAGTCATACCATGAGTAATATGTAGAATGTATTTGTAACAATTATACATAGATAATTTAAACAATCAAAAATTATAATAATAACAATAACAATGACAATACATTTATTAATAGAGAACAGTCTAGAATGCAGTAATTTATTTCATTCAACTAGTTTCAGTCTTATGTAGACCATCTTCAGGAATTTGTCTCTGAAATATATCACAGTTACATTTAGAGGAGTTTGGAGCAATATACATTACTGTCAAAGCTAAACTAAGTTAATCAATAGAAATAGACCAAAATAAAATAAGCGATGAGGTACCCATCGATGTTGTGGAGCTGGCAGGTAGCTGGGAGCCTTCCAGTGCGTCACTGCTGGCTGGAGCAAGGTTTGCTGCTCTTAAATAGCTGAGGCTCCGCCCCTTCAGTATTTTAATGTTTAATCTTTATTTTAAATACCACTAAGACGATTATAATTATTTTATTTTAGACATTAACCAAGAAATGTGTTACTAATTATAATTTTATATATTTTGGCTATATTCATCTATTTAATCTTTTCATTGGCTATCAAAGATAGGTGGAGCTGGCAAAGGGGCGGAGCCTCAGCTTTTTAAGAGTAGCAAACCTTGCTCCAGCCAGCAGTGACGCACTGGAAGGCTTCCAGCTACCTGCCAGCTCCACAACATCGATGGGTACATCATCGCTTATTTTATTTTGGTCTATTTCTATTGATTAACTTAGTTTAGCTTTGACAGTAATGTATATTGCTCCAAACTCCTCTAAATGTAACTGTGATAATATTTCAGAGACAAATTCCTGAAGATGGTCTACATAAGACTGAAACTAGTTGAATGAAATAAATTAGTGCTTTCTAGACTGTTCTTTATTAATAAATTTAAATAGAGTGCTGTTAACCCAAAAATAGAGAAACGAAAATGTTTCCAAAAATATGTAATGACAATACAGCAAGCATGTTTCATACTGTGAACATCAGCCCTATTACCATTTAGGAATTGCCTCATTATGTTCTTACAGATTGTGAGTTATTCACATAAGCAGAGACATAAGAGGATAGAATGTTGTCAGAGGATGAGAAATGAAATGGTAAGATTCAAAGCTATGATGGAGAGAAGAGAGAAAGAACTGAGAGGAGGGTAACAGAGGCTATTCCATCGTTAATAAGTGAATTTTGAGTTTCCTCTTGAATATCAAGTGATATAAGGTAAGAAGTTGAAAGACGACCGTCTGTCGCCTTCCATATATTTTTCATAAAATTGTAATTTATTTGATGTCGCTAGATTAACATTTTGTTAAGACTAAAAACGTCTCTTTTCAAGGCATGAGGAATGGCGTTTTTATTTCATGTTTTTGTTACAGTGGTAATGAATGTGGCAATAAGTACGGCTTCTCCGCTACGCCACTGTCCCTGTGAGAATGTGTACTTGATTTACTTTTAAGTGGATGTGCGAGGATCAAATTGCTGTCTGAATGTCGGTAGTGATAGCTCGCTTTACATGGTTCTCTCTGGCACAGAGTAGATAGTTAGTCGTTACCAACCCTTGCTGCTGATGGGACCAAAGAGATGAGCCTTCTCCAGGGCGATTCTCACGATCTTCTCTCCCCACCACTGTTGTTACCATGAATTTCCCAGTTTCTGGTAGCTTTCCCGCGCCTCCTGGCTGCTAGGTCTTCACTTTGTGCTTGGAGCACAGTGAGGTAAGGTTGGTTCTTCTCTTGTGCCTGCGGAGGTGGTAGTGATTCGTTGTCTAGCATGTTTAACTGAGACTCATGAACTCATATTCATTATTCGGAATATTTATTTTTGACTGTGCACAGAAATGTGTTCTAGTTTTTCAATCCAGTGATTTCCAACAGATAAACATGGTGTATGCGTTACTAGTTGCAGTTTGATAACAGCCTGGTATATTCAAACCTTTTGTGATCATGTGGCGCTGTACAAACCTTGTGTAAATTCTTTCGAGTTTTGTGTGGTCCGATTTCTAACAACAATATGTTCATTTTTGTACAGTGCATGTGAAATTTTTCTTATCGTTTCCTTCCGTAAGTGATATGTGTTCCATGTGGCCGATTCTTAGAGCAAAGCCTTCAGCTTCCACCATTGCTTGTTCCATGCCCACCAGGCAAGTAACTATGCATGTATCCTGATTTCCACTAAGATTTCGATCTTCTCTCCCCGCCTATTTTAATTTTGCTGTTTCTTCTCCGAACTTATATTATGCACTCAGTCTTTGTCAGTAATTCTCTCCGAGCCTTGTACAACCTCCTTCAATAGCTTCGTTATGAAATTCTATGTATTTCTAAGGGTTGCATGCCGTAGCTTTTATTTTTATTTGCAATTATTTCACTTTCCCGGTCTTGAGACCAGACTTCTTCTGTCTCTTTGAACGCTCCCAATCGCATGTTGCTACCTGTCAGTAGCTTACTTATGAAATTCCACGCAGTTCTAGGGGTAGTATGCCGTGGTTAATTTTCGTTATGTTTCGGAAATTGATTTTATACATTTTTATCGGTTTCCGGAACCACGTGGGTCCGAACTCCGACTTCAGAGGTTTGCAGCTAGTCACCTGAATTCACACCACTTATCATACGACCAGTGCCTAGTTAGGTTACTCTCAGATTGCAACTGAAGAGTCCGCCGTGATTTTGTGTAATGAATCCGATTTTTAACCACTTTACCTTCAGTAACGTACCCGTGTGTCGACGTTTGCGTGTTTGTTCGCGGTCTAGTCTAACTGTAACTTAAGTTTTCTATACTCACGCACCATCTCAGATCAGGCACGACCGACCAGAGCCATATTCGCAGTTTTATTGTATATTGTGTTATGTGGAACCTCCGGGTTCGCTGAACTGCCTACGATAGCGGCGCCTGTTTCTGCCTCGTTTCAGCACGCTGATCTTGGTAAGATTCGCTGTTGCATTGCGTGTGTGTGTGAGCGAGTACGTGTCGTTTGTAAATCCTCCCCCAGTAGCGTTAAGTTTTGTCTAATTTATATTAAATTTAATGCTGGGCATCGTCAGTATTAAGTTATGTAAGGCGATGCACTTTTATTGTATTAACAAAATTGGTTCCCCATTTTGCTTGTGATCGACCTGAGTAAACAAGTTTAGTATAATTTTGACTTGCCTATAAATAGTAGTTTTCGAGCACTTTCCCCCTTTATATTTAATATTGTTTTTCACCAGTGCTGAGAACAAGCTCGGATGCAACATTTTATGTTTAAGTTCCGTTGCGCCATAAATGTTTTCTTAGCCACCTTTATGAAATAACTTTAATTGTGGTGATTTGTTTACTAATGGCTGTGGGTAATTTAGTGTGAGCCTATACGTATATTGACCACTGTATCGTTAACTTCCTGTTATTAGAGTAATTTGAACCAAGTCAGTTCTCATTTTGGGTCAGGGAACAAGGTTTTTCAGCAGGCAGTAGCCGGTAATTCACACGGATCTCTCGCTAATTTTGCTGCTAAAATTAAGCTTTTTTTTATAACAGAAAATTCTTATCTGGATGTCTACTCCCAGAATTAAGTTTTTATTACGTATAGTGGTTTACTTTCAACATATATCACATGACAGTGTGTTACATAGTTGTATGACTGAGATGGAGAACGACACGGAGAAATATTTTGTGTTGTGCGAAGATACAGACAAGATGCTAGACGTATCAGATCTGGTATTGCGGTTGTGGACCAATGATAGCTGTTTAATGTGAGCAGATAAGTGTCGTGGGCACTGGTGGCTGAGAAGTTGATGAAGTAACCACAGCGTTTGAAAATTGCGCCACTTATGTGGGCGCATCGAACCTATCTGGCTATATGAAGGACTGATGAGATCGTAAACTCGTATATTGCATACGTACCTAACGCAAGAATTCATCACTAGTTCGAAGCGTCTCGAATTTTCATTATTTGTGCTGTGTTGAACTACATCACAGTAGTAAATATTTCGCAAGACAAGTGTTTGGACAAATTGTTTTGTTTACCTTGATTTGGAAATGGTAACTTATTATATTCAGGTATTGGTTACAATTGTAATTTCTGCGTGACACACTACTATATTTTGCTGTCTTAACTTTTCATTTGAGATTTACATTGCGTTTACTTACAACGGGACGAACTATGGGGCTACCATAATAGTGAAAAATTCTTTCTAAGTGCCCTCTAATTTGAAATGTGATGACCTCAAACGACCACTACAGTTGCACAACTGCGTGAGATGGACAGTATGAAGTTATCAATCAGCAGTTAAGAGATACTTAGCCATTTTCAGGCATGATCCCATGGTGTAATTTGTGCTCCATGACTGTATTTTACTTGTGGAAGTTTTTTCAGCAATCAGTCGTAAAAATATTTATTTATCTGCACATTTAGATTTCGACCACTGTGTGGTCACTATCAGTGCAAGAATAAATACCAAAGAACCCGTTAGAATAACATACATGTCAAGTTATGAGCCAATTGTACAAATTTCACTTAACGTTAGTGATAAAAGAACATACCTTAAAAACAATGAAAATACTTAAAACATCTCGACCTCCATGTTGGAGGCTGCGTTCGTAGTGAGGCAGCTGTTACAATTCTTACACAGTTGACGTCAGCATGAGTCATTTGCGACTAAGGTGCACTCTTAAAGTTTCATACAAAAAACAACAAATTTATATGTTTATGGTAGAAATAGTTACGTTTTATTATAATTTTAATAGGCACTTTTACTTTAAACTGTTCTGTTATTCTAACTGGTTCTTTTGTATTTATTCTAGCACTGATAATGACCACACACCGGTCGAAATCTAGATCTGCAAATAAATAAATATTGCTGAAAAAATTTCCACAATACTTAGCCATTCTGCCATGAGTGAAATACCTAGCTCGGCAGACATTGTAGGAGGAGTTGGTCCGGCATCGTGTGCTGACAACTCAATCACAGACACCTCAATCGGGTTTAAGGCCGGTGAACAAGCTAGCCACTCCATGCTTTCAGTTCCCGCAATTTCAAGCATGTTGTCTGCCAACGCAGCTCTGTAGAAACGAGCTTTATCGTCCAAAATAAGGAACCCACCTCGCGCCATGCTGAATGACATAGAGGTCCGTACGTCAGTCAATACTGTCTCCTGCCCACAACATTCGTCCACCACCATGATATGCTGATGATTCCTGCACACAAGTAGGACTTTCTCTGCCGATGAGGAAAAGAAGATTGTCCTGGTCAACAAAATCTTTTGTACAAAGGAAACCAATTTCCTGAACGATTCTGTGGTCTTCATTTTTTCAATAAGAATAAAAACCGCCTAGATCGCTAAAATTATATTTACTGATTACAACGTTTCGTCACTTGCCATCTTCAGATCTAAAACCGTCTGAACTTGGTTTACAGGTTTACGGATCTGATGATGGCAAATGCCGAACCGTGGCAATCAATAAATATAATTTTAGCGATATAGACGGTTTTTATTCTTATTACAACAAAATCTTGACTCATCTGTGAAGAGAGAAAATGTTCAAATGTTTGTAGACCTTATGGGACTTAACTATGGGGTCATCAGTCCCTAAACTTACAAACTACTTAAGAACTAGCTACAACTAAGGACAGCGCAAATATCCATGCCCGAGGGGGGATTCGAACCCCGATCGTAGTGGCCGTGACCGAAGCGCCTCAGTCCCCTCGGCCACCGCGGCCGGCTGTGAATAGAACTCGGAGCTATTTGTCACAACTCCAATCCCGATGTTCCTCCACCCAGTTTCTACGAGCTAAACGGCGGAGTTGATTTCCTGGGAAATATACAGCCTAGTAATCCGTGCGACAAAGGCAACATCACTATGTAAGGCGATTTCGGACAGTTTGTGTTGATACGTCGCGTCCTGTTGCTGCCTGTAGGGTGTGTTCCAGCTGAATTCCATTTAACCTCCTGTCCGACAGATTGTTAATTGGAGGTAACGGTCATCTCTTCTTTATGTTACCCGTGGACAACCTTGGCCTTGCCTTCTTTTAACGGTTCCTGTTGTCTTAAATCGTGTCCAGGTCCTGGAAATTACACTTTGGAACACTCGAATACCTGCAACCCCAACGCCCCCATCCCCCCGTCGTCCTTCTGTGCCTCTCCCGCTTCCAACCTTCCTACAGGTCTCAATGCTTCAGCTGAGTCTGGTTGTTGTTGCACTGCACTGACTGCTCACTACACTAGCTGAACAAAACTGATTGTATAATTAGTTTGGTAAACATAAGTCAACACAACCCCCTCTGCAGCAACTATCTGTTATTTCATCTCAGTTGTCGTAATGTTGTTGTTTCCAATCTGTAGAACCAACAGAAAGACGTCGAATCATTTTATTCATTTTGCCGATGACAGTACTTCAGAACCTAGATATCTGAACTTTTCCCCTAATTGCTTCAATCACAGTATTAATTAAGTACTAGACAGAGTAACATACAGAGACGGAAAGCCCCGCCTCTAAACCATTGTCCTAGGACTTTGCAAGTAGTTTGATTAGACGAGAGCATATGTATGCGGACTGCCACGGAAGTGGCGCTCTTTCAAGTAACTCTCTTACTTCAGACGATATCTGTCGTATCCTAACACAGGTGAGAGGAAAGGCAGGTTGTAGGTCAGTGCGCAAGTGACTACAGGAAGACAATAGCACAGAGTAACATATACAGAGGAGCAGCCATCCCTAAACCACTGTCCCACGCTCCACTCATAGTTCTGTAAGATGCTAGCAGGTGTCAGGCGGATCGCTGGCTTAGGGTGCCTCTCGCACGTCAGAGGGTAGCGTGGAGGGGAGACTGAGGGGAGAGCTTGTGCCGCCTGCCACAAGGCCACAGCTGTGTTCGGCGTGGCGGCGTTTGAGGGGAGGTGGTGGTGGGGACAGCCGCTACCTGCCGCCTGCTCTGGACAGTTTAAAGAGCTGCTTCTGACCGCAGCGCCATCATGGGACATCTTACGGAACTGCTGGAAACCCTTTCTCCCTGTACCCCTGAGCGTAGGACCGGGCCCTTATGGAGGTTTCCCATCTGTATATACTTGTCTGTGACAATAGGCATCTACGAGAAATGCGGGCTGGCCGCCTGCCAGTCACAGTCTGCACGGCCGCTACGGTCGGGGTTCGAATCCCCCCTCGGGCATGGATGTTTGTGTCGTCTTTAGTATAAGATAGTTCATAAGTAGTTTTAAGTCTAGGGACTGATGACCCTTAACAAACATTAGAATATTTTTTTAGAGATGCGGATTTTGGGACTCGATGGGATACTTGTTCCGTAGACTTTGCAACTCATAGCTAAAAGGAAATATTTTTATTGCATTCCATCTACTAATACTACTATACTGAGGCTAATCATTTAGAAAAGTACATCCGTCGCCTGGGGAAGAGCCTGATACAGCTACCCTTCCTAGCAGCATTCCATGAAAGACGCACACCCAGCGAGAAACAAGCTGATGTACTTACCCGAGGTTGGTGGCGAACGAAATGGATCCGGCGCCCAATGCGCCTGGCAGAACTATTTGATCGCTCGACAAACCGTTTTTTAAGGCCAGTGCGGGCGCACTATTTTTTCCCACTTCTGGCCTATTGTCCCCTACTATTTTCACCCAATCTAATTTGTGGCTTGCCACCTCACAGAGCCCTCTAGCGAACCATGTTTCTGCTTTTTCCCCGTTACCATTCCCTTGGTGAGGATGTGACTAGTTTTGCACTAACGACCTCAATACTTGGTAGCAACATTGTGCAGCTGAAAAGCAAACGCCCCGATTTTAGGCAGTATGGTCAGTAATAGCAAAGTTTTAGGTCATTTGGCCACGCCTTACGTCCTCTCCAGAGTGGGGAGTTGCTAACTAGCAGTTTTCTTCTTTTAACGTATCACTCTAGCCTCCTGAAACCACTGACGTTGCTGATCCCAGGGACTGGTATCAACTCTGATATATACATTAAGACGTGCCTGTTGACAACCAAGTACTAATGTAACATCTTACAACAGCGTCTAGACGTTGTATGAAGTCACACTGCCATTCTCCGAAAGGAAACTAACCTGGGACGGTGGCTGAAGACATCTGCAATTCGCAAGAAGATTTCTTTACCGCCAACATCCCGTAAGCTATATGGGTCCATTTTAGACTGTTATCTATGGTGGTCTATTTCTCAGCTCAAGTGCATCCCTTTGGCTTCACTCAGCCTCTGAGCAATGTCCACAATAATCATCAATACATGACACAGCTTGATGGATACGCATGTGCAGGAAAGTCGTCGGCCGTCTCATGTTGCACAAGAAGTGAACCGGTGATGAGGATGTCCACTACGTGCTTCCTGCTATGTGGCCAGGTTTCTGTAATCATGTGCCATCTAATGTGCTGGAACCTCCTTTCCCGCAACTGCACTCGCGTCAACGGCGTCTTACAGAAATTGCATATTTTGTTGTGCCACTAGAAGGACAGGCGGCAGGACAAGGGTGCTGATGCGGTTTCCTTGCTGCAAGGCTGCACGTTAGGAGATGTGCACCTTTACACCGATTGTATTCCACATAGAAACATTGACACCGAAAAGAGATATAGTTTTTCTTTCAGTTAAAAAAATTCGTTATCAGTCCACCTAATATCAACATTAGACTATAGCACCACATCTCAAAACCTTCGATTTTCTATTTTCCGGTTATCGCACTGCCCACGTCTGACTTCCATACAACGCTGTGTTCCAACCCTTCATTCGCAGAACACATTCAGCGCAGTGTTTGATACCAGGTCATAAATGCCGTCTTTGGTCTTGTAAGTCTACTTTGTACGCCCTCCTTGTGTGAATTTAGTACATACAATTTTTTATTCTATTCTTTTCCTACGCATCTTAGGTGCGCTGTACTGATGGGTTGTTTCAAACTTGCTTGAGATCACTGTGCGTTAGTTTATGAGCTCACCTGCCCCTTGTTTAGATACGGTTGTTCCTTCCTGTCTCCACATCATCTCGCAGACAGATTAATTTCTCAGTTAACACCCAACGCCAAGAATACGTTTGGAGACAGTGTGTCCGATTCGTTTCATCACGATATTACCTTTTTCTAAATTGCCAAAAGCCAGACCGCAGCTATTAGACTCGAAGGGCATGAAAGGGTAGCTTCAGTTGGGAAGGGAGTAAGACAGGGTTGTAGCCTTTCTCCGATGTTATTCAATTTGTACATTGAGCAGGCGGTGAAGGAAAGCAAGGAAAAATTTGGAATAGGAATTAAAGTTCAGGGGGAAGAAATAAAAACATTGCTTTTTGCTGATGACATTGCAATTCTGTCAGAGACAGCAAAGGACCTGGAAGGGCAGTTGAATGGAATGGACAGTGTGTTGAAGAGAGCGTCTAAAATGAACATTAACAAGAGCAAAACAAAAATAATGGAATGCGGTCTTAGAGAGTCGGGCGATGCTGAAGGAATTAGATTAGGTAACGAAACAATGAAGGTGGTAGATGAGTTTTGTTACTTGGGTAGTAAAATAACATGCGATGGTTGCAGTACAGAGGATATAAAATGCAGAATGCAATGGGAAGAAAAGCATTTTTGAAAAAGAGAAATTTGCTAACATCGAATATTAATTTAAGGGTAAGGAAGTCTTTTCTGAAGGTATTTGTGTGGAGTGTTGCCTTGTACGGGAGTGAAACATGGACGATAAGCAGTGTGGACAGGAAGAGAATAGAGGCTTTTGAAATGTGGTGCTACAGAATAATGCTGAAGATTAGGTGGGTAGATCACATAACTAATGAAGAGGTCCTGAACAGAATTGGTGAGAAAAGGAATTTTTGGCATATCCTGGCTAAAAGAAGGGATCGCTTGGTAGGACACATTCTTAGACATCGAGGAATCGTAAATTTAGCATTGGAGGGAAGTGTGTGGGGTAAAAATCGCAGAGGGAGGCCAAGAGACGCGTATAGTAAGCAGATTCAAGTAGATGTGGGTTGCCGTTCTTATGAGGAGATGAAAAGGCTTGCTCAGGATAGAGTACGTTGGAGAGCTGCATCAAACCAGTCTCCGGACTGAAGACCATAACAACAACAAATTGCCATCCCATCCATTTTCGAACTGGCGGTGCCATCTCTCAAGTCATCCAATGGCAAAATGTCCTGACACATTTGATCCGACAATGTATGTGTTTTTGTGGTTTATTTTTCTAGGTTTTTTACGACTAAATTATTACTGACTGAGCCGGATCACTGGTCGACGGTCAGCGATCGGCTATTTATCTTTGCTCGGACTCATCTTTGTGCGCCGGAATTGGCACGTTACTTTCACGGCGTTTGCCCTGTGGATGGGCAAGGGTTGTCAATACGGAGTCGTGCCGGCCTGCTGTAACTTCTGCTCCGAGTGCGGGCAGTTGTTGAATTGCAATTGCTGTACTGACTGAAATCAGTGTGGCCGTTTGCTCGGGGCTGACAAGCATTTCTCCTTCTGTGGCCTGAGCGGCAGCACATCGGGTGTAACTTGTAGATTCTTCAGAGCAGTGGAGACGACTCGGCAACGCATAACTGAGAGTGATAGTGGCTGAGCACTGTTTCATATCGGTTTGACAACCCAGTATTTGCGACTGACATTTATGTGTCAAGTTCTTCTAGATCGGTTCACTGTGGTTCGTCCTTTCCCCACGAACGGAACTTAACTGTAGTCATCAGCCCTGCTGGCTCAGCCTCTGCCAAAAAACATGTTTAGTTTCCAAGGTAAAAATAAACAAATGATATTGTGCCTTTAGGGAGAGACTTATTGTCAGTAGAGAAATTTCACTTAAGTTAAAGATTTTGACTTAAATGGAACTTCTTGTCAGAAATTTTGAACTAAATTTCTCTTCTGTGAATGAACGTTTCATGTCTTAGTGCTGAGGTACTCGATGCCGTTGAGCGCAGAATATTTGTGTGTTTAGCTTGTTCATTCATCCAGTCGTTCACTTGCTTAGGTTGCATAAAAACTTTAATGCACTAATTTTTTAAATTAATCTTTAATTGTAGGCGCTAGACTTAGTGTTAGAAGAGAGACCCTTGATTCATTCTTGTTTTTAGTGTTTACTGCAAATCTTAAATTGTTCCTTAGGATAATTTGTGTTCTAGGCATTGAGCCTGTCCTAAGATGCGCTTCACGCAAGATTGTTTATAATTATACTTGTTAGGCTTGATTCCATGTTGGAATTGGTGCTCCACGACTGTATTTGGTTTGTGGTAATTCTTTCAGCAATCAGTCGTAAAAAATATATATTTTTATTTGTTTGCAAATCTAGATTTCGACCACTGTGTGGTCATTATCAATGCTAAAATAAATACAAAAGAGCCAGTTAGAATTTCACACGCGTATTTTTGTATTTATAATATGTAGCACTTGCCCAGCCAGGCAATAATTTTATCAGTCTTGATTCCATGTTGGAATTGGTGCTCCACACAGTGGTCGAAATCTAGATTTGCAAACAAATAAAAATATATATATTTTTTACGACTGATTGCTGAAAGAATTACCACAAATTATACTTGTTGTTAACAAAGCGTTATTGCAGACAGTGAATCATGTGCAATCAGAGTAGATCTCCCAGTCCTTCCTTAGAATATAGTAGTTGCGTATTATATTCGGCACACTGACAATCGTCCTGTTATCTGGCATTTAGCGATCTTTCCAAAGTGACACACGTCCCTGCACTATTACTTTCTGCTACTTAGCTATAATTAACAACCGATCACTCAGCGAAAGATCTGTACCCAAAGACTGGAAAGTTGCCCAAGTTACTCCAATATTCAAGAAAGACAATAGGAGTGATCCCCAAAATTACAAGCCACTCTCATTGACGACTATTTGCAGTAGGATTTTGGAACATATACTTTGTTCGAATATTATGAACTACCTCGAAGAGAACGACCTATAAACCAATAGTCAACACGGATTGAGAAAGTATCGCTCTTGCGAAACACAGCTTGCCCTTTATTCACATGAAGTCTTAAGTGCCATCGACAAGGGATCTCAAATCGATTCCATATTTCTGGATTACCGGAAGGCTTTTGACACTGTACCCCACAGGCGGCTTCTAACGAAATTGCGTGCTTATGGAATATCTCCCCAATTGTGCGATTGGATTCACGATTTCCTATCAGAAAGGACACAGTTCGTTGTAATTGACGGTAAGTCATCGTGTAAAACAGAAGTGATGTCTGGCGTTCCACAGGGAAGCGTTATAGGTCCCCTACTCTTCCTCGTGTTTATAAATGATTTAGGAGACAATCTGAATAGCTCCCTTAGACTGTTCGCGGATGATGCTGTCGTTTATCGGTTAGTGAAGTCGACAGAGGACCAAAAGCAACTGCAAAGCGATTTAGACAAAATTTCTACTTGGTGCGAAAAATGGCAATTGACACTAAATAAAGAAAAGTGTGAAGTAATACACATGAGCCGGCCGCGGTGGCTGAGGGGACTAAGGCGCTCCAGTCACGGTCTGCACGGCCACTACGGTCGGGGGATCGAATCCCCCCTCGGGCATGGATATTTGTGCCGTCCTAGTTCGTAAGTAGTTCATAAGTAGTTTGTAAGTTTAGGGACTGATGACCCCGTAGTTAAGTCCCATAGACTATACAAACATTTGAACATTTGAATACACATGACCACTAAAAGAAATCCGCTGAAATTCAATTACGCGATAAATCAGTCTTTTATGTAGAGTACGTCGTGAATAATAACACAGATTCACTGTTTACGTTCTGTATTTCAAAGATAAAACTACATCAAAGATTCAATTATTAATCCAGAGATATTTACAAAGACATTACAAAATAATATATTATCAATTCCTAACATCCTCCCCACCCTGGTCAACCTCCAGGGGGATGACCAGTTGAACGGGACGAACTATTTGGTGTCCTTCTGGTGTGCATAGAATTACTGTTCGTACTTTCTGATCTCTTCCTTCGACTAGTCTCTCTATTCTTGCTTTCTTCCATAGGTGGCGCGGGCGTCCATCTTCTTGTACCAGAGCAACATCACTGGGGCGGAACTTGATGACTCTTGTCGAAGTACCCCGAACTTCATGGAAGCTTCTAAGTTGCAATAGATATTCTTTAGTCCATCGCTTCCAAAAGTCATCTGTCAACTTCTGTTGCAGTCTGAATTCTTTTGTCAAAACAGATTTAGTCGACGGTTCTGGTCCTGTTGGCACTGTCAGTAGTCCTTCACCAATAAGAAAGTGGGCTGGTGTTAAAGGTTCATCGTCGTCTCCTTGAGAAATTGGTCTCGAATTCACTGCGGCTTCGATATTAATCAGCGTGGTATTGAGCTGCTCTTCCGTTAACCTTGATTGACCAAGTACTTTTCGTAGGCATCGTTTGATGGTACCAACCATCCTCTCCCAAAACCCTCCTCAAGATTAATATTATCACCTGGGCTGATTGTAGATGGTGTGGATGTACCACTACAGCTACCATTGGTATCACGGCGTTTTGCAGGTATTGGAAGACTGTCTGCACGTGACCACAGGCCTTTACCTTTATCACACTCCTCCTCAACAATTATTTCCTGGGACCATCGTTTATCAGATCCACCATCGCTTGTACTGTATCCACTATCTACATTATAACGACGATGCCTTAAATCTGAAAATCCATTTGAGAGGCGAGAATCTGACAAACTTCCAACTTTTTGCTGCAACTTCCTGAGGTCATCAGTCAGCAAGCCCTTTCTCTTGTCACCTTTATAAGCTTGATTCTCCAGGTACTTAAATACATGTACACGCCCCCTTGTGCACAAATATGCAGGTGGTGAAATCAGAGGATTATGGGTAAGAACCAGTTCAACTAATGTTGTCATGATGCGAAGCTCTGCTGGTAACGTTGAGATTCTGTTTTCACTTAAATTTAATCGCTCCAGATTGAGATTCGTCAGACTGATTGGCAGGTCGACTAGCTTGTTGCGGCGCAGGTTGAGGGAACGCAGTGCGGGCAGTTCCCCAATCTGGTGGGGCAGGTGGGAGATCTCATTGCAGCTGACGTCAAGCGAGGCCAGCGTCTTCATGCGGCCCAGCTCCTCGGGCAGGGAGACCAGCTTGTTGTTGGCCACCAGCAGCACTTCCTTGTACTCCCTGTATGTCTGTATGTGATCCAATGGCCGCTTGTCTTCAACTGCACCACTACCGTTGACAATGACATCTGTGGATGGTGACTGGGAAGGACCGTTTGTCACAGTTTTGTTACTGCCACTCCCGGACTTTACACCTTCTTTAGCAAGATTTTTGCCCTCTTCTTTTTCACTTTGAACTTTATCTGCCTTTCTCCTTTCTAATTCATCACAGACAGATACATTCTTGCTGAATTCCTCCTGATTCACATTGTTTAATGGCTGCTGCCCACCTTCGCCGGGAACACGTGGTCGATACACTGACAGTCCATCCAGAGCTCGTTGTTGCCTAAGTGCTTCCTTTCTTCTGGTAGGTTATCAGTTATGAGTGAAGCGTTAGATGGCCATCTTGATTCTGCAAAGACATTACAAAATAATATATTATCAATTCCTAACACAGTCAAACCTTAAGGTCGTAGATTCTACCAAATACCTAGGAGTTACAATTACGAACAACTTTGACTGGAGAGAACACACAGAAAATATTGTCGGGAAGGCGAATCAAAGGTTACGTTTCATTGGCAGAAAGCTTCGAAGATGCGCCAGCTCCACCAAAGAGACTGCCTACATCACACTTGTGCGTCCTCTCCTGGAGTACTGTTGCCCCTTGTGGGACCCTCACCAGGTGGGACTGACGGAAGATATTGAGAAGATTCAGAGGAGGGCAGCTCTTTTTGTTTTATAAATGTTCAAATGTTTGTTAAGCTTATGGGACTTAACTACGGGGTCATCAGTCCCTAAACTTACAAACTACTTATGAACTACTTACGAACTAGGACGGCACAAATATCCATGCCCGAGGGGGGATTCGAACCCACGACCGTAGTGGCCGTGCTGACCGTGACTGGAGCGCCTCAGTCACCTCGGCCACCATGGCCGGCTTTTGTTTTATCACGTTACGGGGCGGGGGGGGGGGGGAAGCTTCACAGAAATGTTGCACGAATTGGGGTGGAAATCATTAAAAGAAAGACGTTATACATTGCGGCGTGATCTGTTTGCGAAGTTTCAATCACCGACTTTTACTTCTGAATGTGAAAATATTTTACTAGCACTCACCTAGTTAGGGAGACATGAGCATCCCAATAAAATAAGAGAAATCAGTTCGAAAACGGAACGATGTAGGTGTTCTTTCTTCCCGCGCACTATTAGAGAATGGAACGGCAGAAAAAAGTTATGAAAGTGGTTAATAAACCCTCCGCCAGGCACTTAAATGTGATTTGCAGAGTATCTATGTAGATGTAGAGAAGTAAAGCACGTCACGCCCTCTTTCAAACTTTTTATCCGATCCGGCAATTGGAAATGATCTCCTTTTAACGCGGAGAGTGAAGCAAACGCCTCGCTAGAGCGACTGTGAAACAGTGTCGCGCTCCTAAGAGGCATTTATTATTCAGGGAGCCGGAGAGCGGGGCATCTGCGCGGCGGGGCTCTCGCGGATAGCTCGTTCCCGGAAAAGTTCCAAAAATCTGCTAAAAGCGAGAGCGAGCGACGCGCACTGCGTCAAAGAGCGCCTAAGCGGCCTACTTGCCGCGAGGACAGCGCCGGTAGATGGAGAGGTACGACCGCCGAGTGTGGGCTGCAGGGGGGCGTCACAGGATTACCGGGGATACAGGCCGCTCGCTGGCTTACCTACGTCAGGGGCTTGTCGAATTGCATTACGTCATGGCTGACACTATATACAACCTAAAAATAACTAGCTTCTCAAAAGTGTAGTGCATTAGTTAGTACATCTGGAGTAGCTTCGCATGCTTGCGCGGACGCCGATCCGGCGGTAGTGCCATCTAGTGACAGTGTTGTTAATCCGCTGCGTGCCGAGTCTGCGCCGCTTACTTCACTACGCGGCCCGCGCAAGCGCAGTAAACAAACCGTAGCAGACGTTGCCCACATTCGCGCACCTGTCGAGCGCCGCAAGCAAAAACTGTTTGTGACTCTCTTCATAGAAAATAAGACGGTGCAATTTCAGCTTGATACTGGTTCCGCTGTCACATTAATAAATAAAGATACTTATGAGCTTCTGAGTTCGCCAAAATTGTCGCCGTCACAGCAAGTGTTAACAGCTTATACAGGTAAAAAATTCCCGTGCTAGGAACGTGTAGCCTGCCCGCCTCTTTTCAAGGTGTAACAAAAACAGTTGCTTTTGTAGTTCTTCAGGCCAAATCGACACAGAACATTTTTGGACTAGATGCTTTTGACTTGTTTGGTTTATCAATTCAAAGAGATTTGCTTCAAATTTCGTCAATAGTGCCTCAGGATAAAATCAATGCATTGTGTGACAAATATAGTGACTTGTTTTCGCCGGAACTAGGTTGTGCAAAAGACTTCGTGGCACATGTAACTTTAAAAGAATATGCAGTTCCAAAATTTCGTAAAGCTAGACCAGTGCCTATCGCCTTGCATACAGTTGCCGCAGAACTTAAACGTTGGCAAGATAGTGGGGTGATTTCTCCTGTTTCTGCGAGTCAGTGGGCCTCGCCTATAGTAATTATACCCAAGCCGTCAGGAAAACTTCGTCTCTGTGCGGACTTCAAATCAACAGTGAACAGTCAAACAATTGTAGACACTTACCCCCTGCCCAGACCTGACGAACTAATGGACAAATTAGGACAGTCTCGCTTCTTTTCCAAGATTGACTTAGCAGAGGCATACTTACAGATTCCACTTGATGACGAGTCAAAAAAGTTTTTCGTCATTAACACTCACATGGGCCTTTTTCAGTTTCAACGCCTACCCTTTGGCAGTTCTTCCGCCCCCACTATTTTTTAGCGCTTTTTGGAACAGCTGACAAATTCTGTACCGTGTTGCTCGAACTACTTAGATGATATTGTGGTATCCGGAAGTACAGTTGACGAACATTTAGCAAACCTGGAGTGCCTTTTCAAAGTTTTGACTGCAGCAGGTCTACGTTGTAATAAAGCAAAGTGTTCGTTTTTTTCAAACTGAAATAGAGTACCTAGGCCATGTGATTAATGCCCAAGGAATTCATCCCTTACAGTCACATCTACGAGCAATCAAAGACTTGCCTCCTCCTAAGAATGTGCAGGAATTGCAAGCAGTAATGGGAAAGCTTAACTATTATTTCAGATTTATTCCCAATGCCTCTCAGATTGCAGCTCCACTGCATCACTTACGTAGGAAGAATGTTCCTTTTGTATGGTCTAAAGATTGACAAGTAGCCTTTGACAAATTAAAGTCTGCACTACTGAGTGATGCATGTTTGACTCCCTTTGACCCATAGAAGCCTGTAGTGTTAGCAGTTGACGCCTCGTCGTACGGTCTGGGTGCAGTTTTGTCGCATCGTATTGGATGTCACGATCGTCCTATTGCCTTTGCGTCCAAGCTACTGACACCAACGCAACAGAATTACAGTCAGATGGAAAAGGAGGCCTTAGCAATAATTTACGGCGTCACAAAGTTTCATCATTACCTCTATGGCAGGAAATTCTATTTGTTGACAGACCACAAGCCTCTCACGTCGTTGTTCTCACCCACAAAGCCGATTCCGCCACGTACGGCACAAAAGCTTCAGAGATGGTCCTTAATACTGTCTAATTATCAGTATGAGATTTTGTACCGACCTACCACTAAACACGCCAACGCGGACATACTTTCCCGACTTCCGGTTGGCCAGGATGTGTCGTTTGATTCTTCGGAAATGGCATGTTGTCAGATAGACTCCAGAGATGCTTCCGCTGTCGCAGATTTCCCTTTGAACTCTCGTCGGGTTGCACAGGAAACAGCTGCGGATGCAGACTTAAGTATGGTAGCACGTTTTGTTCGCTTTGGTTGGCCTGCCAGAGCCAAAGACATTCAACGGCCTCTGGTTCGACGTTATTTTGCACAACGTCATGCATTGTCTTTAAACCAGGGTGTTCTGTTGTTACATACCGACAACGACCAAACGAGAGTGATTGTTCCTCGTTCCCTGCAACGAGAAGTGTTACGCCTCCTGCATCAAGGACATTGGGGTATTGTTAGGACAAAGCAATTGGCCAGACGTCATTGTACCTGGGTTGGTATAGACGCTCAGATAGAGAGCATGACGTCACAGTGTACTGTTTGTGCGGAGCATCAGGCGGCTCCTCCGCAACGTTTCTCAGACTGGCCACGCCCCAAGGGACCATGGCAACGTTTACACATTGACTTTGCCGGACCTTTCTGGAATACGCGCTGGTTAATTGTTGTAGACGCTTTCAGCAAGTTTCCTTTCGTGATTGCCATGAACTCCACGACGGCGTCTAGTACAATCAGTGCATTAACATCAGTGTTTTGCATCGAAGGTTTGCCTGAAACTATCGTCAGTGACAATGGACCTCAGTTTGTTAGTGCGGAAGTTCAACAGTTTTGTCGTGTGAATGGCATTCCGCATGTCACCACCGCACCTTTTCACCCTCAGTCCAATGGTGAAGCAGAACGTTTCGTTCGAACATTCAAGTCTCACATGGAAAAGATGAAAGGTCAGCACTCCAGGCAGCAAGCTCTTCAAATTTTCCTGTCTACGTAGCGGTGCATGCCACGTGACGGCCCGTCTCCTGCCGAGCTGCTACACGGCCGCCGTCACCGCACTCTCCTTCACCTGCTGTAGCCTCCCACGCACCGAGTCGGTTCGTATGGCGCTTCGCGTTTTCAGGTTTCCACGCCGGTGCTGTACAGGGTGTTTGCTGGCAACAAGAAGACATGGTTACCGGGCATCATTCGGCGCGTGCTCGGTCGCAATATGTATGTTGTACGTTCTTCCACAGGGTAGGAGCTGCGGCGCCACGCAAACCAATTGCGCTTGCACAGGCCGCGCGATCCTATCTCCGGTTTCTTGATTCCAGACCCAGTTCACCGCCAGGGAGCACAACCACATCGTTCGTCCCCGGACTACGAGATCCCTATGGACGTCGACACACCTCCGACGCAGTCGTCGCCGCCGCTGTCGCCGCCTTAGATGACAGCGTCACCGAGAGGGACTCCGGGACCGTGCGGGCCCCCCCCAGCTTGGGCCACGCACCTCAGAAGATGACCTGCTCCCTCTGGGCGGGGGCGGGCGCCCTTCCGCTGATTTTCGCGGGTTTTCCGGCGGATCGCAAGGTGTATACCGGGGCGCGGATAGCGTCTCGATCCCAGCCTCAGCTACGACGCCCGTCCCACCAGTAACGCCCCCGCCCAGGCCCTCCTCCCAGTGCCGTCGCCGTGGCCCTCAGCCCTACGCCACGACGGCGCGGCGGTTTGGGGGGGAGGGGTGTGGTGTCGCACAAGTACAAAGTGCGCGCCACCTACTTTCGCCGCGCGCCGCCATGCACGCACGGCGCGGCGTTCTTACGACGACAGCCACGAGCGCCCTCTGCTGCAACTCCGCTCGTGGCCACCACTGAACGACATCGGTCACTTGGGACTGAGATAGCAACCAGTAAAGACTTCGGAATCCGATAGGCACCAGTGAAGACTTGGCTATCAGTTAGGCACTAGGCAGGACTCTAGCTCAACTATGTATCAACATTTTGCAGTACTATGTAAAAGTTAAGTATTGTATAAATTCTGTGCAATATATATCTCGTTCTAATTTACTCTAGTGTTTCTAGTTTCTGGCTGCTCCTCTCCGTACCTGCACCAGCGTGCCATCTTTATTCCTGTGTCGGTCTCATTCCACTCGGCCACCGACACCTACGACGGAAACGAGACACAAAAGCGGCGACGAGGCTGGACACAAAAATATCCTTATTCCAGTTCTTCCTCATCGTTCTCGGCAGCTCTTTCAAATGTTCAAATGTTTGTCAAGTTTATGGCACTTAACTACGGGGTCATCCGTCCCTAAACTTACAAACTACTTATGAACTACTTACGAACTAGGACGGCACAAATATCCATGCCCGAGGGGGGATTCGAATCCCCGACCGTAGTGGCCGTGCTGACCGTGAATGAAGCGCCTCAGTCCCCTCGGCCACCGCGGCCGGCGGCAGCTCTTTTTTAGCTTCTTTGCTCCTTTGCCTAGCAATGTTTTCTATATTCGGTACTGAAGTGTCTGCCTTCGCGATTCTTTGGTCATCCATGATCTGCAGCATCTGCTTAGTGAAGACTCCACAGCCTTCTATACCACTTATTACACCGCAAAATGGTTCCACAACACCGCTGTATTGTATATGGAAATCACAGTCTTCTAAAGCTATATTTCTAGGTTCAAAGGCAAAATTGTGCCCAACTTACTGAGAATGTGAAGTCTTGTTACAGTCCTATCATTAAACACTACTGCAGCTTCCAAAGCAGAAATATTCACTACCAAATTGGAAACTGTCTTTGGACATCTTTCATGGGTACCTTGAAAAGTGGGAATGGCGCATACACTGCTTAAGGATTTGATTTTTTTATGCCTTTTGTAGTCCGAATTTCGAGGAAAAATTTTGGGATAATAATCTCAGTTATATTTTTTGTGTCTCGTTTCCGGCGTAGTTTTAACTGGTTCCTATCTCAGTCACAAGTGAACGATGCCGTTCAGTGGTGGCCACGAGCGGAGTTGTAGTAGAGGGCGCTCGTGGCTGACGTCGTAAGAACGCCGCGCCGTGCTTGCATGGCGGCGCGCGGCGAAAGTAGGTGGCGCGCACTTTATACTTGTGCGACACCACACCCCTCCCCCCCAAACCGCCGCGTCGTCGTGGCGTAGGGCTGAGGGCCACGGCGACGGCACTGGGAGGAGGGCCTGGGCGGGGGCGTTACTGGTGGGACGGGCGTCGTAGCTGAGGCTGGGATCGAGACGCCGTCCGCGCCCTGGTATACACCTTGCGATCCGCCGGGAAACCCACCGAAACCAGCGAAAGGGCGCCCGCCTCCGCCCAGAGGGAGCAGGTCATCTTATTCTGAGGTGCATAGCCCAGGCGGCGGGGACGCGCACTGTCCCGGAGTTCCACTCAGTGACTCTATCATCTGCGGCGGCGACAACGGCGGAGTCGCGTCGATCTCCATCGGGACGATCTCGTAGTCCGGGGACGCTGGACCCGTCGACGAACGATGTGGCTGTGCTCCCTGGCGGTGAACTGGGTCTGGAATCAAGAAACCGGAGACAGGATCGCGCGGCCTGTGCAAGCGCAATTGGTTTGCGTGGCGCCGCAGCTCCGAACCTGTGGAAGAACGTACAACATACACATTGCGACCGAGCACGCGTTGAATGGTGCCCGGCGTCCATCGTGCCTTGTTGCCAGCAAACACCCTGTACAGCACCGGCGGTGAAACCTGAAAACGCGTAGCGCCATACGAACCGACTCGGTGCGTGGGAGGCTGCAGCAGGTGAAGGAGAGTGCGGTGACGGCGGCCGTGTAGCATCTCGGCAGGAGACGGGCCGTCACGTGGCATGCACCGCTACGTAGACAGGAAAATTTGAAGAGCTTGCTGCCTGGAGTGCTGACCTTTCATCTTTTCCATGTGAGACTTGAATGTTCGGACGAAACATTCTGCTTCACCATTGGATTGAGGGTGAAAAGGTGCGGTGGTGTTAAGCTGAATGCCATTCACACGACAACTCTGTTGAAATTCCGCACTAACAAACTGAGGTCCATTGTCACTGACGATAGTTTCAGGCAAACCTTCGATACAAAACACTGATGTTAAGGCACTGATTGTACTAGACGCCGTCGTTGAGTTCATGGCAATCACGAAAGGAAACTTGCTGAAAGCGTCTACAACAATCAACCAGCGCGTGTTCCAGAAAGGTCCGGCAAAGTCAATGTAAACGTTTCCATGGTCCCTTGGGGCGTGGCCAGTCTGAGAAACGTTGCGGAGGAGCCGCCTGATGCTCCGCACAAACTGTACACTGTGTCGTCATGCTCGCTATCTGGGCGTCCATACCAACCCAGGTACAATGACGTCTGGCCAATTGCTTTGTCCTAACAATACCCAATGTCCTTGATGCAGGAGGCGTAACACTTCTCGTTGCAGGGAACGAGGAATAATCACTCTTCTTTGGTCGTTGTCCGAATGTAACAACATAACACTCTGACTTAAAGATAATGCATGACGTTGTGCAAAATAACGTCGAACCAGAGGCCGCTCAATGTCTTTGGCTCTGGCAGGCCAACCAAAGCGAACAAAACGTGCTACCACACTTAGGTCTGCATCCGCCGCTGTTTCCTGTGCAACCCGACGAGAGTTCAAGGGGAAATCTGCGACAGCGGAAGCATCTCTGGAGTCTATCTGACAACACGCCATTTCTGAAGAATCAAACGACACATCCTGGCCAACGGTAATCGGGAAAGTGTGTCCGCGTTGGCATGTTTAGTGGTAGGCCAGTACAAAAACTCATACTGAGAATTAGACAATATCAAGGACCATCTCTGAAGCTTTTGTGCCGTTCGTCGCGGAATTGGCCTTGTGGGTGAGAACAACGACGTGAGAGGCTTCTGGTCTGTCAACAAATAGAATTTTCTGCCATGCCATGCCATGCCATGATGAAACTTTGTGACGCCATAAATGATTGCTAAGGCCTCCTTTTCTATCTGGCTGTAATTCTGTTGCGTTGGCGTCAGTAGCTTGGACGCAAAGGCTATAGGACGATCGTGAGATCCAATACGATGCGATAATATTACAAGTCACTGTATTTTTCACACAATGCCTTTATTTTGTCCTGAAGCACTACTGACGAAATTTGACACATATCTCTTTGAATTGATAAACCAAACAAGTCGAACGCATGTGGTACAAAAATGTTCTGCGTAGATTTGGCCTGTAGAACTACAAAAGCAACTGTTTCTGTTACACCTTGAAAAGAGGCGGGCAGGCTACACGTTCCTAGCACGGGAATATTTTGTCCTGTGTACGCTGTTAACACTTGCTGTGACGGCGACAATTTTGGCGAACCCAGAAGTTCATACGTGTCTTTATTAATTAATGTAACAGTGGAACCAGTGTCGAGCTGAAATGTCACAGTCTTATTTTCTACAGAAAGAGTCACTAATAGTTTTTGCTTGTGGCGCTCGACAGGTGCGCGAATGTGGGCAACGTCTAATACAGCTTGTTTGCGTCGCTTGTGCATGCGCGGGCTGCTTGCGGTAGGAAGCGGCGCAGAATCGGCACACAGATTAATATTACTGTCCCTAGATGGCACTACCGCCGGATCGGCATCCGCGCAATGCCAGGCTAATACAGATTCACTAAACTTGAGTAGCTACATCAAGTTTACTTTTAGCTACACAGTACTGGGCTCTTTTACAAGGAAAAGTTGCAGAAGGCACTAGGTTCACTACAGGATTACACTGTACATAGTCAGTGTGCTTGTCCCGAACCCTTTTCCGTTGCACAGTTTTACGCGCTCGACGGCGCTTGCGACGTGGCTCACTACATAGTTTTGCAGTAGGTGCAGAAGAACTTTCTTGCAATTGAGAACCAAGTAAAGCACTGGAATGAAACTTCACTCTGCAGCGGAGTGTGCGCTGATATGAAACTTCCTGGCATATTAAAATTGCGTGCCGGAACCAGGACTCGAACCTGGGACCTTTGCCTTTCACGGGCAAGCGCACTACCGACTGTGCTATCCCGATACGACTCACGATGCCGCCCCACAACTTTACTTCCGCACGAAAGGCAAAGGTCCCAGGTTCGAGTCCCGGTTGTGGCACGCAATTTTAACCTGCCAGGAAGTTTCAAGTAAAGCACTGTTCAATTCCACAGTGTCTATGACATTGACAGCATGAACTGTTCGTGCACTCGGCAAAGCACTGTTTCTAACGTTACTCTTCTTTGAATTTACACTCTGCATACACACTGAGTGAACATGTCCCAATTTGCCACATTGGTAACAGATTGCGTTGCGGCTAGGGCAAAGCGCACGCTTGTGGCGAGATACACACTGAGGGCAATACATACGAACATTTTTCTGAAATGAACGTTGGCGCCCGTTATTCATATTACTGTTTATAACACGACGGGGCGACCTTTGTGTCGCACTTATACACTGGCTACTGTTCACTGTCTGTTCAGAACGGCCGGTAGAATATAAAGAATCACTAGTGCTATACTGAGAACTCTGACTACGAAAGCGTCCGTTGCGGTGCACTGAATTAACACTGTGGCTTTGCATTTCTACATCTGCTAAGTCAAAAGTATCATGCGCTTCAATAAGCTGCAGTACACTGTCTAATGAGGGGTCAGACTGTTTCAGAATTGCTGCCTGAATTCTGGGGTCCTGAATGTTCTGCGTAATCGCATCTCGTAACATCACGTCACTATAAGAAATTCCACAAGAGCAAGTAAATTTACATTTGCGGGTTAAGCCCTTCAACTCAGTGATCAAGTTGTGGTGTAATTTTTTAAGTCTGAAAAATCGGTACCGCGCCGCGGCAACGAGAACTTTTCTCTCGTAATGAATATTCAGTGCATCTACAATTTGATCGAATTCTAGATCATGAGGCGATGCGTGGGGGAAAAGTTTCTGCAGTAACACGAAAGTCTTGGTGCCAACTATGGCGAGAAAGAAATGTTTGACTGTCAGACCTGTTAGTTGATGAGCCACGACGAGTTCTTGAAACTGCGCAAAATAGTCGCTCCATTCTTCCTCACGTTCGTTGTACTGGCGAAACGTAGGAAGCGTTGTGGCAGCAGGTGTGGGCTGCTGAAGCGGCGGCTGTTGTTGTTGGTTAGCTGTATGAGCCATCAACTGTGACACCACTTGCACTAGTTGCGTGATTTGCGCCGTCTGTAGCTGAATAATTTACATTAAGTTCGGGTACGGGGTAGTGGCCATGCTGACGGATTAGGCGCCGCACATACAAGTAAATTATAACAAAACACAAATGCAGTATGAAAGAGGGCGCTCTGCAACAAAAATGTCCACAAAACACGTAACTGAAAATGTTCCCCCCAAAAATCTTATAATAAGGGTGGGTGGGCGGGAGCAATTTCTGCCTGCTCTGACTGCTGCTGTTTGGCTGCTGCAAGCGGGCTGGTCCAAGGTTCGTCTATCACTCCTCGCTGCCACTTTTGTATTCCATCCTCGTCGCCACTTTTTTGTCTCGTTTCCGGCGTAGGTGTCGGTGGCCGAGTAGAAAAGTACCGACACAGGAATAAAGGAAGCACGCTTGTGCAGGTACGAAGGTGAGCAGCCAGTGGGACAGCAGAAACTAGAAACACTAGAGTAAATTAGAACGAGATATATATTGCACAGAATTTGTACAATACTTAACTTTTACATAGTTCAGGAAGACCGACAGAGGAATACAGGATGCACGCTTGTGCAGGTAGGAGGTGACCAGCCAGTGGGACAGCAGAAACTGGAAACACGAGAGTACATTAGAACGAGATATATATTTCTTAGAGACTTAGATATACTTAGCTTTTGCATAGCTGAGTACGGCAGAATGCTGATAAATAGTTGAGGCCTGCCTAGTGCCTATCCGATAGCCGTCTTCACTGGTGCCTATCTGATTCCGAAGTGTTAACTGGTTCCTATCTCAGTCCCAAGTGAACGATGTCGTTCAGTGGTGGCCATGAGCGGAGTTGAAGTAGAGGGCGCTCGTGGCTGACGTCGTAAGAACGCCGCGCCGTGCGTGCATGGCGGCGCGCGGCGAAAGTAGGTGGCGCGCACTTTAGACTTGTGCGACACCACAATATTTACTATTGATACCTCCGATTACGGAACACTTGACCAGGGAGATTAACAAACTTTACAGCAGGGAATGTGGAAGGGCTGCCAAAGATTTTATTGAACATCTTTCACTGAGTATCACAATTTATTTGAATAGATGCAACAATTTTAGAAAAACAGTTCCCAAAATTCTTAAAAAATTTTAAATTGAATTCTAAAAGCATACAGTAACAGAAAGGGCCCAAAGGTTCTTCAGCCCGGAAAAATATCTTTTACAATACAACAGATAAATGTAACCAGAAAAATCCACACTTTTACAAGCCAAATAAGCTTTCATTATCTCATTTACGCTTTTAAGAAAAACAATAAATTTGAACAACAGTTGACTTAATTACGTAATTAAATCATTTGGTTCATTAGTTTACAGAAAATTACGTGGCAAGCCACTTTAAGTCTGAAAGTGCACAGAGCCTCTGGTATCACGAAACTCGCTACAAGAACTACACTACAGGAATCACCTGAAATGCTGAAGCAAGAAACAAATTCTGCCGCCCTTTTAAGACAGCAGAAGTTCACAAACCGGATCCACTTTAGTGAAAAGTTTACACGATTTAAACATATAGAATCACGTAACTTAAGGTGGGAGCCCAGGCAGAAGTCCATCTGGCGTACTTTCAGTCACAGGAACACACGGACGGCAGCCAATCCGGTAAACGGAACTGTCCCCGCACACAGCGCGCCCGCTCGAACGAAACAGTCGACAGTCCCACTAAGCACTCCAGCAACGGGCCCCACCACAATAGGCACGAACGAACAGAATCTGGCTCTATAACACACAGAGACAACTATTACTATGGAAGGCATTAAAAATACCATAGCCCGTTACATGTACTACACCGTCAGAGGTATTCCTACGACTGTCGTTTACATCTTTCGATTCGGTCTTTTCTTGACAAGACTACGTCAACTCAAATTTATGCCTTCAATCGTACTCACCATCTGTAAACGTCTGCAAACTCATCACGGCATCATATTGTGCAATAGAGACTCGAATTAAGGCAGGTGTATTATTGGAGAAAGATGATACGGTAAAATATGGACGCTAAAATTAAGAAATGTACAGTAATATAATACACAATAAACAAATTCTAAGCAAATCACAATCCAGGAGGAAACATTACATGCATCCATGAATTGAGCTTAGCAGGTACTACCGTAAATTAAAGTATGTAGAAAAGGAATTAGTATGTTAAATAATATCCAAATGTTCAAATGTTTGTACAGCGTATGGGACCCAACCACGGGGTCATCAGTCCCCAAACCCACAAACCACTTATCAACCAGCTCATCCTAAGGACGGCACTAACATCCATGCCCGAGGGGGGACTCGAACCCCCGACTGCATCGGCCGCGCAGACCGCGACCGGAGCGCCCCTGTCTCCTTGGCCACCGCGGCCGGCAAATAATATTCCAACAGCAGCTTGCTCAGAACCAGTTTAGAAGAAAAAGAAGCTTACAAGTGTTCGTAAGACTGGAAAAACAGCATGGCTGCACAAATTTGCTTCGGTGGAGTGCAGTTGCGGGGACGGTAGTTTTAAACGAGACATTCACAAAGTGAATTGGGAACCAGATCATAGTCAAAGCAGATGACAAGCAGTTGTACGAAAAGCTAGGAATCCTAGAGCAAAGTCCCGTCCGTAAGTAGAACTGCGCTCTAAAGAAGAATTGGGAAGCAGGTTAGAGAGGACATCATGCACTGCACATCCGTCTGTCTCTAATGACCGCGACGTCGACGATACGTTAAACCCTAGCTTTTCAGCCTTCCTCCCACTTTTGCTTCAGGATTTGAAATCAACAGAACTCTGAACCCTGTTCAAAAATGTTCAAATGTTTGTAGAGTTTATGGGATTTAACTATGGGGTCATCAGTCCATAAACTTACAAACTACTTATGAACTAGCTAATACTAAGGACGGCACAAATATCCATCCCCGACCGTAGTGGCCGTGCAGACCGTGACTGGCGCGCCGCAGACCGCTCGGCCACCGCGGCCGGCTCTGAAGCCTGTTCAAGTGTTCCTTATTAATCCAATTACTTAGGTTTACCACCCAACGAGTTGGAGAAATTTAAACCTTACAAATTATAAATGATTCTTACTCAGTTTCGCCTACGCCTCGATGGTAAGGCATCGACTGAAACAGGTGATATCGGGCGTTGCACAGGGTAGTGTTATTGGTCCTCTCCTATTCCTTATTTACATAAACGATTTAGGGGAAAATCTAAGTATCTCTCTTAGGTTGTTTGCAGATGACACCGTCATTTATCGTCGAGTAAAATCATCTGAAGATCAAAACCAACAGCGGAACAATCTAAATAAGATATCAGTATGTTGTAAAAATTGGAAATTGACTCTAAATAATGAAAAGTTTGAAGTCATCCACATAAGTACGAAAAGAAATACGTTAAACTTTGTTTATAAGATAAATCAATCAAATGTGAAGGCCGTAAACTCCACAAAATACCTAGGAATTACTATTACTTCAGACTTAAATTTGAAAGAACACGTAGATAATGTGGGAAAGGCGAACCAGAGACTGCGTTTTATTGGCAGAACATTAAAACATTCAACGAAACTACAAAAGAAACTGCATAAACTACGCTTGTCCGTCCATTTTTGGAGTATTGCTGCCCAGTGTGGGATCCTTATCAGGTGGGTTTGACGGAGGACATCGAAAGAGTCCAAAGAAGGGCAGCTCGTTTCGTATTGTCACGATACAGGGGAGACAGCGTTACGAAAATGATACAGGATCTGGGATGGCAATCATTTCAACAACGGCGCTTATCGCTGTGGCGTGGGCTACTTACGAAAGTACAATCGCCAACAATCTCCTCCGAATGCGGAATGTTGTTGACTCCCATTTACATAGGTAGAAATGATCATCAGAATAAAATACGAGAAATCAGAGCTCGAACGGAGAGATTCAGGTGTTCTTTCTTCCCGCGCGCTATTCGAGAATGGAATTGGAGATAAATAGTATAATGGTGGTTGGGTGAACCGTCTTCCAGGCACTTAAATGTGATTTTCAGAGTATCCCATGTAGATGTAGATGTATAAATCGGAAAGTAACAGGGTAACAGGTGTTTCTGAAAGGACGGATTCGATAATGACCTAAATGCAATGGGATTGCGTGAAATAAACTTGGTATAGCATTTGAGAAATTTATTTTATGACATGCCCTCAATCACACATTGTGTCAAATGACAAAATCATTGGAAAAAAATGCGGAGTTTATTACTCGCTACACGATTTCACAAACCATGAGTTTATCAGTTAACACATGGGAATAGAAAGGATTAAATAAGGAAGACAAGGATTCATTAATAAAACACACACACACAGGCATCCGTACTCAGGATTCAGACATTCCAAAGGCAATCAAAATGCCTTCCCGTTCACCACCTCCACAAGTTTGGTCAAACAGCAACTAGCTCCTCTGGTCAACAGCGTGATCTGCAATTATCTTCATAAATATAATGAAAAAAATGCCAACATCGCAGTCTTCTACCGGTTACATACCTGTTACAATTGACATTCATCTGTTTACTAAGACACTCGACATTCTATTTTGAAACTGTGCCAGTGGATAGTCAAATATAAAATTGCTTAGTATTCTTAGAAAGTCAAACATCAAATAATAAAACAGATATACACGAAGAATCATCATAGTGAACGTTGCTGCATGAGCGCCCCTATAAAACTGCTTATCAGCGTCGCAATTACTGTAGCTGCATCTGTAAATGCCGCTAGAGTGCGCTTCTATAAGTGAAATTATATCTACTTCTAATATCTATCGTTTTATAACAATCAACTAACAACAGGTATAATTTTTCTATAATGTCATCATCTTATGTGTCATGCAATTTATAGTGATGACGGCAAAAATGGGACTTATTTTCCATCGACTGAGACACGGATGAGACACGGATGCTGTTTTTGAATCCTAAAAAGCACTTTCCCTTCAAATGTTCAAATGTTTGTAAATCTATCGGACCAAACTGCGTGGTCATCAGTCCGAAGCGTGCAAATAACTTAAACTATGGTACACTAACCTAAGGACAACACACACACACACACACACACACACACACACACACACGCCCCAGGGAGGACTCGAACCTCCGACGGCGAGCAACCGCGCGCTCTGCAGCGAGGCGCCTTAGACCGCTCGGCTACTCCACCGCGGTAGCACATTCACTAGGCGAGTTGTAATTGGATCAGCGATTTTCTTGTCGTCAAAGCAGACTCCTGAAGTAAGGTTCGCAGAGGCCACGGAAACATGGCGGAGGCGTTGTAAAAAATTTTTAGAGCTACACGGAGATTGCATCGAAAAGTAAGAAACTTTTCACACTTCGCGTGTGATGAGTTTGTGAGAAAAGAAAGCAGAACTTTTGTAACTTCAGTGCACGTCGTATAACTGCAAATTAAGTCGTACCATCACTGAAAAGTGTGAAGTTATAACAAAAGGGAATTAACTTTATCAGAGCTGATGGTTGAATACAGCAGATGAGAACACGTGGCCGAGATCACACATCATGTTAGCAAAAGAAAATCGCACTGGCAACAAGGAACACCAGTTCACATATGACAGGGGAGTAAACGTTGATTGGTTACACTACTATCCCATCACTAAGCTACAGTGGAAAAAATGTTTAAGAAAATTGCAATGCTTCAGATGCCTCGATTCAGGATAAAGTGAACGCATATGCTTCCCAGCTACCCAGGCATCCCGGCAGTAGTCTGTGAAAATAGGCTCCGAGTACTCTGAGTACATCAACTCACACAACAACTGTTGAGAAGGATCACTAATGTCTCTAAGCCCTAACATAGATCTCTCCAATTTCTACACAACAATTAGTGAACCAAGAGCTGCATTACACAGACATTCTTACATTCTCTCTAGCAGAATGGAAGTAGGAAAATCGTACACAGATATGTAGGAAATGGACAATATAAGTGTGGTTACAAATGAAATTGATGGATATGCAGTTATGTTATACATGTAAATTATCGATTTTGTCTTTAAATGCCATCTCCCACTATTCAGCTTTCTCACAGTTTCAATCCTCCGCATGGACTGAGAATATAAGAAGCCAGAATTTAATCAAGCTCGAGTTATTGAATATTTTTCGTCAGGCACGTTTCATAGGCCTTGCCTGTTGGATACGAACATTTCTCTCTGAGATTCGTGATATGATTAAAGAGTGAAAAAAATTAAGTTTTCAAATATCTGTTGATGACTATTTATTTACGAAAGTTTATTGTTTGGCAGAACATACTTTGCACTGACTGTCAATTAAACGCATTTGTGGTAAGAAGGTGGACTTAATGCATAGTTTTACGGAGAATAGCATACTACGACCAGCCAAGATGGCGGAGAGGCTTCAATTGATGTAAGTGCTTGGCATAGATAAAGCCATCCTTCCCGTGGTTTACACACTGTAAAGAACACCACGCCTGTAAGAAGCATTAATGTCACTTAACAAAGTTCAAACTAAAATTTAAAATTTACATTAGAGACGACGAAAGATACTAAGAACTGTATTTCAGATAAAAATTATATTTCTGTTACATATTTAACCGTATTCAAATATAAAAATACAATGTTTCTTGGACAACGACGCACATTTGATCGTTCTGGTTTTGCTGATAACTGGACTGCAGTGTGCCTTCACATTCATAAATTTTTGTACTTAATTTTGTATTGGGCGCCATATTGGAATTTGACAAACAAGTTTCCATCAGTTTCTACGTGACAAATATTGCTTGCTCACCCCTAGGTTCGAACTTTCATTCACTATGCGATTTAACAGCCTGGTATGGGAGTGGAATCGAAACGTATTTTTTAAATAATATTTCGTAGCAGCTATGTTGTGCTTTGGGAAGACACTAAATATATACATCTAGTATACTCGCAGCCAGCTGAAGTTTAACAGCCAGGTATTATGAATACGTGACGTTCGACGCCATATTGTTCAACGTTTATCTGTTAAACACTATCCAGTTGTCTGTATTACTAGATTACAAAAATTTAAAGTTTTGAAATTTCTAATATTTTATTCTAGTACTCAGAAACGTACTCGTATACAATAGCCGATAGCTGTTCTGAAAATTTTAATATTATATCTACAAACTATTGAGACATGGAATGAACCGTACTCCTGCAATAAAACAGCAGAAAAAGACTTGACTTGCATAAAACTTATCACTGAGTTATATTTCTATTCCAAACTAGTCTTTCTGAAATATACCTCTTAATGAATAAATTGTAGTACTGAAGACGTATAAATAACGGGGTAAAAACAAGAGATTCGAGGCATTTGATAGAAGCATAATTTTCCATACCGCAAGCATATCCAGTCAGTGAGATCAAAACTTGAATCTGTATAAAGAAAAGTCAAATATAAAACTTAACACGAGAGTTATCGTCTACAGCACTCCAATATACTCAGTAAATGAAACTGTGATAGAACCTCGGATTTTTTCAGTCTGCACATTAACACATCCTTCAAGACAAGACAAGACACGTTCTGATTCCCACGTTAAGCTGTAGGTCCCCTTTCCCCGGTTGGATACCTGGGGTTGGCTAGGGACACGCAAGTCGCCGAAGTAGCTTCCAATTGAAATACTTGCACCAGGGTAATGAGCCACACGACATTATTATTATTATTATTATTATACTTACGGATCTTAACGCTTACTTCCCCTCTGTTCTTTACAACCGTATGCGACACAATACTTCACTATTATGTTGTTATGGTCTTCAGTCCGGAGACTTGTTTCATGCAGCTCTCCACCCTACTCTATCCTGAGCAAGCCTTTTCATCTCCTCATAAGAACGGCAACACACATCCACTTGAATCTGCTTGCTATACGCGTCTCTTGGCCTCCCTCTGCGATTTTTATCCCACACACTTCCCTCCAATGCTAAATTTACGATTCCCCGATGTCTAAGAATGTGTCATACTAATCTAGCCTTTCTTTTGGTCAAGGTATGCCATAAATTCCTTTTCTCCCCAATTCTGATTAGTACCTCCTCATCAGTTACGCGATCCACCCATCTAATCGGCATTCTTCCGTAGCACCACATTCATTTCCCACATACCCAGATGAAGGCCACTGTAACGTTGGCCGAAACGTCGGTTATTTAAGTAATAGCCTTACATTATGACGCGGTACAACACCCAGAAAACTTTTATGTCATCTGACTCTGGCCGCGGAAGCCTACGTAATTATATAAAACCCACATTAGCTGATGTTACAAGGCCAGCTCAGTCAATCATCCAGACTGTTGCCCCTATAACTGAAAAGGCTGCTGCCCCTCTTCAGGAACCACACGTTTGTCTGGCCTCTCCACAGATACCCCTCCGCTGTGGTTGCACCTACGGTACGGCTATCTGCATCGTTGAGGCACGCAAGCCACCACACCTCGGCAATGTCTGTGGTTCATGGGGGTGGACACTATTATGTATTTAGTAAAATAAAATCAATCGTTCATCACTTATTTTGAAAGGACTCCAAAATCAAGAAAAACAACACGACCTATACGTATGCAGTTGCCAACTTAACAATAATAGACATCACGTTTTTCACAGATTCACACCACTTCATTAATGTATTCTGTTTATATTTCAAATCACTTTTTAGATGTTAATGGCGTACTAAAGAGATCACTGGCAATGGCTGACTTAGATAGCACAATATCTTTGTTTTTAATACTGATTATAACCTTTGAAATTTTTCTTTGTGAAAAGGTGTGTGTGCTCGTTGTGTTTTCTTAATGGATTGTTCAGATATGTCCATGTGATTTAATTTTCATTTTTAGCAAATGTAGGCAGTAGTATAGGCGCCCCAACCATGGTCCGTCATTCCGTGACTTATCTAGTTTTTCACGAATAATTTGCTCATTTCTTTCAGAATAAATGCAAATACACATAGTGGACTTAGGTAAGAAACTTTTATGAACTTTATATTTTTTTATCGGGAACCAAAAATTCTATATTGAATTACTAAAATCGATACACAAATTCAATAGTGTATAGCAAGTATTCTTATTTTGCTCTGTGCTTGGATATCTCGTGCTAATACGCCAGACGCCTAGCACTATAAAATTCTAAATAGAAAAACGAATGCACACTAATTCATAAACAAATAACCATTCGGGGAGAAGAAATGAAGCAGTTATGCTGCCGGTATACTTTTTGTGGATTTCTTTGTTAGCGATGTTCCTTGACAAGATTTAAAATGTGTTTTAACAATAAACTAACAAATAAGCAATACATACCACATTCTCCGATGCAATTTTAGATGTCAGGAATAGATTTTTTCCACCTCCTTTCCCAAGAGTTACGTCTTTGAATCTTATTGCTGTAATCATTGTTTCCTAAATCCCATTACAGGAAGTAGATCTACTCCAATGATAAATACTTCCACGTCGAAATTCATTTTTGTAATAAAAAGAGCACAAAATTATTTAAAGCTGCACAGAAGACACGCGTGATTCAAAAGACAAATGCAGCACGACGAGGCGTGAACTGTCTGTCTACCAGTAAACCAACTCAGCCGATTTTCTACTGATTATGGCAGATTTAAGGAATACAAAACCGGGTAAAAATTCATGCGTCCCCGATAGAAAAAAATGTGTCAATTTTTCGTATTTTTGAATTTTAATAAATTAAACGCAATTAAATTACTAAAAGTGATATACAGCTACTAGTAATTTGCCACAGGCACAAAGGAAGGCACTGTTGCACATCATTGCAGATGAAAACATCATCGTGCTTTCTGAAAATAAAGGCAACGCTACCGTCGTAATGAAGAGTGAAAATTATCATGAAAATATCATGGACGTTTTTGATCCCAACAATTACAAACAACTTCAGAAGGATCCGACATGGAAGATTTTTAAAATGACCATAACTTGAGACGGCTCGACCGATTTCACATATCCTTTTTGTTATTCTCAGAACACAGATTGTATGAAATAAAACTGGAAAATTTGAGAACAACAAAGTGCGTTTTTCAATGTGACTCTGTGTTTCCATTGCATACAAATCTACAGTTTTGTTCCTATATTTATGAAATTTTGCACACTTCACCATAAAAACTAAAGGGAACGTCACTGTCTGTATAAAATTTCGTTCGGTGCACGGTGGAGGGTACTTAACATACGAACTTTGACAAAATGAATAGGTTGTCTCAGATCTTGATGAATTTTTGCACACACGACACTTATACCAGGAAGAAGGTCACAAGATACATACATGTTCGTATGGTACATGACACAGGGTGCCTTGCAAAAAACATTGCAGAGAAAGGAGGAAGCGAACAGAGACATGTGAAAGAAAGAGATGAATGCAGATATAGGAAGGAAGGGGATGTGGACTACGAGAGTGTAGAATAAATAAACACCCGGGCAACGCCAGGTTTACAGCTAGTGTTTTTATATGGCCTATTTGTAACAGGTTTTGAAAGGTGGTTAGCCGAAATTCGTCTATCAGAGTTGGCAACATTGCTGTTTACCCACGCCGCTTTCAGTGCAGCAGCGGTGTTGGGCCGCCATGTTTGTAACGGTCAAACGCGCCTGAATAGCCGCGACCGGCGGCTGCACGGCGTGCCGACCTTGGAATAACACTGTAGGTCATGAAAACAGTGGTCTGAGTCATTTACATGGAAAGCATTGCGTTCTTCCGTAACTTACATTTCAATAGAGAGGAACGAAGTAACAAGATAGAAATACAATAGTTGGAGTATTGACATTACCGAACATCTTCAAAAATAGAAAACCAAGATCGCAATATAGTTATTTATTTTATGACAATTGGTTTCAATGGAGTATGCCACCGTGCGCGCTAAGGCGCCTTTCTGCAGTGCGCACGTCCGTTTTCCATCGGAGGTTCGAGTTCTCCCTGGGGCATTGGTATGTGTTGTTCTTAAGATACGTTAGTTCGTAAGTTCACGGACCGATGACCATTACAGTTAAGTCCCATAACTTTAGAGACATTTGAATTTTGCCAAAACTGTCATACAATCGTTTTTCATTACTATCAAGGAGAGGGATGAAAAGTTATTCATAAAGGCACACCATGCCATACCTTAACACTGTTAACGTGTTTGAAACCAAAATTGACATATTGTAAAAGTATTTCAGAGGAATTTTTTTAAGTAGGCCTAGATGTATGAATCTGTCTTTGCAGCTATGAAGTGACGAAGAATTTTTATTGTGCGAATCGTCGGTTGTTTGCAGTAATGGAAAGTATTTGGAACAAGAAAGGGTATTGTGATTTCAATCATCTTAATACTGTAGTGAAGAAGTATGGTTAGTCTGAACGCCATGTTTCAACATTTTTTTAAACATATTGCATTCCCTTTGAGAACTGACGATCTTTTGATTTCTCAAGTTTTACTATATCTCACAACCGCGTCCAATGACATTATTGTTTTTAAGGGGAGACGCTGGCAGTCTTGTACTGATATTTTTGTAAATTCTTATGTCATTTTTTGTTCGATCTCACTGAAATTTTGCAAACATATTTATAGGAATCCCGTATTGTCGGCCGCGGTGGCCGAGGGGACTGAGGCGCGCCAGTCGCGGTCTGCACGGCCACTACGGTCGGGGGTTTGAGTCCCCCCTCGGGCATGGATATTTGTGCCGTCCTTAGTGTTAGCTAGATCATAAGTAGTTTGTAAGTTTAGGGACTGATGACCCCGTAGTTAAGCCCATAAGCTATACAAACATTTTAATCCCGTATGCTTTAAAATCAGGATTTTAATAACATTTTAATGTTGTGAAAGAATTTTTGTTTCTTTTTAACATTAATATTTTAAGGTACATTTTTTCGTTATTTTCAGATAAATTTCACAATTTTCTCGTATGATAAAGTGATATACACTAATGACTGTATGATTAAGTGTAGCAACTTTCTGGTAAATTAATGGTATTATTTTCTGTGATATTTTGGATTCGCTCATTTTTACTCGCAATTTGTTCAACATATTATATTATATTATAATGTCTAGATTAAAACCGTGTTCCTCTTAAATATTTCTTCCGTGTAAAAGAATAGGTCTGTCAAATTTCAGCTCACTCCTTCCAACTGTTTCTGATATATGTGTTCCAGAAAAGCGAGAACGCGAGAACCTTAAGTTGCAGAAGAAACGCTTCAAAGTCCGGATGAAATTAAAAAAAAAGGTCTCATCTTACCTCATCTAAATCTGCCCATATCCATATTCCAGTTCTTCCTCAACATCCACTGCTGCTCTTTTGGCTCCTCTCCTCCTTTGCCTAGTAATTTGTTCCATATTCGGTACTGAAGTCTCTCCGTTCGCGATTCGTTGCTCATCGATGCTCTGCAATATCTACTTAGTGAAGACTCCAAAACCTTCTATACCACACTGCTTAGACCACAAAATGGCTCTACAGCCTCCTTTACAACACTGCTGTGTCGTATATGAAAATCACAGCTATATTTCTAGGTTCAAATGCAGAGTTGTGCAACAAGCACCACTTCCTGAGAATGTGAAGTCTTGGTACATTCCTAGCATCAAACACTGCTGTAGCTTCCAAAGCAGAAATATTCACTACCAAATTGTAAATAAACGAAGTCTTTGGACATCTCTTCCAAATAGGAGCATTGAAACTTTCACTTGGGTACCTTGAAAAGTGGACATGGCGCATTACACTGCCTGAGGCTTAAACTTTTTATACCATTCGTAGTTCAAAATTCAAGGAAAAAATTTGGGATAATAATCTCAATTGTATTCACTATCAAGTAAGCAGATGAAAAAATTGTTAGTTTTTCATTATTTCTGACACCGTCTACCCTTAATGTATGAAGCTACAGAGTGATGCCAGCTTATAAAGAAAGGGATTGTTGTGTGGAAGATTGCTGTCAGTCCCAACACACACTGGCCACGGTACTGTAAACAGTAACGAAAAGTGTAAATTAGAGTGAAGGAATTTATCGTAAGAGAATTGGTTTGTAGCTGTTCCAGTATCCGGCACACTGCCACAACCAAAGCGGATGACAGAAGACGGTCAGTCGCCTAGCAGTGTCAGCGGCCTACATACACTCCTGTCCATTAGAATTGCTACACCACGAAGATGACGTGCTGCAGACCCGAAATTTAACCGACAGGAAGAAGATGCTGTGATATCCAAACGATTAGCTTTTCAAAGCATTCACACAAGGTTGGCGCCGGTGGCGACACCTACAACGTGCTGACATGAGGAAAGTTTGCAACAGATTTGTTATACACAAACAGTAGCTGTCCGACGTTGTCTGGTGAAACGTTGTTATGATGCTTCGTGTAAGGAGAAGAAAAGCATACCACCACGTTTCCGACTTTGATAAAGGTCGGATTGTAGCGTATCGCGATAGCGGTTTATCGTGTCGCGACTTGCTGCTCGCGTTGGTCGCCATCCAATGACTGTTATCAGAATAGGGAATCGTTGGGTTCAGGAGGGCAATACGGAATGCTGTGCTGGATCTCAATGGCCTCGTATCACTAGAAATCGACATGACAGGCCTCTTATCCGCATGCCTGTAACGGATCGTGCAGCCATGTCTCGATCCCTGAGTAAACAGATGGCGACGTTTGCAAGACAACAATCATCTTCTGCGGTTACCCTTGACGCTTCATCACAGACAGGAGTGCCTGGGATGGTGTATGCAACGACGAAACTGGGTGCACGATGGCAGAACGTCATTTTTTCGGATGAATCCAGGTTCTTTTTACAGCATCATGATGGTCGCATCCGTGTTTGGCGACATCGCGGCGAACGCATATTGGAAGCGTGTATTCATCATCAACATACTGGCGTATCACCGGGCATGATGGTATGAGATGCCAATGGTTACACGTCTCGGTCACCTCTTGTTCTCATCGACGGCACTTTGAACAGTGGCCGTTACATTTCAGGTGTGTTACGACCCGCGGCTCTACCCTTCATTCGATCCCTGCGAAACCCTACATTTCAGCAGGATAATGCACAACCGCATGGTGCAGGTCCTGTACGGGTCTATCTGGATACGGAAACTGTTAGAATGCTGCCCTGGCCAGCACATTCTCCAGATCTCTCACCAACTGAAAACGTCTGGTCAATGGTGACCGAGCTACTGGCTCGTCACAATACGCCAGTCACTACACTTGATTAACAGTGGTATCGTGTTGAAGCTGAATGGGCATCTATACCTACACACCCCATCCAAGCTCTGTTTGACTCAATGCGCAAGCTTATCAAGGCCGATATTACGGCCAGAGGTGGTTGTTCTGGGTACTGATTTCTCAGGATCTATGCACCCAAACTGCATGAAAATGTAATCACATTTCAGTTGTAGTAGGGTAAGGTGGTACAATTTCGATCATTTTGGGCAAATGTTATTGTAACTGTAAATATATTGAGAATAGAAATAATATTAACTATGGCACTTGTTCTTGAATGTTTAATGAATATGTAACATAAATGTTAGACAATTACAAATGTTGGTAGAACCACAAAAAAAGGTTACAGAATTGAGAAAAATCTATCGAAAATGTGCCACACTAGGTACAATTATGATCACTTCCTCGTACAATTATGATCACTGACTTTTTCCACATGAAAATCACTTTTTCCTTTGGGCACCAACGCATACTTCGTCGTACCAAACGTTGCACAATAATGAATTTACAAGCGCAAGGAAACTAGGAAATTTATAAGAGCGCGTTCGGTGAAGTAGCTCCACGTACATCTTAACAGGCAAAAATTTATATCTCCTTAGCACAAAGTGGTGTATTCTTGGAAAAGTCGGAGAAGCTGTACAAAACCTGCTACACTACAACGCCACACAAAGGCAAGTGCTACCAACACTACTAGACTGAAAACGTATGTTGATCGGAATTGTACCTATATCGAATTTGTACCACCTTACCCTATATTTGTCCAGCAATTTTAATGGCCAGTAGTGTAACAGAAGCTCCGGCCGGGTGACGAAACTGCACGCTGTCACCAGCTCAGAAGGCACCGACCTGAGCTATAGGTTTCGGAAACATGACAAAGCGGTATGCGGACATGAACCCTGAGGCACTGACCCGATCTGGAAGCTTCAAGTGCCGAATTCAGCGCGGGAGTGACGTATTTAAAGAGCACCAGCCAGCTTGTCATGGGCCAGTCAAAGCTGGGCGGTCATCGGCCATCCAGGCTGTACCACACGACGTAATCATCACCGGAAGTACTGCTGTGGTTAGCGGTAGCGCGCACTGTCTGAGCCGCCTCGCCGCGACTTCTCAACCAAGGCCGACAGCGAGCCCCTGACTATACTCCGTTCACCGAAATGAGAGACGTACTGTAAACACACTGAGGCGCGTGACCAGGGGTGGATAAAACAGGATCTGTCGCTCAATTTCGCTGCATCCGTTTCAGGTGTGAGGTCGTGTGCTTTGTAACATAGCAGTGCTATTAGAAGCCAAACATTTAAAATTCATTTCTTTTACTACTTTATAAAAAGTAATTTTCTCCGAAAATTTCCCATATCCGCATCGTTCCTTATCACAGCAAGCACTTTGTCAAGTGTTGTAAATTTCCTACGATAAACTTCGTAATCGCATTTCAGTCAAAGCCATCAAGACGTTCTGAAAGCTTGTCGCTTTTTTTTTTTTTTTTTTTTTTTTTTTGTATTTTTTTTTTTTTGTATTTTTATTTTTTTTGAAAGAGTGTTTGGCTTTCTCTTTCCATTGACTGTTTTCATAACAATATCAGTCATTGACTGTTCTGGACACAACAGCTGTGTTTTATACACACTAGGAACAATGTGTTTCTCTAAAAACCTTTTATTACGTCTTCTTTGAATGCTTCTTGGGTGGACTCAAATTGAAGGACAGCATAATGAGGTGTTACGTGATACCATGAGAGAGAAAAAACACAAGGACTGTGAATGCTTAATGTTATTGTAAACACTAATACTTACCTTACTATTCAGCAACTCGTCTTTCAAGATGAAGTTGATAGTCAATACTTGTTATCATTGCTATATATCAAACACACACACAACGACCTTACACCGGAAACGGATTTGAGCAACCGTTCCTGTTTTGTCCAACCCTGGTCACGCGTCTCAGTGTGTTTACAGTATGTCTCTAGTTTCGGTGAACGGACTATAGAGCAGAACAATCCGCCGTTTTGAATCCCATGTTGATGGCGCGCGTTTAAAGCCTGCGAAACACTTACGCTTTTTAACATGCTCTTACGGTCATTAAATATACTTCCTTAGCCCAGAAAATATTTGTGCATAGCAAATATATATGCTTACATTTGACTGTAAGAGGCAAGCTACTTAAAGTTAGTGATTAGATGGATATTTAGAGATGATACATTCACTTACATTCCAAAGTAAGGCATATGATGTCCTAAATATTTACCACATTCAGTTAAAATACGTTATAATTACCGTATTTTCTGGATTATAAATGGTACGTCCACATACGTTTACGGTAACTAATAGCTGCATTCGAAAAAAGCCACGGATATTGTACTTTCCGTGTTCTCCTCTCTAATGCCTCGCATATTTTTCACACACCATATTTCTAAAGTTTGTTCACAGCTTGGCTTAGTCCCGTGTTGAGAGCCACATTTAAATTAAACATTGAACTAATACGAAATATCCAAGAATTTTTTTCATAATTTCTCGCGTTATCCTTATTAGATTAGCTGTTCGCTAGGTACACGAACTTGAAATAAAAAAAATTGCCTGTTGTTTAGTTGGACGGTGCGCTAGCCACGCGAAACGCGTAATTGGATACAATAAAAGCAAAGAATTGCAACAGACTACCTAATTATTTGATTCATATATGACTTGCTTCTGAAGGAACTTCATTACGTCACTGAGCAATAAAATGCATCTGGTAACTGTCACACTTTTTCACCGATGCTTTCAGATACAGAAGCTGTTAATGGCCTCAGTGCCGCGGACACAATGGGTACGAAACACACAGCTGTTGTTCGTCCGCTCTTTTGTGTGTGCATTTCGCAAAATCATTCGTGATAAAAACAAATTTAAAAAAAGGAACCTTTTTGGCATTGCAGAGAGAGAGCCAATGGGTCTTGCGATCATAAATCAAACGGTTCCATGTATTTTACAAATGTTTGCCGCGGTACATTAATACGGGTGTTTACAGAGCGTCCAAAGCAAATGTTTATACCCCTCTCCTGGAAAAAAATCGTAAATCGTTTTATCCAGCGTATTTGGCCTGTCCCGCAATGAAATAAAACGTTATCGTTTAATCCGCCAATGTGTTTCTGTTTGTGATGCGGCGAGCTGTAACCAGAGTTAATACATCACGGCACGGACGTTCATATATTACCCGCAGGCAAGGAGAGAAGTCTCACTCCGCACCAACGATTTACTGGGGAGGAGCGCTTAACCCCGACGCGTTTGTCACAGACGCCAGCCATCGTGTCCACGCTGTTCGAGACTAATTGAAGGAATGGGACGAAACAAAAATTTAAAGTTGTGGCTCACATATCAACTTTTAAGTCTAACTGAGGGATAAATCTAAAAGAAATATAGTGTCCAGAATGATACTTTCCGCCAGGGGGTGTGCGCTGATGTGAAACTTCGCGGCGGATTAAAATTGTGTATCGGGATTCAACCCCGGGACATTTGTCGTCCGCGATCAAGCGCTCTACCGACTGGGCTACCCAGCCACGCCTTCCGGCCTGTCTTCACAACTTTACTTCCGCCAGTAATTTTAAATACACACTTCTGAAGTAAAATATCTTTAATTTGTGTTTTCTACTTGTTTTTCTTTGTAAGTTTAAGTGATTAATTTCATCACTTCCAATTTCGAGGCATTTGAATACATTATGCAATATTTCTAAACGCAATCAAGTAACCACAAACTTTATATTACATAGCTTTACGCCAAATTTCGACAGGTAATTTGGTACATAACAACCTTGTTATTTTTCCATTATATTGTAAAAATGTCTGAAATCCAGTTAAAGTGTTCCTCGATTGCAAATCTATTTTTTCTTTTTTTTTTTTTCTTTTTCTTTTTTTTTTTTTTTTTTTTTTTCAAACGCATTTCGTCTCTTTGGAGCCTCATCAGAAATCCGGATATCTTGAGGAAGAAACTTAATTTGCAAAATCATAGTTTATGTTAAAAATACACCGTGCGCTAGGCAGGAGCGTAAAAATTACTGAAAATAACATTAGGGCCAGGGAACTCGTCAAACCCTAAAAAGGTTAGAAAAATGCAAGAAAAATTAGGATGTGGCACTATCCCGCACAATCATAATAAAATGAAATAATACTGATATATATCAGTTAAATGTAACCGGAGCATCAGGCGGTAAAAACATAAAAAGTTATAGTATTAACCCAAATTTTTCTTGTATTTGCTGTGCTTTTTAAATTTTAACGGGGTACCTGAACCCAATGTTATTTTAAAGTATTTCACGCTGGCCGCCTATGGCACGATTGTTCTTAATGTAAAGTGATGTCAAAGTAAATATTTTAAGGTCAGTAATAATTTGTTTACTAGGTTTATTGCCTTTGATAAGACTGGGTCTTCAAAATAATATCCGCAACTTTTTTCCAGATTTTAGAAACAAAAAACAATAAAACGTACAAATATTTGTAAACTTATGTGACCAAACTCTTAAGGTCATTCGTCTCTAGACTTACGTGTTACTTTAACTTATGCTAAGGACAACACACCCATGTCCTAAAGAAGGGGAAGGCTCGAACCTCCGTCAGGAGCGGCCGCGGTGCAGTCCGTGACATGGCGCCTTAAACCGCGCGTCTAATCCTGCGTGGCTCCTGATTGCTGATGATGCTCTAGAAAAAGGCGACACGTGACAATGAAAAATAAAATATTTACAGTCAATGCGGTCTTTAATTGTAAGTCAACTTGCACATGGTGCAGCTAGCCCGATGGAGTGGAAAGTATTTCATAGTAAGTACCAACTTTCTAACATCTGCATTACATCATACTAAATTCTGAGAGCAATTTTTTATCATCCAACATTGTTACACTTGAGTTGCATGCGCAATTTTTATTTTATTTTTTTATATCTCCTGGAAAATTTCATAAACAAAACAGGTTTTCGCTGTTTACATATAATTTCGTGTAGAACATAGCGGTCGATACTTCACTTACGGAGTTTGACAAAATCCATAGTTTTGCTCATCTTTTTTTCACATTTGCGGATTCTTATCTCAATTTTCGGAATAAAATTATATCCATGTAACTTACAAACTCACATGGGAAGTATTTTATTTTAGTTTTTTAAATATAATCTACAGCCGTTGAAGATCTTAAAATTTTTACGTGCATTACTTCAAGATCTAATAAACTCGGTAATTTTTTTATATAGAAGGTTGTGGGGTTGCTGTGTTATAAAGTCTAAAATACGTGTTAGCATTGACAGCACTGTCAGAAAAAGGATCGTTTCATAGTGTAAACACGCGTTGTATATCGAAGTGCTAACGTTTTCCGAGGTAAAGTTACGAATAGATTGGTAAATCTCTCAAAAAGCAAAGCATGACGCCAAAACCAATTTACAATTTTATTCCGAATACTAAGATGTTTTTCACATTTGAACTTCAAAACGAGAGGAAGGTCACTGTCTACCTAACATTTATTGTGGTTTATGGTGCAGGGTACTTTACTTTCAAACTCCGACACATTGCTTAATTTTTATTCCGATTTTAATATCTTACACAGTTAACTTTCAGCAGTTCACTGTCCACTAAATGTTTCATTTGTTGCGAGGCAGACTTTGACTCCGTTTTACCAGTTACCATGAAAGGTAACTCATGATCGCATATGTTCTTGGAGACAGCATTTATAGGCCGCAAGGCACCATAAGGTGGATTGCGAAGGATGCAGACGTGGCGATGAACAGAGAGATGGGACACGAAGAGATGGATGGAGGGAGGAGGACGGGAAGGGACAAGGAACATGAGAGTGTATAATAAATAAATACATTCCAGTTCTCACAATCAAATTATAATTCACAACAATATCAGAGCACCTTCACGATGATTACTCACCAGCAGAGCAAGAACTTCATGAAGCCATAAAAACAATAAAAAACAAACAAAACAAGTGGTGAAGATTTCATTACGGTAAAAGTATTCAAATGGTGGAACCGAGGACAGAAAAGATTCCAGAAGAATAGAAAACAGCACTAATCCACCAGGTAAATAAAAAAAGGACACAAATAAAACAGCAGCAATTTCAGAGGCGTGTAACTTGTTTCAGTGACGTAAGCCGCTCGGTATTAGCCGAGCGGTCTGGAGCGCCACGTTGCGGATCGCGCGGCCTCCGGCGCCGGAGGTTCGAATGGAAGTGTGTGTTGTCCTTAGACTAGTTTATCTTAGTTTAAGTAGTTTGTAAGACTAGGGACTGATGACCAACGTAGTTTGGTCCCATAGGATTACAAACATTTGAATGTTTTCAACAGTGACGTAAAAAATATTATCAAAAATTCTGCTGAAGAGAGTTGAAGATACTTTAGATAAACTACTGGAAGAATATCAATCTGGTTTCCAAAATGTAAGATCCTGCACTGAACAAATTTTAACTTAAAATCAATAATTTGCCACAGAATTCTAACCACCAAACCTATGATAGTATCAGTTATTGACTTTAAGAAAGAATTTGATCCGGTGAACAGATACACAATAGATAAAATCATCAGACAATTTCTTGTTATAGCTGAATTAGGAAACATAAATCGTGAAACACTAACAAATACTACACCTTAAAGTTAAAGTTATGGGAGGACTATCCTAGCCATTTGAAATAAAAACTAGTGTACGCCAAGGAGATGAACTACCACGTTTACCGTTTAACTACGTTTTAGGGGAAAAAATGAAAGGATATGGAAATTTGAGCTAAAAAAATAACAATATTCAACCAATAATTCTAGGAAGGAAACCAAAATGGAATCAAGGTAAACTGCCTGGACTTCGCGGACGATTCTGCAATTCTTTCAGAAAATCTGGCTGACTCAGCTACTCAAATAACTCTTCTGGAAAACCTAACAAATAGAACTGTGCTGAAAATTTCAGCTCAAAAAACTGAATTCATGACATAAAAGATACACCAACATACACAGAATACAAATATCTTCGAGAATTTATACAGCAGAATGGAATGGAAAAGTTTACAATCGATGTACGGTTCTTGAAAGACTGATTGTAAGAAAACGTAGGTGCAATACAAACTGCAGATGGTTGGAAAATGAGAAGCAACAAAGAGATTTACTAATATATAGATGAAATATCAGAAGTAATGGCAACGCGAAGATTAATCTCCTTTGGGCTTCCTGCCCTCCGTATTGCGGTGATATGTACTGATTGGCGATTTTTTATATTCTCTTAAAAGATTTTTAAAATGTTAATTTTAGAGTACTATATGTACTACATGTTTAATGTTATTATGTCAACCGTCCTACTGAAATAATACTGAAATGCATTTTTATAATTTTTTCCGTTGGGACTGATACTCGATTGGCCAACGTTTGAGTTAGAGAGCAGAGCTTCGATGTGTAAAGGACGAATGCATTTACTTCTGCAGCAGTCGACGTTCTATCAACCAGAGAGCTACATCTCAGCACTTCCAGTCGCCTGCAGTATGTGTATGTTTTATTTGTTATGCCTAATAACTTGCTTTAGACATTACTTTATCGCTCTAATATTATACTGCTAACTGCCGTACCGCAGTGGATACACCGGGACCCGTAACTCATCGAGTAAAACAGAAGTGATATCAGGGAGTTCCCCAGAGAAGCGTTATAGTTCCCTTATTCTTCCTTGTGTCTATAAACGATTTAGGAGGCAATCTGAATAGCTCCCTTACATTGTTCGTGGATGATGCTGTCGTTTATTGGTTACTGAAGTCAACAGAGGATCAAAAGCAACTGCAAGGCGATTTAGACAAAATTTCTGCATGGTGCGAAAATTGGCAATTGACACTAAATAATGAGAAGTGTGAAGTAATACACATGACCACTAAAAGAAATCCGCTGAACTTCAATTACGCGTTAAATCAGTCATACCTTAAGGTCGTAGAGTGTACGAAATACCTAGGCGTTACAATTACGAACAACTTGAGAGAACACATAGAAAATATCGTGGGGATGGCGAACCAAAAGTTACGTTTCATCGGCAGAACGCTTCGAAGATGCACCAGCTCCACCAAAGAGACTGGCTACATCACACTTGTGCGTCCTCTCTTGGAGTACTGTTGCCCCTTGTGGGACATTCAACAGGTGGGACTGACGGAAGATATTGAGAAGGTTCAGAGAAGGGCAGCTCGTTTTGTTTTATCACGTTACGGGGGGGAAAGCGTCACGGAAATGTTGCAATAATTGAGGTGGAAATCATTAAAAGAAAGACGTTATTCATTGCAGCGTGATCTGTTTGCAAAGTTTCAATCGTCGACTTTTAGTTCTGAATGTGAAAATATTTTGCTAGCACCCACCTACTTAGGGACACATGACCAGCCCAATGAAATAAGAGAAATCAGATCGAAAACGGAACGATTTAGGTGTTCTTCCTTCCCGCGCGCTATTAGAGAATGGAACGGTAGAGAAAAGTTATGAAAGTGGTTAATGTACACTGCCAGGCACTTAAATGTGATTTGCAGAGTATCTATGTAGATGTGGATCACCGAAGTTAACCACTGTCGGGCTTGGCTATCACTCGGATGGGATACCGTGCTGTAGGCAAGCGGGGTGTAATCAGCCCGTGTGATGCCAACTGAGGAGCTACTCGATTGAGTCACGAAAACTAAAATAACTAACTGACCACGCCCCCCCCCCCCATACCGCATCCGTTCACACTTTCTGGTGGAGGATGGCACGGCGGCCGGTCGGTACCCAGTGGGCCTTCTGAGACCTGTTGGACGGAGTTAGTTAATATTATGCTAGGGGGAGTTGTGAAATAAGTTTCCCCTGTGGACTGAGGTCAGAGTTGTGTATCAGAGGAAAAAAAATAGAATGAGACATTAAAGCTAAGACACATTTTTATTTTCTACATACTATCCAAGTACACTGAGATATTTTCCATACCGCTTTATAAGCTTAAAAAAGCATTCTCGGGAAAAATCGGGGCATTGCATACGGAAGAAGCGTTGAATAGCTTGTTAGACGTCAACATTGTTTCCGAAGCGCCTTCCGCCGAAAGTCTTCTTCAAAGCTGGAAACAGATGGAAGTCACTTGGTACGACGACTATATAGCGGGTAGTGTAGGCGCTCCCAACCAAGAGTTGCAATATTGTTTTGCGTTGCGCCGCCGAGTGTGGTCTCGCATTGCCATCCAACAGCAGAACGCTAGTTCTGAGAAGGCCGGGCCGCTTTTTACGAATCACCTCTTTCAATTTCGACAGAGTGGCACAGTACCTCCTAGCATGGATGGTTGCATCCTCCAAAATCGTCCAGCAACAAAACTCCATGGGCGACCCAGAAAACGGTGAGTAGCACTTTACCTGCTGACGGAGTGCTTCTGAACTTCTTTCAGACAGGAAATGACGGATGTTGACACTCCATGATTATCAACGCTTCTTCCGAATGCAACGCCCAGAGTTTTTCCTGGACGGCTTCTTGAAGCTTATAAAACGGTATGACAATTGTCTGAATGTACTTGGAAATATGTAGAAAAATAATTTCTGATATTTAATGTCTCATTCTATGTACTCTTCCTTTAATACGCGACTATTAAGATTACAGTGCTGCTGAACTCCCGCTAATCGTTAGCCAACGTAATTATTTTACTCTGATGTATCAGAGAATACTTGTAATTACTAACTTCATTTATTCCTTCCTGCGAGGAAGTAAGGCAGAAGCTTGTGTAATTTCACTTCTATTTCCTACGCCAGTCTGAGCACAGCTCGTTGTATTTTGCTCTGCTCATTATTATATTCTTTGTAGCCGATGTACCACTGGGATGTAAACTCAGGTAAAGATGAAAACTATCTGCTTTCTGTATCTCATTAATAAACCCCCCAGTCAATTTCAGCTCTACATTTGTTAAATTTATTTAACATTTACCATTTCCTCCCTCTACCCATGAAGATGTTTTCAGTTGTGTCGAACTATTACGATGTTGGATGGTTCGGGATTTGCTTGTATTGAAATTGTGTATTTCGTATAGCTTGCCACTCCATTTAAAAAAAAATTATTCCGTATTTTTTAACATTTAATTGGCACAGAACCTGCAATCATTAATTTTCACGTAAAATTTTCCAAAGTCCGATTGTTTCTCTGTCATTCTGAAATTAATAATTACCCCTTTTATTAAAATTTGACTTTAAATTCTCCGCACCACCATCCAATGTCGACGAATAGTTACGCTGCTCACAAATAATTTTATTTCAGCTCAACTACAAGATCTTCGACAATGCCGCAAAAGGTATCTGTTCGTCGAACTCTGTGGGTTGCTTGTTCTGCGAAATATTTTACTTTCAAATAGTTTGCCATTTCATTCATATTCGGGACCTCCCATTCGAAAATTATTTTCTTTAAACTTTTCAGTACGGCATTTTCCACACAAAACAGTCAGACAAGTAATATCATTAAAAACTCTGACCACAGTCGTCAGGGGAAACTTATTTTCCTCTTCGTATTACTGTTGCAGAGGTCGGAAGACGGCCATTTAAGTGGCTGAAACGGGTTACCATAAAATATATTTGCTACATAGGCCTACTTTTGTATGAATTAATCATTCAGGTGTCTGACATTCCATAATGTTTTCAAAAATAATCCCTGAACCGTGCGGTTCGATTTTCGAGTGGAATTGCGATTATCGTTGCCATTTCCGCCGATATATCTCCGTTTCCCCGAGTGGGAAGTGTGGTGATTTTCGCGGGGAAGGCGTGTGGCGGTTGGAGACGTAGCACGCACCAGGGGGCAGTACCTTCCGTGGGCCGGGCGAGTCGGCATGCTCGCGCAGTGTGGCAGCAGACGGTGGATTTCGGCGACGGTTACACCTGTTGGCGGTTCTGTGCCCCATGGTTCTCTAACAAGGGAATGTGGGAGTCAAGTTTGGTATCGGAGTGTGACACTTACCAGCGGATGTTCGAGTGCTGTACTGTAATACATCTGTGTTTCAGAAGTGTTGTGTATTATTTAAGTCGCCAAGTGTCTCGCAAATAATTTGTACGTCGTGGAGGGAGATACCTGTTGTTATCGCCATGTGATATTGTGTGGCTGGCATAGAACCGTGACGCCTCACGTGAATACGGCACTAGTTAGTTGGTGATGCACTTGGTAACAAACTGATTACAAGTTGGTGAGCTTATGCTTGGTGGACTTGAGGTAATATTATTTCCAGTAAGTTGTTACAGGATCTGTAGGGTTATTTGGTGATAATAGCGCTCTCGAACATTTAATTTGTGTCTGTGATACCAGTCTATATTTTATGCGCACCGATTTTTTGAGCGTTTATATTTGATATTTGTTCATTACTCGCACTCTGCGCTACCTTTCCGAGGTCCTTAAGAGTAGGGGACTGCTTAACGCGGGGTGCAGATGCATATGTTGGCGCATTTTCTTCCACATTTTGGTTAACGATAATCTATTGTCCCGTAATATTTCAAAACTTTAGTGTAGTGTATTTGATTACTTTTATTTAAATTGTTGATTTATGAACATTTTAGTAATTGTTTCCTTTATATTTGTATGTTCCAGTTGTGCATTGAGGTTAAAGATTTGTAGTCTGGCGGCCGGACCTAGAGGACAGGGACCTGTTAGGTTTCCATTACAGTGGTGTGCGGGTTCCTGCACTTAGTGTTGGAACCTAGTATCTGAGTACCGGTAATTGGTTTCACGATAGCTTTCTCCTTACTGGCTCTTGCCCGCTGCGGTTCGTCGTTAAGTTAAATTCTTGTACTGTAAATACTGGTTTTCTTAAGATGGGTGCTCACGAGCATTTTCCTATGTATTGTTCTAGTAATATATATATATATATATATATATATATATATATATATATATATATATATATATATATATATATAGGGTGTTTCACTAAGTGTGTTTGGCTCTGCAACGTATAAAATAATAGGTAACGTGAAATTTTAATGCGGTAGGTTAACACAAGAAATGTTACACTTTCTGCGGAGCTATGAACATAGTTTATTGTATCATTTTCCAACGAGTTACACCACAAAGATATAATTTTTTAAATAGAACAATAGTTTTTTTTCTATCGTGCATTGGATTCGTTGAAACCAGCTGCGTCAAAATGAATTTAAACTACATTCCTATCACGGTTAGTTTGGGAGCTACAACACTTCAAAGTGTAGGGGGTGGAGGCTACGACAGCGTAGCTCACTGGCTGGTGGTCATGAGACAGTGGGTCGTGCCCCAGGGGATAGCCACTCGGCCAGTCAGCTACGCTATCGCAGCCTCCGCCCCAAGAACTTTGAAGGGTTGTAGCTCCAAAACTAACAGTGATAGGAATGTAGTTTAAATTGATTTGGACGCAGCTGGTTTCAACGAATACAATACACGATAGAAAAAAGTATTGTTCCATTTAAAAAATTATATCTTTGTGGTGTAGCTCTTTGGAAAATGATACAATAAACTAAGTTCATAGCTCCGCAGAAAATGTAACATTTCTTGTGTTGACCTACCGCATTAAAATTTCCCGTCACCTATTATTTTATAAGTTACAGAGGCAAACACACTTAGTGAAACACCTATATATATATATATATATATATATATATATATATATATATATATATATATATATATATTGCTGTTGTGGTCTTCAGTCCGGAGACTGGTTTGATGCAGCTCTCCACAATACCCTATCCTGAGCAAGCCTCTTCATCTCCACATAAGAACGGCAACCTACATCTGTCTGAATCTGCTTACTGTATCCATCTCTTGGTCTTCCTCTGCGATTTTTACCCCACACACTTCCCTCCAACGCTAAATTCATCATTCCTTGATGTCTAAGAATGTGTCCTACCAATCTATCCCTTCTTTTAGTCAAGGTATGCCAGAAATTTCTTTTCTCCCCAATTCTGTTCAGTACGTCCTCATTAGTTACGCGATCCACCCACCAAATCTTCAACATTCTCCTGTAGCACCATATTTCAAAAGCCTCAATCCTCTTCCTGTCCGCACTGTTTATCGTCCATGTTTCTCCCCCATACAACGCAACACTCCATACAAATGCCTTCAGAAAGGACTTCCTTAGGCTTAAATCAATATTCGATGTTAACAAATTTCTCTTTTTCGTGCAGTTTCCTTAATTTTTGCTAATGTTCCATCTACGTAAAAAAGAGAGAGAGAGAAAAGAAATCTGTCTGTTAGTAAAATCTATCTTGTCTTGCGGTTGTTAATCGTATTTATCCCATCTGTCTATTTTGCTTGATTCTCTATTGTCCAGATTTGTTTATAGAATAAGGAGCTATTTAGGTGTCCTTTAAATAAATTGCTCTTTAAACTGGCAAATGTTGTTACTTGGGGCTTGGGCCTTCCGTCAAACCCAATCTTTTTTCAACCCCCTATAGTTATAATACGGCTGATTTAGGATCTCTCCGGCAGGTGTAATTGCCGCATATCCTATGAGCGAGCTGCCGGCAGCGGCTGCATAATAGCAGTACATCAAGTTACGGGAGGGCAGCCAAGGAGGCAGCGCATTAGCTGGGTATACCAGCCTCCGCCATCAGCCGCGCACCTGCCACGTAGGCAACCCAACAGGCGGCGGCGTGCGCCGGCGGGTGGATAATTCAGGCGGAGGCCAAGTCATATCGCGTAGCAGATTAGGAACGCCAGCGGGTGCTGAATGTTACACGAGTCGCTCCGCAAGTGGCCGGCTCGGAAACTCCCGCCCCCACACCCAGCAAACCGTCCACCTGACACCCAACTCTGACCACAAGCGTCGAGGCCTCAGCTGCGGTGCTCGAGATAAATGACGTGAAATTCCTGCCACGGACCGCGCACCTGGTTCCCGAAAAGAAAACACGCTGCCACGATAACCTCCAACTACAGCACATTGCTCCTCATATGCGATGTCTGCACTACTGGCTTCACCGCGTGGATCGGTATGTATGTTGGACAAGACAAACTATGATGACCAATTGATGGGTTAAATAAGAGGCTACGGACATTAGGCGTCTTCTTTGATTTAACAAAAGCGTTTGATTGTGTTGATCACAAAATATTGTTGCAGAAGTTCGAACATTATGGAATACGGGGAGTAGCCCACAACTGGTTCACCTCTTACTTTAATAATAGACAACAGAAGCTAATTCTCCGCAGTGTAGAAAATGGCTATGACGTGCAATCCCAGTGGGGCACAATTAAGTATGGGGTGCCCCAGGGGTCTGTTTTGGGACCATTGCTGTTTCTTATTTATTTAAATGATATGCCTTCGAGTATAACAGGTGACTGTAAAATATTTTTTTTGCTGATGATACCAGCTTGGTAGTGAAGGATGTTGCTCGTAATATTGACACAGTAACAAATAATGCAGTTCAAGAGAGTTGATCTTAAATCACAGTAAAACTAAGTTTTTGCAATTTCTAACAAATAATTTGACGAAAGCAGAAATTCTGATTACACATAATGGGCATGTGATAAGTGAGACTGAACAGTTCAAATTTCTAGGTGTTCATATAGACAATAAGCTGTCATGGAAAGCCCGTGTTCAGGATCTTGTTCCAGAACTAAATTATGCTATATTTACCATTAGAACAATATCTGAGATAAGTGATTTTTCAACACGAAAAGTAGTGTATTACGCTCGCTTACTTTCACTCGCTTATGACGTATGGCATTGTTTCTTGGGGTAACTCGCCTGATGCAAAAAGGATATTTCTGACTCAAAAACGGGCGGTTTGAGCAATATCTGGTGTAAGTTCGCGAACGTCATGTCGACCCCTTTTCAGTAGTCTGGGAATTTTGACTCTGGCGTCACAATACGTTTTTTTCTTTAATGTCGTTTGTTGTTAATAATATCAGCTTATTCCCACGAGTTAGTAGCTTTCACTCGGGGAATACTAGACAGAAGTCGAATCTACATTTGCATCACACCACCTTAACACTTGTGCAGAAAGGGGTTCAGTATTCTGCGGCATCCATTTTCAATAAGCTGCCACAAGAACTAAAGAATCTTAGCACTAATCCACACGCTTTCAAATCTAAATTGGAGAGTTACCTCTTGGCTCACTCCTTTTATTCTGTTGAGGAACTCCTAGAAAAGTTAAACAATTAAGCTAATTCATTTTTTCTTTATTGATTCTTTTCACTTTGTCTTAAGATTGTCGTGTGCTACTTAAAAAATTTCTATTACCATTCTTGTGTAACTATTAATACATCGATTTGTTCCATGACCACGGAGTCTCACTCCTCAATTGGGTCCTATGAAAAGAAAAAAACAATAAATGAAATATATAAATAAATAAAATATTATCTCTCGTTGATATTTACATTGGTCATCCCTGCCAGGGAACAAATTGCGAGCCATTAAACCTGTGCCTGATCTCTGGTCAACGTCATCTAGACCCTCTCGCCGAGAGGAGATTGTTCTGGCCCGGCTTCGTTTTGGCCACTGCCGTTATAGCCACCAGTATTTACTACGTGGTGATCCTGCTCCCTTATGTGAGCACTGTGATGAACCTTACACTGTGTACCACCTTTTAGTGCAATGTCCATTTTTTAATCCTCTCCGTCATGATCTACGTTTACCATTCGAAATGTCTGATATTTTAGCTGATGATCCGCATTCTGCTAACAGAGTTTTACTTTTTATACATCGTGCAAATATGGCGACTCTAACCCCGGTTCGATTTTACTATGGGCAGTGTTGGGCGCTAATGACCTCAGCAGTTGTGCGCCCTAAAACCACAACAACAAAAAAGACGAAGTACAATATGAGCTCCCATTTTATTTTACACCAGGTGTAAGAAGTCAAACATATTTTTGCCATTAACATGTAAATTTCATCCATTCAGCTTATTCTTCGTGGTATTTCATGGAGTTTGATAACCCACATGTCATATTTTAATTTAATAGAACGAAAGATTTAGGGGATAGGCCAAACATTTATGGCAGTCGTTGGATTATGGCAATGGCGCACTTACATACATTACTAATGACCATATAGTGCGCGGGGAGCAAGGAAAAGACTCGCGCGGGTAAGAAATATTCCGCCAGCCAGCCGCGGCGAAGAACAGAAGACGCAGGGAGTGGTGTATCACGTGATCGCCTCATGCACACCTCGTTTCAGTCACATGGACGGACGGTGTTGCCCGCCTGTATCTAAGATGGCTAACCATTCGCAATAAAATCGTTTCCACCTTTTAACGAAATACAATATTTCCGTTCCGTAGTTCCACGTCATAAGCTTCAAACCTTTTAGTACGCATCGTCGCCTAAGGAGGATAGAAGCGTCCTTGTGATTGGCTATCGGAAATAATACGATTTATTTCATTGGAGTAATTCTATCACCAACTGGCATCAGTGTCGAGTGGGAGATTTTTGCCGAGGCGATACTTGCAGAGCAGCGGAGAATTACTTCAGCAGCGAGAGGCCTGGTGTATGGACGTAGTTCCAGCCAGCTCCACTCTGAACGTCACTGCGAATTTTCCTAAGTGGGAAGTGCGCCAGTATTAGCGATTTTACCAAGTGGTGGACTTGCGCTTTTCACAAGTTACGGTAAAGGTCAGAGTGGTGGACATTAGGTCCAATTATTTAGTTAAGGCATTTAGGGTGGTTATAATTCCTTCAGGATTGGTAGAAGTGTCGACTGTGAATACAGTCCAGAATTTAGGCGAGACTTTCTATTTTTGAGAGTAGGTTTCAGCACGTCTAAAGAACCGCAGCAGCTACGTCAGAAAGAAACTGTGAGACAGCGTAGGCAACACAATCACATCACACTTAGCCTTGCCATTAATCCAGCGCAGAAATCGCGAGATAGTGACTGGCTCAGTTAGTTCCTAAATATCTACATTAATTTGGGAAACATTTCATGATCGTTGTCCTGATAAATTCTTTAATTATTATTAGTTTCAATGTTATTTTCTTGATTCTATCTTAGTTGAATGAATAGTGTCTTTTTACAGAATTTCGTGGTATTGAACATTTGATGCATGCCCCGTATCACTCCTTTAGCAGTACCCTTTAGTTTAAGTGATATTGGTAGAATTTCCTGTACACGATTTTTATTACACAGCTTTGTGTTTCGCCTCACTGCAAGAGAAGCGACAAGCGTTTGCTATCTTGGAGTGAAACGTACGCAATCAGCTGAATTGTCACCTTCCGTGTCTGGGACAATTTTTTCCGCCCATGCAGGTCCAACTAGATACTACAAACATTACTTCTGGTCCCTCCATTGCGCAAAGGTTATGGGTTTGTGAAAAATTTCAGTCCAGTAGACGACCAGAAACGGTAGGATCTCACACAGGGATGGCGAACATACACATGCTTTCTTTTCTTCCTTTTTGCCTTTATTGTGCCGAAGACGTTTCCCAGTACAGGGCTTCTCCAAATAGATATATTGACTTGGCTGGCATGTATAGAAGATTGCTCAAAACAGTTATGGCATCAGCTGAGATATCATACACAATATACAGGGTGCTTAGAAAGGTGAACCGTTGGGGTTTAAGAGCTTTAAGATAATTCAAAAATGACTTGTTGAACACAGATGTTTATTAACTCAAAGCTACCGGTTTCGGTTAATGCACCATTCTCAAGCGCTAACAGAGTTAGGCAATAGCTTAATATATTATGATACAAAATTGAAAAATTGTAAAATAAATATTTGTTATCATGCTAATCTTCTTATAGATGTTTTGCCAGTTGCGATTGCTATAAATCAGCCACTGAGAAAATATCTATAAGTAGCATGATGACAAATATTTCTTTTACACAATGAAACTTTCACTCTGCAGCGGAGTGTGCGCTGATATGAAACTTTCTGGCAGATTAAAATTGTGTGCCGGAACCGGGACCTTTGCCTTTCGCGGGAAAGCGCTCCACCGACTGAGCTATCCCGACACGACTCACGATGCCGCCTCACAACTTTACTTCCAACAGTACCTCGCCTCCTACTTTCCTTTCCTCGCAGGAGGCGAGGTACTGGCGGCAGTAAAGTTGTGAGGCGGCATCGTGAGTCGTGTCGGGATATCTCAGTCGGTAGAGCGCTTGCCCGCGAAAGGCAAAGGTCCCAGGTTCGAGTCCCGGTTCCGGCACACAATTTTAATCTGCCAGAAAGTTTCATTTATTTTACAATTTTCCAATTTTGTAACATGATATGTTAACCTATTAGCTAAACTCTGCAAGCGTTTGAGAATGGTACACTAACTAAAACCGGTAACTTTAAGTTAATGAAGTAAATAACTATGGTCAACATGTCATTTTGCAAATACAAGTGTCCTAAAAAGATGGACCCGATTTTAACTTGTAATAATATTGTAATCACATGTCACTAGGTAACTGAAAGAGCGCTAAATGTAATCGTCAGGGTCTTGAGTTTCAGAAAAAAAACGCTAGATGTCGCTGCGAGCGCTGACCTGGAGCGTGCAGCCTCAACGTTGGATAGGGCGTACAGGCATTACACTCGTGACCTCCTAGGTCCCCTGACGAAACCATGTGATTTCTTCCTGTGGGGATATGTCAAACAACGTGAATTCGGGTATCGGTTACATGTCGTCCTTGCAGCCAATAGAAGACATATTAAACATTTATGATGGATTTTTATAAACTTCTGTCTTTTGTGAATAATTTAGTATGCAATTCTTTGGTGTTAAGCTATTCTTCCTAATAATTAATTCTATTTAAAATCGGTCATTCTTTTTTGGGTTACCCCATACTTATGGTAATTTTTTTTTAATTTTTTTTCTTAAGATAGTAGTTTCAGGGGTAAGACAAGGCTGTAACCTGTCACCACTGTTGTTCATACTATTCATTGATCATATGTTGAAAACAGTAGGCTGGCAGGGCGGGATTAAAGTAGGTGAAAACAAAATAAGCAGTCTCGCATATGCGGATGACTTAGTTGTAATGGCCGATTCGATTGAAAGGTTGCAAACTACTATTTCTGAGCTTGATCAGAAGTGAAAGGATTATGATATGAAGATCAGCATCTCCAAAACGAAAGTAATGTCTGTGGCAAAGAGATTCAAACAGATTGAGTGCCAAATAGGAGGAACAAAGTTAGAACAGGTAGACAGTTTCAAGTACCTGGGATGTATTTTCTCACAGGATGGCAACATAGCGAAAGAACTAGAATCGAGGTGCAGCAAAGCTAATGCAGTGAGTGCTCAGCTAAGATCTACTCTCTTCTGCAAGAAGGAAGTAAGTACCAAGACTAAGTTATCAGTGCACCGCTCTATCTTTGGACTAAGTGGATACAGGTTACCTTATTCATAAGGTAGAGGTTACAGATGTGAAAGTAGCAAGAATGATTGCAGGTACTAATAGATGGGAACATTGGCAGGAGGGTGTCCATAATGAGGAAATCAAAGAAAAGCTGGGAATGAACACCATAGATGAAGCAGTTAGAGCGAACAGAGATGGTGGGGTCATGTTACACGCATGGGAGAAGCAAGGTTACCTAAGAGACTCATAAGTTCGTCAGTGGAGGGTAAGAGGAATCGAGGTAGATCAAGAAGAAAGTACTTAGATTCGGTGCAGAATGATTTTGAAGTAAAAGGCATAACATCAGACGAGGCATCAATGTTAGCATTGAATAGGGGAACATGGAGGAATTTTATGAGAGGTACTATGCTCCAGACTGAACGCTGAAAGGCATAATCAGTCTCTAATGATGATGATGATGATGATGAGATAGAAGTTACAATTGCAATATGTGTGTGAACCCAGTACGATATTTTCCTGTCTCAACTGTGCACTTTGAGGTTTACATGCCGTTTACTTATAGTGAGGCACCATGGGGCTATCGTAATAGTGTGAAAGTTATTCTCGTCGCCATTTAATGTGGTGTGTGATCACGGCGGAGGGGCAGTGCAGTTGCACACCCGCGTCAATCAGCTCTTGAGGGATATTTGGCCATTCTTCCATCAGTGCAATATCCTGCTCTGCGACCACTACGGGAGGCACTAGACTGGCTGCACTGCTTCTGCCAAGTGAATCACAAGCTTGCTCAATCGGTTTTCAGTCTAATGAACAAACTGGCAACATTCAATTCACTCACCTTCAAGCAGGTTGTCCACCAGTGCAGCTCTGTGGGGACGGACTTTATCGTCCACCAGAACTAATCCATCTCCTATGGTACCTTCCTAGGACACAACAAAATGTCGAAGTATCTCGTTTCTACACCTCTGATCATTCAAAGCGCCTTTTTGAACGACATATAGGTCCGTACGCCCGCCAATAATGACTCCTGACCACATTATTCGTCCACCACCATGATATTGTGATGCTTCTACATCTCCATCCATACTCCGCAAGCCACCCGATAGCTTCTCCCTCCTATTCCCCATATTGATTCTCGGAAAGAAAGATTGTCGGTTTTCCTCTGTGTGGGCTCTAATCTCTCCGATTCTATCTTCATGATCTCTTCGCGAGATATACGTAGTAGGTAGCAATACACGGATACACTCCTCGGAAAAGGTATTTTCTCGAAACTTCGACAAAATCCCGTACCGAGCGACAGAGCGTCTCTCCTTGAAGCTTTCTCGATTACCAAATGATCCTGTAACGAAGTGCGCTGCTCTCCGTTGGATCTTTTCTACTTCCTCTATCAACCCCACCTGGTACAGATCCCACACCGGTGAGTAGTATTCAAGCAATGGGTCAACAAGTGTACTGTAACCTACTTCCTTTGTTTTTGGGTTGCATTTCCTTAGGATTCTTCCAATGAATCTAAGTATGACATCTGCTTTACCGACGATTGATTTTATATGGTCGTTCCATTTTAAATCACTCCTAAAGCTCACTCCCAAATAATTTATGCAATTCACTGCTTTGAGTTGCTGACCTGCTATAGTGTAGCTAAATGATACAGGATCTTCCTTTCTATGTATTCGCAGCACATTACACTTGGCTTCATTGAGATTCAATTGGCATTCCCTGCACCATGCGTCAATTCGATGCAGATCCTCCTGCATTTCAATACAATTTTCCATTGTTATAACCTCTATATATCCTACAGCAACATCCACAAAAGCCTCAGTGAACTTCCGATGTTATCGGCAAGGTTATTTACATATATCTTGAACAGCAACGGACCCACGACACTCCCCTGTGGCACACCTGACATCACTCTTACTTCGGGAGACTTCCAGCACATTAGCAGGATTGTTCCGAATTCCAAATTCTCTTCAGGTGAGGGAACGACGATTGTCCGGATGAGCACCAAATCGTGACTCATCTGTGAAGAGAACCCGGCGGAATTCTGACGGCTAAACTGTGTCGCGGTTGTAATGGCAAACAACATAGGCCACATCCCCGAAGGACATTTCTGACTGTTTGTGTTCATATCGGTTGCTGCATTCATTGCAGAGCTGCATTCATCCTCCTGCAGCTAGGGGCTGTTAACCAGTTCTTGCTAATGATAGCAGTTGATAACATTGGCCTTTCCTTCTCTTAAACAGTCTGAAATCGCATCCAGGTCCTGGTAATTACACATAGGGACACTCCAATAGCTGCAGCCACCTCCCTCTGTATCTGTCCAAATTCCAACTTCATGTCACTCTCCGTGGCATAGCTTCGGGTAAGTCACGTTGTTGTTGCATTGGAAGACGTGCTCACTACACTATATGAACTCAACTGCTTGTGTAATACGTTTTATTCAAGGTATGCCACAAATTCCTTTTCTCCCCAATTTTGGTCAGTACCTCTTCGTTAGTTACGCGATCAATCCACCTAATCTTCAGCGTTCTTCTGTAGCGCCTCATATCAAAAACCTCTATCCTCTTCCTGTCCGCACTCCCATGCAAGGCACTACACAGAAATACCTTCAAACATTTTTCTACCCATTGCCGTTCTGCATTTTATATCCTCTATACTATTACCATCAAACACCTTCAGTGTATCGTTTCCTAAATCCTTCATAATCGCCTGATTTTCTTAGACTGCACTCCATTACCCTTGTTTTGCTCTTGTTAATGTTCATCTTATATGCTCCTTTCAACGCACTGTCCATACCGTTCAACTGCTCTTTTTATTTATTCGCCCTGAACTTTAATTCCTTCCCAAAATTTATTCTTGCTTTCCTTTACAGCTTGCATTATTTACAAATTAAATAACATTGGGGAAAAGCTACAACCCTGTCTTACATCCTTCCCAACATCTGCATCCATTTCATGCCCTTCAACTCTGATAACTGCTGTCTTGTTTTCGTACAAGTTGTAAATAACATTCCGCTCTCTATATTTTACTCCTGCTGATTTTAGAATTTGAAAGAGTGTATTCCGATCAGCAATGTCAAAAGCATTATCCAAATCTACAAAAGCTAGATATGTAGGTTTGCCTTTCCGTAATCTATTGTCTAAGATAAGCCGTAAATTCAGTATTGCCTCAAATCAAATGTTCAAATGTTTGTAGAGCTAGCTTATGGGACTTAACTTACAAACTACTTATGAACTAGCTAATACTGAAGACGGCACAAATATCCATGCCTGAGGGGGGGGGGGTTTCGAACCCACGACCGTAGTGGTCGTGCAGACTGTGACTGACGCGCCGCAGAACGCTCGGCCACTGCGGCCGGCTCAGGATTGCCTCCCATGTTCCTACATTTCTCCTGAATCCAAACTGGTCTTCCATAAGGTCGGCTTCTACCAGTTTTTCCATCTTTCTGTAGATAATTCGTGTTAAATGTTTTCAACCATGACTTATTAAACTGATAGTTCTGTATTTTCCACGCCTGTCTGAAGCTGATTTCTTTGGAATGGGGACGATTACATTTTTTTTTAAGTCTGAAGGTCTCATACATTTTACGAACCAGGTGAAATAGTTTTGTCTTGGCCGGCTCTCCCAGACACTTCAGTAGTTCTGAGAGAATGTCGTCCACTCCAGGGGTCTTGTTTCAAATTAGGTCTTTCAGTGCTCTGTCAAATTCTTCTCTCAGTATAGTATCTCCTACTTCATCCTCTTCCCTTCCTACAATATTATCTCTAAGTTCATTTTCTTTGTAGACCCCCTCTATATAACCTTTCCACCTTTCACCTTTCCTTTCTTTACTGAGAAATTGTTTTCCATCTGAGTTCTTTATTTTCATACAACTGCTTTTTTGCCTCCAAATATTTCTTTTAGTTTCCTGTAGGCGGTATCTATTTTTCCCCTTTTTATACATTTGTCTTCTAGCCACTTCCTGTCAATCTCATTTCTTAGTCGTCTGTACTCAATTTTGCTTGTTTCATTTACTGCAGTTTTATATTTTTTTCCTTTCATCAATTAAATTTAGTATTTCCTGTGATATCCAATGAATTTTTGTTGGTCTTGCCTTTCTACCTATTTTGTCCTCTGCTGCCTTCACTATTTCATATCTCAATACTACCCATTCCTCTTCTACTGATTTATTTCCCCCGTTTCTGTCAATTGTTGCCTAAAGCTCCGCCTGAAATTCTTAAGAACTACCAAAGTCCCATCTCCTTATTTTTCTATTTTTAGTTTCAGCCTACAGTTCATGACCAATAAGTTATGGCCAGAGTCTATGTCTTACAGTTTAAAACCTGGTTCCGGAATCTATGTTTTACCATTATAAATTCTATATGATATCTTCCGGTGTCTCCTGGTCTCTTCCACGTATACAACATTCTTTCGTGATTCTTAAACCAGGTGTTTCTTATGCTTAAATCATGTTCTGTGCAAAATTCTACCAGGTGACTTCCTCTTTCATTCCTTACACCCAGTCCATATTCACCTACTATTTTTCCTTCACTTCCTTTTCCTACTACCGAATTCCAGTCTCCTATCACAATAAGTTTTCCTCTCCCTTAATTGTCTGAATAATTTCTTTTAACTCCTCGTATATTTCTCCAATCTCCTCATCATCGGCAGAGCTAGTTGGCATATAAACCAGTACTACTGTTGTCGATGTTGGCTTCGTACCTATCTTGACTACGATAATGCGATCACTGTGTTGTTCATAGTAGTTTACCCGCATTCCTATTTTCTTATTCATTACCAGACCTAATCCTGTAATACCCCAAGTGATTTTGTATTTATAATCCTATACTCACCTGACCAGAAATCCTGTTCCTCTTTCCACCGACCTTCACTAATCCCCACTATATCTAACTTCATCATATTCATTTCTCTTTTTAAATTTTCTAGCTTCCCTAGCCGTTTAAGCGATCTAACATTCCACGCTCCGACGCATAGAACGTCAATGTTGTCTTTCCTGATAACATCCTCCTGAGTAGTCTCCGCCCGGAGATCCGAATGGGGGACTATTTTACCTCCGGAATATTTTACCCGAGAGGATGCCATCATCATATGTTCATACAGTAGAGCTGCATGACCTCGGGAGAAGTAACGGCTGTAGTTTCCCCTTGCTTTCAGCCGTTCTCAGTTACTCTGTGGCAAAGCCACATTAGATGATGTTAACAAGGCCAGCTCACTCAGTCCTGCAACCTATTGCCCCTGTAGCTACTGAAAAGGCTGCTGACCCTCTTCAGGAACCACAGGTTTGTTTGGCCTCTCCACAGATACCTTTCTGCTGTGGTTGCACCTACGGTACGGCTATCTGTATCGTTGAGGCACGCAAGCCACCCCCTCTTAGGTGACACAGAACACCGGGTAAATATTTTACTTACGGCTGCGGCGGCGTAGTGTCCTAATGATGCAACGAAATGTTTGCTTTACAAAATTACTGAAAGACAAGCGTACTGTTACAAACAGAAACCTTTCAACCTTAGAGAAGGAACAGAATTTTTTATTAATTTCATGGTCAACACAAAGGATTATTCCCCTCACTCTATACGATTAGGTTTTCAAATAGCATTCAACGACTGTTGCCAACGTCGACACCGTGTGCTTCTACAACCGTAAACTATAGATCCTGTACACTATTTTTCATTTTCGTTTTACTGTATATAATACATTCCGAAACGTTCTCAATAATGTTACAGAAGAACATTCAGCAATGTAAGTACAAAAATCCGATGTGCTGTATGTCACAGCAAACAACAAACATTTATTGCAAGACGGCAAACAAACCTCTCATATTGACAGTTATTATTCAAATACAATCCAATATCGCTTAAAACGTTTATCTAGATGACCAGTTACGGCAGAATTAAGCGTAGTACGTGATTTTTATCACAGAAATATATGTTTCTTGCGGTTTTTTCTTTACTCAGACAATGTTTTGTGTCCCAACTTCATCGCCGCTTTTGTGTCCCGACTTCGTCGCCGCTTTTGTGTCCCAGCCTCGTCGTAGGTGTCGGTGGCCGAGTGAAACGAGACCGACACGCTGGTGCAGGTACGGAGGGGAGCAGCCAGAAACTATAAACACTCGAGTAAATTAGAAAGATTTATATATTGAACAGAATGTAACAATACTTAACTTTTACATAGTACTGCAGAATGTTGATACATAGTTGTTAGAGGCCTGCCTAGTGCCTGTACAATAGCAAAGTCTTCACTCGTGCCTATCGGATTACGAAGGTCCTAACTCGTTGCTATCTCAGTCCGAAGTGACCGGTGTCTTTCCGTGGTGGCCACGAGCGGGGTTGCAGCAGAGGGCGCTCGTGGCTGTCGTCGTGAGAACGCCGCGCCGTGCGTGCATGGCGGCGCGCGGCGAAAGTAGGTGGCGCGCACTTTGTACTTGTGCGACACCACACCCCTCCCCCCCAAACCGCCGCGCCGTCGTGGCGTAGGGCTGAGGGCCACGGCGACGGCTCTGGGAGGAGGGCCTGGGCGGGGGCGTTACTGGTGGGACGGGCGTCGTAGCTGAGGCCGGGATCGAGACGCCGTCCGCGCCCCGGCATCCGCCTTGAGATCCTCCAGGGAACCCGCCGAAACCTGGGGAAGGGCGCCCGCCCCCGCCCAGAGGGAGCAGGTCATCTTCTTCTGAGGTGCGTGGCCTAAGCTGGGGGGGCCCGCACGGTCCCGGAGTCCCTCTCGGTGACGCTGTCATCTGCGGCGGCGACAGCGGCGGCGTCGCGTCGATCTCCATCGGGACGATCTCGTAGTCCGGGGACGAACGATGTGGTTGTGCTCCCTGGCGGTGAACTGGGTCTGGAATCAAGAAACCGGAGACAGGATCGCGCGGCCTATGCAGACGCAATTGGTTTGCGTGGCGCCGCAGCTCCGACCCTGTGGAAGAACGTACAACATACATATTCCTACCGAGCACGCGCTGAATGGTGCCCGGCAACCATGTCTTCTTGTTTCCAGCAAACACCCTGTACAGCACCGGCGTAGAAACCTGAAAACGCGTAGCGCCATACGAACCGACTCGGTGCGTGGGAGACTGCAGCAGGTGAAGGAGAGTGCGGTGACGGCGGCCGTGTAGCAGCTCGGCAGGAGACGGGCCGTCACGTGGCATGCATCGATACGTAGACAGGAAAATTTGAAGAGCTTGCTGCCTGGAGTGCTGACCTTTCATCTTCTCCATGTGAGACTTGAATGTTCGAACGAAACGTTCTGCTTCACCATTGGACTGAGAGTGAAAAGGTGCAGTGATAATATGCTGAATGCCATTCACACGACAAAACTGTTGAAAGTCCGCACTAACAAACTGAGGCCCATTGTCACTGACGATAGTTTCAGGCAAGCCTTCGATGCAAAACACTTTTGTTAAGGCACTAATTGTACTAGAAGCTGTCGTTGAGTTCATGGCAATCACAAAAGGAAACTTGCTGAAAGCGTCTACAACAATTAACCAGCGCGTATTCCAGAAAGGTCCGGCAAAGTCAATGTGTAAACGTTGCCATGGTCCCTTGGGGCGTGGCCAGTCTGAGAAACGTTGCGGAGGAGCCGCCTGATGCTCCGCACAAACAGTACACTGTGATGTCATGCTCTCTATCTGAGCGTCCATACCAACCCAGGTACAATGACGTCTGGCCAGTTGCTTTGTCCTAACAATGCCCCAATGTCCTTGATGCAGGAGGCGTAACACTTCTCGTTGCAGGGAACGAGGAACAATCACTCTTGCTTGGTCGTTGTCGGTATGCGACAACAGTACACCCTGACTTAAAGATAATGCATGACGTTGTGCAAAATAACGTCGAACCAGAGGCCGATCAATGTCTTTGGCTCTGGCAGGCCAACCAAAGCGAACAAAACGTGCTACCACACTTAAGTCTGCATCCGCAGCTGTTTCCTGTGCAACCCGACGAGAGTTCAAAGGGAAATCTGCGACAGCGGTAGCATCTCTGGAGTCTATCTGACAACATGCCATTTCCGAAGAATCAAACGACACATCCTGGCCAACCGGAAGTCGGGAAAGTGTGTCCGCGTTGGCGTGTTTAGTGGTAGGTCGGTACAAAATCTCATACTGATAATTAGACAATATCAAGGACCATCTCTGAAGCTTTTGTGCCGTACGTGGCGGAATTGGCTTTGCGGGTGAGAACAACGACGTGAGAGGCTTGTGGTCTGTCAACAAATAGAATTTTCTGCCATAGAGATAATGATGAAACTTTGTGACGCCGTAAATTATTGCTAAGGCCTCCTTTTCTATCTGACTGTAATTCTGTTGCGTTGGCGTCAGTAGCTTGGATGCAAAGGCAATAGGACGATCGTAAGAACCAATACGATGTGACAGAACTACACCCACACCGTACGACGAGGCGTCAACTGCTAACACTACAGGCTTCTGTGGGTCAAAGGGATTCAAACATGCATCACTGAGTAGTGCAGACTTTAGTTTGTCAAAGGCAACCTGACAATCTTTAGACCATACAAAAGGAACATTCTTCTTACGTAAGTGATGCAGTGGAGCTGCAATCTGAGAGGCATTGGGAATAAATCTGAAATAATAGTTAAGCTTTCCCATCACTGCTTGCAATTCATGCACATTTTTAGGAGGAGGCAAGTCTTTGATTACTCTAAGATGTGACTGTAAGGGATGAATTCCTTGGGCATTAATCACATGGCCTAGGTACTCTATTTCAGTTTGAAAAAACGAACACTTTGCTTTATTACAACGTAGACCTGCTGCAGTCAAAACTTTGAAAAGGCACTCCAGGTTTGCTAAATGTTCTTCAACTGTACGTCCGGATACCACAATATCATCTAAATAGTTCGAACAACACGGTACAGAAACTGTCAGCTGTTCCAAAAAAGCGCTGAAAAATAGCGGGAGCGGAAGAACTGCCAAAGGGTAGGCGTTGAAATTGAAAAAGGCCCATGTGAGTATTAATGACGAAAAACTTTTTTGACTCGTCATCAAGTGGAATCTGTAAGTATGCCTCTGCTAAATCAATCTTGGAAAAGAAACGAGACTGTCCTAATTTGTCCATAAGTTCGTCAGGTCTGGGCAGGGGGTAAGTGTCTACAATTGTTTGACTGTTTACTGTTGATTTGAAGTCCGCACAGAGACGAAGTTTTCCTGACGGCTTGGGTATAATTACTATAGGCGAGGCCCACTGACTCGCAGAAACAGGAGAAATCACCCCACTATCTTGCCAACGTTTAAGTTCCTCGGCAACTGCATCACGCAAGGCGACAGGCACTGGTCTAGCTTTACGAAATTTTGGAACTGCAGATTCTTTTAAAGTTACATGTGCCACGAAGTCTTTTGCACAACCTAGTTCCGGCGAAAACAAATCACTATATTTGTCACACAATGCATTGATTTTATCCTGAGGCACTATTGACGAAATTTGAAGCACATCTCTTTGAATTGATAAACCAAACAAGTCAAAAGCATCTAGTCCAAAAATGTTCTGTGTAGATTTGGCCTGAAGAACAACAAAAGCAACTGTTTTTGTTACACCTTGAAAAGAGGCGGGCAGGCTACATGTTCCTAGCACGGGAATATTTGCACCTGTATAAGCTGTTAACACTTGCTGTGACGGCGACAATTTTGGCGAACCCAGTAGTTCATAAGTATCTTTATTTATTAATGTGACAGCGGAACCAGTATCAAGCTGAAATTGCACAGTCTCATTTTCTATAGAGAGAGTAACAAACAGCTTGTGCTTCTGGCGCACGACCGGTGCGCGAATGTGGGCAACGTCTAATACATATTGTTTTCTGCGCTTGCGCGGGTTGCGTGCGGTAGGAAGCGGCGCATACTCGGCACACAGCGGATTAACCACACTGTCACTAGATGACACTACCGCCGGATCGGCGTCCGCGCAATGCGAGGCTACTGCACTAATATTACTTTGAGTAGCTACCTGATGTCTACTGTCACTAGCTACACAGTACTGGGCACTATTACAAGGAGCAGTTGCAGAAGGCACTATTTTCACTACAGGAATGCACTGTTCATAGTCATTTTGCTTGTCCCGAACCCTTTTCCGTTGCACTCTTTTACGCGCTCGTCGGTGCTTGCTACGTGGTGCACTATATAATTTTGCCGTAGGCACAGAACTACTTTCTTGCAATTGAGATCCAACTAAAGCACTGTTCAATTCCACAGCCCGTATAACATTTACAGAATGAACTGTTCTCGCACTCTGCGAAGCACTGTTTCTAACGTTACTGTTCTTTGAGTTTTTAATTTGCATACACACAGACTGCACATGTCCCAATTTGCCACATTGATAACAGGTTGCGTTGCGACTAGGGCAATGAGCACGCTTGTGGCGAGACACACACTGGGGGCAAGATTTACGTACATTTCTCTGAAATGAGCGTTGGCGCCCGTTATTCAAATTACTGTTTCTAACACGACGGGGCGACCTTTGCGTCGCATTTTTACACTGGCTACTGTTCACTGTCTGTTCAGGACGGCCGGTAGAAAAATAAGAATCACTAGTGCTATACTGAGAACTACGGCTAGGAAAGCGTCCGTTGCGGCGCACTGAATTTACACTGTGGCTTTGCATTTCTACATCTGCTAAGTCAAAAGTATCATGCGCTTCTATAAGCTGCAGTACACTGTCTAATGAGGGGTCAGACTGTTTCAGAATTGCTGCTCTAATTCTGGGGTCCTGAATATTCTGCGTAATCGCATCTCTTAACATCACATCACTATAAGAAAGTCCACAAGAGCAAGTAAATTTACATTGGCGGGTTAAGCCCTTCAATTCCGTAATCCACTCTTGGTGTGACTGCTGCGGTAATTTTTTAAGTCTGAAAAATCGGTATCGTGCAGCGGCTACAAGAACTTTTCTCTCATAATGAGCATTTAGTGCCTCTACCATTTGTTCAAAGTCTACATCACGAGGAGATGCTTGCGGAAAAAGTTTTTGCAATAATACGAAGGTTTTGGGGCCCACCACAGATAATAGCAGATGCTTCACTTTCTGACCTGTAATTTGATGAGCCGCGACGAGTTCTTGAAACTGTGCGAAGTAGTCGCTCCATTCTTCCTCACGTTCGTTGTACTGGCGGAACGTCGGAAGCGGTGCGGCGGCAGGTGTGGGCTGCTGATGCGACGGCTGTTGTTGTTGGTTAGCTGCCTGCGCTGTGAGCTGGGACACAGCCTGGAGGAGCTGGGTTATTTGCGCCGTCTGTAACTGAATAATTTCCATTAAGTTTGGGTTCGGGGTAGTGGCCATGCTGACCGATTAGGCGCCGCGTATACAAGTAACTTATAACCAAAACACAAATGCAATATGAAAGAGGACTCGCTCTGCAACAAAAAAGTCCACAAAACACGTAATGAATATGTTCCCCCAAAATTCTTAGAATAAGGGTGGGTGGGCGGGAGCAATTTCTGCGTGCTCCGACTGCTGCTGTCTGGCTGCTGCAAGCGGGCTGGTCCAAGGTTCTATCACTCCTCGTCGCCACTTTTGTGTCCCAACTTCATCGCCGCTTTTGTGTCCCGACTTCGTCGCCGCTTTTGTGTCCCAGCCTCGTCGTAGGTGTCGGTGGCCGAGTGAAACGAGACCGACACGCTGGTGCAGGTACGGAGGGGAGCAGCCAGAAACTATAAACACTCGAGTAAATTAGAAAGATTTATATATTGAACAGAATGTAACAATACTTAACTTTTACATAGTACTGCAGAATGTTGATACATAGTTGTTAGAGGCCTGCCTAGTGCCTGTACAATAGCAAAGTCTTCACTCGTGCCTATCGGATTACGAAGGTCCTAACTCGTTGCTATCTCAGTCCGAAGTGACCGGTGTCTTTCCGTGGTGGCCACGAGCGGGGTTGCAGCAGAGGGCGCTCGTGGCTGTCGTCGTGAGAACGCCGCGCCGTGCGTGCATGGCGGCGCGCGGCGAAAGTAGGTGGCGCGCACTTTGTACTTGTGCGACACCACACAATGATAATGCAATCACTGTGCTGCTCAAAGTAGTTTACCCGCGTTCCTATTTTCTTATTCAATATTAGTCCTACTCCATGTGATACCCCCAACTGATTTTGTATTTATAATCCTGTACTTTCCTGACCAGAAATCCTGTTCCTGTTCCTCTTTCAGCCGTTTGCAGTAGCTGTGTGGCAAAGCCACATTAACTGATGTTATAAGGCCAGCTCAGTCAATCATCCAGACTGTTGCCCCTGCAACTACTGAAAAGGCTGCTGCTCCTCTTCAGGAATCACACGTTTGTTTGGCCTCTCCAAAGATACCCCTCCGTTCTGGTTGTAAGTAATATTAGCTTATGCAGCGACTACTCAGCTGTGATTCATTGTTTTTCTGATATTATTCTACTTTGGCATGTAAAGTTAGCGGGAAAAAATGCTTCCAAAAGAACATGATAGATGCACACAATATGGATAATACAATTACTTCGTACAATACTCAGTCTTAGAGCTGAAATATAGTTTAGGAGCCGGCCGCGGTGGCCTAGGGGACTGAGGTGCTTCAGTCATGGTCTTCACGGCCACTACGGTCGGGGGTTCGAATCCCGCCGTAAGAATGGGGAAGGAAATCGGCCGTGCCCTTTCAAGGGAAAAATCCCGGCATTTCCCTTGAGTGATTTAGGGAAATCACGGAAACCTAAATCTGGATGGCCGGAGGTTGATATGAGCCACCATCCTTCCGAATGCGAGTCCAGTTTATTACCACTGCAAAACCTCGCTCGGTTTGCCAGTACACAAGCTTACGAAAGTCAACTCGCCTCGTACAATAAGTAATGCAACTGAGATAGGTTTCAAGCAAATTTTTATGAAAAATTTTATAAAAAATATTTACTCGTTGGTTAGGTAGGTGTGAAATTTCTGTCTGAGTTGCTCTTTGATTGTCGTGATATTGCATGCAAAAGATCCTTTTGAAATATAATGCATAAATCTTTTTAATTCAGTTGGGGGTATCACAGGAGTAGGACTGATAATGAATAAGAAAATAGGAATGCGGGTAAACTACTATGAACAACACAGTGATCGCATTATCGTAGTCAAGATAAGTACGAAGCCACCGACAACAGTAGTACTGGTTTATATGCCAACTAGCTCTGCCGATGATGAGAAAATTGAAAAAATGTATGAGGAGTTAAAAGAAATTATTCATACAATTAAGGGAGAGGGGCCTTAACTCTTTATTGATGAACTAATTGCCGCGGAGGAGTAGCCGAGCGGTCTAACGCGCCTTGCTGCGGAGCGCGCGGTTGCTCGCCGTCGGACGTTCCACTCCTCCCTGGGGCTTGGATGTCTGTGTTGTCCTTACGTTAGTTTACCTTGGTCTAATTAATTTGTAAGTCTAGATACATTTACAAACATTTTTTATTAACTAACTGCCAACAAATTAGCATGAGTGGCTGCTTGCAGACGTACTGATCTGTTGGAAATGGTGATTTTGTTTTTCCTACTTGCGTTACATTTACCGTTAAACAATAACAGAGCTAGCATAAATAGGTAACTATGAAATTAATTCCGTAATACACAAAGAACTGTTATAATCTTTTCATTAGCTGCAAACTCCAACGGAAAATGAGATTGCACAATTCAGACAGTGCTCAAAATCAGATTCAATTTGCTAGTGACATGCAACTGCCTTGCTCACTTATGTGCAATGTGAGACTACCACTACCAATTTACGAAAATAGTTAGGATCTGATAAATAATAAGTATTATTAACATACATTTTTATATTTTCATTTATTTGTTTATTTTTTACATAGATGAAACCATGAAAACTTTTTTTAACAGAAGGAACTTCACATCACTTAGGCCATAAAAATAAAGGAACAAAGTCCTTTCAGTTTATGTCCCATCATTTACAATCATACAATCAGAAATAGAATGAAAGAAAATCCTATCAGTTTCACAAAAAAGTTGTCAAAATGTATATGTCCCCTCATTTACAATCGAAAATAGAATAATAAAAGAAAACTTACAACACCCTCTCGGAGGCAAGAGCTCAATATACCTTCCCGCGATTAGGTATAAAGTGAAAAATATACTGTCACGTCTTCTCGATATCAAATTCTGACCGCTTGGCCGCGCTTCGCGGCAGTATCGCGACAATCAAGGAACAACTCAGACAGAAATTCCACACCTACCTACCCAACGAGTAAATATTTTTAATCAAATCTTTTATAATAATTTGCTTGAAACCTATCTCAGTTGCATTACTTATTGAACGCTCCTAGTAGGTTTAGGCGATACGAAACTATTGCGTATGGACCAGTGTCGATACCGAGTGAGGAATGTATTATTAAGACTACCCCACTCTAAACACACCACAACTTGCTAGTCTTCCTGTTTATAAAAATTAATGTTTGTTCGTTTGTCTTTTGTTTGTATTTCATGCACGGCCAAATCGCACATCGGATTGCGATAAAACTTTGTCAACTCATTGCTTGCACTCGCACTTCGTATAGTGCATGGCGGAAGAGTGTTTTACTATTGGTTAATTCGTTTCCTACGCCTTCATGCTGAATTGGCTGAACGGATAAGAATGAAATTTGGAACATAGCTTATAGCCTGATTAATATATGGGCTGCCTTTCGTATGCCACCGTATGATGCTTGTAGGAGGATATGTTACAATGGGTTAATATATTTGCTGCTCCTTCATGCTGAAAGGGATGGACAGATTTGAATGACCTTTGGGATTGAAATAACTTATTCCCTGCATCAATACAGGTCCAGGGTGGATGGTATGTTACAACAAACACGCAGGTTGTCTGACTGGTCACCATTAAAGTCAGCATATGAATGTAGTTTCCACGAAGGCGATTTTTATAACATATAAACCAATGAATGTATATGGCGGTGGGTACCTTGCGACTTTGACACTGACCAGTCACCATGAAAACTGGAGCATATATGTTGTTGTTGTTGTGGTCTTCAGTCCGCAGACTGGTTTGATACAGCTGCCCACGCTACCCTGTCCTGTGCAAGCCTCTTCATCTGAGAACACGAACGGCAATCTACATCCTTTTCAATCTGCTCACTATATTCGTCCCTCGGTCTGCCTCTACGATTTTTACCCCACACACTTCCTTCTAATGCGAAATTGACGATTCGTTGATGTCTCAGAATGTGTCCCATGAACCTATCCATTATTTTTATCACGATATGCAGAAACTCCTTTTCTCCCCAATTCTGTTGAGCCCTTCTCATTAGTTACGTGATCTACCCATCTAATCTTCATCATTCGTCTGTAGTACCACATTTCGAATGCTTCTATCACCTTTCTGTCTGAACTGCTTATCATCCATACAATGCTAGACTCCAGACAAATGCTTTCAGAAAGGACTTCCTAACATTTGAACTAATATTGGATGTCAATAAATTTCACTTCTTCAGAAACTCTTTTCTTCCCATAGCCATTCTGCATCTTATATCTTATTTACTTCAGGCATCAGAAGTTATCTTGCTACTCAAATGGTGAAACTCATCTATTAATTTTATTGTCTCATTATCTAATGTAATTTCTTATACAATTCGTCGTTGACATTTTCTGACACTACATTCCATTTCCCCTCGTTTTACTCTTGTTAGTGGTCATCTTATACCTTCCTTTCAATACACTGTCCATTTAGTTTAATTGGTCTTGCAAGTTCTTTGCTGTCTTTGACAGAATTACTATGTCTTCAGCAAAAACGCAATGTTTTTATTCCCTCTCCCTGGACTTTAATTCCCTCTCCAAATTTCTCCTTGCATTCCTTGACAGCTGGCTCAATGTACCGATTGAACAACATTGGGGAAAGTCTACAATCCTGTCCTACTCCCTTTCATGCCCTTCTACTCTAATAATTGCTGTCTGGTTTTGTACAACATGCCGGCCGCGGTGGCCGAGGAGACTGAGGCGCTCCAGTCACGGCTGCACGGCCACTACGGTCGGGGGTTCGAATCCCCCCTCGGGCATGGATATTTGTGCCGTCCTTAGTATAAGGTAGTTGATAAGTAGTTTGTAAGTTTAGGGACTGATGGCCCCGTAGTTAAGTCCCATAAGCTTAACAAACATTTGAACATTTGTACAACATGTATGTTTTAATATATAGGGGGGAGAAGAGTAGGCGGACGAGAAGAGGCGAGAGGAAGAGAAGGGACATGGTGGACATGGTGATAGGCATGTGAAAGGAGGTAAATATACAGAGAAAGGAATAGAAGGGAAAGAAAGAGATGGAATAATGAAAGATCTATTTATTTCTATCATTCGTAATCAAACAAGTTAAAAATTTTCAAATTTCAGACGTTATTTGCACAATTATTTCTTCTGGGGCAGCAACCCGCCGGGTACCAGCTAGTATGTTACAGGAACCCACATCAGTTGGATTGCACAGTACCGCAGTGGATCACTTCCGCGCCCGGTCCTCTCAGGCGGGTGTGTGACGCCAGCAGTCGGAATACCGTGGGGAGAGGGGCCACTTTACTTTGTCGAACGCTGCCGGTATGTAGGTCCGCCATAAGGAGGCGATCGCCGCCGCGGGGACTGGCGCCAGCGACGTCTCGTCTGCCAATGCTGGCGCCAGCGGCGGCCGGAGTGATCGCCTGTTTTACCGCCGCGGCCCCACTCTGCCGAGTGGCGTCTCCTGGCGCGCCAGTTACTCGCCCGCCCATTACATAATGCACGCGCTTCCAGCTGGCGCGGGTGACGCCAGCGCCGTGGCGCCAGTAAAAGCGTCGCGACACCGCCCCTGCCGCCTCGCGTCTCAGCCCGACCGCAGCCGGTCCAGTTCGGCGTCCTAAACGTCACCGAGGGCCGTTCCGCAAAGTGCATACGGTGGCAGTCAGGAGGGTACAAAGAAACATCTTATTGACAGGAAGCGTGCTTAAGGTAGTCCTTGCAGGTGCCGTGATCACTGTGTCCCCAGTGGTGTAGGGGTCAGCTCGACTGCCTAGAAAGCAGGAGACCCGGGTTCGCTTCCCGGCTGTGTACACATTTTCAGCTTTGCCCAATCGCAGTTGATGTCATATATTCTGAGATTATTAAATAATGACAACTGCGGGATCAGAAATGACGTCTGTTCTTTCGTAACAGACGCCACATATATAATATGCCGGTGACGGGCAATGATCCTATCGTTAGTGGGGAGGGGTGGGCAAGTTTGAAGTCCTTACTCTTACGGGAATTAGTTTCAAAACTACGAGTTTGAGTACTGTGGGAAGGGCGAAGCTGAGAATGTGTATCTGACGGGAAGCGTGCTTAAGGTAGTCCTTGCAGGTGCGGTGAGCACTGTGTCCCCAGTGGTGTAGGGGTTAGCGCAACTGCCTAGATAGCAGGAGACCCGGGTTCGAATCCCGACGGGGTACACATTTTCAGCTTTGCCCAATCGCAGTTGATGTCATATATTCTGTGAATATTAAATAATAACAACTGCAGGATCAGAAATGACGTCTGTCCTTCGGAACAGACGCCACATGTATATTATTGCAGTCAATTGGGGCATACCGTACCTCGCCGGGCTGCTCTCTCCAGACGCTGATGGGACTCTGTCCTCTCGACAATCCTGACAATCTGAATAGCTCCCTTAGACTGTTCGCGGATGATGCTGTCGTTTATTGCTTAGTGAAGTCAACTGAGGATCAAAAGCAACTGCAAAGCGATTCAGACAAAATTTCTGTATGGTGCGAAAATTGGCAATTGATACTAAATAAAGAAAAGTGTGAAGTATTACACATGACCACTAAAAGAAATCCGCTGAAATTTAATTACGCGATAAATCAGTCAAACCTTAAGGTCGTAGATTCTACCAAATACCTAGGAGTTACAATTACGAACAACTTTGACTGGAGAGAGCTTATAGAAAATATTGTGGGGAAGCCGAACCGAAGGTTACGTTTCATCGGCAGAACGCTTCGAAGATGCACCAGCTCCACCAAAGAGACTGCCTACCTCACACTTGTGCGTCCCCTCCTGGGGTACTGTTGTTCCCAGGTGGGACTAACGGAAGACATTGAGAAGGTTCAGAGAAGGGCAGCTCGTTTTGTTCTATCACGTTACGGGGGGGGGGGGGGGGGGAGCGTAACGGAAATGTTGCAAGAATTGCGGTGGAAATCACTAAAAGAAAGACGTTATTCATTGCGGCGTGATCTGTTAGCGAAGTTTCAATCACCGACTTTTAGTTCTGAATGTGAAAATATTTTGCTAGCACCCACCTACTTAGGGAGACATGACCATCCCAATAAAATAAGAGAAATCAGATCGAAAACGGAACGATTTAGGTGTTCTTTCTTCCCGCGCGCTTTTAGAGAATGGAACGGTAGAGAAAAGTTATGAAAGTGGTTAATGAACCCTCTGCCAGGCACTTTAATGTGACTTGCAGAGTATCTGTGTAGATGTAGATGTAGATGTAGACGTCAGGATTAGGGAGCTGGCTGCGGGGTACTGACTGCAAAGAGGTGACCTCACCAAGATGGAGGCAATCATGGGACCCCGAGTGACGGGAAAAAAAGGAAATTAGGTAAAGGGGTCTCCAGCTCTGGCAAGAGTACTGGGACCGCGAGAAGAGTGGAAGAAGGACTCACGAGTTTCTCCCTGACATAAGGGAGAGGCTCACAATGCAGTATTTCCAGTCGTCACGAGGCTCATACACTTCCTCACTGGCCACGGCCCGTACCTGACCTATCTGTGTCGGTTCGGGAAACGGGAGTCTCCACGGTGTGACTGTGGGTTTACGGAGGGAACACCAGAGCATGTCATATTTGACTGCCCAATGCACGACCACCTAATCCTCACACAGGCAGCAGCTTCCACATGCTAATGTGAGAGAGCTTCTAAGAAGTGAGGACACTTTTCGCACTCTTAACGAGATGACGAACATTGTCTCCCAGTATATCAGGGAGCAATATATTACCCGGCTATGATTCACTCTTCCAGATCGAGACCGCTGCACCAGAGCCGTGCCGCCGGAGTGTGGACAGGCCGCCAGAAGTGGACGGGATCCGCCGGACTGGATGCAGCAACCAAGGACACGACGCTTAGTTGTAAGTTAGCTAGTAAATAGAATTAGATCACATACAAAATACACGCACACCCACTCCCAGTTAAGGCAGTGCAAAGGGTCAGCCCTGTGCCAGGGGCACGTTCAAATCAAATCAAATGTTCAAATGTTTGTATAGCTTAGGGGACTTATCTACGGGGTCATCAGGCCCTAAACTTACAAACTACTTATAAACTAGCTAATCCTAAGGACAGCACAAATATTCATGCCCGAGGGGGGGATTCGAACCTCCGACCGTAGTGGCCGTGCAGACCGTGACTGGAGCGCCTCAGTCCCCTCGGCCACCGCGGCCGGCCAGGGGCACGTCTGCTGGAATTAGTTGAGCAGACAAAGGCCACCAAGTAGGTTTGTAAACATCTGGCACACCTGTAAGACTGAAAACTGGAGAACACAGCACAAACAAACACAACACGCCAAACATAAATACAAACATAGCATAAAAGATATACAGAAACATAGTTATAAAGGTAGAAAAACATGTAGAAATAAAATAGCCAGACATTAAGTATAAATAGTAATGTAATGAAATAAAGACTGTAGAATATTAGGACCCAATTAGTTTAATGGTATTGGGATATGTATCAAGCAATAAAGATTTTTTTTTTTTAAAGTGCATACGGTCACATCGCACCAAACAAGTCAGTTTATTTGCTCCTAAAGGGACAACTGAGGAGGATCAGATAGGAAAGAGTTTACGTAAACACAATATCAGACCGGTTTTTAAACCAACAAAAAAGATAAGTCAGGCACTCCAATCTGTAAAGGACAAACGCCCTCCTCTATCATCCAGTGGAGTGTACAAAATTCCGTATTCTTGCGGAAAAGTGTATATTGGTACCCCAAAAAGGAGTGTGAATACCAGACTGAAAGAACACGAAAGTCTTTGCCGACTGGGTAGAATTGAGAAATCATCTGTAGCAGAACATGTTTTCCAATCAGGAAATCATGAAGTGAAGTTTTCCGAAACGGAAATTTTATCTACAAAGGCGAACTATTATCCACGACTATACAGAGAAGCAATCGAAATATACAAACATGGGGATAATTTTAATAGAAAGGAAGAAGCAATGAAACTTAATGACATATGGACTTTCGCTCATCATAGTAGGTACTTACGCTTTTATCTTTGACCATCGACTATCGAAAGTTATGTTTTATCTTCGACAAGGCTTATCTCTGCTGCGCACGGGAACACTTGACTACGCCCCCTTTTGGACAGACTCGTCAGTCGGCAAGAATCACCGCTACCAGTAGCACCTCTGAGGATGTTCAGCGCAGCTCTGGACGAAACGTCAGGAGCAGATATGTTTCTTCGACCACGACCACATAACCTGGAAGATTCAAGAATAACTGAGGAGGAACCTAACAGTCAGCATCAACTACGCACAATCATCCGCCGTAGACAGGTACCTCGACATAATCGTTGATGAGAAATGGAAGTTCACTGCGCAAGTGGACACTGTTACGCCAGTAAGAATAGCCCCTACACAGCAGACCACCCGGCAGACGTCCACGTACGCAGGTAGCAGAGTACCAGGCGAAGCCGGAAAGCCGACGACTAGAGACAGCCATCGCACCTGGTAAACATTGACAGGAAAACATCAACATGAACACCAAAGCTAAAGAGACAACTATTTTTTACATTCCTCGAGGTGGAACCTGCAGTCACGTCGCTGCGTCCTCCAGATATAGCTGGCGCTTGGCGGAAGAATCCACTGTTGCGAGTGACAGCGACCTCTGTATACGTCAGCGGACAGTGACGTGGCGTGTGACAGATCCTATACGCAACAGTTATCCAAACTACTATCCTGAATATGTTTCCTTCTAAATTTCTTTAATGAATGTTACGAACCACTACTAAGTTAAGGTCTGACTACGCCAGCCCACTGGACCACCTACGGACTCCAACTCGGCCACGATCAACCAATGGTATCACGATTTGGACTTAGTGTTTCAGGCTACGGCCTATACCTTTGTCAGTAAAGAAATAGACTTTGTTACACTGTACCAGGAATGGGCCCAAGTATTTTCAGTTAATGTGAACTGTTGTGGTGTGCAAACAGACTTGTATATCGTGCGAATAAACCGTGTTTCCAAGATTTTCTGTTGTATTAGTCACAACAGACACAGTTGCTGAAAGAGCCCTAATAGCAAAGCACGGCCTGGCAGGGATCGGGCACCGGAGGTTCCACCTCCCTCCCACCCGACCTCATCAGGCTGTATGAAAACAGCATGCTCGCAACCATAGTGGGCTATGGATCTTCAGTCTGAGCGCACAGGCTCACGAGAGTGGCTTCCGCCATGTCTGTCAGACGGGTACAGCGCGACATCCTGCTCCACTCTATCGGGGCTCACCGGACAACACCGAGATGAGCACTGATGGTCTTGATGAAGCTGTGCCCACTCGACATCAAGATCAGGGAACAAGCTGCCTGGCAATGGGCATAAAAGAGGACATAACATGATGTAGAATGGAGAGTAGATCTGCCATCAGACGAAAAGGGATGGAGCTCTGCCAGGAACTGTGGGATACCGACGACACCAGTAGGATAACTCGCCAGTTTCTGCCGAGCGTACAAGAAAGGCTCACCTTGAGATACTTCCAACGAACAAGAGACTTACTGCACCGTCTGACGGGTACTACCTATCGTTGTCAGTTTGGGGTAGAGGATTCACCCATATCTGCGATTTTTCCCATATATGCGTTTTTTCCGATATCTGCCTTTTTCTATCTTTGTTTGGATATTGTACTTAAAATTTTGTATATTATGCAACAGAGCCATATTTGTTATATATTCCTTGATAATATGTAAAAATGAATTGCTGTTCGTTAGTCTCGCTAAAACTCGAAAACGGATGGACCGATTTGGCTAATTTTAGTCTTGAAATATTCGTGTAAGTTCAGGGAAGGTTTAAAAGGTGATAAAATATGGAATCGTTGTCCGGAAAAAAGTGGAAAATCGAGAAAAGCTGAAACAGCTTTCTCCAGTGAGCTATCAATACTGTTCGTAATATTGTGATGCAATTTTGTGCATTTTATGTGGAAAGCAAGAGGAATCTTCGCACCAAATAAAAATTTGGTAAAGTCGCCCGGAAAGTACGAAAATTCAGGAAAAACCGAAAGCTATTTTTCTCTATGAATAATAAAATCAATTGCCACATGGTTGTAAGAGCATCACTTGAGTACGGCTTGACAGGTCAAGATTGGTTTGAAATTTTTGGGAAAATCTACCGGAAAATTGGAAAATTTGAGGAAAACTGAAAGTGCTTTTTTCAGTGTGATTTTGATTGAAATCAGCACTATAACTATTCGCACGACAGAAAGGGGTAGTTTGCTCTATTTTTGTTCACTATGGTCTTGGAAAAGCTTTCAGTAAAAAAACAGGGACAGTTAAAAAGGAAAGACACAAAATTCGAACCAAGTTACTTTTTCAAAGCAATCATCCGATTGCGATAAAATTTTGATAAACGAAAGATGAACGTTCTTATGAACTAAAAATGTGGGAGAGTTACTCAGAAAATTTGAAAATTCGTGAGAAACTGAAAGACCTTTTTCAGTGGAATATATTTGATTGCGATAAAATTTTGCATATTTGACGTTCAAAGGTTCTTATGAAATAAAAATTTGTAAAACTTTCCCGGAAAATTGGCAAATTCAGAAAGAATAGAAATTTTTCTCTGAAATAGCAATACCATTCATCTGATTGCGATAAAATGTTCATACATTCGACGTTGAAAGCGAGAGGTATGTTCAGCCGTTCGTGAGGTTTAGCGAGACTAACGAACAGAAATTTATTTTTATCTTTGACAGTTCATATACGGGTTCAGATCGTGGAAAGCGAACGTTACTCTTTCAAATATTTCTGAATGTACCTAAACACAACCAAGTTACTATTTTACATGTTTTAAATCTAAGCTATCCTCGCAATTTATCCATATTTTATCACTGTTTTAACTTTCCCTAAACTTCCACGAATGTGACATGAACGTTATCCTGGAAATGTGTGCGTGATTTGCCCACTCTTTCTGTTCACTATCGAACAGATGCCTTTATAAAGCTACTGGGTCTAAAATGCATATGATTTATTAATATAGTTTATATTAGGAGGTTATACGAAGTTCACCGGGTCATCTAGTTCTGTGATAAATATAACATGTTTTTAGAAAAAAAGGGACATAAGGGATAGGAGAAGTACTAACTCAAGGCAAGAATAAATAAATAAATACCGGGCAACGCCGGGTTTTTAGCTAGTGAAATTATAAAATACAGGAAGAAAGATGGTGAATATCAGTGTTCTGGTGTTAAAATGTCGCGTGACACTTCCGAGCACCTGGTATACGCAAAACTGACGGTGTCAAGTCGCCGTAATTTTTTTTTTCAAATATCCTGAAATATGCAAGATACGGAAAAAACATGACAGCAGAGTTGTAGGGAATTTTCTCCTCTAAAAGTTAGATTGTGTCCGATGAACAGTTAAGCTGTTATTTTCATTGGAATTTCGAACTTTAAAAACGCGATCGCAAAGCCCCACTATTAGTGGTACTACCGTAACCTAAAGTGGAAATAAAAGGAAAAACCTGGACTGACAAGCATAGTATAGGAATTCTCTTTAGTACTAAACGCATTCTAAACTACTTAAGTGGGCGACATTACATTTTTCACTATTTAATTGGCAATTTTCGCACCATACAGACGTTACCTACTCGTCCTGCAATTGCTATCATAGGCTGAAAGGTAACAGTGCAAAACATTTGTGTAAAATAATTATATAGCCCAATGATCAAATTTTATTGGAAACTAGTTACTAAAAACAATTCTGAAAATTCCTTTCTTAAATCATTTCTTTCTAGTAAGCAAACTAATTCAATAAGCAACTGTCAATTTATATAACAGATACCTATCATACTTTCTCTTTTTACAGAGAATTGGGGAAAGAGAAAGGGATACCGTTGATGAGGGCTGACTGATCTAGCATATATTCTGCGAAGGCTTGTGAGTACTTGGGCTTCCAAAAGATTTTTTCCCTCCGGTACGATGCTTACCAGCGTGATGGAAAAGTCGTTTCTCCACCTTCAAAAGAATCTGGAAACGAATTTGTGACATACGTTCAAAGATTAAATTGACTGTACTTTCAGTATTAGAAAATTCAATTTCTCATTTCTCAATTTGGTGGCTGTTTAAGTCTTTATGGACGATATCATAAATAAATTGTTACAAGGTTCCATTATTATTGGATAAGTTGGTAAATAAAAACCTAAGCATTAGTTCTTCAGTAATATCATGTTAATTTTAATTATCACTAGTTTGAAGTAGTTTTTCGTAATTTCTGGGCATTAAAAATTGTTGGCTTCTAAGGAAAATCAATGTTTTATTACACAAATCTTATTGTATGTCTGAAAGTAAAAAGTAACAAGTAGGTTCAAACATAATATTTAAAATTAAATACTAATTGTGAATATTTGGTTTTTTCTTGTGCTATCCATATTCTAACAGATCCCTAACGAGCCTCCTGAAACCACGTTGTCCCTAATCACACACACTTAGACTGTGTCAGCGAAATTCATCGGATTCTTGATAGGTGAGACAAAACTAATACCCTGTATGAAGCATTCACATGCAGTGATGTAGATAATTTATTTTGATGGAGGAAAACATTTTTGTGATAACCTATGCTTGTATTAACTTAGTGAAACTGAGGCTGGTGTAATGCATTGGTGGATCTCTGTTCTTCCCGGAACACATTCAAGGTCACTTCATTATTCTATGAGCTGTTCGAGCCCCTGACGACAAACAGGCTACAACTGTACAAACTAGATTGCTATGTTTCAACCCTAATACCAAACACATTATACTGATCCTACAATAATTTCTTTGAATGTAGACACAGTACCAGATGTAAAATATAACACATTCGACACACTAATTGTCAAATAACTATGTTTAAGATCCTATCCATTGGTAGGAACCCAAATTGTTGAATAGTTTAATCGCAATGTAGGGAAATATAAGAGCACATGTGAGGAATAAGACGCTAGTAAAACGTCTTGAAAACATACAAAATGGAATTACATAAAAGACCCTAAACCACGTTTCCTGAAACGAAAGTACAAAATAGATATGAAATTTTTAATGAGAAGCAATGTTCATATTCACATTTTATAAATGTTTGGGAAGTTTTGCATATGTTTTGCGGGGGTTTTGCAGGTGTTTGGGGGTAATACAAACCACCCCCAAAACACCCCTTTGGGGCTCAGCATTAATTTTAGTACGGGCTTGGCGAACCCAGGGTACCGAGCCATGTGCTGTGTCGCGCCAACAGTCCGCTACACCGTATGCTCTGTGCGTGCTTCAACGACTACCAGATGACGCAATGGTAGAACATTGTAAGTTTCAGAGCCCGGGTTTTCGGCTTAGTCGTCCGCGTCTTGAGTACGGTGCAAACCTCAGTCAAACTTTGTTTACAAGATAAATCAATCAAAAGTAAAGGCCGTAAACTCCACAAAAATACCTAGGAATTACTATTACTTCAGACCGTAAACTAGAAAGAACACTTAAAGTCGTGGGATAGGCGACTGCGTTTTAATGACAGAATCCTTAAAAGATGCAACAGAACTACTAATGAGATTGCCTACACTGCGACTTGTCCGTCCTTTATTGGATTATTGCTGCCCAGTGTGGGAACCTTATCAGGTGGGTTTGACGGAGGACATCGAAAGAGTCCAAAGAAGGGCAACTCATTCTGTATTGTCACGATACAGGGGAGACAGCGTTACGGAAATGATACAGAATCTGGGATGGGAATCATTACAATGGCGCTTATCGCTGCGACGTGGGATACGAACTCCAATCGCCAACATTCTCCTCCGAATGCGAAAATATATTGTTGACTGCCACTTTCATAGGTATAAATTATCATCACAATAAAATACGAGAAATCGGAGCTCGAACGGAGAGATTCAGGTGTTCCTTATTCCCGCGCGCTATTCGATATTGAAATTGGAATTAATTTAAAGGTGGTTAGATGAACCATCTGCCAGGCATGTGATTTACATGTGATTTGCAGAATATCCCATTTGGATGTATCCCACGTAGATGTACACTACTGGCCATTAAAATTGCTACACCAAGAAGAAATGCAGATGATAAACGGGTATTCATTGGACAAATTTATTACACTAGAACTGACATGTGATTACATTTTCACGCAGTTTGGGTACATAGATCCTGAGAAATCAGTACCCAGAACAACCACCTCTGGCCGTAATAACGGCCTTACACGCTTGGGCATTGTCAAACAGACCTTGTATGGCGTGTACAGATACAGATGCCCGTGTAGCTTCAACACGATACCACAATTCATTAAGAGTAGTGACTGGCGTATTGTGACGAGCCAGTTGCTCGGCCACCACTGACCAGACGTTTTCAATTAGTGTGAGATCTGGAGAATGTGCTGGCCAGGACAGTGGTCAAACATTTTCCGTATCCAGAAAGGCCCGTACAGGACCTACAACATGCGGTCGTGCATTATCTTGCTGAAATGTAGGGCTTCGCAGGGATCGAATGAAGCATAGAGACACGGCTCGTAACACATCTGAAATGTAACGGACACAGTTCAAAGTGCCGTCGATGCGCAAAAGAGGTGACAGACGTGTATCCAATGACATACCATCACGCTGGGTGATACGCCAGTATGGCAATAACGAATACACGCTTCCAATGTGCGTTGACTGCGATGCCGCCAAACACGGATGCGATCATCATGATGCTGTAAACAGAACCTGGATTCATCCGAAAAAATGACGATTTACTATTCATGCACCCAGGTTCGTCGTTGCGTACACCATCGCAGGCGCTCCTGTCTGTGATGCAGCGTCAAGGGTAACTGCAGCCATGGTCTCAGAGCTGATAGTCCATGCTGCTGCAAATGACGTCGAACTGATCGTGCAGATGGTTGTCTTGCAAACTTCCCCATGTGCCTGCACGATCCTTTACAGCCATGTGGATAAGATGCCCGTCATCTCGACTGCTAGTAATACGAGGCCATTGTGATCCAGCACGGCGTTCCATATTGTCCTCCTGAACCCACCGATTCCATATTCTGCTAACAGTCATTGGATCGTGACCAACATGAGCAGCAATGTCGTGATACGACAAACTGCAATCGAGATAGGCTACAATCCGACCTTTACCAAAGCCGGAAACGTGATGGTACGCATTTCTCCTCCTTGCACGAGGCATCACGACGACATTTCACCAGGCAACGCCAGTAAAATGCTGTTTGTATATGAGAAATCGGTTGGAAACTTTAATCAAGTCAGCACGTTGTAGGTGTCTCCACTGGCGCTAACCTTGTGTGAATGCTCTGAAAAGCAAATCATTTGCATATCACAGCATCTTCTTCCTGTCGGTTAAATTTCGCGTCTGTAGCACTTCATCTTCGTGGTGTAACAATTTTAATGGCCAAGAGTGTAGATTGGAGATGGAGCTTACGCTCGGATTGTTTGGGTAAGGATGGGGAAGGAAATCGGCCGTGCCCTTTGAAACGCCCCATCCCAGCATTTGCGTGGAGTGATTTAGGGAAATCACGGAAAACCTAAACGTGGATCGCCGAAGGAGGATTTGAACCATCGTCCTCCCAACTGCGAGTCCAGTGCATTACCACTGTGCCATTTCACTCGGTTGGGGAGAACAGTTTTAGACCTGGAAACCGAATGTTCAAGGAGAAGAGGAAGACCAAAACTGAGATGGAAAGACAAAGTAGCAGGGGACCTATGGGTGAAAGGATGGCTCAGAGAAGCAGCACTGGATAGATATTTGTGGATGAGTAGGATGCAGCAAAATAACTCCGATCTCATATGACTCGGGGAAAAAGCTGAGATGATGTCAACGTTTTCAGCACTTGATGTTCTTTAATTCTGACGGCTGAAGAGCAACGTAGCAAGCTGCTGCCAGCCTATGTATATATATACATATATATATATATATATATATATATATATATATATATATATATATATATATAAAGCCGGCCGCGGTGGCCGAGGAGACTGAGGCGCTTCAGTCACGGTCTGCACGGCCACTACGGTCGGGGGTTCGAATCCCCCCTCGGGCATGGATATTTGTGCCGTCTTTAGTATAAGGTAGTTCATAAGTAGTTTGTAAGTTTAGGGACTGATGACCCCGTAGTTAAGTCCCATAAGCTTAACAAACATTTGAACATTTATATATATAAAAGAAAGTTGTGTTAGTTTCACTATTTATAAATAAAAAACGACTGAAGCGATTTGGCTCAAAATTTGTGGGGAGGTAGCTTAGAAGCAGGAGACAGACGCAAGATACTTTTTGTCCCGTTTGACCGCGTATTATATCAGAATTTGAGAAAAACTGAAAGTACACTTGCAGCTGGGATCATTTTCTCAATTCTCCAACAATCAGATTATTCTTTCGTTACTCGCCTAGGAGCAAATACGCTGTAATAGAACGAACAAATATGCCAAGGAGGTTAGAATAAAGGAAGATGGCGCGATGCACACAAGGTTATAACATTGTTTCTATACAAGCCCCTCCATGTTATTCTTACCTCCATGATGGTATAGGTGGTGATCACATCTTTGTAGCATTGCAAAGATAGAACTGATGTAATTTCGTGGTATTTTTGAGAGTTACAAATGAAGTACAGATCGTGGTTTATTTTTTTATAACAATGCCTCCATTGCGTCGGCGTAATACCGGTCGGCGTACGTGCAACGCAATCTTACTACGTAAGTGTAGTCAATGAGACCCACAAGGGTGGCACATAGCGCTTCGAGGTAAATCGAAAAGAAATTTTCAAGCTCTGAAACAACTGCCACCGCTGTCGCCACATGCACTGGCGACATTGGCCGATGCTGCCACCGCTGCCACTGCAGCCAAATGCACTGGCGACTTTTGCCACCGCCGCTGCCGTTGCAGCCAAATGCACTATCGACTTTTGCCACTGCGGCTGCCTGCACTGGCGACTTTTCCCACCGATGCCGCCACCACCTTCACTGGCGACTTTTGCTTCCGCCACCACCACTGGCGAAATTTGCCACCTGCAGTGGCGACATCTGCCGCCTGCAGTGGCGACATCTGCCGCCTGCAGTGGCGACATCTGCCGCCTGCACTGGCGACATCTGCCGCCTGCACTGGCGACATCTGCCACCTGCACTGGCGACATCTGCCACCTGCACTGGCGACATCTGCCACCTGCACTAGCGACATCTGCCGCCTGCACTGGCGACTTTGCCGCCTGCACTGGCGAATTTGCCGCCTGCACTGGCGACTTTGCCGCCTGCACTGGCGACTTTGCCGCCTGCACTGGCGACTTTGCCGCCTGCACTGGCGACTTTGCCGCCTGCACTGGCGACTTTGCCGCCTGCACTGGCGACTTTCGCCACCGCCAACCCTGCCGCCGCCATCAGCGCCATTGCCTGTACTGGTGGCTTTTACCGCTGCCCCCGCTATCGCCGCCGACGCCCTCAACTCCACCGACCTCGCCGCTGGTGACGCTTGCTAGCCTGCGCTGGCGACGCGTGCTAGACTGCGCTGGCGACGCTTGCTAGCCTGCGCTGGCGACGGTTACTACCACCGCCGCCGCCTGCACTGGCGACTTTTGCTGCCTGCACTGACGACTTTTGCTGCCTGCACTGGCGACTTTTGCCGCCTGACTGGCAACGTTTGCCACTGCCCCTGCTGCCACCCTCCGCGCCATTGCCTTCCATGGCAACTTTTACCGTTGCCATCACCACAGCTGCCGCCACCAACACTGGCAACTTATTCCTCCACCACCGCCTGACTGGCGACTTTTGCTGCCGCCTGCACTGGCGACTTTGGCTGCCACCACCTGCACTAGCAGCTTTGGCCGCCGCCGCCTGTACTGGTGACTGTGGCTGCCGCGCCACCTGTACTGGCGACTTTGGCCGTATCCGCCACCTGCACTGGCGACTTTGGCCGCCGCTGCCGCTTGCACTGGCAACTTTGGCCGCCTGCACTGGCGACTTTTCCCGCCTGCAGTGCCGACTTTTGCCGCCTGCACTGGCGACTTTTGCCGCCTGGTCTGGCGACTTTTGCCACCCGTACTGGCGACTTTTTCCGAGCTCACTGGCGACTTTTGCCGCCCACACTGGCGATGTTTGCCGACGGCACTGGCGACTTTTGCCGCCGATGCTGATGCCGACTTCACTGGCGACTTTTGCCGACGCCGACTTCACTGGCGACTTTTGCCGACGCTGCCGCCTTTACTGGTGAGTGTTTCCACCACCTGTACTGGCACCGTTTGCTGCCGCTGCCACCGCGGCCGCCTGTACTGGCAACATTTGCTGCCACTGCCGCCTTCGCCAACACTGGCGCCTTTTGCCGCTGCCGCCGCCGTGGCCGCCTTCACTGGCGACTTTTCTCGTCGCCGACCCCTCTGGCGCCTGCCCTGGCGACTTTTGCCACCTGCACTGGCGACTTTGGCCGCCGGCACTGACGATATTCCTCTTGCACTGGCGACTTTAGCCGCCAGCACTGGCGACATTGGCTGCCAGAACTGGCGACATTGGCCGACGCCGACCCAGCAGACACCAATGCTGACGCCGCTGCTGACGAATGCACTGGCGTGTTTTGCTGCCGCCGTTGCCTGCACCTGCGAAATTTGCAGTTGACGCCGCCTGCACTGGAGACATTTGCAGCTTGCACTGGCGAAATTTGCCGAATGCACTGGTGACTTTTGCTGCCGCCACTGCCTGCACTGGTGAAATTTGCAGTTGACGCCACTGCCTGTACTGGCGCAATTTGCAGTTGACGCCGCCAAGGCTGACGCTGACGTGGCCCACACTGACGCTGAATTGACTGCCACCACTGCCTCGTGAACTGGAGACAATTGCCGCTGCCACCTGCACTGGTGACTTTGGCCGCCGCCACTGCGGCCGCCTGAACTGGCGACATTTGCTGCCACTGCCGCCTTCGCCAACACTGGCGACTTTTGCCGCCGCCGCCGTGGCCGCCTTCACTGGCGCCTTATCTCGTCGCCGACTCCTCTGGCGCCTGCCCTGGCGACTTTTGCCACCTGCAATGGCGACTTGTGCCGCCTGCACTGGCGAAATTCCTCTTGCACTGGCGACTTTAGCCACCAGCACTGGCGACATTGGCCACCAAAACTGGCGACATTGGCCAACGCCGACCTAGCAGACACCAACGCCGACGCCGCTGCTGCCAAATGCACTGGCGTGTTTTGCTGCCGCCGCTGCCTGCACTTGGAAAATTTGCAGTTGACGCCGCCTGCACTGGAGACATTTGCAGCTTGCACTGGCGAAATTTGCCGCATGCACTGGCGACTTTTGCTGCTGCCACTGCCTGCACTGGTGAAATTTGCAGTTGACGCCATTGCCTGCACTGGCGCAATTTGCAGTTGACGCCGCCAAGACTGACGCTGACGTGGCCCACACTGAAGCCGAATTGGCTTCCGCCACCGCCTCCTGAACTGGCGACAATTGCCGCTGCCACCTGCACTGGCAACTTTGGCTGCCGCCGCAGCCTGCACTGGCGACTTTGGCTGCCGCCGCCTGCACTGGCGACTTTGGCCGCCGCCGCCACCTGCACTGCTGACTTGGCCGCTGCCGCAGCCACCTCCACTGGCGACTTTGGCCGCCACCGCCGCCTTCACTGGCGACTATGGCCGCCGCCTACACTGGCGACTTTTGCCGCTGCCCGCACTGGCGACTTTTGCCACTACCTGCACTGGCAACTTTTGCCGCTGCCCGCACTGGCGACTTTTGCCGCCGCCCCCACTGGCGACTTTTGCTGCTGCCTGCCTTCGCGAGTTTGGCCACCACCCCCGCCACCTGCATTGGCGACTTTGACCGCCGCCTCCGCCACCTGCACTGGCGATATTGGCCGCCGCTGCCGCCGCTGCAGCTGCCTCCGCCGCCTATACTGGCGACGTTGGCCAACCCGGGCGACGCCGACAAGGCCGCTGACGCCACTGCCTGAACTGGTGACAATTGCTGTCGCCTGCACTGGCAACTTTGGCCGCCACCGACGCTGCCTGCAATGGCGAATTTGGCCGCCGCCAGCTGCACTGGCGACTTTGGCCACAGCAGCCTCCGCCAGCACTGTCCACTTTGGCCACTGCCGCCACATGCACTGCCGAATTTGGCTGCCACCACCGCCGCCCTCACTGGTGACTTTGGCCGCCGCTACCGCCACCTATCTAGTGACTTTGGCCGCCATCGCAGCCGCCTGTACTGGCGACTTCAGGCGCCCCCTCCGCCGCCTGTACTGGCGACTTCAGGCGCCCCCTCTGCCGCCTGTACTGACGACTTCAGGCGCCCCCTCCGCCGCCTGCATTGGCGACTTTGGACGCCGCCGCTGCCGCCTGCACTGGCGACTTTGGCCGCCGCCGCCACCTGCACTGCCGACTATGGCCGCTACCGCCGCCACCCACACTGCCGGCTTTGGCCGCCACCACCGCTGCCTGCGCTAGCGAATTTGGCCCCCACCACCGCCACCTGCACTGGCGGCTTTGTCCGCCGCCGCCGCCTGCACTGCCGACTAAGGCCGCCACTGCCACCACCTGCACTGCCAACTTTGGCCACTGACGCCGCCTGCCCTGGCGACTATGGAAGCCGCCACCTGCACTGCCGACTTTGGCTGCCGCCGTCTGCACAGGCGACTTTCGCTGCTGCCGCCGCCTCTACTGGCGACTTTGGACGCCGCTGTAACCGCCTGCAGTGCCGACTTTGGCCGCCGATGCCACCTGCAGTGCCGACTTTAGCCGCCGCCGCCTGCACAGGCGACTTTCGCCGCCGCCTGTACTGGCAACTTTGGCCGCCACCTCTATTGGCGACTTTGGCCGCCGCCGTCACCGCCTGCAGTGCCGACTTTGGCTGCCGCCACCACCTGCAGTGCCGATTTTAGCCGCCGCTGCCGCCTGTACTGGCGACTTTGGCCACCGCCGCCGACTGCACTGGCGACTTTGGCTGCCGCCAACATCTGCACTGCCGATATTGGCCACCACCACCTGCACTGCCAACTTTGGCCATCGCCGCCACCTGCACTGCCGACTTTGGCGACTTTTGCTGCCGGCCGCTCTGGCGACTATTGCCGCCACCTGCACTGGCGACTTTTGCCGCCGCCCGCACTGGCGACTTTTGCTGCTGCCTGCACTGGCGACTTTGGCAGCGGCCACCTGCACTGGCGACTTTGGCCGCCGCCACCTGCACTGCCGAATTTGGCTGCCGCCATTGCCTGCACTGGCGAATTTGGGCGCCGCCGCCGACTGCACTGGGGACTTTGGCTGCCGCCAATGCCTGCACTGCCAATATTGGCAGCCGCCGCCTGTACTGCCAACATTGACCACGGCCGCCACCTGCACTGCCGACTTTGGCGACTTTTGTCACCGTCCACTCTGGCGACTTTTGCCGCTGCCTGCACTGGCGATTTTGGCCGCCGCTGCCCAGGCGACTACAGGCACCGCGACCGCCTGCACTTGTGACTTTTGCCGTCACACACACTGGCGACCTTTGACGCTGATGCACTGTCGACTTCTGGCACCGCCGCTGCCACCTGCACTGGCAACTTTGCCCACCGCCTCCACCGCCTCCACTGGTGACTTTGGCCACCAGCGCCGCCACCTGCACTGGCGACTATGGTCGCTGCCACTGCCTGCACTGCTGACTTTGGCCACCGCCACCTCCACTGCCGACTTTGTCCGCCGCGTCCACCGCCTCCACTGGTGACGTAGGCCGCCGCCACCACCGCCTGCACTGCCGACATCGGCCGCCGCCTCCTGCACTGCCGACATCGGCCGATAATGCCGCCTGCACTGGCGACTTCGGCCGCTGCCGCTGCCACCTGCACTGGTAACTTTCGCCGCCGCCACTGCCGCCTGCACTGGCGAATTTGGCCTCACCCGAAGCCGCCGCCACCGCTGCCTGCACTGGCGACATTTGCCCCCGCCTGCACTGGCGACTTTCCCCCGCCCGCACTGGCTACTTTTGCCGCCGCCCACACTGTCGACTTTTGCCGCTGCCCGCACTGTCGACTTTTGCCGCTGCCCGCACTGTCGACTTTTGCCGCCGCCCGCACTGTCGACTTTTGCCGCCGCCCGCACTGTCGACTTTTGCAGCCGCCCGCACTGGCGACTTTTGCCCCCGCTGCACTGGCAACGTTTGCCGCCACCCGCACTGGCGACTTTTGCCGTCGCATGCACTGGCAACTTTTGACGCCACCTGCACTGGTGACTTTTGCCGCCGCATGCACTGGCGACTTTTGACTCCACCCGCACAGTCGACTTTTGACTCCACCCGCACAGTCGACTTTTGCCGCCGCCCGCACTGTAAACTTTTGTCGCCGCCTGCACTGGCGACTTTTGCAGCCGCCCGCACTGGAGACTTTTGCTGCCGCCACCACTGTCAACTTTTGCCGCCGCCTGCATTGGCGACTTTTAACTCCACCCGCACTGTCGACTTTTGCCACCACCCGCACTGTCGACTTTTGCCACCGCCTGCAAAGGCGACTTTTGCAGCCGCCCACCCAGGAGTCTTTTGTCGCCACGTGCACTGGCGACTTTTGTCGCCACCACACTGGTGACTTATGTCACTACCCACACGGGCGACTTTTGTAGCCACCTACACTTGCGACTTTTGTAGCCACCTACACTTGCAACTTTTGTCGCCTCCCCCACTGGCGACTTTTGTCGCCTCCCGCACTGGCGACTTTTGTCGCCACCGCACTGGCGACATTTATTGCCACCCGCACTGGTGAATTTTGTCACCACCCACACTGGCGACTTTTGTCGCCACCTCCACTGGCGACTATGGTCGCCACCTGCACTGGCCACTACTGTCGCCTCCCACACTGGAGACTTTTGTCACCACCTGCACTTGCGACTTTTCTTGCCTCCTGCACTGGTGACTTTTGTCGCCGCCTGTACTGGCGGCGTTTCTCGCCTCCCGTACTGGCGACTTTTGCCGCCACCTCCACTGGCGACATTTGTCGCCACCCGCACTGGCGACATTTGCCGCCGCCCGCACTGGCAACCTTTGCCCCCGCTGCACTGGCAAATATTGCCAACCCCCACAATGGTTACTTTTGCCGCACACCTGCACTGGCAACATTAGTCGACACCCGCACTGGTGACTTTTGTCGCCACCCACACTGGCTTTATTTGCCGCCAACTGCACTGGCGACGTTTGTCACACCCCCACTTGCGACTTTTCTCGCCTCCCGCACTAGCGACTTTTGCCGCCCGCAATTGCGACTTTTGTCGCCACCTGCACTGGCGACATTTCTCGTCTCCCGCACTGGCGACTTTTGTCACCACCTGCACTGGCGACTTTTGTCGCCACCCTCACTGGCGACTTTTATAGCCACACAGACTGGCGACTTTTGTCGCCACCTGCACTTGCGAATTTTCACGCCTCCCGCACTTACGACTTTTGTCGCCACACGCACTGGCGACTTTTGTCGCCACTCGCACTGACGACTTTTGTCGCCACCTACACTGGCGACTTTTGTCGCCACCCAAACTGGCGACATATGTCGCCACCTGCACTGGCGACTGTTGTCTCCACCTGCACTTGAGACATTTCTCACCTCCCGCACTGACGACTTTTGTCGCCACCTGCACTGGCAACTCTTATCACCACCCGCACTGGCGACTTTTGTAGCCACCTGCACTTGCGACTTTTCTCGCCTCGCACTGACGACTTTTGTCGCCACCTGAGCTGGCAGGTTTTGTCACCACCAGCACTGGCCAATTCCGTCACCACCCACTTTGGCGAATTTTGTCGCCACCTGCACTTGTGACTTTTTTCGCCACCTGCACTTGTGACTTTTCTCGCCTCCAGCACTGACGATTTTTGTCGCCACCCCCGATGGCGACTTTTGTCGCCACCCGCACTGGCAACAATTGTCGCCACCTGCACTGGCGAATTTTGTCGCCACCCACACTGGCGACTTTGGTCGCCACATGTACTGGCGACTTTTGCCACCACCTGCACTGGCGACTTTCGCCGCGACCTGCACGTGCGACTTTTCTCGCCTCTTGCATTAGCGAGTTTTGCCGCACACACTTGCAACTTTTGTCACCACCTGCACTGCTGACTTTTGTCGCCACCTGTACTGACGACTTTTCTTGGCTCCTGCACTGGCGACTTTTGCCGCCACTTGCAATGGCGACATTTGTCGCCACCCGCACTGGCACCTTTTGCCGCCACTCGCACTGGTGACTTTTGCCCCCGTTGCACTGACAACTTTTGCCGCCACCCACTATGGCGACTTTTGCCGCTACCCTACTGACGACTTACGACGCGACCCGCACTTTCAAATTTTTTCGCCTTCCAATCTAGCGACTTATGCCGCCCACACTTGCGACTTTAGTCACCACCTGCACTGGCGACTTTTGTCGCCACCTTCACTGGCGACTTTTGTCGCCACCTGCACTGGCGACTTTTGTTGCCACCCGCACAGGCGACTTTTGCCACCGCCCGCACTGGTGACTTTGGTCCCCGCTGCACTGGCGACTTCTGTCACCACCCACACTGGCGACTTCTCTCGCCACCTGCACTTGCGACATTTCTCGCCTCCCGCACTGGCGACTTCTGTCGCCACCTGCACTGGTGTCTTTTGTCGCCACCGGTACTGACGAATTTTCTCGCCTCCCGCACTGGCGACTTTTGCCGCCACTTGCAATGGCGACATTTTTCCCTACCCGCACTGGCGCCTTTTGCCGCCGCCTACACTGACGACTGCTCTCGCCACCCGCACGGGCGACTTTTCTCGCCTCTTGCATTAGCGAGTTTTGCCGCACACACTTGCGACTTTTGTCACCACCTTCACTGCTGACTTTTGTCGCCACCTGTACTGACGACTTTTCTTTGCTCCTGCACTGGCGACTTTTGTCGCCACCCACACTGGCTTCTTTTGCCGCCACCTGCACTGGCAACTTTTGTCGCTCCTCCACTTGCGTCTTTTCTCGCCTCCTTGAGACTTTTGCCGCCCGCAATTGCGACTTTTGTCACCACCTCGACTATCGCCTTTGGCGTCACCCGCACTGGCGACTTTTGTTGCCACCTGAACTTGCGGCTTTTCTCGCCTCCCACTCTGCCGCCTATTGTCGCCACCCGCACTGGTGACTTTTGTCGCCACCTGCACTGGCGACTTTTGTCGCCACCCGCACTGGCGACTTTTGTCGCCTCCCACACTGGCGACTTTTTTCGCCACATGCACTTGCACCTTTTGTCGCCCACCCGCACTGGCGACTTTTGTCACCACCCACACTGGCGAATTGTGCCCTGCTGCACTGGCAAATTTTGCCGCTACCCACAATGGCGACTTTTCCCGCCACCAGCAGTGGCGAAATTTGTCGCCACCCACACTGGCGACTTTTGTTGCCAGCCACACTGGCGACTTTTGCCGCCACCTGCAATGGCGACTTACGCCGCGACCCGCACTTGCGACTTTTGTCGCCACCTGCACTGGAGACTTTTGTCGCCACCCGCCTTGTCGAATTTTGTCGCCATCCGCACTGGCGACTTTTGTCGCCACCCGCACTGGTGACTTCTTTCACCACCCGCACTGGAGACTTACCTCGCCACCCGTACTGACGACTTGAAGGGCCACCTGCACTGGCGACTTTTGTCGCGCCCCCAATTGCGACTTTTCTCCCCTCCCGCACTGGCGACTTTGGCGCCACCTGCATTGGCGACTTTTGTCGCCGCCTGTACTGGCGACTTTTCTCGCCTCCCGCACTGGCGACATTTGCCGCTATCTGCACTGGCGACAATTGTCGCCACCCGCACTGGCGACTTTTGCCGCCGTCCACACAGGCGACTTTTGCCCCGCTACACTGGCAACTTTTGCCGCCACCCGCACTGGCGACTTTTGTCACCACCCACACTGGCGACTATTGCCGCACCTTCACAGGCGACTTTTGTCGCCACCTGCACTGGCGACTTTTGGCCCCACCTGCACTGGCGACTTTTGGCCCCACCCGAATAGGCGACTTTTGCCACCGCCCGCACTGGTGACTTTGGTCCCCGCTGCACTGGCGACTTCTGTCACCACCCACACTGGCGACTTCTCTCGCCACCTGCACTTGCGACATTTCTCGCCTCCCGCACTGGCGACTTTTGTTGCCACCTGAACTGGTGACTTTTTTTGCCGCCTGTACTGGCGTCTTTTCTCGCCTCCAGCACTGGCGACTTTTGTCCCCACCTGCACTGGCGACTTTTGTCCCCACCTGCACTGGCGACTTTTGTCCCCACCTGCACTGGCGACTTTTGTCCCCACCTGCACTGGCGACTTTTGTCCCCACCTGCACTGGCGACTTTTGCCACTGCCCGCACTGGCGACTTTTGCCCCCGCTGAACTGGCGACTTCTGTCACCACCCACACTGGCGACTTCTCTCGCCACCTGCACTTGCGCCTTTCATCGCCTCCAGCACTAGCGACTTTTGCCGCCTGCACTTGCGACTTTTGTCACAACCTGCACTGTCGACTTTTGTCGCCACCCGCACTGGCCACTTTTGTCTTCACCCGCAATGTCGTCTTTTGCCGCCACCTGCACTGGCGAATTTCGCCGCGACCTGCACTTGCGACTTTTGCCTCCCGCACTTGCGACTTTTGTCACCACCTGCACTGGTGACTTTGGTCGCCACCGGTACTGACGAATTTTCTCGCCTCCCGCACTGGCGACTTTTGCCGCCACCTGCAATGGCGACATTTTTCCCTACCCGCACTGGCGCCTTTTGCCGCCGCCCACACTGGCGACTTCTCTCGCCACCCGCACATGCGACTTATCTCGCCTCTTGCATTAGCGTGTTTTGCCACACACACTTGCGACTTTTGTCACCACCTGCACTGCTGACTTTTGTCGCCACCTGTACTGACGACTTTTCTTGGCTCCTGCACTGGCGACTTTTGCCGCCACTTGCAATGGCAACATTTGTCGCCACCCGCACTGGCACCTTTTGCCGCCACTCGCACTGGTGACTTTTGCCCCCGTTGCACTGACAACTTTTGCCGCCACCCACTATGGCGACTTTTGCCGCTACCCTACTGACGACGTACGACGCGACCCGCACTTTCAAATTTTTTCGCCTTCCAATCTAGCGACTTATGCCGCCCACACTTGCGACTTTAGTCACCACCTGCACTGGCGACTTTTGTCGCCACCTGTACTGGCGACTTTTCTCGCCTCCCTCAATGGCGACTTTTGTTGCCACCCGCATTGGCGACTTTTGTCCCCACCAACACTGGTGACTTTTGTCCCCACCGGCACTGGCGACTATTGCCGCACCTGCACTGGCGACTTTTGTCGCGCCCCCACTTGCGATATTATTCGTTTCCCACACTAGCGAGTTTTGGGGGCCGCACTTGCGACTTTTGTCACCACCTTCACTGGCGACTTATGTCGCCACCTGCACTGGCGACTTTTGGCCCCACCCGCACAGGCGACTTTTGCCACCGCCCGCACTGGTGACTTTGGTCCCCGCTGCACTGGCGACTTCTGTCACCACCCACACTGGCGACTTCTCCCACCACCTGCACTTGCGACATTTCTCGCCTCCCGCACTGGCGACTTTTGTCGCCACCTGCACTGGTGTCTTTTGTCGCCACCGGTACTGACGAATTTTCTCGCCTCCCGCACTGGCGACTTTTGCCGCCACCTGCAATGGCGACATTTTTCCCTACCCGCACTGGCGCCTTTTGCCGCCGCCTACACTGGCGACTGCTCTCGCCACCCGCACGGGCGACTTTTCTCGCCTCTTGCATTAGCGAGTTATGCCGCACACACTTGCGACTTTTGTCACCACCTGCACTGCTGACTTTTGTCGCCACCTGTACTGACGACTTTTCTTTGCTCCTGCACTGGCGACTTTACTCGCCTCCTGCACTGGCGACTTCTGTCGCCGCCTGTACTGGCGACGTTTCTCGCCTCCTGCACTGGCGACTTTTGCCGCCACCTGCACTGGCGACATTTGTCGCCACCCACACTGGCTTCTTTTGCCGCCACCTGCACTGGCAACTTTTGTCGCTCCTCCACTTGCGACTTTTCTCGCCTCCTTGAGACTTTTGCCGCCCGCAATTGCGACTTTTGTCACCACCTCGACTATCGCCTTTGGCGTCACCCGCACTGGCGACTTTTGTTGCCACCTGAACTTGCGGCTTTTCTCGCCTCCCACTCTGCCGCCTATTGTCGCCACCCGCACTGGTGACTTTTGTCGCCACCTGCACTGGCGATTTTTGTCGCCACCCGCACTGGCGACTTTTGTCGCCTCCCATACTGGCGACTTTTTTCGCCACATGCACTTGCACCTTTTGTCGCCCACCCGCAATTGCGACTTTTGTCACCACCTCGACTATCGCCTTTGGCGTCACCCGCACTGGCGACTTTTGTTGCCACCTGAACTTGCGGCTTTTCTCGCCTCCCACTCTGCCGCCTATTGTCGCCACCCGCACTGGTGACTTTTGTCGCCACCTGCACTGGCGACTTTTGTCGCCTCCCACACTGGCGACTTTTTTCGCCACATGCACTTGCACCTTTTGTCGCCCACCCGCACTGGCGACTTTTGTCACCACCCACACTGGCGAATTGTGCCCTTCTGCACTGGCAAATTTTGCCGCTACCCACAATGGCGACTTTTCCCGCCACCAGCACTGGCGAAATTTGTCGCCACCCACACTGGCGACTTTTGTTGCCAGCCACACTGGCGACTTCTGCCGCCACCTGCAATGGCGACTTACGCCGCGACCCGCACTTGCGACTTTTCTCGCCTCCCGCACTAGTGACTTATGCCGCCCGCACTTGCGACTTTTGTCGCCACCTGCACTGGAGACTTTTGTCGCCACCCGCCTTGTCGAATTTTGTCGCCATCCGCACTGGCGACTTTTGTTGCCACCTGCTCTGGTGACTTCTGTCACCACCCGCACTGGAGACTTACCTCGCCACCCGTACTGACGACTTGTAGGGCCACCTGCACTGGCGACTTTTGTCGCGCCCCCAATTGCGACTTTTCTCCCCTCCCGCACTGGCGACTTTGGCGCCACCTGCATTGGCGACTTTTGTCGCCGCCTGTACTGGCGACTTTTCTCGCCTCCCGCACTGGCGACATTTGCCGCTACCTGCACTGGCGACATTTGCCGCTACCTGCACTGGCGACAATTGTCGCCACCCGCACTGGCGACTTTTGCCGCCGTCCACACAGGCGACTTTTGCCCCGCTACACTGGCAACTTTTGCCGCCACCCGCACTGGCGACTTTTGTCACCACCCGCACTGGCGACTATTGCCGCACCTGCACTGGCGACTTTTGTCGCGCCCCCACTTGGGACATTTTTCGCCTCCCGCACTAGCGAGTTTTGCGGGCCGCACTTGCGACTTTTGTCACCACCTTCACTGGCGACTTTTGTCGCCACCTGCACTGGCGACTTTTGTCGCCACCTGCACTGGCGACTTTTGGCCCCACCCGCACAGGTGACTTTTGCCACCGCCCGCACTGGTGACTTTGGTCCCCGCTGCACTGGTAACTTCTGTCACCACCCACACTGGCGACTTCTCTTGCCACCTGCACTTGCGACATTTCTCGCCTCCCGCACTGGCGACTTTTGTTGCCACCTGAACTGGTGACTTTTTTTGCCGCCTGTACTGGCATCTTTTCTCGCCTCCAGCACTGGCGACTTTTTCCCCACCTGCACTGGCGACTTTTGTCCCCACCTGCACTGGCGACTTTTGCCACTGCCCGCACTGGCGACTTTTGCCCCCGCTGAACTGGCGACTTCTGTCACCACCCACACTGGCGACTTCTCTCGCCACCTGCACTTGCGCCTTTCATCGCCTCCAGCACTAGCGACTTTTGCCGCCCGCACTTGCGACTTTTGTCACAACCTGCACTGTCGACTTTTGTCGCCACCCGCACTGGCCACTTTGTCGCCACCCGCACTGGCGACTTTTGTCTTCACCCGCACTGTCGTCTTTTGCCCGCACCTGCACTGGCGAATTTCGCCGCGACCCGCACTTGCGACTTTTGCCTCCCGCACTTGCGACTTTTGTCACCACCTGCACTGGTGACTTTGGTCGCCACCGGTACTGACGAATTTTAGCGCCTCCCGCACTGGCGACTTTTGCCGCCACCTGCAATGGCGACATTTTTCCCTACCCGCACTGGCGCCTTTTGCCGCCGCCCACACTGGCGACTTCTCTCGCCACCCGCACGTGCGACTTATCTCGCCTCTTGCATTAGCGAGTTTTGCCGCACACACTTGCGACTTTTGTCACCACCTGCACTGCTGACTTTTGTCGCCACCTGTACTGACGACTTTTCTTGGCTCCTGCACTGGCGACTTTTGTCGCCACCTGTACTGGCGACTTTTCTCGCCTCCTGCACTGGCGACTTTTGTCGCCGCCTGTACTGGCGACGTTTCTCGCCTCCTGCACTGGCGACTTTTGCCGCCACCTGCACTGGCGACATTTGTCGCCACCCGCACTGGCGACATTTGCCGCTGCCCACACTGGCGACCTTTGCCCCTGCTGCACTGGCAAATTTTGCCGCCACCTGCAGTGGCGACATTAGTCAACACCCGCACTGGCGACTTTTGTCGCCACCCACACTGGCTTCTTTTGCCGCCACCTGCACTGGCAACTTTTGTCGCTCCTCCACTTGCTACTTTTCTCGCCTCTTTGAGACTTTTGCCGCCCGCAATTGCGACTTTTGTCACCACCTCGACTATCGACTTTTGTCGTCACCCACACTGGCGACTATTGTTGCCACCTGCACTTGCGGCATTTCTCGCCTCCCACTCTGCCGCCTATTGTCGCCACCCGCACTGGTGACTTTTGTCGCCACCTGCACTGGTGACTTTTGTCGCCACCTGCACTGGCGACTTTTGTCACCACCCGCACTGGCGACTTTTGTCGCCTCCCACACTGGCGACTTTTGTTGCCACATGCACTTGCACCTTTTGTCGTCCACCCGCACTGGCGACTTTTGTCACCACCCACACTGGCGAATTGTGCCCTGCTGCACTGGCAAATTTTGCCGCTACCCACAATGGCGACTTTTCCCGCCACCAGCACTGGCGACATTTGTCGCCACCCACACTGGCGACTTTTGTTGCCAGCCACACTGGCGACATTTGCCGCCACCTGCAATGGCGACTTACGCCGCGACCCGCACTTGCGACTTTTCTCGCCTCCCGCACTAGCAACTTTTGCCGCCCGCACTTGCGACTTTTGTCGCCACCTGCACTGGAGACTTTTGTCGCCACCCGCCTTGTCGAATTTTGTCGCCATCCGCACTGGCGACTTTTGTCGCCACCCGCACTGGCGACTTCTGTCACCACCTGCACTGGAGACTTACCTCGCCACCCGTACTGACGACTTGTGGGGCCACCTGCACTGGCGACTTTTGTCGCGCCCCCAATTGCGACTTTTCTCCCCTCCCGCACTGGCGACTTTGGCGCCACCTGCATTGGCGACTTTTGTCGCCGCCTGTACTGGCGACTTTTCTAGCCTCCCGCACTGGCGACATTTGCCGCTACCTGCACTGGCGACAATTGTCGCCACCCGCACTGGCGACTTTTGCCGCCGTCCGCACTGGCGACTTTTGCCGCCGTCCGCACAGGCGACTTTTGCCCCGCTACACTGGCAACTTTTGCCGCCACCCGCACTGGCGACTTTTGTCACCACCCACACTGGCGACTATTGCCGCACCTGCACTGGCGACTTTTGTCGCGCCCCCACTTGGGACATTTTTCGCCTCCCGCACTAGCGAGTTTTGCGGGCCGCACTTGCGACTTTTGTCACCACCTTCACTGGCGACTTTTGTCACCACCTTCACTGGCGACTTTTGTTGCCACCTGAACTGGTGACTTTTTTTGCCGCCTGTACTGGCGTCTTTTCTCGCCTCCAGCACTGGCGACTTTTTCCCCACCTGCACTGGCGACTTTTGTCCCCACCTGCACTGGCGACTTTTGTCCCCACCTGCACTGGCGACTTTTGCCACTGCCCGCACTGGCGACTTTTTGCCCCCGCTGAACTGGCGACTTCTGTCACCACCCACACTGGCGACTTCTCTCGCCACCTGCACTTGCGCCTTTCATCGCCTCCAGCACTAGCGACTTTTGCCGCCCGCACTTGCGACTTTTGTCACAACCTGCACTGTCAACTTTTCTCGCCTCCCGCACTGGCGACCTTTGCCGCCACCTGCAATGGTGACATTTTTCCCTACCCGCACTGGCGCCTTTTGCCGCCGCCCACACTGGCGACTTCTCTCGCCACCTGCACTTGCGCCTTTCCTTGCCTCCCGCACTAGCGACTTTGGCCACCCGCACTTGTGACTTTTGTCACAACCTGCACTGGCGACTTTTTTCGCCACCACACTGGTGACTTTTGTCACCGCCTGTACTGGCGACGTTTCTCGTCTCCTGCACTGGCGACTTTTGCCACCACCTGCACTGGCGACATTTCTCACCTCCCTCACTGGCGACTTTTGTCGTCACCCAAACTGGCGACTTTTGCTGCCACATGCACTGACGACTTTTGTCGCATCTCGCATTTGCGACTTTTCTTGAATCCCACAATTGCGACATTTGCCACCCACACTTACGACTTTTGTCACCACCTGCATTGGCGACTTTTGTCGCCACCCCCACTGGTGACTTTTGTCGCCACCTGCACTGGCGACTTTTCTCGCCCTCCGCACTGACGTTTTTTGTCGCCACCTGCACTGGTGAGTTTTGTCACCTCCCGCACTGGCGACTTTTGTCGCCACATGCACTTGCGCCTTTTGTCGCTACCTGCACTGGCGACTATTGTCACCACCCACACTGGCGACTTTTGTCACCACCCACACTGGCGACTTTTGTTGCCAACTGCACTTGCGACCTTTCTCGCCTCCCGCACTGGTGACTTTTGTCGCCACCCGCACTGGCGACTTTTGTCACCACCTGCACTAGCGAATTTTCCCGCCTCCTGCACTGACGTTTTTTGTCGCCACCTGCACTGGCGACTTTTGTCGCCTCCCTCACTGGTGACTTTTGTCGCCACATGCACTTGCAACTTTTGTCGCCACCCGCACTGGCGCCTTTTGTCACCACATGCACTTGCACCTTTTGTCGCCACCCGCACTGGCGACTTTTGTCACCACCCACACTGGCGACTTTTGTCGCCACCTGCACTTGCGACCTTTCTCGCCTCCCGCACTGGTGACTTTGGTCGCCACCCGCACTGGCAACTTTTGTCGCCACCCGCCATTGTGACTTTTGTCGCAACCCACACTGGCGACTTTTCTCGCAACCCGCACTGGCGATTTTTGTCACCACCTGCACTAGTTAATTTTCACGCCTCCTCCACTGGCGACATTTGTCCCCTCTCACACTGGCGACTTTTGTCGCCACATGCACTTGTGACTATTGTCGCCACCTGCACTGGCGAATTTTGCTCTGCAGCACTGGTAAATTTTGCCGCTACCCAGAATGGCGAAACTTCCCTCCACCAGCACTGGCGACATTTGTCACCACCCGCACTGACGACTTTTGTCTCCAGCCACACTGACGACATTTGCCGCCACCTGCACTGGCAACTTACGCCGCGACTCGCACTTGCGACTTTTCTCGCCTCCCGCACTAGCGACTTTTGCCGCCCGCACTTGCGACTTTTGTCGCCACATGCACTGGTGACTTTTGTCGCACCCTCACTGGCGACTTTTGTCCCCACCGGCACTGGCGACTCTTATCGCCACTTGCACTGGCCTGTACTTGCGTCTTTTCTCACCTCGCATTGACGACTTTTGTCGCCACCTGAGCTGTCACCTTTTTTCGCCACTTGCACTGGCCACTTCTGTCGCCACCCACACTGGCGACTTTTGTCGGCAGCTGCAATTGCTACTTTTCTCGCCTCCTTTTGCCACTTTTGCGACTTTTGTCGCCACCTGCACTGCCGACATTTGTCGCCACCCACACTGGCACCTTTTGCCGCTACCCGCACTGGCGACTTTTGCCCCTGCTGCACTGGCAAGTGTTGCCGCCACCTCCACTTATGACATTTTTCGCCTCCTGCACTGGCGACTTTTGTCGCCTCCCACACTGGCGACTTTTGTCGCCACTGTCACTGGCGATTTTGCCGCCACCTGCACTGGCGACATTTGTCGCCACGACCACTGGCGACTTTTGTCGCCACGACCACTGGCGACTTTTGTCACCACCTACACTGGCGACTTTTGTCGCAACCCGCTCTGGCGACTTTTGTCGCCACCAACACTGGCGACTTTTGTCGCCTCCCGCACTAACGACTTCTGTCGCCACCCGCACTTGCGACTTTTCTCGCCACCCGCACTGGCGACTTTTGTTGCCACCTGCACTGGCGACATTTGTCGCCACCCACACTGGCGATTTTTGTCGCCACATGCACTTGCGACATTTCTCGCCACCAGCACTGGCGACTTTTGCCGCAAGCTTTTGCGACTTTTCTCGCCACCCACTCTGGCGACTTTGGTCTCCACCGGCACACTGGCGACATTTGTCACCACACGCACTGGCGACTTAAGTCGCCACCTGCACTGGTGAGTTTTGTCGCCACCCACACTGGCAACTTTTGTCGCCACCTGCACTGGCGAATTTGTCGTCACCCGCACTGGCGACCTTTGCCCCCGCTGCACTGGCGACTTTTGCTGCCACCCACAATGGCGACCTTTGCTGCCATCTGCACTGGCGACATTTGTCGCCACCCACACTGCCGACTTTTGTTGCCACTCGCACTTGCGGCTTTTCTCGCCTCCCGCTCTTGCGACTTTTGTCGCCACCAGCATTGGGGATTTTTTCCCAACCGCACTGGGGACTTTTGTGGCCACGCACACTGGCTACATTTGTCGCCACCCCCACTGGCGACTTTTGTCGCCACCCACACTGGCAACCCTTGCCACCACCTGCACTGGCGACTGTTAACGCGCACCCACTTGCGTCTTTTTCGCCTCCCGCACTGTGAGACTTTTATCGCCACCTGCAATGGCGACATTTGTTGCTGCCTGTACTGGCGAATTTTCTCACCTCCCGCACTGGCGACTTTTCTCGCTTCCTGCACTGGCGACTTTTGCCGCGACCTGCACTGGCGAAATTTGTCCCCACCTACACTGGCGACATTTTCCGCCACCTGCACTGGCCACTTTTGCCCCCACAGCACTGGCAACTTTTGCCGCCACCCACAATGGCAACTTTAGCCGCCAGCAGTACTTGCGACATTTGTCGCCACCCACACTGCCGACTTTTGTTGCCACTCGCACTTGCGGCTTTTCTCGCCTCCCGCTCTTGCGACTTTTGTCGCCACCAGCATTGGGGATTTTTTCCCAACCGCACTGGGGACTTTTGTGGCCACGCACACTGGCTACATTTGTCGCCACCCCCACTGGCGACTTTTGTCGCCACCCACACTGGCAACCCTTGCCGCCACCTGCACTGGCGACTGTTAACGCGCACCCACTTGCGTCTTTTTCGCCTCCCGCACTGTGAGACTTTTATCGCCACCTGCAATGGCGACATTTGTCGCTGCCTGTACTGGCGAATTTTCTCGCCTCCCGCACTGGCGACTTTTCTCGCTTCCTGCACTGGCGACTTTTGCCGCGACCTGCACTGGCGAAATTTGTCCCCACCTACACTGGCGACATTTTCCGCCACCTGCACTGGCCACTTTTGCCCCCACAGCACTGGCAACTTTTGCCGCCACCCACAATGGCAACTTTAGCCGCCAGCAGTACTTGCGACATTTGTCGACACCCGCACTGGCGACTTTTGTCGCCACCCACACTGGCGACTTTTGCAGCCACCTCCACTGGCGACTTTTGCCGCCCGCACTTGCGACTTTTGTCACCATCTGCACTGGCGACTTTTGTCGCCACCTGCAATGGCGAATTTTGTCGCCACCATCAATGGCGGCTTTTGTCGCCACCCGCACTGGTGACTTTTGTCGCCACTCTCACTGGCGACTTTAATCGGCACCCAGACTGGCGACTTTTGTTTCCACCTGCACTTGCAACTTTTCTCGCCTCCCGCACAAACGACAATTTGTCGCCAGCCGCACTGGCGATTTTTGTCGCCACCCGCACTTGCGACTTTTGTCACCACACGCACTGGCGACTCTTATCGCCACCTGCACTTTCGTCTTTTGTCGCCACCTGCCCTTGCGACTTTTCTCGCCTCGCACTGACGACATTTGTCGCCACCTGAGCTGGCAACTTTTGTCACCACCTGCACTTGCACTTCTGTCCCCACCCACACTGGCGACTTTTGTCGCCACCTGCACTTGCGATATTTCTCACCTCCCGCATTGGCGACTTTTGTCGCCACCCGCACTGGCGACTTTTGCCGATGCCCGCACTGGCGACTTTTACCCCCCTGCACTGACAACTTTTTCCGCCACCCACAAGGGCGACTTTTGCCGCCACCTCCACTGGCAACATTTGTCGCCACCTGCACTGGCGAATTTTGTCGTATCCCACACTGGCAACTTTTGCCGCCACATGCACTGACGACTTTTGTCGCGACTCGCTCTTACGACTTTTCTTGCCTCCCACACTAGCGACTTTTGCCACCTGTACTTCCGACTTTTGTCACCACCTGCAATGGCGACTTTTGTCACCACCCTCACTGGCGACTTTTCTCGCCACCTGCACTGGCGGCTTTTGTCACCACCCACACTGGCGACTTCTGTCGCCACCCGCACTTGCGACTTCTCTCGCCACCCGCACTGACGACTTTTGTCGCCACCTGCACTGACGACTTTTGTCGCCACCTGCACTGGCGATTTTTGTTGCCACATGCACTTGCGACATTTCTCGCTACCAGCACTGGCGACTTTTGCCGCCTGCCTTTGCGACTTTTCTCGCCACCCACACTGGCGACTTTGGTCTCCACCCCCACACTGGCGACATTTGTCACCACACGCACTGGCGACTTTTGTCGCCACCCACACTGGCGACTTTAGTCGCCACCTGCACTGGTGACTTTAGTCGCCACCTGCACTGGTGACTTTTGTCGCCAACCCCACTGGCGACTTTTGTCGCCACCCCCACTGGCGAATTGTGTCGCCACCCACACTGGCAACTTTTGTCGCCACCTGCACTGGCGAATTTGTCTTCACCCGCACTGGCGACCTTTGCCCCCACTGCACTCTCGACTTTTGCTGCCACCCACAATGGCGACCTTTTTCTGCCATCTGCACTGGCGACATTTGTCGCCACCCACACTGGCGACTTTTGTCACCACCCACACTGGCGACTTTTGTCACCACCCACACTGGCGACTTTTGCCGCCACCTGCACTGGCGACTTTTGTCGCGCACCCACTTGCGACTTTACACGCCTCCCGCACTAGTGACTTTTGCCGGCCACACTGGCGACTTTTGTCGCCACCCGCACTGGCGACTTTTGTCGCCACCTGCACTAGCGACTTTTCTCGCCTCCCACCATGGCGACTTTTGTCGCCACCCACACTGGCGACTTTTGTCCCCACCTGCACTGGCAACTTTTGTCTCCGCCTGTACTGACGACTTTTGTCGCAACCCATCTTGCGACTTTTTTGCCTCCCGCACTGATGACTTTTGTCGCCACCTGCAATGGCGACTTTTGTCGCCGTCTGTACTGGCGACTTTTCTCGCCTCCCGCACTGGCGACTTTTCTCGCTTCCTGCACTGGCGACTTTTGCCGCTACCTGCACTGGCGAAATTTGTCGCCACCCGCGCTGGTGACATTTTCCGCCGCCTGCACTGGCGACGTTTGACCCCACAGCACTGGCAACTTTTGCCGCCACCCACAATGGCAACTTTAGCCATCACCAGCACTTGCGACATTTGTCGACTTTTGTCGCCACCGACACTGACGACTTTTGCCGCCACCTGCACTGGCGACTTTTGTTGCGACTCGCACTTGCGACTTTTCTTGCCTCCCACACTAGCGACTTTTGCCACCCGTACTTCCGACTTTTGTCACCACCTGCAATGGCGACTTTTGTCACCACCCGCACTGGTGACTATTCTCGCCACCTGCACTGGCGACTTTTGTCGCCACCCACACTGGCGACTTTTGTCGCCACCTGCACTGGCGACTTTTGTCGCGGCCCTCACTTGCAACTTTTCTCGCATCCTGCATTTGCGACTTTCCGTGCCTCCCACACTGGCGAATTTTGTCGGCTCCCGCACTAGGGACTTTTGTCGCTAACTGCACTGGCGACATTTGTCGCCACCCACACTGGCGATCTTTGCCACCGCCCGCACTGGAGACATTTGCCCCCGCTGCACTGGCAACTTTTGCCGCCACCCACAATGGCGACTTTTGCCGCCACCCGCACTGGCAAGATTTGTCGTCCCCCACACTGGCGACTTTTGCCACCACATCCACTGACGACTTTTGTCGTGACTTTTCTTGCCTCTCACACTAGCGACTTATGCCACCAGCACTTGCGACTTTTGCCACCCGCACTTGTGACTTTAGTCACCACCTGCACTGACGACTTTTGTCGACACCCGCACTGGCGACTTTTGTCGCCACCCGCACTGGCGACTTTTGTCACCACCCGCAATGGCAACTTTTGCCGCCACCTGCACTGCCGACTTTTCTCGCCTCCCGCACTGACGAAATTTGTCGCCGCGCAAACTGGCGACTTTTGCAGCCGCCCAACTGGCAACTTTTGCCGCCACATGCACTTGCGACTTTTCCCGCCTCCTGCACTGACGACTTTTGTCGCCTCCCACACTGACGACTTCTGTCGAAACCAGAACTGGCGGCTTTTGTTTGCACCTGCACTGGCCACTTCTGTCGCCTCCCCACACTGACGACTTCAGTCGAAACCAGAACTGGCGACTTTTGTTTGCACCTGCACTGGCCACTTCTGTCGCCACCCATACTGGCGACTGTTGTCGCCACCTGCATTTGTGTCTTTTCTCGCCTCCCGCACTGGCTACTTTTGTCGCCACCGCATTGGAGACTTTTGTTGCCACCCGCATTGGCAACTATTGTCGCCATCCGCCATGGCGACTTTTGTCCCCACATGCAGATGCGACTTTTCTCGCCTCCCGCAGTGGCGACGTTTGTCGCCACCCGCAATGGCGACTTTTGCCGCCACCTGCACTGGTGACTTTTGTCGCCACCCACACTGGCGACTTTTGTGCCACCCGTACTGGTGACATTTGTCACCACCCGCACTGGTGACATTTGTCACCGCCCGCACTGGCGACTTTTGTCGCCACCTGCACTGGCGTCTTTTGTCGCCACCTGCACTGGCGACTTTTGTCGCCACCTGCACTGGCGTCTTCTGTCGCCACTAACACTGGCGACTTATGTCGCCATCTGAACTTGCAACTTTTCTCGCCTCCCGCATTGGCGACTTTTGTCGCCATCTGCACTGGCGACTTTTCCCGCCTCCTGCACTGACGACTTTTGTCGCCTCCCGCACTGACGACTTCTGTCGAAACCTGCACTGGCGACTTTTGTTGCCACCTGCACTGGCCACTTCTGTCGCCACCCGCACTGGCGACTTTAGTCGCCACCTGCACTGGCGACTTTTGCCGCCGCCCACACTGGCGACTTTTGCCCCCGCTGCACTGGCGACCTTTGTCGCCACCAGCACTGGCGACTTTTGTCGCCACCCGCACTGGCGACTTTTGTCGCCACCCGCACTGGCGACTTTTGCGCCACCCGCACAGGCGAGTTTTCTCCCCTCCCGCACTGGCTACTTTTGTCGCCACCCGCACTGGCGACTTCTGTCAGAACCTGCAGTGGCCACTTTTGCCGCCGCCCGCACTGGCGACTTTTGCTCCCGCAGCACTGGCGACTTTTGCCGCCACCTGCCCTGCGACATTTGTTGCCACCTGCTCTGGCGTCTTTTGTCACCACCTACACTGACGTCTTTTGCCACCACCTGCACTGGCGACTTCTGTCACGACCTGTACTTTCGACTTTTCTCGCCTTCCGCACTAGCAACTTTAGCTGCCCGCACATGTGACCTTTAACGCCACCCGCACTGGCAAATATTGTCGCCAATTGCACTGGAGACTTTTGTCTCCACCCGCACTGGCGACTTTTGTTGCCACCCACACTGTCCTCTTTTGCCGCCTCCTGCACTGGCGACTTTTGTCGCGACCCACACTTGTGACTTTTCTCACCTCTCGCACTAGTGACTTTTGCCGCCTGCACTTGCGACTTTTCTCGCCACCCGCACTGGCGACTTTTCCCGCCTCCTGCACTGACGACTTTTGTCGCCTCCCGCACTGACGACTTCTGTCGAAACCTGCACTGGCGACTTTTGTTGCCACCTGCACTGGCCACTTCTGTCGCCACCCGCACTGCCGACTTTTGTCGCCACCCGCACTGGCGACTTTTGTCGCCACCTGCACTTGCTACTTTTCTCGCCTCCGGCACTGGGGACTTTAGTCGCCACCTGCACTGGCGACTTTTGCCGCCGCCCACACTGGCGACTTTTGCCCCCGTTGCACTGGCGACCTTTGTCGCCACCAGCACTGGCGACTTTTGTCGCCACCCGCACTGGCGACTTTTGTCGCCACCCGCACAGGCGAGTTTTCTCGCCTCCCGCACTGGCTTTTTGTCGCCACCCGCACTGGCGACTTTTGTCAGAACCTGCAGTGGCCAACTTTTGCCGCCGCCCGCACTGGTGACTTTTGCTCCCGCAGCACTGGCGACTTTTGTCGCCACCTGCTCTGGCGTCTTTTGTCACCACCCACACTGACGTCTTTTGTCACCACCCACACTGTCCTCTTTTGCCGCCACCTGCACTGGCGACTTTTGTCGCGATCCACACTTGTGACTTTTCTCACCTCCCGCACTAGTGACTTTTGCCGCCTGCACTTGCGTCTTTTCTCGCCACCCGCACTGGCGACTTTTCCCGCCTCCTGCACTGACGACTTTTGTCGCCTCCCGCACTGACGACTTCTGTCGAAACCTGCACTGGCGACTTTTGTTGCCACCTGCACTGGCCACTTCTGTCGCCACCCGCACTGGCGACTTTTGTCTAACCCGCACTGCCGACTTTTGTCGCCACCCGCACTGGCGACTTTTGTCGCCATCTGCACTTGCTACTTTTCTTGCCTCCGGCACTGGCGACTTTAGTCGCCACCTGCACTGACGACTTTTGCCGCCGCCCACACTGGCGACTTTTGCCCCCGTTGCACTGGCGACCTTTGTCGCCACCAGCACTGGCGACTTTTGTCGCCACCCGCACAGGCGAGTTTTCTCGCCTCCCGCACTGGCTACTTTTGTCGCCACGCGCACTGGCGACTTTTGTCAGAATCTGCAGTGGCCACTTTTGCTGCCGCCCGCACTGGCGACTTTTGTTCCCGCAGCACTGGCGACTTTTGCCGCCACCTGCAGTGGCGACATTTGTCGCCACCTGCTCTGGCGTCTTTTGTCACCACCCACACTGACGTCTTTTGCCGCCACCTGCACTGGCGACTTCTGTCGCGACCCGCACTTTCGACTTTTCTCGCCTTCCGCACTAGCAACTTTAGCTGCCCGCACATGTGACCTTTAACGCCACCCGCACTGGCAAATATTGTCGCCAATTGCACTGGAGACTATTGTCTCCACCTGCACTGGCGACTTTTGTTGCCACCCACACTGTCCTCTTTTGCCGCCACCTGCACTGGCGACTTTTGTCGCGACCCACACTTGTGACTTTTCTCACCTCCAGCACTAGTGACTTTTGCCGCCTGCACTTGCGACTTTTGCCGCCACCCGCACTGGCGACTTTTGCCGCCACCTGCACTGGCGACTTTTGCCGCGACCCGCACTGGCGACTTATCTCGTCTCCCGCACTAGTGGCTTTTGCCGCCCGCACTTGCGACTTTTCTTGCCTCCCGCACTAGCGACTTTTTCCACCCGCACTTGCGTTTTTTGTTGCCAACCAGACTGGCGACTTTTGTCGCTACCTGCACTGGCGACTTTTGTCGCCACCTGCACTGGCGACTTTTGTCTCCACCCGCACTAGCGTCTTTACTCACCAACTGCACTGGCGAATTTTGTCGCCTCCCGCACTAGCGACTTTTGCCTCCCGCAGTTGCGACTTTTGTTGCCACCCACACTGGCGACATTTGCCGCCACCCACAATGGCGACATTTGTCGCCACCTGCACTGGCGACATTTGTTGCTACCTGCACTGGCGACTTTTGTCGCCACCCACACTGGCGATTTTTGCCACTACATGCACTGGCGACTTTTGCCGCCACCCACAGTGGCGACATTTGTCGCCACCTGCACTGGCGACATTTGTTGCTACCTGCACTGGCGACTTTTCCGCCACCCGCACTGGCGACTTTTTTCGCCACCCGCACAGGCGACTTTTCTCGCCACCCGCACTGGCGACCTTTGCCGCCACCTGCACTGGCGACTTTTGTCGGGACCCGCACTTACGACTTTTCTCGCCACCTGCACTGGCAAATTTTTTCGCCTCCCACACTAGCGACTTTTGCCTCCCGCAATTGCGACTTTTGTTGCCACCCACACTGGCGGCTCTTGCCGCCACCTACAATGGCGACATTTGTCGCCACCTGCACTGGCGACATTTTTTGCTACCTACACTGGCGACTTTCGTCGCCACCCACACTGGCAACTTTTGCTGTCAACTGCACTGGCGACTTTTGTCGCAACTCACACTGGCGAATTTGGCCGCTACATACACAGGCGACTTTTGCCGCCACCCGATCTGGCGACTTTTGTCGCCACCCACACTGACGTCTTTTGCTGCCACCTGCACTGGCGACTTTGCTCGCGACCTGTACTTTCGACTTTTCTCGCCTTCCGCACTAGCAACTTTAGCTGCCCACACATGCGAGTTTTCTCGCCACCTGCACTGGCAAATATTGTCGCCACCCCCACTGGCGACTTTTGTCGCCACCCGCACTGGCGACTTTTGTCGCCACCCGCACTGGCGCCTTTTGGCGCCACCCGCACTGGCGACTTTTGTTGCCACCCGCACTGGCGACTTTTGCCGCCACCCACAATGGCGACATTTGTCGCCACCTGCACTGGCGACATTTGTTGCTACCTGCACTGGCGACTTTTGTCGCCACCCACACTGGCGATTTTTGCCGCTACATGCACTGGCGACTTTTGCCGCCACCCACAGTGGCGACTTTTCCGCCACCCGCACTGGCGACTTTTTTCGCCACCCGCACTGGCGACTTTTTTCGCCACCCGCACTAGCGACCTTTGCCGCCACCTGCACTGGCGACTTTTGTCGCGACCCGCACTTACGACTTTTCTCGCCACCTGCACTGGCAAATTTTGTCGCCTCCCACACTAGCGACTTTTGCCTCCCGCAATTGCGACTTTTGTTGCCACCCACACTGGCGGCTCTTGCCGCCACCCACAATGGCGACATTTGTCGCCACCTGCACTGGCGACATTTTTTGCTACCTACACTGGCGACTTTCGTCGCCACCCACACTGGCAACTTTTGCTGTCAACTGCACTGGCGACTTTTGTCGCCACTCACGCTGGCGACTTTGGCCGCTACATACACTGGCGACTTTTGCCGCCACCCGATCTGGCGACTTTTGTCGCCACCCACACTGACGTCTTTTGCTGCCACCTGCACTGGCGACTTTGCTCGCGACCTGTACTTTCGACTTTTCTCGCCTTCCGCACTAGCAACTTTAGCTGCCCACACATGCGAGTTTTCTCGCCACCTGCACTGGCAAATATTGTCGCCACCCGCACTGGCGACTTTTGTCGCCACCCGCACTGGCGACTTTTGTTGCCACCCACACTGGCGACTTTTGCCGTCACCTGCACTGGCGACTTTTGACACCACCTGCACTGGCAACTTTTGTCACCACCAGCACTGGCGACTTTTGCCGCCACCCACACTGGCAACTTTTGTTGCCACCTGCACTGGCTACGTTTGCCGCTGTCCACACTGGTGACTTTTACCCCCGCTGCACTGGCGACTTTTGCTGCCACCCACAGTGACGACTTTTGCCGCCACCTGCACTGGCGACTTTTGTCGCCACCCGCAACGGCGATTTTTGTCGCCAGCCACACTGGCGACTTTTGTCCCCACCCACACTGGCGTCTTTTGCCGCCACCTGCACTGGCGACTTTTGACGCCACCCGCACTGGCGACTTTTGTCGCCACCCGAACTTGCGACTTTTCTTGCCTCCCGCACTAGCGACTTTCTCCATCCGCAATTGCGACTTGTGTCGCCACCCACACTGGCGACTATTGTCGCCACCTGTACTGGCGATTTTAGTTACCACCCGCACTAGAGACTTCTGTTGCCACCCGCACTTGCGACTTTTGTTGCCACCGACACAGGCGACTTTTGTCGCCACTCCCACTGGTGACTTTTGTCGCCACCTGCACTGGCGACTTTTGTCCACACCCACAATGGCAACATTTGTCTCCACCCACACTGGCGACTTTTTCCACCACCCTCACTGGCTACTTTTGCTGCCACCCGCACTGGAGACTTTCGTCGCGACTCGCACTTGCGACTTTTCTCGCCTCCCGCACTAGCGACTTTTGCCGCCCGCAGTTGCGACCTTTCTCACCTCCCATACTGGCGACTTCTCTCGCCACCCGCACTGGCGACTTTTGCCCCCCGCAGTTGCGAATTTTGTCGCCACCCACACTAGCGAATTTGTCGCCACCCACACTGGCGATTTGTGTCGCCACCTGCACTAGCGACTTTTGCTGCCACCTGCACTGGCGACATTTGTCGCTACCTGCACTGGCGACTTTTCTCGCCTCCCGCACTGGCTACTTGTGTCGCCACCCGCACTGGTGACTTTTGTCGGAACCTGCACTGGCCCCTTCTGCCGCCGCCCGCACTGGCGACTTTTGCTCCCGCAGCACTGGCGACTTTTGCCGCCACCCACAGTGGCGGCTTTTGCCGCCACCTGCACTGGCGACTTTTGCCGCCACCTGCACTGGCGACTTCTGCCGCTACCTGCACTGGCAACTTTTGGCACCACCAGCACTGGCGACTTTTGTCGCCACCCGCACTGGCAACTTTTGTCGCCACACACACCGGGGACTTTTGTCACCACCCACACTGGCGACTTTTGTTGCCACCTGCACTGGCTACGTTTGCCGCCGTCCGCACTGGTGACTTTTGCCCCCGCTGCACTGGCGACTTTTGCTGCCACCCACAGTGACGACTTTTGCTGCCACCCGCACTGGCGACTTTTGTCGCCACCCGCACTGGCAATTTTTGTCGCCAGCCGCACTGGCGACTTTTGTCCCCACCCACACTGGCGTCTTTTGCCGCCACCTGCACTGGCGACTTTTGCCGCCACCCGCACTGGCAACTTTTGTCGCCACCCGAACTTGCGACTTTTCTTGCCTCCCGCACTAGCGACTTTTGCCACCCGCAATTGCGACTTGTGTCACCACCCACACTGGCGATTATTGTCTCCACCTGCACTGGCGACTTTTGTTACCACCTGCACTAGCGACTTTTGTTGCCACCCGCACTTGCGACTTTTGTTGCCAACCACACAGACGACTTTTGTCGCCACCCCCACTGGTGACTTTTGTCGCCACCTGCACCGGCGACTTTTGTCCCCACCCACACTGGCAACTTTTGTAACCACCCACACTGGCGACTTTTTCCGCAACCCTCACTGGCTACTTTTGCCGCCACCCGCACTGGAGACTGTTGTCGCGACCTGCACTTGCGACTTTTCTCGCCTTCCGCACTAGCGACTTTTGCCGCCCGCACTTGAGACCTTTCTCACCTCCCACACTGGAGACTTTTTTCGCCACCCTCACTGGCGACCTTTGCCGCCCGCTGTGCGAATTTTGTCGCCACCCACACTAGCGACTTTTGTCGCCATCCGCACTGGCGACTTTTGCCCCCGCTGCACTGGCAACTTTTGCCGCCACCTGCACTGGCGACTTTTGTCGCCACCTGCACTGGCGACTTTTGTCGCCACGTACACTGGCGACTTTTGTTGCCACCAAAACCGGAGACTTTTGCCGCCACCCGCACTGGCGACTTTTGTCGCCACCCGCACTGGCGACATTTGCTGCCACCTGCACTGGCGACTTTGGTCGCGACGCGAACTTGCGACTTTTCTCGCCTCCCGCACTAGCGACTTTTGCCGCCTGCACTTGCGACTTTTCTCGCTACCCGCACTGGCGACCTTTGTCGCCAACCAGACTGGCGACTTTTGTCGCCACCTGCAATGGCAACTTTTGTCGCCACCTGCACTGGCGACTTTTGTCGCCACCCGCACTAGCATCTATTCTCACCAACTGCACAAGCGAATTTTGTCGCCTCCCGCACTAGCGACTTTTGCCTCCCGCAGTTGCGACTTTTGTTGCCACCCACACTGGCGACTTTTGCCACCACCCACAATGGCGACATTTGTCGCCACCTGCACTGGCGACATTTGTTGCTACCTGCACTGGCGACTTTTGCCGCTACATGCACTGGCGACTTTTGCCGCCACCCACAGTGGCGACTTTTGCCGCCACCCGCACTGGCGACTTTTGTCGCCTCCCGCCCTGGCGAGCTTCGACGCCACCTGCACTGGTGACATTTTTGCTACCTGCACTGGCGACTTTTGTCGCCACCCAAACTGGCAACTTTTGCTGCCATCTGCACTGGCGAGTTTTGTCGCCACCCGCACTGGCGACTTTGGCCGCTACATGCACTGGCGACTTTTGCCGCCACCCGATCTGGCGACTTTTGTCACCACCCACACTGACGTCTTTTGCTGCCACCTGCACAGGCGAATTTTGACGCGACCTGTACTTTCCACTTTTCTCGCCTTCCGCACTAGCAACTTTAGCTGCCCACACATGCGACTTTACTCGCCACCTGCACTGGCAACTTTTGTCACCACCAGCAGTGGCGACCTTTGCCGCCACCCGCACTGGCAACTTTTGTCGCCACACGCACCGGGGACTTTTGTCACCACCCACATTGGCAACTTTTGTTGCCACCTGCACTGGCTACGTTTGTTGCCGTCCGCACTGGTGACTTTTGCCCCCGCTGCACTGGCGACTTTTGCTGCCACCCACAGTGACGACTTTTGCCGCCACCTGCACTGGCGACTTTTGTCGCCACCCGCACAGGCAATTTTTGTTGCCAGCCGCACTGGCGACTTTTGTCCCCACCCACACTGGCGACTTTTGTCGCCATCTGCACCGGCGACTTTTGTCCCCACCCACACTGGCAACTTTTGTCTCCACCCACACTGGCGACTTTTTCCGCCACCCTCACTGGCTACTTTTGCCGCCACCCGCACTGGAGACTTTTGTCGCGACCCGCACTTGCGGCTTTTCTCACCTCCCGCACTAGCGACTTTTGCCGCCCGCACTTGCGACCTTTCTCACCTCCCACGCTGGCGACTTTTCTCGCCACCCGCACTGGCGACTTTTGCCGCCCGCAGTTGCGAATTTTGTCGCCACCCACAATAGCGACTTTTGTCGCCACCCACACTGGCAACTATTTTTGCCACCTGCACTGGCGACTTTTGTCGCCACCCGCACTGGCGACTTTTGCCCCCGCTGCACTGGCAACTTTTGCCGCCACCCGCACTGGCGACTTTTGCCCCCGCTGCACTGGCAACTTTTGCTGCCACCCGCACTGGCGACTTTTGCTGCCACCAGCACTGGCGACTTTGGTCACGACCCGAACTTGCAACTTTTCTCGCCTCCCGCGCTAGCGACTTATGCCGCCCGCACTTGCGACTTTTGTCGCCACCCCCACTGACGACTTTTGTCGCCACCCGCACTAGCGCCTTTTGTCGCCACCGGCAATGGCGACATTTGGCGCCACCTGCACTGGCAGCATTTGAAGCCACCCGCACTGGCGACATTTGTCGCCATCCGCACTGGCGACTTTTGCCGCCATCTGCACTGGCGACTTTTGCCGCTACATGCACTGGCGACTTTTGCCGCTACATGCACTGGCGACTTTTGCCGCCACCCACAGTGGCGACTTTTGCCGCCACCCACAGTGGCGACTTTTGCCGCCACCCGCACTGGCGACTTTTGTCGCTACCCGCACTGGCGACCTTTGACGCCACCTGCACTGGCGACTTTTGTCGCAATCCGCACTTGCGACTTTTCTCGCCTCCCGCACTATTGGCTTTTGCTGCCCGCACTTGCGACTTTTCTTGCCACCCACAATGGCGACTTTTGCCGCCCTGCACTGGCGACATTTGTCGCCCCCCGCTCTGGCGTTTTTTTCGCCTGCACTTGCGACTTTTCTCTCCACCTTCACTGGTGACTTTTGTCGCACCTGCACTGGCAACTTTTGTCGCCACCCGCACACTGGCGACATTTGTCGCCACCCGCACTGGCGACTTTTGTCGCCACCCGCATGGCGACTTTTGTAGCCAGCTGCACTGGCGACTTTTGTCACCACCTGCACTGGCGACTTTTGTCGCCACTCACACTGATGACTTTTGTCGCCACCTGCACTGGCGAGTCTTTCTTTTGCCTGTACTGGCAACTTTCGCGCCGCCGCCACTTGCTCTTGTGACTTTTCTGCGATAAAAATCGCCTTCTACGTTTAATGCTGTCGAAACTGGTCATCTAGATAAAATTTTTATGCGATTTTTGCCTGTTTGCGTAATGACTGTCAATATGCGAGATTTGTTTGCCGTCTTGCGGTAAGTTTTTGTTGTCTGCTGTGACAAATTCACCACTTCGGATTTTTGTACTCATATTTTTGAATGTACTTCTATTGTGTTACTGAGACGGTTTCATGATGTATTATAAACTATAATACTAAATAGAATACTCGTGTACAGGATCTTAAGTTTACGGTCGTAGAGGCAAAGGTGCCGATGTTGGCAACAACCTTTGAATGCTATTTGAAAACCTAATCGTATAGAATGTGTTGACAAATAAATAAATAAATAAATAAATCTGTTCCTTCTCTAAGGTTGACAGGTTTTTGTGTGTAACAGTACCCTTGTCTTGTCAGTAATTTAATAGTCCTTATAAAGCAAACATTACGTTGCCAACATTAGCACACTACGCCTCCGCAGCCGTGACTGAAATTTACCCAATATTCTTTGCCAGTTATGTTACAGCCTCTTATAGATAAGCGTTAATATTGGCATTTATTAATAAGAAATTGAATTGAGGGTGTACTTTGTGATAAGACATCAGGTACTGTACTATTCTGTCAAACTGCATACTACAAATTATGACGCTAAAACTTCGAAATACCACAAATAGCATTCAACGCTAGTTGCCTGTATCAGCACTGTACGCTGCCACAGCCGTAACGAATCTTTTTGCCCACTATATTTATATCTTCCGTTTTAGTGTTTGTAATACTTTCTCCCAATAACGTAACAGAAGTATCTTCAACAATTTGTGCAATGTTAGTACAAAGCATTGTGATGTGTATTTCTCAATATGCTATATAAGACACACACATATTGTGCTCTAAAAACAGTATGTTCTGGGATGCTTTACTGTAATATGATATTTTGCGGCTGCTAATTCACTACAGGTAAGTTCTCTGTTAAGAGGTAGTCCTTTCAGAAGAGCTAAACAAAACCGCAAGTTCAAATATCACAAACTATTTTTACTATTAAATATTGCTTCAAGTCATAATAATAACTATTTACTTACAATACATAACTGTGAGCTCGGTTCGGATTCCCAGATTTTGCGCCGACATTTAATGATCCATTTTTTCTTCTCTGAGAATCTCTCGGGAAACTAAACGCTCTGTACACAACTCTGGAATGATTTGAGCAGTTTATGGCAACACAACCAAACGTAATGTCGTGCCAAAGTGCTGTGACGCAAATCCCATAGCACCGCAGTGTGTTCAACTTACGAACCACGAGAATGAAAATGCCGGATGCGTCAGCTCGTAATTACACGACCCTTAGATTTTCCATCTACGTATATGATCTTGACGGACAGAGTAAGTAGAAATCTGCCAGTGTTTGCTGCTGACGGTGAGGTCTAGGTGATGGTGTCGTCATTGTAGTAGGATGTAGTAGGAAGCAGGATGACGTGGAGAAAATTTGTAAATGGTCTGAGTAAGCCGCAGTGGAATTGTTCAAATGTTTGTAAATCTATCGGACCAAACTGCGTGGTCATCAGTCCGTAGCTTACAAACTACTTAAACCTAGGTAAACTAACCTAAGGACAAACACACACACCCATGCCCCAGGGAGGACTCGAACCTCCACAGCGCAGTGGAATTGTCGAGCGCTGTCTCCCCGTAGGAGGTTCGAGTCCTCCTCCTGGGATGTGTGGCATGTGTGGCATTTAAGTGTGTGTGTGTGTGTGTGTGTGTGTGTGTGTGTGTGTGTGTGTGTGTTAGTGTTTTGATCTTAGCTCAGTTTTTAAGTCTTGGGAGAGATAACCGCAGTAGTTAAGTCCCATAGATTCACAAACATTTTGACTGGAGGATGGATAGCTGATGGAGGAGAACGAGGAGGAGGAGGTAAGTGTGGTGGGGGAGGAAGTGTACAATAAGATAAACGGATACTGACTTACTGGTGTTTTAAATAAATAAATACGAAGTCATTCGAGATACTAAGGCTAGTATATATATGTATACAGGGAGGGTCACCTAACATCACCGCTGGATATACGTCGTAAACCACATCAAATACTGACGAACTGATTCCACAGACCGAATTTGAGGAGAGGGGCTAGTGTAATTTGTTATACAAACCATAAAAAATGCACGTAAGTATGTTATTGAACACAAACCTACGTTTTAATGGAATCCCGTTAGTTTTGTTAGCACATCTGAACATATAAACAAATACGTAATCAATGCCGTTTGTTGCATTGTAAAATGTTAATTACATCCGGAGATATTGTAACCTAAAGTTGACGCTTGAGTGCCTCTCCTCCGCTGTTCGATCGTGTGTATCGGAGAGCACCGAATTAAGTAGGGATCAAAAAAAAAATGTTCAAATGTTTGTATAGTCTATGGGAGTTAACTACGGGGTCATCAGTCCCTAAACTTACAAACTACTTATTAACTACTTACAAACTTGGACGGCACAAATATCCATGCCCGAGGGGGGATTCGAACCCCCGACCGTAGTGGCCGTGCGGACCGTGACTGGAGCGCCTGAGTCTCCTCGGCCACCGCGGCCAGCAAGTAGGGATCCAAAGGAAACAGTGATATACCTTAGGTACAGAAGAGACTAGAACAGCACATTACGTCCACATGCTAAAACCTTTATTGGTCCTTTTCACTGACGCACATGTACATTACCATGAGGTGTGAGGTACACGTACACACGTGGTTTCCGTTTTCAATTACAGAGTGGAATAGAGTGTGTCCCAACATGTCAGGCCAATAGATATTCAAAGTGGTGGCCATAATTTGCTGCACACAATTGCAATCTATGTCGTAATGAATGTCGTACTCACCGCAGTACCTCTGGTGTAATGTCGCCGCAGGCTGCCACAATACGTTGTTTCATATCCTCTGGGGTTGTAGGCACATCACGGTACACATTCTCCTTTAACGTACCCCACAGAAAGAAGTCCAGAGGTGTAAGATCAGGAGAACGGGCTGGCCAATTTAGGCGTCCTCCACGCCTATGAATCGAGCAACATTGGCAGATCATTCTGTAGAAACGCAATGTATGTTGCAGGGCCCCTGCAATGAAGTGAGGACCAATGAGGTGGTCGCCAATGTTTCGGCACCATGCATTTACAGTCCACAGTCGCTGTCGCTCTACCTGTCGGAGCCAGCGAGGATTGCAGTAATGCATGTTCCGTAGATTCACTGCCCTGTGGTTTGTGGAACCCGCTTCATCGGTAAACAGGTAGAAGTGCAACGCATTCTCTGTTAATGCCCATTGACGGAATTGCACTCGATGATTAAAGTTATCACCATGTAATTGCTGATGTAGCGACACATGAAACGGGTGGAAGTGGTGACGATGCAGTATGCGCATGACACTACCTTGACTCAGTCCACCGGCTCTCGCAATGTCCCGTGTACTCCTGTGTGGGTTCACGGCAACAGCAGGTAACACACCAACTGCACACGCTTCTCCTGAGACGGGCCAGTTACGGACCCGTTTGCGTGCTACGACCATACCTGTTACATGCAGTTGGCGGTAGATGGTTTGAAATGTGCAGCACGTTGGATGCTCTCCGTCCGGGCACCGTTCTGCATACGCCCTGCAGGATTCAGCTGCATTTTGTCTATACTCGCTATAGATGAGTATCATCTCTGCCTTTTCAGAGTTTGAATACACCATGGTCACAGTTTCTACAACACTACACTATCACAGACGTCTGGTAACACAGTGTACTACAGTTTGTCTTCGTGCAAAGACGAATGCAGAATAACAGTAGCAGTAAGCGCTACATGCGGACACTGCAACAGCTAGACCAAACCACAAAAGTGCACTACAGCCACACTCGTAAACACGGTCGTCATCGTAAACATGTTCCTGCAGATGCTGCTCGACGTACGTGGCCCGTGTTTGTTACAACACTCAACTGGACGTCGGAGGTTGCAAGCGTCAGCCGTAGGTTACAATATCTCCGGATGTAATTAATATTTTACAATGCAACAAACGGCACTGATTACGTATTTGTTCGTCAGTATTTGATGTGGTTTACGAAATATATCCAGCGGTAATGTTAGGTGACTCACCCTGTATAGCGGGTCAGCAACTGGAAGAAGTTAATTCCATAAATTATATGGGAGTAGGCAATAGAAGTGATTTAAAATGGAACGGCCATATACAACAAATCGTCGGTAAATCAGATGCCAGACTTAGATTCATTGGAAGAATCCTAAGGATATGCAGACCGGAAACAAAGGAAGTAGGTTACAGTACACTTGTTCGACCACAGCTTGAATACTGCTCACCGGTGTGGGATCCGTACCAGGTGGGGTTGATAGATGAAGTAGAAAAGATCCAACGGAGAGCAGCGCGCTTTGTTCCAGGATCATTTAATAATCGAGAAAGCGTTACGGAGATGATCGATAAACTCTAGTGGAAGACTCTGCAGGAGAGACGCTCCCGCGCTCGGTACGGGCTTTTGTCAAAGTTTCGAGAACATACCTTTACCGAGGAATCAAGCAGTGTATTTCTCCCCCTCGTACGTATATCTCGCGTTTAGATCATGAAGATAAAATCAGAGAGATTAGAGCCCACACAGAGGTATACCGACAATCTTTCTTTCCGCGAACAATACGGAACTGGAATAGGAGGGAGAACCGATAGTGGTACTCAAGGTACCCTCCGCCACACCTATCGGGTGGCTTGCGGAGTACGAATGTAGAAAGCATTTGTGGCACATAGAAGACGATAAATATCGCAATCGGGATATAGTTCGGAATCTATGGTGTCTTATTAGAGTTTATTGGAAATCGCAAGTTGATTAAATCCTTTATCAGAAATTTTAGGCATAAATTACAACCTAAGAAATGTGTTATAATCGGAACTGTGGCGTTTCTTAATGTTATTGTAGTGGCTCTCTTACGTCGTTTTGCTTTGTGATAATCTAGTATTATCTCTCCAAAAATTATTTGCACTGGTTCTAACGTTCTTTAACAAGGTGGTGATTCTGTTCAACGAAGTGCACATTTTCTTCCGCTTTTCAGTGGTTTCCGTGTTCAAAATTATCTTCATACTTGTCTATCACAAATATATTGAATGACAGTCATTCAAGATCAACGTAACGTCATTTCATTCATCATAATCAGAGTTTTTCTGGATAGCCTATAACTATTCTATTTATGCATTTAAATGCTTACCGCAACGCATTTCGAGAATTTTTCTCGCTTTTAGTGCAAATATTTATATAAATACATTGTGTACAGTGTTGTTTGGAGATTGTAAGGGTGTTTACTTGAAGCATCTGCTGTTTTGCCTATTTCTTATCATTTGCTGTTTTGTCAGGATAGTGATGCATTGACATTATCAAAAGATTTCTCCAAATCGACAAACGCTAAAAACGTAGGATTCCCTTCCCTTAGCCTATCTTCTAAGATTAGTCGTAATGTGAGTATTGCCTCCCGTGTTCCTACATTTCTCCTAAATCCAAACTGATCTTCCCCGAGGTCGATTTCCACAAGTTTTTCCATTCATCTGTAAATAATTTGTGTTAGTATTTTGCAACCATGACTGTAATTTTCGCACTTGTCTGCACTTGCTTGCTTTGAATTGGTAGTACAATATTCTTCTTGATGTCGGAGGGTATTTCTCCTGTCTCATACATCTTGCATACCAGGTGGACAGCAGTTCAGACGGAATATCATCTACTCCAGGGGCCTTGTTTCGACTCAAATCCTTCAGCGCTCTGTCAAATTCTTCTTGTAGTATCATATTTCCTATGTCATCTTCCTCCATTTCGTCTTCCATTTCTAGAATACTGCCATCAAGTTTATTTCCTTTGTATAGGTCCTCTATATATTCCTTCCACAGTTCAGCTTTCCCCTCTTTGCTTAGTACTGGTTTTCCGTCTGAGTTCTTTATATTCGTACAGTTGACTTTCTTGCCTGCAAATATCTCTTTTATTTCCCTGTAGGAGGTATCTATCTTTCCCCTAGTTATGCATTCTTCTCGGTTCTGCATTTGTCCTCTAGCCACTCCTGCTTAGCCAGTCTGCACTTCCTATCAATCTCGGAGTGTAGCATTGTATGGGAGTGAAACGCGGAGCCGGCCGCGGTGGCCGAGGGGACTGAGGCGCTTCAGTTACGGTCTGCACGGCCACTACGGTCGGGGGTTCGAATCCTCCCTCGGGCATTGATATTTGTGCCGTCCTTAGTATAAGGTAGTCTTAGATAGACTTAGGGACTGATGACCCCGTAGTTAAGTCCCATAACTTCAACAAACATTTGAACATTTGAAACGTGGACGATAAGGAGTTCAGATAGAATGATGATAGAAACTTTTGAAATGTGGTGCTACAGACGAATGATGAAAATTAGATGGGTACATCACGTAACTAATGAGGAGGTGTTTAACAGAATGGGGGAGAAAAGGAGTTTGTGGCATATCGGGACTAAGAGAAAGAGATATATTGGTTGGACACATTCTGATACATCAATTAGCATTAGAAGGAAGCGTGTGGAGTAAAAATCGTAGAGGGAGACCGAGGGACGAATACAGTAAGCAGATTCAAAAGGATGTAGGTTGCCGAACGTATTCTCAGATGAAGAGACTTGCACCGGACAGGGTAGCGTGGAGAGCTGCATCAAACCAGTCTGCGGACTGAAGACCACAACAGTGATGCATCTGTGAGGTCTACTCAGCCTGGGAGAAGGGAGACAGTAAAACATCGGTTTAATCGACAATAACATTTATTGGAATATTCTTACAACCAGAATGCCAGTGGAGAACTTTCGAACTCGATGAACGCCTCTCGCATAGCCCTTCTCACGCTGCATTTCGCTTCGTTTGATTTTTGTTTGTCTACAAGGCTTTGGCTACATTTAGGTTTGTAGTGAAGTTCCCTTTGCTTCCGTAGCAGTTTTCTAACCCTTCACTGTGTTGCTTTGCAGATGTGCAAAGCAAAGTTTCAACTCTCTTGTCGCCGTTGTTCTTGAAGTTTAACGCTTAAAACTGCCTTGCTGTTGCGCTGATGTTGTGTTATGACGGTAACTGATAAGATTCTGCCACTAGAATGTGCTACTGAGTTTATGACGCGACAATGTCTGTGTTGTTGTGAGCAGCACTGTAAGTCAGGCTGACATTGCTCTCTTTCGGCAGTGATTGTTAGTAGCTGAATGGAAAAACACGTGAATGCAAAAAAAATTGTAGTGATTTTACAACCTTTGCAGTATTCTGCTCAGTTCTTCTTGTATTTCTGCTGATAAATATGTGAGTACTACACAAATCAATTTCCTTTGCATATGTGCAATACTGCTTAATAATGCTTATAGCCACAATTGAACGACGAGAAATTAGTGTTTCCTTCTTTCTGCTTTTTCTAGTTTATCGTGATAGTGTGCTGTAATGGAGCCATTCTCGTATATCGACAATGGACGACGTAAAATGATGATGTATGAAGAATTCATGGCTCTAGAATGCCCTTGTGGTAGTTAAGATGAGTTAGATTTTGACAATCCAGATGAAGTCCCGACAAAAAAAGTAAATGATCTGGAATCTGCAGATAGCGATAGCGATCCTGAGGCTACTGTAGTTAGTACACATAATTCCAATAATTATTGTTTGAAGGATGATGAGACTGAAGCTGTTGCTGATGCACAGGTACCACAAGCTTCTGGAAAACACCAAAAGGTTCAGAAAAATCAAATCATTTGGAAAAAAAATGTAAATGATAAAATTATATTCAAAGGAAAGTCTGCACTGCTCCAGTCAGTGCTAGAGCTGTCCACGCCATATCAGTTTTTCAAATATTTTTTTTACTGACGAAATAATGGCAAAAATTGTCGATGAAACTAATCTTTACAGCGCACAGAAATACCCAAACAAACAACTGAATTGCAATATTCATGACACCCATAAACTTATAGGCATTTGTATTATTAGTTCTTTGGCTCCACCTACTATTGTTCATTATCTCTGGAATGAGGTTATTGGTCTGGGGATAGTAAAACAGACAATGTCTCAGACATACTTTGAAAGTCTGATGGTCACTTTGCATTTCAATTGTACAAATGTACAAATGTTTGTTAAGTTTGTGGGACTTAACTACGGGGTCATCAGTCCCTAAACTTACAAACTACTTACGAATTACCTTATACTAAGGACGGCACAAATATCCATGCCCGAGGGGGGATTCGAACCCCCGACCGTAGTGGCCGTGCAGGCTGTGACTGGAGCGCCTCAGTCCCCGCGGCCACCGCGGCCGGCTTTCAATTGTAGTGGGACGAATTATTGTCCCCGCTACTACCTTATATCAGCTCAGTTTTTCAGCAGACTGTGTTTGTATTTATGTTTAAATGATTTTTCTATGTAAATATTTTTGTAATATGATTCTTAAAAGACTTTGTATGTTTTTTTTATGTTTCATGTGCTACAACGGCAATCCCACCTACGAGAGCAACATCTACGACGCCAACGTCAAGGAATAGAACATCTGACCACTTCAAGTCGCGGGTCGACGGCCACAAGGCAAGAAGATGATGGTCTCTGCGGTTATCGTCGCCCTTATTTACATTGTCAACGAAATCTTCCTAAAATTTAAGCAAATACATTATGTCAGTTCATTCTTGACTTCCGACTTGTAAATGTCAAATGTAATAAAAGTCGTATTTAAACTTTAACTACGTGTTCGCCAACATAATTTATTTATTTTGAAGAGATCTACCAGAAATATTACATTAACAGGAATTGAGAATTATTTCCTCTTAAAATTTCTATAATTTTTTTTAAATTGATATTTGACAGTTAAGTCAAAGGAAGACTTTGATAATTTTTCAGTGCTTTCTTAATCGATCGCCTACATCGATCGATTTACTATCAACAAGATATATAGAATCTATGTGGTCAACACGACGTTTCTAATATATAAAGCAGAGTGTTCGCAAACAAATCTACAGTTTTGTTCCAATCTTTATGAAATTTTGTACACGTAAGCTTCAATCCACGAGGACGGTCGCCGTAAGTGTAAGAATCACATACCATAATAGTTCACGAGATATGACGTCATAAACAATGAGATGCGCGAAAAACTGCTGCATTTTGCGGCAATGCTGCTCATTTTCTCCTAAACCATTGGACCGATTTCAACCAAATTTGGTACACACATTCCTTACCGTGAGGTAACAATTGTTGCATGGTTAAGAATCACATACGGCACATGGTTCAAAATATATTGTCATAACCAATGGAATCGCAGAAAATGTCATAAAATGCAGCGAGATTTTCGAAATACACTGTATGAGAATGACAGCACATAGCGACTTGCAACAAACTTTAAACATAATTTTAAATCTTTATTAAAATTTTTCTTGCTGCCAACCATAGTAAAATGATGAAAGGAAAAAAGTTTCTCGCTTACTACTTTTCGCTGTTTATGGAGTAAAACTACGGCTCTCGGTATGAGGTTACAAGTTATAATTTGAACACTACAAATTGTAGCGACAGGAAATTTTATAGACAGTATACATAAATAAAGTTGAATGTACCATCCAAATTGTATCACAGTATGTCACGTAGTTCATGAGATATGAGCATATAAACAATAACGTTCCGCTGTTCGTGCACTAAAGCTACGGCATTCGGTATGACGTTAAAATTTATAATTTCTACACTAAAAATTGTAGCTGCAGGAAATTTCACAGACAGTATACACGTATATAGATGAGTGTACCTTCTAAATTGTATCACAGTGCGACGAGTAGTTCATGAGATATGAGCACATAAACAGTAACGTTCATGGAAAACCGGCCCATCATGCACCAAGTTTTAATCTATTAGTTCTTTACTGCTAATTTGTGTTCCTAACAGATTTTACAGACATACAGCCCATATACGAGGCGCGTCCAAAAAGTAAGTTCCGTTTGTTAATAAAATGAAATTGTACACAGATAAAGAAGAATTTTTTATTGCACAAAATTCTGCAACTCTTAAACTACTTTTCCAAATAACTGCCGAAATTTTGTAGGCACTTGTCATAGCGTGCCACAAGTTTTTGCATCCATCCTTCACAGAAGGTTGCCGCCTGTGTATTCAACCATGTGGTAACAGCTCTTTATCATAGTTGAAGTGTTGACCACCAAGGACAGATTTTAGGTGTTAGAAGAGATGAAAGTCGCTAGGAGAGAGGTCTGAGCTGTATGGAGGATGATCAAACAGGTCCCATTAAAATTTCCGTAAGAATTGTTTTGTCACATTCGGTATGAGAGGTCAGGAATTATCGTGAAAAAAAAATCTTTTGACAGTAATCCTCTTCTTAATCTAAAATCTCTCCTTGGTGGACAACACTTCAACGATGATGACGAGCTGAAAGAACTTGTTACCCCATGGTTGAATACACAGGTGGAAACATTCTATGAAAAAGGCACACAAAACCTTGTGCCATGCTATGACAATTGCCTACAAAATTTCGGAAGCTATGTAGAAAAGTAGTTTAACAGTTTTAGATTTTTGTACAATCAATTTTTTTCTCTATCTGTACCTGTTCGTTTTATATAACCAAACGGAACTTACTTTCTGGACGCGCCTCGTACAAATATATATATACCTGAAAAATGGTAGGAATAAATAAGTAAATACGCGAGCAACGCCGGGTTTTCAGCTAGTGCTAGTATAAACTTTAGTTTGACAGTTAAAACTTGACAATAATTTATAAAGTATATCCGATTAGCAGCGAGAGTCTAAATAAAAGAAATTCTTCTGACTATGCTTCTTTGAATGCGCAAGGACCTGATATAGAAGACTCAAAACTTGGAAAGATTTTTTTTTTTCAAACTTAATAATTTTATGGTAACGAGTGGACGACTCGAGGATTACGGAGTCTGACACGGCCACATTTAAAGCTCCAATACTCTGTTGCAAGCTATACATCAGAGTCGTTCCGCCTCATAGTCAAGATCATGACAAATTGTACAAAATCAGACCAATAATTGATCATGTGAATAAAAAATGTCTTTCAATTTCGATGAGTGAGCGTTTGTCAGTTGATGAATAAATCTGTGCAACGAAAGCAAGGCACCACATGAAGGTTTATATGAAAGACAAACCACATAAATGGGGGTATAAACTATTTGTTTTATTTCGGGATATGGGGTTTGCACACAAATCTGAAATATACAGAAGGCAAGAAAATAATCCAAAATTCAGGTTAGATAATGAACCAGATATTGGAGCATCTGAAACAGTTGTGCATCACCTTGTAAGGGAAGTTCCAAGGTATCAGAACTACAAGATCTACTTTGACAGATATAATACCTCTATGGATCTAGTTGTGTACCTTTTCAAACTTGGGATCCAGAAGTGTAGGAACAATCCAAAGGAATAGGATACCAAATTGCAAATTTCAAAGTGAAAAGAAACTGAAGAAAGAAGTACGTGGATATTCTGACTAATACATCACCACAGTTGACAATATGGACATTGCCTCTGTTTTGTATAAAAACAATGATATTGTCTGTTTCCTGACTACATTTGTTGGTGAGCTGCCAAAATCTGAAGTGACAAGATCTGACGGAAAGAAGAGATAACACAGAATGGTGCAGTGTCCAGCTGTTGTTTCTGTTTACAACTCACTTATGGGAAACGTAGATTTGTTGGATAGCAACATTGGAAGGTGTTATATAAAGATTAGATCCAAACGCTGGTATTTACGATTGTTTTTCCATCTGATTGATGTAACTGTAATAAATTCGTGTATTCTGTACAGAAGGGTACTAATGGAAAAAACAGTAGCAAACATGCCAATAAATCAGAAGAAGTTTAGAACTGAAGTGGCTCAAACTCTTTGCCAGATTGGTCCTGGAGCAAAAACACGAGACAGACCAGCTATCACAGATCGCCGGCCGCGGTGGCCGAGGGGACTGAGGCGCTCCAGTCACGGTCTGCACGGTCACTACGGTCGGGGGTTCGAATCCCCCCTCGGGCATGGATATTTGTGCCGTCCTTAGTTGTAGCTAGTTCATAAGTAGTTTGTAAGTTTAAGGACTGATAGCCCCGTAGTTAAGTCCCATAGACTTTACAAACATTTGAACATTTATCACAGATCCAATAGAGATAAACAGGATGAAATATAAGGGATCATCATTATCTCCAAAGGATGTAAGGTTAGGTCCTTATAATCACTGGCCATTGTGGAATGAGAAGACAACAACGTGCAAACGCCCTAACTGCAAAGGCCATACCTTTATCATGTGTGAAAAGTGCAATGTGAAGTTATATTTAAATAAAGACAAAAACTGCTTTCTTGGATTCCATAGTGTCTGAAGCCTGTGTCTTTAATTTTCGATTATGTTATTAATTCTTTCATATCTGCTATTCATACACTATGCTTGTCCGTCCATTTTTGGAATATTGCAGACCAGTGTGGGATCCTTATCGGGTGGGTTTGACGAAGGACATCGAAAGAGTCCAAAGAAGGGCAGATCCTTTCGTATTGTCACGATACAGGGGAGACAGCGTTACGGAAATGATACAGAATCAGGGATGGGAATCGTTACAACAACGGCGCTTATCGCTGCGGCGTGGGCTACTTACGAAACTCCAATCAACAACATTCTCCTCCGGATGCGAAAGTATATTGTTGACTCCCACTTACATAAGTAGAAATGATCAGAATAAAATACGAGAATTCAGAGCTCGAACAGAGTGATTCAGGTGTTTTTTCTTCCCGCGAGCTATTCGAGAATGGAATGGGAGATAAATAGTATAATGGTGGTTCGATGAACTCTCTAACTCTCTGCCAGGGACTTAAATGTGATTTGCTGAGTATCCCATGTAGATGTAGATTTGACATGACAAAAAAATTTTTATGGTTAATAAACTTTTCGTGTGAAAAACTTCACACGGTTTTGCATATGTGCAAAGAGTCAATTAAGATAGTTTTGCATAAATGCAAAGTGAATGAAAAATTTTTTTTCCTAAAGTAAAAACTTTTTAATTTTTTTCAACATTTTTTCTAACATCCTTGAGCAATTTCAAATACTAAAAAAAATGAAAAAATTATTATTATTATTATAACTTATAAAAAAGAAGTGTGTAATGAAGGGCTAATTCGGTTGTTGTACCAAGGTGACTTGGTACATACTCATCTAATGCTTATTGTACGATGGCTTTGAAGTTAGACCGCCGGCCGCGATAGCCGAGGGGACTGCGGCGCGCCAGTCACGGTCTGCACGGCCACTACGGTCGTGGGTTCGAATCCCCCCCTCGGGCATGGATATTTGTGCCGTCCTTAGTATTAGCTAGTTCATGTTTGTAAGTTTAGGGACTGATGACCCCATAGTTAAGTCCCATAAGCCTGACAAACATTTGAACTTTTTTTCAACTTTTTTAACTTTTTTTAACAACTATTCCTCAACACTATCTGTACTTGAGATAAAACTTCTGTGTTGACATTACGTCAATACGCGCCGTCAGACGGTCAATTTATTGACGGTTTGACAATAATATCGATCGTGTGCGGGCCCCTCAACGTCGTCCCTGGCGCGGCATATCTCGCGGTGACGTCAGTAGACCAGAACGTGTCCAACGAGAGAGATAGGCCGCGGCGCGCACGTCACGACACGTGATCAAGAGGGGCCTGCGTCAATGCGGTAGCCAGCTGACTGGCTGTCCGCTATAGAGGTCTGCACGTCGCTCGGTTGCTCGCTGGAATCGCGTGATACACGCCGTTCTATGACAGTCCGACAGGCGTCGGTACTGCAGTTTGCTGCGAGGCGTGTGGCTGCGCTTGTTCGAGCGGCGCACGCTCGACTGGCCCGACCGTCCACACTGCCCGCTCGCAACTCGGTCGCCGAACGCAGCGCCACTCGAATGCAAGGCGAGTGTCGGGAGCAAACTAGATGCTTGAGAATACATCCTGACGTAGAAATTTCGAATTTTTTCCTCTCCCGGGTGCTTCGAAAGCTGCTCTCTCGATCCAGTTGAGCTAGCCATTGAGTTTCGCATTTTATACTTTACCATACATGTTATTGTGCGTGATTAACATAAAGTTTCTGTGCTAAGATCATTTACTAAATGAGTTTTCCAGGATCTTTTTTTTCTTCCTTGTTCCCATTTTGCGGACTGTTAGTGCCTGTTTAGTGGTAGGTGTTACTTGCCGTCTTAACGAGGAAGTGATTGTATTTTATATCCATTCCACTTATCACTCTCAAGTCTTGGAATACTTTTTCCGTCTTTTATATTGATATTAAATACAAGATATTGATGTACACTCTTTAGGTTAGTTTTGTGCATATCTCTCTCTCTCTCTCTCTCTCTGTTGCACCTCGTTAATATATATATTTCCGTAACATTTTGGCACTTTGCGTGGTTGCTGCGCCTCTACCTTTTCCGAGTGAGTCCTTAACGGGAATTTTTCCAGTTCCAACATGCATATATGCCGCGGTGGAGTAGCCGAGCGGTCTAAAGCACCTCGCTGCGGAGCACGCGGTTGCTCGCCGTGGAGGTTCGAGTCCTCCCTGGGGCATGGGTGTGTGTGTTTGTCCTTAGGTTAGTTTAACTAGGTTTAAGTAGTTTGTAAGCTACGGACTGATGACCACCCGTTTGGTCCGATAGATTTACAGACATTTGAACATTTTGAACATGCATATATCTCCCACTGCCACTGTCGTCTTTCTTATCTACATAACAAAGAACGTATGCATGCTTTTGTGCAATATATAGGATCCTCGCTTTCTTCCGTGTCTTGATAAGAGATCGGCCTAGGTACATTGCACGGGGAGTGATAATTGGGGGGACAGCTCAAAAAATTATTTTGATTTTATCGAAGTTGAATCTATGGAATGTCTTTTATCAAAAGATACTTTCATACCAAACATCATTAAAATCGCTTCTCTAGTCTCTAAGTTTTCGCCATGTTTCTATTTTAGCAACAATTTTGGAGGGACCGTTTCACCCCTTAAATATGCTTCTGCATCGCTAAAAAATAATACGTGTCCCATAATTTTTCATGTATTATAACATATGCAAATTTCATAAAAATCGGAGAGTGACACTTAGGTAGGTTTCCTTGTGAGTACAGCGGCAGCGCTACGCTGTGCTGCCTATGTCCGCCCCGCCCCACGTAGCCACGTTCGAGTGTCAACGCGGTCGCTCCGAGCGTACACACTCGCCGCGCCACCGCCGAGCGTTGCGCACTCGACCGAGTACGAGCGAGCGAAACCGGCGATTTGCAGACGTCTAGTCCGCTATGACACAGTGGGCTGTGCCTCAGCGGCCAGCCAATGCGCTAGCGATCGCGTTGACGCAGGCCCCTCTTGATCACGTGACGTGACGTGCCGTGACGCGCGCGCCGCGGCCTGTCTCTCTCGTTGGCCACGACCAGAACGGCCGCGGGAGAGTTCTCTGATCGTTGGGCGGGTATCGCTGAGACAACACGGCATAGCCGCATCGCCTGTCCTCCTCGCCGCTTCGTACGACTCAGGTGAGTAATCTCCTACAGCTTGCATCGCCGTCTGTTGTAGTAAGGCTCCTATAAACCCGAACTGAACAATCCGCCATTTTTTCCCCAAGCTGTAGGAGTTGCCACGTTCCGGGCGAGCTCACGCGTTACCTCGCGTTTCGTTCAACTCGCTCACACTCGCAAACTACTCACTGTATGAACGTGGAACTTTCATCAATGTCTTCGTTAAGATCTACATTTTCATTTTAGTTTTGTTTATGGCAATAATTTATTAACAGCATACACTGATAGTTTACAAACATGCACTTTCATGACGTTACAGAAATTTTCGACATGCGAGGCACTTTTTTCTTTTGGAGTTAGATGAACACATTAAGGGAATGAAATGTTCAAAATACATCAAATTTTCATCCACTCCAAACAGGAACTCTGTAAGAAATGTATAACTTTAGATGTCAGTTGAATATGACGCACTATGATCCGCCCGCCCGTCTAGTAGTAACAGCTCTTCCGTATTAGAGCTTCTAATAATTAGGCACATGTTGTTACTGCATAACATCCATACCTGAAGATACTGGTACTGTCTTCTTTTAACCCATTAAATTTAATTGCAAACTACAAAAGTCCTGTGTTTCTATGTAATACGCAATTTCAAATTTTCAGTTATGTGAAAAGGATATTTTAAATATCAATACACAACGCTTTATTATGTGAGGAAATGAGAACGTCAGTTCGTTAGCCAGTGAAGAGATCCTTGCTATCTGTCATTTTGAAGTATTTTCACATACAATCCGCATTAGATCTAGTAACTGCCGTTGTTACTGCTAGGCGTTCAACTGAAGGAAAGGTAACTCCTATCAGATTTTGAAAACGGAGTAGTGGCTCTGAAATACATAGGACAAGAAACAAAAAAATAAACATTTGTTAGTGACGAAGGAATATCTGAAAATCGAATAACAAATCACAAACTTTACTCTTTCATTCTACAACTATTTATTTCCTTGAATAACGCGACAGTTTATCAAGTTTTGCGTAGTAACCATGTGGCAAAATACTCCCCTCTTTGCATGTAATGATTTGTCAAAATATCATTTTCATACCGCTAACGGTGTAAGAAATACGCAACGATTCATTCTGGCCTTATCACCTATGGAAATGCGTGCGCTAAATATAATAGTTTAGCGGTATGAGTGAAAGGTAAAGATCTCCGAAATCGAAAATAAAATTCAACCCATTAGGAAAGTTTCATCCGCAGCAACATATGGTGCAACAAGCACTAAACGGAATATCATAGCAGCCTCTATTTTTACTGCAAACTTTTCCTCATGTAGCGCAGTCTCTTATTTCGAAGCCAATATATTATTAACTATGACTATTAACGAAATGATTATCTTTTCGTTAAAATGCTGACATAGATTTAAGTAGCAGAAAAATTAAATATTTCTACCAATTAGTTTTTGTGAAATCGTCAGTGAAAGATGGCACGGCATGCGCCTCTACGCTGTTAGTGCAGCGCGATTCCAACCGTGTTGGGGAAAACATGGCGGACGATTCAGCCTGAGTATTTAGCTCTAGTCTGTAGTAGCGCTCCTAAAACCACAGGCTGGCGCATTCGCCATTGTCATTCCGTGCGAATGCTAAATACAACACGTAGCTTATGCGAACAGTGTTTTGTTAAAGTTTACTAAAATATTTTGGAAGTGTCCGGCATAGAGCCCTAGATCGTGCTGCTTTGAGCTCGCATTCCGCTCTTGTTTACATCGATATGTGGATTAGACACAAATCTCGCCTTTTCTTTACTTATTGCTGTTTTTCTTTTGGTAAAAGTGCATTTTGAGTCGCGAGTTGTGGTTCATGCGTAGAATGCGATGAATGACGCAGGCGAAGGCGGCCAATCAGATTTCGCGTTTCATGTGATGTTAATTAGGCCTTTCTTCACATGCCCCTTTCTTCAGATTTAATTTCTTGCTGTGTAAATTCAATTTTCTCTAAAGTAATACGACTGACAATTTTTCCAGTGTATTACAATACGTGAAGAATGAACGTTATTAAAATTAGTGTTCACTTCCCTTAGAAAAACAGATGTTGGGTAATTTGGAAGAATCCGTGTATCTCGAAGTTCCGGTTCTGAACCGGAGATTCTACATCTACAACCATACTCCGTAAGCCACCCGACGGTGTGTGGCGGAGGGTACCTTGAGTACCACTATCGATTTTCCCTCCTATTCGTCACGTATTGTTCGCGGAAAGGATTATCGGTAGGCCTCTGTGTGGGCTCTGATTTTATCCTCACGATCACTTCGCGAGATATCCGTAGGAGGGAGCAATATACTGCTAGACTTCTCGGTAAAGGTATGTTCTCGAAACTTCGACAAAAGCCCGTACCGAGCGACAGAGTCTTCCACTGGAGTTCATCGATCATCTCCGTAACGCTTTCACGATTACCAAATGATCATGTAACGAAGCGCGCTGCTCTCCGTTGGATCTTCTCCACTTCCTCTATCAATCCCACCTGGTACGGATCACACACCGGTGAGTAGTATTAGAGCTGTGGGCGAAAAATTGTTCTGTAACCTACTTCCTTTGTTTTCGGACTGCATTTCCTTAGAATTCTCCCAATGAATCTGTCTGACGTCACGTACTAAAAAAATTTCTTGTTTAACCTATACCTATCTGAAGGCTACGCTACAGATCACTTTTTAAATGAAACGATGTTTCCAACACTTCCAAACTACTCCCTAACACTATTGATAACTTCAAAAAAAAAAAGTCAGTGCAGCCTTAAGGTTAGCGCAATTACGTATACTGAACTGGATATTCAGGCGCTACTACGAGACAAAACTTGTAACCTAGCCTCGTGAAGGCAGCGAAGGTCATGCAATCGCCACAGCTAAAATCACTAGTGAAAAAAATTTCGACTACATAGTTCAGCCAGTACGCTCAATCTCCATTAGAGAACGTAAATGTAAATCCCACATTTATTGCCATGCAATATGTTGATCTAATGACCTTTAGATCCACTACGCCGATTTGTTTACAAACCATAAACAGTTATTTCTTTAAATTGGTTTCCATTATCTGGAGGGGCGTGCGCAACGGCCACAGAATCACTTTTATCAATAAGGAAAGGAGCGGCATTAGCCGTAAAATCACTAAAGATGGTTTCTTGGAAAAACCGAAGTCGATTTGCCCGAATAAAGCAAAAGAGTTTACGGCTAATGCTGCTCCTTTCATTATTAAGGAAGCTATTTGTTATTGGCCGCGCGAACGCGACTGCTGATTGGCTCCGGCGCCGTTGCCAACTAAACACCACTCGCGGACTCATAAACTGCAGTTCAGCCTTTCTTTGCTGCGCCAATAAAGAAAAAGCGCAAGGAACATATATTTCTGTGATAAAAATCGCGTACTTAGTTTTATTCTGCTTAAACAGGTCAAGATAAGTTTTAAGCGATCTTAGCTTGTATTTGAATGACTGTCAATATGCGAGGTTTGCCGTCTTGCAGTGTTTGTTGCCTGCTGTGACAAATTCACATCAGATTTTTGTACTAACATTGTTGAATGTACTTCTATTACGTCTTCGAGAAAGTTTCAGAATGCATTACAAACATTAAAACGAAAAAAGAATAGTTGTGTACAGGATCTAAAGTTAACGGTCTTAGAGGCTCACGGTGCCGATGTTGGCAACAACCGTTGAATGCTGTTTGAAAACCTAATCGTGTAGAACGAGGGGAATAATTCTTTGTGTTCAATTTTCTCTAAGATTAAGTTTTTCGTATGTAACATACCCTTGTCAGTAATTTAATTTAATAATCCTTATAAAGCAAACACTTCGTTGCCAACATTAGCACCACAGCAGCTGTAAGTAAAATTTACCCAGTATTTTTTGTCCGTTATATTAGTCTCTTATAGATAAGCGTTAATATTCGTATTTGCTAATAAGAAATTGAGGGTGTATTTTGTGATAAAACATCAGGTACCATTCTTTCAAATTGCATACTAAAAGTTATGACGATAAAACATCGAAATAAAAGTAGCATTCAACGGTAGTTGCCTCTATCAGCATAGTACGCTGCCACAGCCGTAACTAAACTTTTGCCCAGTATATGTCTTTTCCATTTAGTGATTGTAATACTTTCTTGCAATAACATAAGACAAATCAACAATTTTTTGCAATGACAGTACAAAACTTTTTGATGTGGTGTATTTAGCAATATACTACATAATACATACATATTGTGCTCCAAAAACAGTGTTCTTTGATGTTTTGCTGTGTTATATTTTGCGACTTGTAACTCCCGACATGCAGCTTTACTGTGTCCTTAGTTTAAGTAGTTTGTAAGCTCGATTTGTAAAGCGAGTGCACGTACTTAATAGCGTCATTTCAAAACAACCATCACGTATCATGAAAAGGTGAAGGGTTTATTGGAAAGCTATGATGTTGTACTACCATATGTCCACAAATTTTTTTAACCGCATACTTTAAAGTCGAGTGAGGAATGAAAAGTAGACATTTTATGTATTCAGACAAGTCAAAGCTTGTAACGATAAGTTCATAAAACGATGAGGGGTGATCTTATACGGGGTGTTACAAAAAGGTACGGCCAAACTTTCAGGAAACATTGCTCACACACAAAGGAAGAATGTTATGTGGACATTGCGAGAGTGAAGATCGGGGTGAGAGTTTAAAATAGGGAAAGTTTAATTTTTAAAACTCACAACCACCAACTGCGAACCAAATTCCTAAACATGCAAAAACACAGGAACTGCGATTGCTACTGCTTGACTCGTTTTCTAGGGGATGATATCACACGTTCGCAGCTTTCCTTCCCTGCATATGATCAACAACAAAAAATTCATAATAAAGTCAAGTTCATGAGAGAAAAGGGTGTACTAACTACTAGTTTTGAAAACACGTGAAATTTCACATTGTTGTTTATTTCACCATATTAGAACCCTGTGGCTGATACGTCTGTATGTCGACAAATTTATCAACTAAAGTTATAGCTCGTGAGCGCCCAGACAAAATGAATATTTGTCGCAATTTGTTTTCACACCATGTGCCGTCTCAAATACCGTTTATGTTCATGCCTATGTGACGACACGTGTTACATTAACAAAACACACATTCAATGCGATGCACACCTTGTTCCACCGGCTAAATATTCACAACACACAGTAGCACTCTTCAAATTGGTGCAGTCTACTACGAGCAACCACTCCTGGCGATTGCCACACAAAAATCTATGTCTCCACTTGGAGATCCACACACAGACCGTGCAGAGCGACGCCGCCCGGCCAGCTACACCACTCGCTCCCGACTCGTCACTTCCTGCCAACGCGCGCGCCAAAAGCCCAACTGCCAGGTATTTTCCCTACATCAACTTCCCCATGTGAGCTGTTCTAACCGATTTGCCAACGTACAGCGCTCAGCCAATACATTTCTAAAACTTTACTTACAATCAAAATAATTACACTACACATTAAACAAATTTCTTCTTAGTTTTTTATATTGGTATAAACATCCTTTGTATTATTTATTATAATCGTGCAATTTCTTATATCACAGATAAGTGCTTTAACTTAATACTTCAAGATAAAATACACAAGATTAATTGAAAATAAAATGAGAAATAGTTAATATATTATTTTATAAACAAACACTGTGTGCTGGTTGTGTAACTGTCTTGTATTCATTGGTAATTTATTACTTTTCCTTGTCAATTAAACATATTACGCCAGATGTGACTATATCAGCAAATGTATTGTTTATTTATCAACAGGCTATTTTGTAATGAGGGCTTTAAAGGTTCCTAACTGCATCGTATTACTTCAAATGCAAGTAGTATTAGAATATTTTATTTCACGCTGTGCATTGCACTGCACCTGGCACTCGCCATTGTCCCTCTCTCCCCTCACCGGAAACGAACCTGGAAAATCCTAAGCTGGAACAAGCCAACAACGTCGGCCTGCTCACTGCCCTCCCGTCAGCTACAAGCACACAGCAAATCTGAACGTGGAGAATTTCTACCTATGGCCTAACTATAAATGTTGTCACCCAACTGCGTACATACATTGCTACCATAATTATTAAGATTAAAATTGTGTAACATTATTGCATTGGCATGGTCAATATTTGCAGTGAACTTCATACTGTTTAATTATCAAATGCTATTAATTACCAATATTTCTAATGTGTCTGGAAACGCCTAATTTCCATGTTAGAGCTCATTTTATTACTTCTCTTCAATTCACAATAATCATGGAATGGAAACACACAACAGAACTTTCCAGTGTGACTTCAAACTCTTTGTTACAGGAAATGTTCAAAATGTCCTCCCTTAGCGAGGATACATACATCCACCCTCCGTCGCTTGGAATCCCCGATGCGCTGATGCAGCCCTGGAGAATGCCGTATTGTAATCACAGCCGTCCACAATACGAGCACAAAGTGTCTCTAAATTTTGTACCGGTGTTGCATAGACGAGCTTTCAAATGCCCCCGTAAATGAGTCAACAGGGTTGAGGTCAGGAGAGCGTGGAGGTCATGGAATTGGTCCGCCTCTACCAATGCATCAGTCACCGAATCTGTTGAGAAGCGTACGAACATGTAGACTGAAATGTGCAGGAGCTCCATCGCGCATGAACCACATGTTGTCGTACTTGTAAAGGCACATGTTCTAGCAGCACAGGTAGAGTATCCCATGTGAAACCATGATAACGTGCTCCAGTGAGCGTAGGTGGAAGAACATGAGGCCAAATCAAGACATCACCCCCCCAGGGGGCCCACAGCTCTTTTGTGGGTACGTGTGGCGCGCATGGATCCCCGAGCCATTGCAGCCTTTTTTCCTGCTTTCCCCAGGCTGCATTACCCCTCCTACTTCCCCTCCTTCCCATCCCAATTGCTCCTTCCCACCCTCTTCAACCCTGTCTCTCGGTGTTACTCTAGATGACGGCTTGGCTATCCCATGGTACCGATTGTCCTGCAATTTTGGTTTTGTCTGCCAAAACACCAGTTTTTGGCCCAGTTCTGTCCCCCCTCGGGGTTTGACCTTCAATAACAAAATTGTGCGATAATGTGTGAGCCAATTGGGGAAGAACTACCGACCTAGCCCCTACGGCGCGGGTCCTATCCTTTCCTTTCCACTTCCTTTCCTCGCTGTAGCCCCATCCCCCGCTAGGTCCCCAGCACGTGTAGCCAGTCCCTGTTGGGGGCTGTTATGTACCCTTCGGCTGAGCCCCCTGACACCACAGGGATCACACTACTGGTGTCTGAGCTGCGACCTCTCCATGCAAGCCAAGGAGTTGATGCCTGTCCTTGGGGGTATCAGAACTCCTGGCAATGACCATCGTGCCAGGTGACCTTTGCTGAGGCTGTAGAGAGCCCCCGTTTTGGAGTGGGTGACACCAGGGCGGACGTCTAGCACTATGAAAAGTTACTCCAAAATGGTCGTGCATCGACCGTCTCTCAAGAAAGGAAGAGATCTTTTAATGCTGCTACTGCAGATACGAGTATGTTTCCCTCCCTCGCTACCCCTTGGGAGGAAGGCCAGGCTCGCCGGTTAGGAGCAAAACCCTTTCCTCGCTACGTGGTTTGCACAAGGACTGATGGAGGAACTTTTACTACCACTAAACCGCTGTTCTTTGTTGAGACCATAGAGGACAAGTTTGGTGAAGTGGAATCTATGAGTAAACTTAGATCTGGCTCATTGCTCATTAAGTCTCGGCAGCCCAGTCTGATGCTTTGCTCGCCTGCACCACCCTTGGCGACATTCCAGTAACAACACTCCCGCACCAAATCCTTGGATATGGTACAGGGTGTGATATTCCACCGGGACCTCCTCCTTCAAACTGATGAGGAGCTTAGGGCCTATCTCGAGCGGCGTGGTGTACATTTTGTTCGCCGCGTTCAGAGGGGACCTAAAGATAACCGTGTCGATACTGGGCCTTTATCTTGGCCTTCGAGGGGGACACACTCCCAGAGGTCAAGATAATGATATATCGATGTGAAGTGAAGCCCTACATTCCACCTCCCATGCGGTGTTTTCGATGTATGAGGTTTGGTCATATGTCCTCTCGCTGTACAGCAGTCCCAGTATGCAGTGATTGTGGACGCCCACTACATGAGGGGAGCCTCTGTGATCCTCCGCCAGTGTGCGTCAACTGTCAATACCACTCTTCACGGTCGCCAGATTGCCCTATGTTTAAGAAAGAAAAGAAGATACAAGAGTACAAATCCCTGGAGCGTTTGACGTACCCTGAGGCCAGCAGTAAATATGAACGTCTGCATCCCGTGCAGATGGCGACGACTTTCGCTACGACGTTATCTTCTAGCCTTTCACCCTCACCTTCCCACTCCCATCTTCCCCCTACACCCCGTCCCCACCCCTCCCTCACATCTCCCTCTCCTGTAGCTCCTGTAGACCTCCCTTTGTGTCCCACCCCTTCCCAGCCGGAGAAGTGCACCCCTTCTCCGTCGCCTGCCGGTGACAGTGCCCCATCTCAGGGCCTTCCGTCCCGGCGTTCCCCAGATCGGAGATCTTCGACCTCCAGTCGGCCATCGGACTCCCAGTCAGTGAGTTCAAAGGTCGCCCGATCTTCATCAGTACCAGACCTAACTGACAAAAGTCCTCTCTCTGGGGCGGGTCCTGCCCGTCCCACACGAGAGAAAGAGGAGGAGGAGGAGGAGGAGGAGGAGGAGGAGGAGGAGGAGGAGGAGAAGAAGAAACCAAAGTTACAAGATAAAGCCCCTCCGGTACCACCGGTACTACCGTCACCTCTTGGAGATTAAACAGCTAATCTCTCTCTTCTGCGGCCTGTGTCGTCTTGCAGGAATCGAGTTTTATGGATGCACATTCACAGACCCTCCGTGGGTTCCGTGCTTTTTGTCGGAACCGGGTTGGTCTCCTCCAGGCGTCTGGTGGGGTTTGTACTTTGGTCCGGACAGATATTGTCAGTACCTGGATTCCTCTCCAAACTCCATTGGAAGTGGTTGCTGTCCGGGTTCACTTGGACACTCCATTAACCATTTGCAACCTCTACCTTCCCCCTGACAGGCTACCTACAGTCGCGTCCCTAGTGGCCCTCCTTCAGCAACTCCCCCCTCCTTACCTCATCCTTGGGGACTTCAATGCCCACCATCCTTTGTGGGGCAGTGCTTATACGTCTAGCCGGGGCCGCCTCATAGACCAGTTTCTTGCTGACCACAATCTGAGCCTTCTCAACGATGGTTCCCCAACTCATTTTATTGCCGCTCACGGCACCTTTTCTGCCATAGACCTCTCTCACTTCTCCTTCTCTCCTTCCTTTATTTCACTGGTCGGCGTATGACCGTATCACGACCTCTGCGATAGCGACCACTTTCCGTTGATCCTTGCACTTCCCTCACACCTACCACAAGCCAGGGTACCCCGCTGGGTTTTCCGTCGTGCTAATTGGCCGCTATATACATCCCAGGTTGTTTTCCCATTTTCCCCCTCAGGCTGTATAGATGATATAATAAGCCAAATGACCAACATGATTACCCAAGCTGCCAACGCCGCTGTTCCCTGGTCGACAGGCCCTCCTACTCGCCGGCTAGTCCATTGGTGGAATGCAACTGTTGCCGCAGCCATTCGCGAGTGCATAGGGCCTTGCAACATCTTAAGTGCCGTCCATCCCTCGCTGGTCCCATAAATTTCAAACGTCTGCGTGCCAGCTCGTTACTTAATCAAACAAAGTAAGCGGACATGCTGGAAGCATTCTGTCTCCTCGTTGGGCTCTTCTGTCCCTCTGACAAGAGTGTGGGCTATGCTCCGATCTATCCAATGTAGCTGGCGGCCGTCTTCCGTCCCCAGTCTTGCCCTGCCTGATGGGGTCTGCACAGAGCCATCTGTTGTTGCAGAACACCTTGCAACTCACTTCGCCAATGTATCAGCGACAACTAAATATCCGGCGACCTTTCTCCTTAAGAAACACCAGGCCAAAACCTTCAAATTAGGCTTTACTTCTCACCAGGTGGAACCATATAACGAACCGTTTACTGACTGGGAGCTATCGCTGGCCCTCTCCTTCTCGTGATTCAGCACCTGGCCCTGACGATATCCATAATCAATTGCTGAAACACCTCAACCCCTCACAACGACAATTTCTCCAAAAAGTTTTTAACCGTATTTGGCTTCAAGGGGTGTTCCCCTCCCAGTGGAGGGAGAGTATTGTGGTCCCTGCCCTCAAGCCTGGCACGGACCCGTCGGCGCTGGACAGTTATCGACCAATAAGCCTGACAAGTGTCCCCTGTAAACTACTTGAACGGATGGTAGCCCGCAGATTATGCTGGGTTCTTGAATCCCGAGGACTTCTCTCACCTTACCAGTGTGGGTTCCGGGAGGGACGATCCCCTATTGACCATTTACTTCGACTGGAGACTGCGATCAGACAGGCCTTCTCTAAAAGACATCATCTGGTAGCAGTCTTCTTCGATCTTCATAAGGCGTACGACACTGCTTGGCGTCATCATATTTTACGTTCTCTTCATGACTGGGGCTCCTTACCAATTTTTATCCGTCAGTTTTTATCCCACCGCCTGTTTCATGTCAGAGTTGGCTCTTCCTTTAGCTCCCCTCGGATACAGAACGGCGTCCCCCAGGGCTCAGTGTTGAGTGTTACACTTTTTCTAATCGCCATCAATGGGTTGGTGAGCTCTGTTGGGTCACTGGTAACCCCGGCATTGTATGTCAACGACTTTTGCATATGGTACAGCTCCTACTCAGTAGCCTCTGCTGAACGTCAGCTCCAGAGCGCCATTCGGCGGGCTTCAGTGTGGGCTACGTCCCATGGTTTCCAGTTTTCCTCGTCAAAAACGAGGGTGGTGCATTTTTGTCGTCGTACTACAGTTCACCCTGATCCAGAACTGTTCTTGGGTAATCAGCGCCTGGACGTTGTAGCACAGCATCGTTTCCTGGGTCTTCTTTGACAAAAAATTGACTCGGGTGCCCCATATTCGCCACCTAAAGATTAGTTGTATGAGGAAACTTAAAGCCCTACGTTTCCTTGCTCATTCATCTTGGGGTGCAGACCGAACAACTATCCTCTTTATCTATCGGGCTCTAATCTTGTCCCGATTGGACTATGGGTGTCAAGTTTATGGTTCGGCAGCTCCTTCTGCCCTGAAATTATTAGACCCGGTTCACCATTATGGTGTCTGCTTGGCTACAGGTGCATTCCCAACTAGCCCGGTCGACAGTCTCCTTGTTGAGGCGGGAATCTGCCCTCTTAAAGTCAGGCGGCATCAGCTTCTGGCGTCTTATGCCATCGCCATCTGGCAATATCCTGATCACCCCGCTTACCAGGTTCTTTTTGCATATGAAGGGCTTCAACCCCCTGATACCCGGCCGCGGGCGGGCCTTCCCGTCGGGCTGCGGATTGCCTCTCTTCGCTGGGATTTCCATTTCCTTTCCCTAGATTGCGCCCCCCATTTTACTGCACGCACACTTCCGTGGATGGTGCCACGACCACTAATTCGGGCGGATCTCTTCCAAAAGGGCCCAAAAGCTTTAATTTCCCCCATGGCCTTTCGGCGTTTGGTGCGCCCAGTACTAGAAGAGTTTCAGGGAGCCTCTATCTTCTACACTGATTGCTCGAAAACAGCGGGCCACTCCGGATATGCTTTTACATCTCCCGTTGGGGCGGAATGCCATTCTCTGCCAGAGGCATGCAGTGTGTTTACGGCAGAGCTGATGGCGATTTATAGAGCCCTCTGTTTTATTAAACATTCTGCCGTTGAAACGTGGTTTAATCTGTGCTGACTCCATGAGCAGTCTGCAGGCCATTGATTGATGTTTCCCCTCCCATCCTTTAGTTATTTCCATCCATGATCTCCTTGCTGACGTTCATCGTGCTGTCTGCTCCGTTACCTTTCTCTGGGTGCCAAGCCATGTTGGTATTACAGGGAATGAAGAGGCTGACCGGTTGGCTAGATCGGCAATTACTCGCTGCCCATCTCCCTTTCGAATTCCGGGTGCGGATCTGCGGGTGCAGATCAGATCTTTGCTTCACTCCTCATGGGATAGCAGTTGGAAAGCTACTGCCCCTTCCAATAAACTCCGCACCATCAAAGATACGACTGCAGCTTGGAGTTCATCTTTACGCCCTTCCTGGAGAGAATCAATTGTCCTCTGTTGCCTCCGTCTTGGACACTGCAGGCTGACCCATTGATTTCTTTTACGAAATGACAATCCACCACATTGTGATTGTGGAGCCGTACAATCCGTGTCTCATATTCTGACTGAATGTCTTCTCCATTCGACACTTCGTGGCGACTATGGCCTACCGCCTGAATTGCCTTTAGTTTTGGCGGATGACCCACGGATGGTTGATCGCGTCCTTGCCTTCCTCCGTCAAAGTAGATTTTGTCAGCTCTAGGACTCGCTTGGTCGGGGTGAGTGAGTTTGTGATTCTTGGCTGATTGTGGGGTTTAGAGCCTTATCCCCACCAGCCCCCCACGCTTTTACATTTTAATATAGTTTTATTTCTCCCTGCTCTGGAGCTGTGATACGTTGACCACTGTGCCATTAGTAACTTGTGGTTTAGGCTAGAGGTCGTTTCCGGAGCTGTGGGAGCGGACACTGTAGCATTTGCTGCCCTGGGTTGGTCTTAGTCTTGTTGGCGAGTCGATTTTACTTCCTAGTGTAATGGTCTTTTGGCTTTCACCTATTTTTCGTTGGGTTCCGTGGCGTATACAGTTTGAGGTTGAAGGGACTGATTACCTCGTTGTTTGGTCCCTCATGTCCACCACCACGACCAACAAGGCCTGGTGACTGCAAAGAGCGAGGCGCTGCACGCTCCCGCGCACTTGCTAGAGTCCCAACTGTTCAAACGACAGAGCTCGACTCGACTCACCTACTCCACAGCTACCACCACTCTGGTGCTCCAAAGACCTCATACCACACACACCAAAGATGTTTCCTACTTCCCTATCGGCGATTACCCAGATACACAGATAATAAATTACATAAATTCACATAAACTAAAATATAAATCAGTTATGGTAAAAGCTATAACAGAACCTACATGCATTTAAAATCTAATACATTCTTGATATACACATCTGGATGCTAACGTCACATCTGCACGCAAATACTATTTGCTTCAGTCATCCAAAAGGTCTTTGTTATTGTAAGTCAACTGGCGGAGTGAAGAATTGAACCTTTCTGGTACTATATTCCCTTCCAAAGGTTACTGGGCAGAAAAGTTATGAATGTGAAATATACGGATTGCAACTTGTCTGCTAGTGCACTCTTGCACTTGAGTGCATATTAAAAACCAAACCTTCTGCGGATATCAGCTCGATCCTAGGACCTCGTCTTAGGCATCTGCGCATTTACGCCAGCACCTCCAACACATACTTTAGCATAGCCGTTTTTTTTTAATCTCTCCAGGAACATAGGCCTACTACCTATTCATAAATGGCAGACCTTATCTGTAAACCAAGCACCCTTTTGATGAAAAACCGTGGTTTTGTATTCTGCATTGTAACTGTAACCCAACGGCGTGTAATACTGTCCTACAACATCAGCGTTCTTATCAGAATAAACGGCGTCGGCTTCTAAATCCAAGGGTTCAGCGTTCGAATCTTTTACTCCTCTAATTTTCCTTCATTTGTCTCCTTATTTACGCACAGTAAAGCTCTAGCTACGATTAAGAAGTAGACTCTTAGGCCTGAGATTTAAGTTACACTACCTCCTTGGTTTCGCTGTTAGCAGTATCAAATTAATGCTTGCTTCTTAGAAAAGGTGGCCGATTTCATTCCCAGGTGTTTGATCAAACGTCTACTTCCTGCATGATGTATTCTTAGGTGCGGATGGTTTGGTGGGTAGTCTTTGATTAGTACGTAAAACGTGAAGTTTTCGACACTCGCCAGTGATAATCTCACACGAAAACATCTAAACCTCTGGGGGTGCCAAGTGACGAACACCGGGCTCGCCGCTATTTGAAATTGTCCTGGTACTAGCGATTGGAGTGAAATTGGGATAAACCACTACGGATTTGAATGTCACAACGATTCAATGTTCCCAATGTTACTTACACACCAACCGTAGCTTTTGCGTCGTTATTGAAAGATACGGAATAAAACTAAAATTATGGGTTGGATACGATAGTTTAAAGAAATTCTTGTGATGCAACACAATTCTCTGCTGCACATGCTTCATTTCGTATTATCAATATATTTTCATGGTTACGGAGTAAGACTGTAATTGACAATTTCCTCGCAATGTTCACGATTCAGATTAATATTCATTTTTCATGTGCCTTTGTTTTTGTTATATAAGCAACATAATGAGCCATATTTCAAAATAGAGTAAGGTGAAAAAGACAGTAATAGAACTATCGCTCGCTGATAAATTGCTGGCCATCTGGTGAGATATAAGCTTATCTTTTAGCATATTTTGCATCTTGCACATTGATTTCTTATCGTGCTCCTCCTTGGTCTGTACCACGTCCGCAGCTTCGGTTAGACTTGTCCCGTGACTCTAAAGCCTCTGTTGCACCGTTGACTCTCCGCCTCCAGTTTCAGGCGGTACTTGGTTCTTTCCACGGCGCGGAAATTGTTTACACAGGTGGGTCTCTAGTAGGGATGGCGCTTATTGATGAACCGGTTTTGTTATACCGGTTCTTTTCATCTCCAGTTTAACCGCACTGTAAAAATTGCTCAAGATAACCGGTTTTTTAAATAACCGGTTTTAGGTTTTTTATTGCTATTATTTCCATTAAAGTTCGACCGAAACATATTTTGCGGCCGAAACAGAAACCGTAATCGAATTTTCGGTTCTTCTAGTCTCGGCCGAAACCGAAACTTACGAAATTTAGTTAAAATTTAAGTAAATTTGCGTTATGCGACAAATCACTAGTCTTTCCATATTTTGAAAGATCCCCTCCCGATACTACGCCTTCTTGAGTGTGTGTAAGCCTAGCCAGGAGGCCGTAGAAGACGATATACAAAGCATACAGATTTACTGGCCTAGTATTTCCATCCGGCAGTTGCGAATATTGAGCCAACCAGTCCGTAAGTTGGCCTTTTGAGCCAGCGCATACGAATATCTCGCTATATTCACAATTCAGTAAAAGAACTTCAGTCAGTGCTGCAGAAGTATTTCGAAAAATAGTCAAATTTCCGAGTAACAGTAAGATTGTCAGTGTAAATTTACGCAAATTGAACTAGGAAAGCTGTGTACCACATGATCAAAGAATGTTCAAATGGGTGTGAGTTCTTATGAGACGTAACTGCTTATTTCAGCGATCCCTGGACTTAAAAACTACTTAATCTAAATTAAACTAACCTACGCTAAGGACAACACACACCCCCATGACCGAGGAGGGAGGACTCGAACCTCCGAGTGGAGTAGCCGCACAGTCCGTGACATGGAGCCTCAGACCGCATGGCTACCTCGCGAGGCACCACGTGATCGTTAGGTGAATCACATTAATAAAACTTGTTAGCATAACAATATAATACATTAAAAGTTATTATTCCAAGCTTCCGTAATAGGTATATGAATCGAATTTACCTTCTCTTCCAAGAAACATTTTGTATGCTTTCTCCTTAAATAATACACCGGGTTTGTAGTACCGCCACCCGTTTTCAGCTTTTTAAAGCAAATGGAGCATTGTACCTCACTGCTACCGTACTTCGTGAAATAATTGCACACTCGGGATGGTGCCATTTAAGACAACAGATGTCTGGCGACGACAGCAAGGAACTGCCGCGTGACCAGAGGCAAGTCCACACACTGCCGGTGCACGCGCGTCGCCTAATAGGCCACGCCACACGGCAACAGGTGCATCGATGCCTCAATAGCTGCACCAGTTCTTAAGTTCTATGCCACGCGTTTGTTGCGCGTTTCTGACTGCCGGGATTGTTTTTAAATTATCACTGATCGCTTTTCTTAGTTACTGCGATGACCTGATGTTTCACAGCAGTGGAAATTTTAGGAATAGCTCTAAATATTAGGGTCTACTTGTTTTAATTTTTTTATTTTTAATTTTATTTATACTTTCTAATTATTGCAACATGTCACCCAACACTATTTGCTTCTACTTCTATTTATTAACAGGAAAAGGGTGTCACAATTTTATTATACACGAAAATATATTTTGGCCTAGGCCTACTATTATGTACTCTTCGCTGTATTATAGGTAATCAATTTTTCGAGTTAGGGTAAAATTATGGATGGTCCACTTATGTATTGTTATTCTGGCATTTAGGTGTAATTACAATCAATTAGAATACATTATATAGTTTTTCAACTAATGCTGTCTCCCTGACTTATTGGGATAATTTCATAAAGATATTGGGGTCTGACACTCATGGGTTGATATAGGGTGTGTGTGTGTGTGTGTGTGTGTGTGTGTGTGTGTGTGTGTGTTACAGCCTGCCCCCAAACAAGCTCCGTGCAATGAAGCTTTCTACAGCTCCATGGAAGTCCTCCCTAAGGGCTTCTCGGAAGGAGTCAATTGTCCTTTGTCCTCTGCGTTTTGGTCACACGTGGATGATACATGGTCATCTACTTCGACGGGAGGATCCTCCACAGTTTCACTGTGGCACTTTGCCAGTGGTCCGCATACTGGTGGACTGTCCCCTTTTAATTGCCTTCCGACAGTCCTTAAACCTGCCAACTGCGCTTTCTTTTACGCTTGGTGACGGCGCTGCTACAGCTGATCGTGTTTTACGTTTTATCCATGCAGCTGGGTTTTATCATTTGATCTAAAGGTGGGTACCTCAGCCTGATTTCTCAGGTGCCCATCTCTAACAGATTTTTACTGTTCTTATTTTGTGCTGTCTGATCTGGTTTTAATCGTATAATCGTTTAATCGTTATGTGCAGGGTGGCTAGCTCATCCTTTCTTCGTGATCAGCCAGCCACAATATTCTGCTGTAACTTTTTAGTCCAGTTATGTTCACTCTTTGCGTTTTCTGAGTGTCCTGAGCTCAATGTTCCTCATGATGGCTTACCCATTGTGCGTTTCTCTTTTGTGTGATTCAGTGCGCGTTTTTTCAGCTTACATTACACTGTATTGTCTTTGGTCGCTATAGGGGACTGACGACCGAGCCGTCTAATCCCCTATAAACAACAAAAACAAGCACATTCATTTGACATAATCGTATCTGGTATTATAACGGCCCAACATGGGGACGAATGCCTACCACTAGGTATTTTAATAAGACGTGGACTATGGATTAGTTAGTTGCAGCTGTGGATGTTCACAATCACTTGTCCACATTGGTAGTTTTGGTTACGTTTGTTGTTCTCAGTGGAGAAATTTGTTTCTGTATTACAGCTGCAATTTATAAAATTCATGGCCACTATATCCTGCAACTCTAGTACGAGGCGCGTCCAGAAAGTAAGTTGCGTTTCAATTTATCTCCGCTGCAGCGCTGCGATTGCAGTTCCGCACATGCGCTGAAGACTATGTGTATCAAGGAGAAGAACGTGCGCCGTTTGGAGATCGCTGTCAGTTACGTACGCTTTGTTGTGCTCGTTTGAAATGTCGGCGTTGATTGAAAATCCCGCTGCCTGTGAAATCAGGTCGGTGATTCGGTTTCTCAATGCGAGGAAAGTGAAACGGAGAGAAATTTAACGGCAAATTTGCAATGCTTACTAACCAAATGCGATTAGTGATTCGATGGTGAGATGGGTCCGACAGTTCAGTGGCGGGCGTAGTGATGAGCACGATGAAGAACTAAGTGGGCGTCCACCTTTGGTTACAGAACAACTGGCGATTGATGACAAGATCCAGGAAAACCGTAGGTTTACAATTAGTGCTCTCGCTATGGACTTCCCCCAAATTTCACGATCACTAATGCATGAAATTGTTACGAAACAACTGAAATTCCGTAAGCTTTGCTCACGTTGGGTACCAAAGATTCTCTCTGAGCAACACAAAACACAACGGATGGGTAGTGCACCTGAGTTTTTGACCCGTTGTACTAAAAGCGGCGAAGAATTTGAGACGGATAGTCACAGGAGATGAAACGTGGGTTTCTTACGACACTCCTGAGAGTAAGCGGCAATCAATGGAATGGCGGCACACTTCATCCCCACCACAGGTAAAGCCGAAGCAAATCATGACACCTCGGAAAATGATGTGCAAAGTGTTATGGGACTGGAAAGACATCCTACTCATTGACTTCTTACCGCGTGGTCAAACAGTCAAAGCAGATGCTTATTGCGAGACACTTCGGAAATTGCGCCGTGAAATTCAGAATAAGCGCCGGGGACTGCTGTCAAAAGGTGTTTTGCTTCACAACGCACGACCACACACTGCAAATGTGACGATAAACCACCTACAGGGATTTGGCTGGGACGTTTTTGACTATCCTCCGTACAGCCCAGACCTCGCTCCTAGCGATTTTCATCTGTTCTTACATGTCAAGTCTGTCCTTGGTGGTCATCATCGCTTCACCAATGACGACGAGCTGAAAGACAGTGTTTCCAACCGGTTGAAGACACAGGCGGCAGATTTCTATGAAGAAAGTACACAAAACCTGGCGCTACGCTATAACAAATGCCTGCAAAATTTCGGCAGTTATGTGGAAAAGTAGTTTAAGAGTTGTAGGATTTTGTGCAATAAAAATTTCTGATTTACCTGTGTACAATGTCATTTTATTACCAAACGGAACTTACTTTCTGGACGCGCCTCGTATTTTTCTTTGGGTACCGATAGAACTTCTGTTCCAAGGTCGATCAACTATGACCGATAACTTTTTAAATTTCTGCTGATATCTCAGTTGTAACGCCAACCGAAAGAGAACCAATGGAAATGACATGTAGAATTATATCTTCACTCCTGAAAATACCATCAGCGATCTGCCGCGCTACTCTGTTGTCCTCTCAATAGCAGCCGGCCGCGGTGGCCGAGGGGACTGAGGCGCTCCAATCACGGTCTGCACGGCCTCTACGGTCGGGCGTTCGAATCCCCCCTCCGGCATGGATATTTGTGCCGTCCTTAGTGTTAGCTAGTTCATAGGAAGTTTGTAAGTTTAGGGACTGATGACCCCGTAGTTAAGTCCCTTAAGCTCTACAAACATTTGAACATCTCAATAGCACGACCGAACCAGTGTGCCGAACTATTACGCGATCCCTCCGAACATTAACTGCAGTGTAACTCTTAGAAGTGTTCTAAACAGCCAGTTTTGTCTGCTCACTCAGCGAATAAAGGCTAGTTTACACGACGACAGTTTCATGAAACTTAGTTACTAGTCAGTGCTCTTGCACGTTAAGCGTGGACGTAACTCGTTGGCGAAACTCAACAGTTCCGGCAAGTTCCAACTTTGGCGAAACTGTTTGCGCGAGTTTTTAGGTTAGATGATAGTTCAACCACAGAAAAATACAACATTAGGCGAGGAACCGAATAAATTTTTCGGCTTTTGGACATATATGCGATGCATAGCTGCTTAAGGTATTTTAATGATATAAATTTCTGGAATAAGCAGTGCCGTGTTGTTGCTCTTGAAGCAATCATTTGTGAATTACGTTTTGATGGGTTAACAATGTTATTTGCAGACTAAAAGAATTTAAATTCGAAATACCTATACAAACGAACTCTGCAGAATGCAATCTAGTAAGACATCTGGGTCTGGATCAGCTCAAGTTTACAAGATCAGGATCCCGTGGTTTGAACTGATAGACTTTTTGTTTTAAAAAATGTACACAGAAGAAATGCCTAAACAAACCTATTGAGCTGAATTCTTTTATTTTAGAATATTTGTTTAAAACATGTTAGTTTTTACATTCACAATTCTTTGTAAATATTTATTTAAAATGTGACAGTTTTAAATTCACATTATTTTGTGAATACTTTTAAACGTGCTGATATTTCCACGATACAGACCTCTCTGCAAGAAAGTGGTTAGCTAACCACTCTCTTCATAATGCAGCCTGCTTTGAATAATTATCGTTGCCGGCATGCAACGTTACATAAACTAGTCCAGCAGTATTTGTATTTTTCCATATTCCTAGCTGGTAAACTACACAGACCGCATTCTCCTGGTTAACCACTTGTGGTTTTTCTAACACGATGCAGACAGTTCTGGTGATAATGCTTCACGCATTATAATGTCTTGTTTCCGTATTACATTGCTGATTCTATATGAACTGCTCTGATGATATTCTAAGATTACAATAACTTCTAGGGTCTTAAACGACAATTTCTTTCAGCAACGTTGCTGAGCAACCGTAATCGAACCCAAACTCGTGTTGGTTTTTTGTCTTGTGCAGCGATTTCACAAAGGCAAGCAACAGCTCCGACACAACTCGTACAGCTGCAAAAAATTTTATTTTACGACGACGGCAATCACAACTCAACGAAACTGAACTGTAGAGTTTCGGCGCCGTGTCGACATACACAAAACAAGTGGCTCGCAAATTGTCAGGCAACCAGTGTCGCAACACAGTGTTATAATCAGCCACAGTGTTATCGTGTAGACTAGCCTTAAGTGTTGTAGCCTGTCCCTAGCAAGTGTGCCTGTGTAACACCCACTAGACATCTGTCGATTTGCACTTGTGTGATGGTTACTTAATGTAGTGGCTACTGTCGATAATTTGCTTCCTGTCTTATAATTCATTTAATTCTATGTTTCGCATACACATTTTCCATTCGAATGTGTCAGTAACGTCCGACAATATTAACGAACTGCATCATCTCAATTATTATTGCTGTCTTCGTTCACTGAAACAATAAGAAACGTGGAAGGTAATATGTCGGTCACGAATAGCTTAAAACACTGCAAAGAACTTTGTATGACGGGCAACCACAGCTGAAATATTTATACATAATCAAGAAACTTTCACACAGTTAAAAATTAGGTGTTAAAATTGTAATAGTGTGAATGAAAGTCCTTGGTCCACTTGAGCTGTTATTTTATTGCAGTCGTGAAGACTCGCACAATCGGTTTCGCAACCTACAGTTGCATCTTCAGGCGCTTTTTTTTTAGAAGTTTCCAATAAGTCATTTGTGATGGATAACGGGGTTAATGGTGAGGTCCTACCGCAAGAACCTTCACTCTTTCGTCAAAAACATAAGAAGTCTACCATGCGGTTCTTGTCATTCTTGGTAAAACTATAGAAGTCGTCTTGCGTCACAGGCCAAACAATTTTTACTAAACTGATTGCCGACTTTTCCATACTTTTACCAAAAATGACAAGAACCGCACGGTAGACTTTTTATGTTTTTGACGAAAAGAGCGAAGGTGCTTGCGGTACGACCTTGGCATTAACCCCGTTAATGACTTAAATGGAAAACTTTTTAAAAAGCGCCTGAAGATGCAACTCAAGGTTAGGAAACCGGTTGTGTGGGTCTTCACGACTCCAATAAAGTAACAGCTCAAGTGGATAAAGGAGTTTCAGACTACTAAATTTTTAAACACCCAATTTTTAACTGTGTGAAAGTTTAATTATGTTAACACTGTGGCAAAACACATAGAATTTTCTAAAAGCAGTTTGCGAAGCCCCATTCACTTCGCACAGCAAGCGCACGTGTTGCTACAAATTACTGCGATACTGGAAGATAACTGTTTTCTCCTGACTTCGTATCAGATACACGTGTAATCTACAGTATTTACGACCGTTTCCCCTATCTATTCATACTTCCAAACAGGCAGCAAAACTCTGCCGTTGGGCATAGCGATTAGGCGAGGGGTCTCGCGAATTGTCACACTGTACATTTTGTGTCCCAGCCTCGTCGCTGCTTTTGTCTCGTTTCCGTCGTAGGTGTCGGTGGCAGAGTGGAATGAGACCGACACAGGAATAAAGATAGCACGCTGGTGCAGGTACGGAGGGGAGCAGCCAGAAACTAGAAACACTAGAGTAAATTAGAACGAGATACATATTGCACAGAATTTATACAATACTTAACATTTAGATCAATATGGCAGAATGCTGATACATAGTTGAGTTATAGGCCTGCCTAGTGCCTGTCTGATAGCAAAGTCTTCACTGGTGCCTATCTGATTCCGAAGGTCTTAACTGGTTCCTATCTCAGTCCCAAGTGAACGATGTCGTTCAGTGGTGGCCACGAGCTGAGTTGTAGCAGAGGGCGCTCGTGGCTGACGTCGTAAGAACGCCGCGCCGTGCGTGCATGGCGGCGCGCGGCGAAAGTAGGTGGCGCGCACTTTGTACTTGTGCGACACCACAGTACATGTTCATCTTTTCTCGTATTTCGTATTTTCTTCTCGGAAGTAATGATACTTCGCAGTTGTTGCACTTGTAGGGTTACGTATTTCTTTCCACATACGGCTAGTGGTCGGCTCGACGCAATGGATTGTCTGCTGTGAAGCTACCGAACAGGTATTTTAAAACCCTGTCAAAAAATGATCAGCCAACCGAATAGCCGGTAGAAAGTGCCTGGCTGCTATAACGTAACTAGCAGCCGCCCCCCCCCTCCCTTAGAGGACACGACACTGTTAGTACATGTCCGTTTTGTACAGATACGGATTTTTTTTTTTTTTTTTTTTTTTTTTTTTTTTTTTTTTTTTTTTTTTTTTAGAAAGTGACGGAGCACACTAGAATTGATTAAAACTGAAAATATGGATTTTTCTTTGAGACTGATAGTCTGGTTATACGAGTGACATTATGAAAGTAAGCTTCGTCGTTGTTTCCACACGGAAACTTTATTGCTGAAAACTAAGACTTCTTAAGTAATAAAAGAAGGCCAAATACCGACACTACAGTTCAGTTGTCAAACCTGAATGTTTATAAGCATCTGAGACAATAGCCAGGAAGGGACTTCCACGCTTAGAAAAGAAAGGAAATTCCTAAAAGATTCTGGGGCCCAGAAAAATATCAAATTAATTTGCGTTCCTCCTAAGATCAAATCAACAACTTTATCAACAATTTGAAAATATCACCACCAAAATGAAGACTATCTTTCTATGGACATATTAAGAGAATGAAATCAGAGAGGTTCGCCAACTCTCTGCGAAAAGCAATATATATATATATATATATATATATATATATATATATATATATATATATATATATATATATATATATATGTCATATATAAGGAATAATGTCTCTTCCAAAAGAATTCAAAATAAGAGGTTATGTGGCTTAAAATTACAAAAGATCTATGTTCTGTTCACATGAAGAAATAACATGGTATTGTACAGCCATGGTGTGTATGAAACGAGGGCAGTCTCTCTGCCTCTAAGTATTATTTCTGAATTACTGGTGCCTTTGAGGATTCATTGCCACTTACGGATGAAAAGAAGGAAGATCTTCTGCACATGTGCAACTACATCCTAGATGCTCAGCACCGTCAGTTATACTTGAATTTGTAGACTTACAACTAGCAGTCGACAGACAGCATTAGAGTTTAATAATGTGATGTTTTTCAACGTGATTTCCGCATACCAACGTCACTTCAAAATAAGTTAAATGAGACCTGCAAACCATAACATTGTAAAATCATGCTTAAAATGAAGTTTCAAATCACATCTATATTTTGAAATATTTTGTGACAGTATTTTGTTGAAATCTTCATTCACATTATTTTCTTTATTATTCTAATATTACTTTCTTTAATTTGAATACTAAGTGCATGTACAGTATGTCTGTCACATGTAAGAAATACTTAAAAATACATTGATCATACATCCTTTTCCCATTGTATCACTTCCAATTGTTATTTGTACATCCTTAAGTTGAAACAATAAGCTATTGCTCTTAATAGCTGAACACATTTGTACACTTGCATAGGCGAGTTCCAATAGTGTATATCACAAATAATTTTCCTGTCTCCAGGAAACTTACTGATTTGCTAGTCACATCCTTATTCCAGGGAGGTATTAAATAATTTTCGCCAAATATCTTTGAAACGATGCGAGTTGTGGAAATAACATTATAGAGCAAAGTTGTGGAGAATTTTCTCGTCTGCAAATATACTTATTCAATTTTCATTTCAGATGAACGGTCAAGGTGTTCCTTGCAATTAAATTTCCTGCTTTCAAAAGGCCATCACAAACGGCCTATTTTTAGTATTACTAACCTATTTTGGTCCGAAATATTTGAAAGAGATTCTGTTCGCTGGTGGCCAACAAGTCTGTAAAATTTGGTGCAGATCGGTCGAACGGTGCGTCCTAAAATTTGGTTGGTGATAAATCGCCAATATTTTTGCAAATATCTCTGAAAACATGGGATACATCAAAATACATGACAGAGCAAAGTTGTAGAGAATTTTCTCTTCTACAAATTAGTTTATTTTTCGAATCAGATGAGCAGTTACACCGTCATTTTCATTTAAATTTCGAGCTTTCAAAGCCCCACTTCTAGCGTTCCTGCTGTAACCTAAAGTGGGCCAATTTGCTACATCGTCACTCTCCACTTAAAATCCCTTTAGAAATGTTGGTATTCCTTCAGACATCTACGAAAAGATGCTCAGTTCTAGCACGGACATGAACGAGTTTCTTCCTAGTGTAAGGATGCAGTCAAAAATGACGTTAGACCAGATGTGAAAATGTAACTCCCAATTCTAGTATTGCGCGGTAAGACTAGAAAATCAATGAAAACGATAAAGTGAAAAATCATTAGAATGGATGAGATTCAGTTATGACATATGGTGGTTTGATTAAAGGAAATTTCTTTTGTATCAACATTTGAATCTTCAAACCATGTAAGCAGAAAAAGTACATTAACAATGCTTTTTCTTGTACCAAACAAAGTATATTTGAACTGCTCCAAGAATTTCATCAGCCGAAAAGAGATCGGAAACCTGTGATACTAAGGATCATAGTCACTCTTGCTGTAGGATTCACTCTGTATAGAATAACTGGCTGATGAGCGTGGTGGGAAATACGTTCGGCCGTATTTACCAATTCTCCCCCCTCCCCCCCCCCCCCCAGAAAGATTGTTCCATTGGAACCAATGTTGTGTGAGCTAGGCATCCAAGACAGAAGCATAAACGCAGCCGTAGGCTACATAAAGAGGAATATGTAGCCAAACTGGTTCATACTCCCTCCAACAGAGGGGACCGATGATTGGATTTCCAATAATTTCACACCAGACATTGACTTACCACATGTGTTGGTTGTCCACCTCCATCACACTCATAGGATTCGTGAGACCAATAACAGAAATTTCTATTTATTTACCTCATTGTTTTTAAATGTTCACTCATACTAAAACAAAATTTGCCTATGAAAATAGCGGGATTGCCTTCGAACCCAATTGAAAAATACTAGTTTTTCTGATTTTCGTGACTTAAAGCTAGGTGAAGCTGCATTCGATAATCACGAAATTTAAATTCGTGCAAAATTCGGTTGCACGTGATTTTCAATACACTAGTCTTCTGCGTCTCACTATCGTTGGGGGGGGGGGGGGGGTTATATACAGGGCGTCCCACTCAACTGTTTCACCACAGATATCTCTGAAACTAAGGGATATTGGAAAAACCACTTATGAAAGTAGGTACTATGTGACACTATAAAACGTGAAGAAATATTATTTCTTACGCAATGAATAGCATGAAAAATCACAAAGAATGGTGTCGGTTGCACGGCGATGCGTAAACTACATTCGGAGGAATTGCGAAGTGAAGTTGACGTTTGAAACATGAGGCGCGTTGCTAGCTCGTGTCCGAGGCTCAACGGTAAATCTCGCTTAAGCCTAGGACACGCGCTAGGAGCGCGCCTCATGTGTTTCAAACGTGTCAACTTCGCTTCGCAATTCCTCCGAATGTAATTGACGCATCGCCATGCAACCGACGCCATTCTTTTTTAAATTTTTCATGCTATCGACTGCTTACGGAATAATTTGGGGTATTCATATAAAGTATGGGTTGAAAATATTTCTTCGTTTTACAGTGTCTGATAGTACCTACTTTCATAAGCCCCTGCCATACGTTCATGACCGTAAGTGGTTTTCAATATCTCTTGTAGTTTGAGATATCTGGGGTGAAACAGTTCAGTGGGACACCCTCCAGCCGTTTGTAAGCTCTGTCAATAAAAGTTTCATTGTCAGCCCATCTCCCGAGTTGAGTACTGAGCTCACAGCTCACATGCCGGCCGAAGAGGCCGAGGGTGACTGAGGCGCGCCAGTCACGGTCTGCACGACCACACTACGGTCGGGGGGTTCGAATCCCCCCTCGGGCATAGATATTTGTGCCGTCCTTAGTAGTAGCTAGTTCATAAGTAGTTCGTAAGTTTGGAGACCCCATAGTTAAGTCCCATAAGCTATACAAACAGTTGAACAGCCCACATGGAACGAACTAGTGTACCTATCCTGACGTATACGAAGTCTACATCTACATGGGATACTCTGCAACTCACATTTAAGTGCCTGGCAGAGGGTTCATCGAACCACAATTATACTATTTATCTCCCATTCAATTCTCGAATAGCGCGCAGGAAAAAAATACATTTGAATCTCTCCATTCAAGCTCTAATTTCTCGTATTTTATTCTTCTGATCTTTTCTACCTATGTAAGTGGGAGTCAACAATATATTTTCGCATTCGGAGGAGAATGTTGGCGATTGGAGTTTCGCAAGTAGCCCACGCCGCAGCTATAAGCGCCGTTGTTGTAATTATTCGCATCCCAGATCCTGTATCATTTCCGCAACGCTGTTCCCCCTGTATCGTGACAATACGAAACGAGCTGCCCTTCTTTGGACTCTGTCCTCCATCAAACCCACCTGATAACGATCCCACACTGGGCTGCAATACTCCAAAAATGGAGGGACAAGCATAGAGTATGCCGTTTCTTTTGTAGTTCTGTTGCATCTTTTCAGGGTTCTGCCAATAAAACGCAGACTCTGGTTCGCCTTTCCCACGATATTATCATCTACGTGTTCTTTCCAATTTAAGTCTGAAGTAATAGTAATTCCTAGGTGTTTTGTGGAGTTTACGGCCTTAACATTTGATTTATCTTGTGAACAAAGTTTAACGGATTTCTTTTCGTATTTATGTGGATGACTTCACACTTCTCATTATTTACAGTCAATTGCCAATTTTTACACCATACTGATATCTTTTCAGATCCTTCTGCAGTTGGTTTTGATCTTAAGATGATTTTACTAGATGGTAAATGACGGCGTCATCTGCAAACAACGTAAGAGATCTACTTAGATTTTCCCCTAAATCGTTTATGTAAATAAGGAACAGCGGAGGACCAATAACACTACCCCATTGAACGCCCGATATCACATCTGTTTTAGTCGATGCCTTACCATCGATTACTACGAACTGTGCCCTCTGACAGGATATCCCCTATCCAATCACAAATTTGGGGCGATATACCATAACTACGCAATTTGATTAAACGCCGTTTGTGAGGTACGGTGTCAAAAGCCTTCTGGAGATCAAGAAATACGGAATAGAGTTGCGAACCCTTGTCAATAGCACCCATCACTTCGTGTGAATAAAGAGCTAGTTGTTTCGCATGAACGATATTTTCTAAATCCGTGTTGACCTTGGGTCAATAGATCGTTCTTTTCGAGATAATTCATAATATTTGAATACAGGATATGTTCCAAAACCCTGCTGCAAATTGACGTCAATGAAATAGGCCTGTAGTTTAGTGGGTTACTCATACTGCCTTTCTTGAATATAGGTGTGACCTGGGCAACTTTCCAATCTTTTGGTACAGACCCTCCTACGAGAGAGCGGTTGTATATGTTAAGGAGCTATCGCTTCAGCATAATCAGAAATCTAATGGGTATACAATCCGGGCCAGAAGACTTGTTCTTGTTAAGTGATTTTAGTTACTGTGTTACTCCTATATCTACTTCTACGTTACTCATTACGGCATCTGTTCGTAATTCGAAATCTGGAATATTGGTTTCGTCTTCTTTGGTCAATGAGTTTCTAAAAGCTATGTTCAGTAACTCTGCTTTAGTAGCGCTGTCATCGGCAGGATCACCATTACTATCAAGTAGTGAAGGTATTGTGTGTAGAACATTCGTCATTTGGGGTCAAAACCATGAAATAGTGCCAACCACGTTACATTATTGTATTGCTGTCGGCCTTAAGATGGTCTCACAAGCAGACTGAAACCGATTGCCTAAGAACAAAACAATTCTTTTGCGATACTGTTTTTAAAAATATAAAAAATTGTAACTAAATGTAGTTGTTTCTGCAACACCGGTGTTTACCTGTGCGCAGAGCTCCGGCTGCGGCATGTCGTCGGCCCGCTACGCCATCCGGGTGCTGAGGGAGAGCGACGGTCCCCGTCTGGTGGAGTTCCTGCGCCGCTTCTTCCTGAGGGACGAACCGCTGAACGCGATCGCGGGCGTCATGGCCGGCGGGCGGGGCTCCTGTCCAGAGCAGGAGGCGTTCCTGCTGGCCGCCCTGCATCACGGTACGCTATGCAGCAGGCGGCCACTGTTATGAAACTAGCTGACAAGCCTGCTGTCGTGTGCCAACTTAACGTATATTTCCGCAGATAAGACAGACTGAATCATTAAAAGGCCCAAAACCTGAGGTTGAGATGACAGCCCATCTCATCTTTATTATCGATGTTTATTGTTGACCTATTGTCTTAATGAGTCCTGTACATACCATTTTCTATTGCTGCCGGGAATACGATGCAGGGAAGATTTTTGCTACGGTGAGATGCAGAGCTGACTTGCGTCTGAGGGGGCCAATTCCTTCCTACCTGCGCCTTGAGGCGCCGTAGGAGGCCGGGCGCGCTGGCCTTGGGTGGCACACTGGCAGGGCACCAGGTTGTAAAAATGTAGCCTTGTCACAGAAGCAGCCACCCCTAAACCACTGTCCTACGCTCCCCACGTAGTTCCGTAAGATGCTAGCAGGTGTCAGGCGGTTCCCTGGCTTAGTACCGGTAGACCACACTAGAGGCGCTTCTGAGGGTAGCGTGGAGGGGAGGCTGAGGGGAGAGCTCGTGCCGCCTGCCATGAGGCCACGGCAGTCTGCTGTGCCGGCGTTTGAGGGGAGGTGGTGCTGATAGGCGCTACCTGCCGCCTGCTCTGTCCAGTTTAAAGGGCTGCTTCTGATCGCAGCGCCATCGTGCGACATCTTACGGAACTGCTTGTCTGTGGAAGAAGATAGCAGAGCACACAGCTGTGGCTGAGGATCCGAAAGGGAAAGCGACGGAATGTTGCTAGAGGCTAGGCAGCCGCTACCACGGGCGATGGTTAGAGCCGTGTAGTGAGAATCACGCCAAAAGTTTGTGTGGAAGGGATGCCGTCTTTGATTGGCTGATGTTCAAAGCGCCAGTTTTTTCGAAATAAGCGGGTGTCTTGAGAGATTTTACTGGCTGGAGTTCGAGAACTCTACTCTGATTGGCTTTACGTAAAAACGGCGTTTCTCACTGGCGTCTTCCGCAGAGACGCGGGGATAGAAGGGGACTTCGTGTTTCGTAGCGTCTGGTGGCGTCCTGTCCTCCCAGTGTGCAGACTTGGAGATTTTGCTTATTGAGCCGATACTTGGACAAGTGAACTTGTATAAGTTTCAGTGTACTCTCTGAGATTTATACTTGAGCTGATTGTTCTTGTTTTCGGGTTGAATAAGATCAGCCAGCCAATACTAGTGCACCGAGGCACTAGTTGCGATATACTCAACTTCTGGAGTCATTTAGACCTTCAGTACTCGTGCGTACTTGTCTACACTCACAGAAGTGTTCTTGACTTGGCAGAATTGTTTGAGATCGTAGGCACTGTGTACTGCCGAGCACACAGAGGCTGATAGCAGGGAGTACAGCCTCCGAGCGACGGAACGAGTTTTTATTTCGTGGTCGCGCAAATTTTCAGCTCACAGTCGCCCTGCCCCCACGCCACTGCAGCGCAGCACCTTCACCCGCAAGTCGTCAGTTTGGTAATGTATGGCAAAGCGCTCGCCAGCAACAAATAGTCGATACATCAGGTTCTGCCTTATAGTGAGGATTGTGTAGTTAGGAAAGTCAACCCTGCACTGGTATTCCGACTCAATTATCCCGCTAAGAACATTATTTCACGAGAAGGGTTTCTGACTTGCCAGTCGTTACTAATTTCCAGTTTCGTAATAATTTGAGTAACTTCATATGCATTAGATTGTCCTTTCTTATTTGGTTATAAATGTATTCTCGTTTATGATTTTAGTATTGCATTTCTCATTGTGTGTTTTATCCTGCTTAAAAAGGTGTAATAAATATTGCTGGATTTGAAAGATGTTTCTTCAACATTAGTCGTCAGGTCCCAGTTAGTTCGTTGGATTTTTCGTGGGGACAAATTATTAATTATATTTTATGCCACTTGCAGTAAGTGGAAGAGTCTCATTACAATTAGAACTGAAACAGGGCAAATCATGCAAATTATTTGATGTGATGTTAAATATCAGTAAATAATAGGGGTCAGCCGCTCCTGTCTTCCTATTGTATTAACCTTGCCCAGGCGGCAAATTTTATTATCGGCGCACGTTACGTCGCGTCGTAGCAAAATCAGTTGGCATTACGAACACGACTAACAAGAAAAGTAAAGAAACCTGTATTCTTTAAATTACGTAAAAGGGGTTGGCGAGCAACACTATAACAGGCGGATATATACCTCTTATTCTCTGTTAAATATTTTTCCTTTTAAACTGAAGTTACTATTGTAGTACATTAGTAGATAACTTCCGCCTATCATTATTTTTAAATTAAACTGTTAATGTTGAAATAAAATTACCTTATATTCATAAACTTTCTATTTTATTATTACTGTTTTAACAGAATTCTCGCGAGTCTTCATAGCTCGCACAATGGGGTCCGACAATAGTTTGAACCTACAATTACTAAAGAATTACTGAAAATAAACATTTATGAAAAATGGATATTTAGGTATGAAATAACATTCAACACCAGTTTTGTGAATTCTGAATTTTAGTATTTTATTAAAAAAATAAATAAATTTTGCTCACTACAATACTCTCATTGAGAGCAGCCAACAAAATACGTCCGATCTCATCCACGACCAAACAAAAAGAACTGATTTTCATTGCTCATCGTTCTCATTCCTTGCCAGGAAAAGATAATAGAAAGGTCAGAAATGAGAAACGAGAAAGATAGCGGAACAAAGAGTAAAACCAGTGTCTATGGCTTACATATGTAATCGGCGATGTATTATATAATGGATTCTGATATTTCGCTGGGCTACTAAATTTCCATGTCCCAAACAAAGACGAAGTCATAAGGATCAAGGCGATTGTGATCTTCTTAATCATTCATTGTTTCACATTATCAGGTCTTTAAATTGGAGTATTCTATTACGTCCTTCAGATGGGAAACATATTACATAAAATAATTGGTGCAATGAATGTGAAATGTTTCAACAAACCTAAACATTATTTTCCCGCTTTAAAACGTGCATAGGTTTAAAAAAGTGTTGATTGTTGTCGTTATTTCATAGTACTAGCTACAAACAGGTAAATAATACTAATACGCAAACTTTGTCAACCACAAGTGTATTTGAATTATTTCGTAAATGTCCACCCCAACTTGGTTCCAATGTTTACAAATCGCCCCTCAGGGGCTCAGCATTAATTTGCTGAGTACGGGCTTGGCGAACCCGGGGTCCTGAGCTGTGGGCTGTGTCGCGCCAACAGTCCGCTACACCGTAAGCTCTGTGCGTGCTTCAACGACCATCGTTCGGCGCGACGGTGGAACGTTGTACGTTTCAGAGTCCGGGGATCTTGGCTTAATCGCCTGGGTCGTGAGGATGGTACAAACCTCTATAAAAAAAAACCTCAATCTCAAGGTGTGCTACGTGCCGAGGAGATGCATGGCTGTTGAGGTTGAACAGCCGCTAGCGAGCAACCTCTGAGGAACCTGCCGCACCTCAGTTGTACAAGGCTTACCCAGGCAAGCGGGGCTCTGCCTGGGTGGACCTTTAGTTCCCTAGCTGCTCGTGGGACGAACATAAAACGAGCAATTAATAGCGTCGCCACACGCAAACCTGGCGTCTCTAAGCGTGGTAAAAGGGACTACAATGCTGCAGATTATGATCCCCAAACGTTTCCTTCTCTGGCTACACCTTGGGAAGAACGTCAGGGAAGACAGAAGGGTGAGGCTTATGCCCCTAAGTATCTGGTCTGTAGCCGTAGTGATGGGAAATCTTTTAAGAATACTAAACCACTATTTTTTTTGTTGAGAACCTTGAGGACAAGTATGGAGAGGTGGAAGGCATGTCGAAGATGCGGTCGGGGTCAGTACTAATAACGACGTCATCCCCAGCTCAATCACGGGCACTGCTTGCCTGTGACAAGCTGGGTGATGTTTCCGTTACCATTACGCCACACAAGACCCTAAATATGGTGCAGGGTATCATCTTTCACAAAGACCTCTTGCTGCAGTCAGATGACGAATTGCGTGCCAATCTATAACGGCGGGGAGTACATTTTATTCGGCGAGTCCATAGGGGTCCGAAGGACAATAGGGTCGCCACCGGTGCCTTCATCTTGGCTTTTGAGGGTGATTCATTGCCCGAGAAGGTCAAGGTGATGGTTTACCGGATCGACGTAAAGCCCTACGTTCCTCCCCCTATGCGCTGTTTTAAATGCTGGAAGTTTGGCCATATGAGCTCCCGATGTGATGCCAACCCAACATGTCGGGAGTGTGGACGTGCAGTTCATCCGAACGTCCCTTGCACGCCGCCTCCAGTATGTGTCAACTGCGGCCAGAATCACTCCCCTTGCTCGCCTATGTGTACAGTTCTGCAGCAAGAGAGGAAAATCATGGAATACAAGACCAGAGATCGACTGACTTACTCAGAGGCCAAACGGAAATATCAGAAGCTCCATCCTGTCCACCTGGTAACTACCTATGCCGCGGCAGCCTCATCGTCCTCGTCCACTGTGCCTGCTGTTCCACCTGTTCCGTCAACTATAGCGCGCCCCCAGGCCCAATCGACTGACCCAGCCCCCCTACCAGCAGGGGGCACCTCATCTTCGGTGGCTCCCACTCTTTTCACAGTGGGAGCATCACCTGCTACAACACCGGGGACTCCAGTCCCCACCTCTAAGCCAGGGAAGGAGAAGCCTTCTCCGGCCCCTCTCGCTCGGAAGGGGTCCTTAGAGACAACCCCTTCTGCGGCTTCCCAGAGTGCTCCGGAGAATCCTGGCCGCAGTCTTCAGGATCTCCAACCTGCCGGTCGAAGAGCTTCCTGCTCTTCCTCCGTCCCGGATGCCACTTCTGGGAAGCCCCCTCGGCCCTGCAAACCAAAGGGCCAGCGAGAGGACAAGAAGAAGAGACATAAGAAGAAAGAATGTTCAGTGGCTTCAAAGCCACAACCACCCACATCCTCTTCTTCGGAGGATGAAGTCGAGATCCTCACATCTCCTGAGGATCTTGCAATTACCGATTCTCCAGAAAATAAGATCTCTGGTCCTGTGGATTCCAAGCACATGGTAGCAGACGATCCGATGGAGTGATCTGCTTTTTATTCGTCATGGCGGTACAGCCAGAAGGCAACATCATCCAGTGGAATTGTAGCGGCTTTTTCCATCACCTGCCTGAGCTACGACAACTTCTCAGCCAAACACCTGCCTTTTGTATCGCTCTTCAAGAGACCTGGCTCCCAGCGATGTGGTCCCCTGCCCTTCGAGGCTACAGGGGCTATTTTAAAAATCGGCCTATGTATGACAGAGTTTCTGGTGGAGTTTGCATCTATGTTCTAGCCACTGTCCCGAGCGCTGCCGTGCCTCTTCAAACGCCCCTAGAGGCGGTTGCTGTTCGGCTCCGGGCAGTGCAAGATGTTACAATCTGTTCAATCTATCTCCCACCAGATGAGGCTGTCTCTCCTGTGGACCTCGCTGCCTTGGTCGCCCAACTTCCCCCACCCTTCCTTCTTTTGGGGGATTTCAATGCCCACCACACTTTGTGGGGTGGCATGCAGACCTTGGCACGGGGTAGGGATGTTGAGACACTACTGAACCAGCTGAACATCTGCCTCCTGAACACTGGTGCTGCTACGCACCTTAGCGTGGCACACAGTACATTCTCCGCCATAGACCTGTCTGTCTGTAGCCCAAGCCTACTTCCACACTTCACTTGGAGGGTCCACGACGACCTGTGTGGCAGCGACCATTTTCCTATCTTCCTGTCGCTCCCACAGTGTCCACCTGCTGACCGTCTGCCACGCTGGTCCCTCCGTAGGGCCGACTGGCCAGCATATTCCATAGCCGCTGTGCTTCCCTCTCCTCTTCTGGCTGATATCGATACCGCTGTCCAGCAGGTCACACGTGCCATCATTTCTGCTGCCGAGAACACCGTACCCGTCTCACTTGGATCACTCCACTGTAAGTCAGTGCCCTGGTGGACGCCGGAGATAGCTGAGGCTATCCGGGAACGTCGGCGAGCACTACAGCGCCACCGACGCCACCCTTGTGTTGAACATCTTGTTGCCTTCAAGCGTCTCCGTGCACGGGCGCGGCGATTGATCCAGCAAAGCAAGAGGGCGTCTTGGGAGCGCTATGTCGCCTCCATTGGCCCCCGAGCATCGCCTTCATGGGTATGGTCGCAAGTTCGACGCCTCTTTCGCCACCGCCCACCAGTAGGAATTCCGTGCCTCAGGATTCAGGGTACAATTTGCACTGACCCTCACACAATAGCAGAACATTTGGCACACCAATATGCTCGCACCTCAGCGACCGCTGCATATGATGCGGATTTCTCGCCCTTAAGGAGCGCACAGAGCGAAAGCAGATATCCTTTCGAACGCGACGCCAGGAAATCTACAACATCCCTTTCACCGAATGGGAGTTCGAAAGCGCACTTGCCGCATGCCCTGCCACGTCCCTTGGACCCGACCGCATTCATAGTCAGTTCCTCCGACATCTGTCAGCAGACTCTAAACGCCAACTTCTCTCCTTGCTGAATCGTCTCTGGGCTGAAGGCGTCTTCCCGTCCCAATGGCGGGATAGCATCATCATCCCAGTGATGAAGCCTGGGGCTGATCCACAGGTGGCTGATAGTTACCGCCCAATCAGCCTCACCAACGTTCTGTGTAAACTCCTCGAACGGATGGTGAGTCGGAGGCTTATGTGGATCCTTGAGGACCGGGGACTCCTGGCCCCACAACAGAGTGGGTTCCGTCCTGGCCGCTCCACTATCGATAATCTCGTGTCACTGGAGTCGGCCATCCGTACAGCCTTTACACGCCGCGAACATCTGGTTGCTGTATTCTTTGACCTGCGAAAAGCGTACGACACCACCTGGCGCCACCACATACTGTCTACGCTGTATGACTGGGGCTTACGCGGTCCGCTTCCTGTATTCATACAGAATTTTCTCGCGCAACGGTCTTTTCGTGTTCGTATTGGTTCCTGTTTCAGCTCCCCTCACTATCAAGAAAACGGTGTCCCACAGGGATCCGTTCTAAGCGTCCCTTTATTTTTGGTCGCTATCAATGGTCTTGCTACTGCTGTGGGGTCATCGGTTTACACCTCGTTGTATGCCGATGACTTCTGCATGTATTTCAGCTCCACTAGCATCGGCGTTGCTGAACGGCGGTTGCAGATAGCTATTCGAAAGGCGCAGTCGTGGGCGTTTACTCATGGTTTTAAATTTTCCGCTACGAAAACCCGGGTGATGCATTTCTGTCGGCGTCGGGCGGTCCATCCTGACCCCGAACTGTATCTCGCTGATGACCTGCTGCGTTTCTTAGGTATGTTATTCGACAACCGTCTCACCTGGGTGCCACACCTTCACCAGCTCAAACAAAAGTGCTGGTGACACCTTAATATTCTACGTTGTCTAAGCCATACTGTTTGGGGAGCGTCACGCCCAACGCTCCTGCAACTTTATAAGGCGCTCATCCAGTCGCGTCTAGACTATGGGTGCGTAGTATACGATTCGGCTGCACCTTCAGCACTGCAAACATTAGACCCAGTCTTGCATTCTGGAGTTCGTTTGGCGACAGGGGCTTTCCGCACGAGCCCTGTGACAAGCCTACTAGTTGAAGCTGGGGTCCTTCCTCTGCGGTTCCGCCGGCAGCACCTGCTGGCTTCGTACGTTGCCCATGTTAAGGCCTTGCCACACCATCCGAACCACCGGCTTCTTTTTCCAAGCGCTGCACTCCCTATCCCTCCAAGACGACCTCGGTCGGGTTACCCATTATCAGTCCGCGTTCGTTCTCTACTTTCGTCCCTCGAATACCAACCACTCTGTGCCACTTTCCACTATTCCTTTCAAATCCCTCCTTGGTCCATTCCTCGTTTGCAGCTTTGTCTGGATCTGGCCAATAGATCAAAGGACTCCGTTTCTCCAATGCAACTCCGACACCAGTTCCTGGATCTCTTCAACTCTTTCAGTGGAGCTGAAGCCATCTATACCGATGGGTCCCTAGCTGATGGTCGTGCTGGGTATGCGTGTCTCCATGGTGACCATGTCGAACAACATTCATTGCCCCATGAAAGTAGTGTCTTCACTGCAGAGCTGGTCGCTATCCTCAAGGCTCTAGAACACCTCCGAGCCCGCCCCAGGGGGTCATTTGTCATCTGTAGTGACTCCCTGAGTGGCTTGCAGGCACTCGACCAGTTCTTCCCTCGTCACCCGTTAGTGCAGTCCATTCAAGACACTACTTACTCTCTTGGCAAATCTGGCCGATGTGTGGTCTTCCTATGGACCCCTGGCCATGTCGGCATTTTGGGGAATGAACGTGTTGACCGGTTGGCCAAACAGGCCACCACTGCGTCACCCTTCACCATTGGCGTCATGGAATCAGACCTCAGGACATCATTGCATAAGAAGGTGCGCGATGCTTGGAGTACCGAATGGTCTACCACGAGTGCAACAAACAAGCTCCGAGCAGTGAAGCTATCCACAACCCTGTGGAAGTCTTCACTGCGGCCGATCCGCCGAGAGGCGGTTGTCCTCTGCCGCCTCCGTATTGGGCACACGTGGTTGACCCATGGGTATCTCCTTCGCCGTGAGTCCCCGCCCGTGTGTCGGTGTGGTGTCGCAATGACAGTGGCCCATCTCTTGATGGACTGTCCGCTTTTAGCCAATCTGCGGCATTCTTTTAATCTCCCAGACGCACTACCCTTAGTTTTAGGTGACGATGCCTCTATGGCTAACAAAGTTTTACGTTTTATCCGCGCTTCTGGTTTTTATGCATCTATCTAACCGTGGGTGCTGAGGCCTGATATCTTAGGCCACCAGCAACCCAGCTTTTTACCTTTTCACGTCCTTAGGAGTTCTTATTGTGTGCAGTGTGGCTGGCTCATCCTGTTTTTTCTTTGTGATCAGCCAGCCAAGGTACCTTGCTATCCAGTTTTATTCGTGACTTTCTTTTACTAATTCTGTGTGTCTTCGTTTTGTATTGTCAGTGGCTTGTCCATTCTTAACCTGCCCTTTTATGCGATGTCACTTTCAGGGCATTGTTTTATCTTTATTGACAGTTGACTCTCAGCTAGGAACAGGGGACTGATAACCTAGCTGTTTAGTCCCCTCAAAACAACCAACAACAACAACATTTACAAATCGTTTTTCTCTGTAATGGTCAAAAAGACATTCACCGTTTCTCCCCCCCCCCCCCATGTCTTCAAATGGTAAACAAGGAAATTAACACACCTTACTACAGAGTCAACACAACCAAAGATGACCAAACATCAAAAATATCTATAGTGACTGTTAATCAGCAGGTGAGGCAGCATTAATTCTGTTTTTGACGAGACAGTGCCGGATTCCAAGCAGAATTTAAACAAAAACCACCATCTCTGTTTATAAGGTCGCTTGCTAGTTTAATTTCAACAGCTTCCTTACTAACACCATCCCAATAGGTGGAAGTGCATGCCAGAATCTCCGTATTATTGTATTCCATAGGATGACCGGTGCCAAGACAGTGTTCTGCAACAGCGGATTTGTTTGGCTGTTGTAAGCGCGTGTAACGTTTGTGTTCAATACACCGGTCTTCCACAGTCCTGATTGACCAATATGACATGCCAAAACTACAAGGAATTAGACACCTGCCTTACGCAATCCACGATCATCTTTTACGGACCCCAACAGTGCCTTTCGTAGGTGTTCGGAAAACACATTTCACATATTTCCGCAAAATACGACAATTTTGTTGGAAATGCTTCCTGTGTAAGGCAAAAAGGCCATCACTCTCCCGTTGCACAGTAGGCTGATAGTGCAACGCACGTTTTATCTGCCTCACTGTAAGTGCGTGGCGAGCACGGGGCCCCGAGCTAATGCAGTCTTCCTTCCTTCCTTCCTTCCTTCCTTCCTTCCTTCCCGGACTGCATTTCCTTTCCCCCTTCCCTCCCCTTTTTTCCTATCCTCACTCCTTCCCCTCACTGGGGGATTGATAACCTCAGTAGTTTAGTCCCCCTATCCCAACCAAACAATCCAACCCAACCTCTCACTATAACCATTCTCACGAAAAGTGACCTCGTGGTGACAAACTTTCAGGGTCTGAAATAACTTGGGTCCTGTGAACCAAAGTACGAAGTACTCCTTCACGCTGAGCTGGACGGTGACAACTATCAGCTCGCATATACAAATCTGTGTAAGTAGGCTTCGTATAAACAGCATGTCCCCATATACCATCAACCTTCCTTCTGACCAACACATCAAGGAAAGGAAGACAGCCATTCTTCTCCACATTCGTAGTGAACTTAATATCTAGATGGATTGAATTTAGGTGTTCCAAACAATGTGTCGTCAACATACCTGAAGAAAGAAAAAACGCAGGTTTCAGCGTCGATTACTCATATATTGACCAATCAGGACTGTGGAAGACCGATGTATTTAAAACGTTACACACGCTTACAACAGCCAAACGTATCCTCTATTGCAGAACACTGTCTTGGCACCAGTCATCCATGGAATGCAACAACATTAAGATTCTATCATGTACGTTACCTTCCTTGTTCAGTCTTTGCTAACCGAGGTATTACATACACTTAAGCATTGCTTCCTTGAGTGCAGTTGTGCCTTGAGAATGGCTGGGTATCCTCTGTCGAAAATCGTCACTTGGCGACATCACCAGGCAGCATACCCGTAAGTTGTTTGAACGTTCATTGCAATCTAAAATCAGTGCATCTCCCCTCCCCCTTCTTCCTTTGTCCCACTCCTGTCCCCTTTTTGTGCATTTCTTTCCCTCTTTCTCTGCCAGTCACACGTGTCGTTCCATTGCCTTCTCCATGTGCGAAAAATAACTTCCCTTTCATAATGATAAGTCAGGTGCTGTGTTTCTATTCCAAGGTGCGTTCCACCCTTTACCGTGTGGAATATTCCTCATGCGATGATGTTCGTCTTGTTTTAACACTGGATGTACCGAATTTTTCTGTTCCTCTAATGGTACCATGTAGGTTAGTTTTGACCCACACTAGGAAACTACGATTTTAATGCTGATATTTGGATGGTGGTGTAGGTTTTTACATGTTGACATTAGGCCCTACATTTGAGGAGACTCTAATGTACAATAAAAATACTGTTCTCTAAATTAATAGTCAAATCAAAAGTAAATTTTAAGAAATGTTGTTTTCATTTTACGTTTCTTTACACTAATTGTATTCCCGAGAGATTTTAGACATACAGCCATTATACAAATGAATATATACCTGAAAATGGCAGGAATAAATAAATAACCGGGCAACGCCGGGTTTCCAGCTAGTATTAAATAAGATCAACATTTTCAGCTTCTTCAGTACTAAACATAGGCTCCAGCTAGATGCTTTCCGTAAGTCTTAAAACACGCCGTTCCGTTGTGTGGTGCCCGACTTTAACATTCAGCCCGCGGTGTAGTTGGCTTAATGTTTATGAATGTTAATTTGTGCTGTGTTTTAACTAAATTATTCCAAATTCAAAATTTCGACACAACAAATCCTCTGTCCAAATTCAATCGCGGAATCAATTGTAACAACTTACGGCATCATACGGAAGCAAGCGAGCAATCCTGACAGATTAAAATTGTGTGCCAGAATCGGGACTTGAACCTGAGACCTTTGCGTTTCGCGGGCAAGCACTCTACCGACTGAGATATCCCGACACGACTCACGATGGCGCCCCACAACTTTACTTCCGCCAGTACCTCGCCTCCTACTTTCAAAACATCACAGAGCGCTTGCCCGCGAAAGGCAGAGGTCCCATGTTTGAGTCCCGGTTCCGGCACACAATTTCAATCTGCCAGGAAGTTTCATATCAGCGCACACTCCGCTGCAGAGTGAAAGTTTCATTCCAGTACACCACGTGTTTGCCGGCAGGTCTGTCAGTGGAGGCGGTGGACGCGCAGAGCGGCCGGCTGCTGGGGGTGATGGTGAACGGCGTGCACCGGCCGGGGCTCGAACGGGAGGCCGCCAGGGCCGCAGAGCAGGTGCAAGACCCCGCCTTCAGGGAGATCCGCCGCTTCCTCACCATCGTCGATCTGCAGGTCAGAGCTCCTGAAGACACGATCTGACGCGTCCTCCATTTTCATTCCCTGCGAACACTAAAAAAGGCACGGCACCAAAAAAAAGCACTGCACTAAAAGAAGCACGGCCGCAACGGCTGTACCATAAGTAAAAAATTAGAGCAGAATAAAATTATATTCCGACCACGGATTCGAGTTGCCAGTGAAATCATGAACCCCCAGATACCAATAACAGACAGGACGGATCCTTAGCCAGCCGCGGTGGCCGAGGAGACTGAGGCGCTTCAGTCACGGTCTGCACGGCCACTACGGTCGGGGGTTCGAATCTCCCCTCGGGCATGGATATTTGTGCCGTCTGTATTCTTAGCTAGTTCATAAGTAGTTTGTAAGTTCAAGGGACTGATGACCCCGTAGTTAAGTCCCATAAACTATGCAAACATTTGAATTTTGAATTTCTTTCCGTAATCATGTGGTCGACTTCACACTTCCCATTATTTAGAGTCAATTGCCAATTTTTACACGATACTGATATTGTAAATACAATAAGCAGCTGATGGTTGAGAACACGCATTTTCTGAAATATGTGAATGTCTATTTCATGATAATATCATTGCATATTGCAGGTGGCTGAGAAACTGCGTGCGATGTTCCCCGGTGAAGATCTGACGCAGGTGGAGGTGCACGGGGGCTCGATTGACCCGGCGGTCAGACGCCAGGGCATCATCACGGCACTCATCCGGCACGCCAGGTCAGCAGCCAGCGCCCACTGGTAGCGACCGACCACCAGGCCACCCTCCAGACGGATGAGGGCCAACACACACACACACACACACACACACACACACACACACACACACACACACACACACACACACACACACACACACACCACACCACTCACCTGGCCATTGTCAGTGAAGCCTCGACTTCCCATTAAAGTACCGAGTGATCAAAAAGTCAGTATAAATTTATAAATTTTAATAAACCACGGAATAATGTATTCCAGCTGGAGTTCGGTTTCGCCGCCTGCTACAGCGGCTCGATTTTACCCTTCCTTCCACCTTTCGGTTGAGCGAAAGCCCATTGTCACCGTGGCATCAGGCCCAGGTTCACACTCACCTTGACCTTAGTTCGCTCTCCAAGGAGGGCACTCCGGATTTGGTATACCGCTCGAGGCTTGTCGAACTCCTTTCGCGCTTCGATAATGCCATATTTATTTACACTGATGGTTCCAAGAGCACTGCCGGTGTCGGATCTGCCTTCGTCGTAGAGGACAACCGTTACCTATGCAAGCTCCCTGACCGGTGCTCGAATTTCACGGCTGAGCTTTTTGCCCTCCACCAGGCCGTTTGTATACATGCCGCCACCGCCAACCTTTCTATGCCATATGTTCGGACACCCTTAGTGCCCTGCAGAGTCTTAAGGACCGTTTCTCAAACCATCCTCTCGTGTATCGTATCCAATGCTCCCTCCAGTTGCTAGCAGATGACAGCTGTCACGTTTCTTTCTGTGGGTCCCTGGCCACGTGGGTGTGCCCGGGAATGAGACCCCCGACATAGCAGCCAAGGCCGCAACTATTTTGCCTCGCGTGGCTACCTTTTGCGTCCCATCGGACGATGTTCAACGGGCTCTTCGCCGGAGTATCATGTCGTCGTGGCACAGTGCGTGGTTTTCACTGTACAACAATAAATTGAGAACTGTAAAACCGATCCCTCTGCCAGGCACTTAAATGTGATTTGCAGAGTATCCCATGTAGATGTAGATCCCGACCGCTTGGAGGATCACCTCACTCCCCTCTCGGCGAGAGGTCATCCTGGCCCGGTTGCGGATCGGTCACTGCCGTTTCAGCCACCGTCACTTGCTATCCGCCGATCCTCCACCGCTGTGCTCCTGCGGTGAACTGCTGACAGTGCGACATGTTTTACTGTCTTGTGTTAATTTTAATCATCTCCGTGTAGCCCTTCACTTTCCGTCTACTCTGGAGGAAATTTTAGCTTATGACACATGAGCAGCTGCTCGAGTTTTGCGTTTTATCAACTTGCCCAACTTATCGAAGGATATTTAACCCTTTAATTGTCTTTTATCTTTCGTTTTTAGCCTCTTTTTGATGTTCTGACAGTCACCAATTTTTTTTTGAGGTCTAGCGAATCTATGCTCTAGTCTAGGTGCTAATTACCGTAGAAGTTGTGCGCCCTAAAACCACAAAAAAGGAATAATGTAGATAGAGGTAAAAATTGACACGTTTGGAATGGCATGCCGCGGTGTAGTCGAGCGGTGTAAAGCGTCTCGCTGCGGAGCGCGCGGTTGCTCGCCGTGGAGGTTCGAATCCTCCCTGGGGCCTGGGTGTGTGTGTTGTCCTTAGGTTAGTTTACCTAGGTTTAAGCAGTTTGTAAGCTACGGACTGATGACCACGCACTTTGGTCCGATAGATTTAAAAACACTTGAATATGTTAATGACATGTGGTTTTATTAGAACCGAACATTGTGGTGGAACGGTGACAGGATAACTGCGATGGTTAATACAGTTAGACATGTTCATCTTTAGTCGCTAATCATGGGAGTATTTTGATACTAGAAAGGTTTTATCAGTTGCTAAGGACGTTGTTAATTATTTACAGTCCCCTAGCAACATCGTCACAATCTAACCGTACAAAAATTTCAAGTCTTCGTCCGAAGTGTCCCGCATCACAACATAAATCAGGAAATATAGGATTAACTCCTTTAAATAGTTCACAAAGAATAAGGTTCTTGTACGAGCGGGACAAAAACTAGTCTGTGTGGCCGTTAATAAAATGTTATCTAATTCAAACACAGGCACTACTGTCTGCTGTCGCTAGCGTGTACTGGAAAAAATTAACATTCCACCGCCTGCTAAACACTGATATTCCAGATTCATACTCGATGCCAATATATCATCACGTTCGAAGATAGTAATAATTTCAATCAGAATTTAAATTGTTTTCTGAAATAAGTCGAAGTTCTTCACAAAAATCATATTACTCTCGCTAAAACATGTTGATTGTAAATAATTCTTTATAAATGCAAGATACTTTTCATTATTAACGAATATTTATTCTTCTTTATACTAATAGGTCAGTTTAGCAAGAGACCTGAATCTGTTCTGTTTACAACTTCAAAACAGTGCTGACATAGGAAAATGTAGTACGACTGTCTTGTCCCACTACAACAGCTACCGTTATCGGGCCTTTCTTCTTCGAGGAACTGAGTGATTCTGGTTTTGTGACTGCTACCGTGACGGGTGAGAGGTACGCCGATGTTACAGAATCACATCATCCCCAGCCTGGCTGATCATCCCCAGCCTGGCTGATCATCCCCAGCCTGGCTGATCATCCCCAGCCTGGCTGATCATCCCCAGCCTGGCTGATCATCCCCAGCCTGGCTGATCATCCCCAGCCTGGAACGTACGATTTTTATGCAGGATGGCGCTCCACCCCATATTGCTAGATGCGTGAAAGATCTCTTGCGCGGGTCGTTTGGTGATGATCGTGAGTTCAGCCACCACTTTCGTCATGCTTGGCCTCCCAGGTCCCCGGACCTCAGTCCGTGGGATTATTGGCTTTGGGGTTACCTGAAGTCGCAAGTGTATCGTGATCGACCGACATCTCTAGGGATGCTGAAAGACAATATCAGACGCCAATGCCTCACCATAACACAAAACATGCTTTACGGTGCTGTTCACAACATTGTTTCTCGACTACAGCTATTGTTGAAGAATGAATATATTGAGCATTTCCTGTAAAGATCATCTTTGCTTTGTCTTAATTTATGCTAATTATTGCTTTTCTGATCAGTTGAATCTGTAGGACATTTTTAACTTTTTGTTCTAATAAAACGCCGTGTCATTCCAAGCATGTGTGTCAGTTTCACCTATCTACATTATTCCGTGATTAAGTTTTCAAATTTATTCTCACTTTTGATCACCTGGCACTTCATCAGTAGGGCTGACTGCACTCCACTAGCTAACATAGCACGACAGATCTGTACGGTTAGCCTGGAAGGAAAGCAGCGTACATTTGGCGTTCTGAAATGTCACGTGACATCCCTCGCCGGAAAACTTGCCGAAATTCTTTGCATGCGGCATCTTGCTTTCTGCATTTGACGATTGTCTTATAACTCAGGAACTGGCTCACTGAAAATTATCAAATACACGTCGTCTTTAAGACAATGAATTATAATCAAATGTCTAAAAATTCCATGTCATCAGTTAACACCTGCCATCGATGGTACGAGAATTGCGGTTTGCCGTAGCGTAACGGGCATCGAATTTATTTACGAACATCTTAGACGATGGTTTGAAATTTTCCAGTTGGGGAGGTTCAGCGTGCTCGGTCAGAGGGTTCGACGCCCTCTGTAACGAAAAAGTCAACGACGAAACGATCAAAATTAAAATTGTGTGCCGGAACCGGGACTCGAACCTGGGACCTTTGCGTTTCGCGGGCAAGCGCACTAGACTGTGCTATCCCGACACGACTCACGATGCCGCCTCACAACTTTACTTCCGCCAGTACCTCGCCTCCTTCTTTCCAAACTTCGCAGAAGCTCTCCTGCGAACCATGCAAGAGGAGCACTCATATCAGCACACGCTCCGCTGCAGAGTGAAAGTTTCATTCTGAAAATTAAATTAAAACAAAACAAAGTTCGCAAAACACGGACCAAGCCGAAGAACCAATGAAAAGAGAGAAGAGGGCTGAACGTCATCTGTTGTTAAAACATGAGCCAAATTCTCAACGAACAACCCAGAACGGATATGAACTATCGCAAAGTGTCGATTTACCTAAATAAGTGTATATAAAATAAAAAACCACGGATGGCATTTTTATCTTACTTCCTAAGATGTTTTCGCACTTTCTGTTAATTGAACACAACTATATTCTGCAAGATAACGAATTGTTCAAAGGTAACAGCGATTTCTCTGAAAAGTGCATTTGTTCTATTATGTAAACATTTGTTGAAATACATGCAAACGAATTGCAGACATATACCTCTTTATCACATGTACATAAACTGGAGTGATACTGTTCCAATGAATGTTGTATATGACGTAATGAAAGTAGTGACTTCGTATAATCATTAAGTTTATATTTGAATATGAAACTACCAGTATCAGCATCTTGTTCAGACTATGCGTTATTACAGTATCCCCCAGTTTAGGTGCGTATGCTTCAAAAGACCAATCACAAGTGCTGCCCACTACGCTATAGCGTACAATTACAGTATTGTTAATTTTCGTACTATTGATGGCAGTTATTAATTGCTAATAGGGGATTTTCACACACTTGAATTCATTGTACTAAAAACGTGTTTTTTTTTTTTTCGATCTTCAGTGCGCTATTGCTTTGAATACGTAACGTGTAAGTTATAATCTTTATAGAGGACATTCAATCATTTTGATATATAAACTCTAAAACCGCTGTGAAGTTTGTTAGCGATCGGATGACTACTTTTACTGATTTGAGATTTGGCGGCTTTTTTTAACTGATTATAGGCATAACGTGGCAGCGCTGGCAACAGACTGTGCCGGTTGCATATCCTCGAGGCGTTAAGTCTTCGGGGGGGGGGGGGGGGTGTAATGTGCTAATGTTCCCGACAAAACATTCGGTTTTCAAGGATAATTATTTTACTTACCGGACAGGAATACACGCAAGGACCTCTCACCCAACAAAACACCTTTTTCTTTACATGGCATTGTGAGCAATGTCGGGTACAGCTATGACTAATAAATCACAGGGCAATCTACTCAATACTGTGGATTGTATTGGAAATCTCCATGTGTCTCACAGGGACAGCTATATGTGGCCTTACCACAGAAAAATACTTGAAATTAGGTGCTGCACAAATTACAAGAAATATTGTTTGTATTCAGAGAGGGAAGAAGATTAGTGCTTAACGGCCCGTCGAGAGCATTGTCATTAGAGGCGGAGCTTAGGCTTCAATTGTTTGGGTAATGATGGGGAAGGATATCGGCCGTGCCCTTTGAAAGGACCCACCCTGCATTCACCTGGAGTGATTTGGGAAAATGACGAGAAACCTAAATGTGGACAACTGGAGGCCAGTGCTCCCGAATGAGTCCAGTGTGTTATGTGACCACTGCTAAAGCCATCTCACTCGGTGTTGCTTATAGTCAAGTTGTGAATTAAATGAATGTATCAATGTTACATATACTTTGTGTTTTGATTTCTATCTTTGTTTGGATATTGTACTTAAAATTTTGTATATTATGCAAGAGAGCCATATTTGTTATATATTCTTTCATAATATCTAAAAATTAATTGCTGTCCGTTAGTCTCACTAAAACTCGAAAACGGCTGGACCGATTTGGCTAATTTTAGTCTTTAAATATTCGTGTAAGTCCAGGGAAGGTTTAAAAAGTGATAAAATATGGAAACGTTGTCCGGAAAAAGAGGAAAATCGGGAAAAACTGAAACAGCTTTCTCCGGTGAGCTATCAATCCTGTTCGTCCTATTGCGATAAAATTTTGTGCATTTTATGTTGAAAGCAAGAGGAATCTTCGCACCAAATAAAAATTTGTTAAAGTCGCCCGGAAAGTAGGAAAATTTAGGAAAAACCGAAAGTCATTTTTCTCTATGAATAAAAAATCAATTGCCACATGGTTGTAAGAGCATCACTTGAGTACGGCTTGACAGGTCAAGATTGGTATGAAATTTTCGGGAAAATCTACCGGAAAATTGATAAAAACTGAAAGTGCTTTTTTCAGTGTGATTTTGATTGAATTCAGCACTGTAACTATTTGCACGATGGAGAGGGGTAGTTTCTTCTATTTTTGTTCACTATGGTCTTGGAAAAGCTTTCAGTAAAAATAGGGACAGTTAAAAAGGAAAGTCACAGAATTCGAACCAAGATCCTTTTTCAATGTGTTTCTACATGTACTCAACACTAAGTTGAGAACAGCTCATCCGATTGCGATAAAATTTTGATCAACGAAAGATGAACGTTCTTATGAACTAAAAATTTGGGAAAGTTATTCAGAAAATTTGAAAATTCGTGAGAAACTGAAAGACCTTTTTCAGTGGGATAAATTTGATTGCGGTAACATTTTGCATATTTGACGTTCAAAGGTTCTTATGAAATAAAAATTTCTAAAACTTTCCCGGAAAACTGGAAAATTCAGAAAGAATAGAGATTTTTCTATGAATAGTATTGCTATTTCATCTGATTGCGATAAAATTTTGTACATTCGACGTTGAAAGCGAGAGGAATGTTCAGCCGTTCTAGAGTTTTAGCAAGACTAACGAACAGATATTTATTTTTATCTTTGACAGTTCATATACGGGTTCAGATCGTGGAAAGCGAACTTAACTCTTTCAAATATTTCTGAATGTAGCTAAACACAACCAAGTTACTATTTTACATGTTTTAAATCTAAGATTTCCTCGCAATTTCTACATCTACATACATACTCCGCAATTCACCGTAAGGTGCGTGGCGGAGGGTACACTGTACCACTACTAGGCATTTCCTTTCCTATTCCACTCCCAAATTGAACGAGGAAAAAAAAGAATGCCTATATGCCTCCGTACGAGCCCTAATTTCTCCATATTTTATCACCGTTTAAACCTTCCCTGAACTTCCACGAATGTGATATGAACGTTATCCTAGAAATGTGTGCGTGATTTTCCCACTCTTTCTGCTCACTATCGAACAGAAGCCTTTAAAAAGCTACCGTGGGTCTAAAATACATATGATTTAAATTAATATAGTTTATGTTAAAAGGTGATAAGAAGTTCACTGGGTCATCTAGTTCTGTGATAAATATAACATGATTTTAGAAAAAAAGGGCCGGCCGCGTTGGCCGAGGAGACTGGGGCGCTCCAGTCACGGTCTGCACGGCTACTAAGGTCGGGGGTTCGAATCCCCCCTCGGGCATAGGTATTTGAGCCGTCCTAGTTCGTAAGTAGTTCATAAGTAGTTGGTAAGTTTAGGGGCTGATGACACCCTAGTTACGTCCCATAGACTATACAAACATTTGAACATTTTTGATTTAGAAAAAAAGGGACATAAGGGATAGGAGAAGTACTAACTCAAGGCAAGAATAAATAAATAAACGGGCAATGCCAGGTTTTCAGCTAGTGAAATTATGAAATAAAAAAAGCAAGGTGGTGAATATCAGTGTTCTGGTCTTAAAATGTCACGTGACACTTCCAGGCACCTGGTATACGCAAAACTGACGGTGTCAAATCGCCTTTTTTTTTTTTTGCAAATATCCCTGAAATCTGCAAGATACGGAAAAACATGACAGCAAAGTTGTAGGAATTTTCTCCTTTAAAAGTTAGATTGTGTCCGATGAACGGTTAAGCTGTTATTTTCATTGGAATTTCGAACTTTCAAAAGGCGATCGCAAAGCCCCACTATTAGTGGTACTACCGTAACCTAAAGTGGAAAGAAAAGGAAAAACCTGGACTGACAAGCATAGTATAGGAATTATCTTCAGTACTAAACGCATTCTAAACTACTTAAGTGGGAGACCTTACATTTTTCACTATTTAATTGGCAATTTTCGCACCATACAGACGTTACCTAATCGTTCTGCAATTGCTATCATAGGCTGAAAGGCAATAGTGCAAAACATTTGTTTAAAATAATTATATAGTCCAATGATCAAATTGTATTGGAAACTAGTTACTAAAAACAATTCCTTTCTTAAATCATTTCTTTCTAGTAAGCAAACTAATTCAGTAAGCAACTGACAATTTATATAACGGATACCTATCATACTTTTTCTTTTTACAGAGAATTGGGGAAAGAGAAAGGGATACCGTTGATGAGGGCTGACTGCTCTAGCATATATTCTGCGAAGGCTTGTGAGAACTTGGGCTTCCAGAAGATATTTTCCCTCCGGTACGATGCTTACCAGCGTGATGGAAAAGTAGTTTTTCCACCTTCAAAAGAATCTGGAGATGAATTTGTGACATACGTTCAAAGACTAAATTGACTCTGCTTTCAGTATTATAAAATTAAATTCCTCATTTCTCAATTTGGTGGCTGTTTAAGTCTGTTTGGACGACATCATAAATAAATTGTTACAAGGTTCCATTATTATTGGATAAGTTGGTAAATAAAAACCGAAGTATTAGTTCTTCAGTAATATCATGTATACTGCAGTTAATTTTTAATTATCACTAGTTTGAAGTAGTTTTTCGTACTTTATGGACTTTAAAAATTGTTGACTTCAAAGGAAAATCAATGTATTATCACACACAACTTATTGTATGTCTGAAAGTAAAAAGTAACAAGTAGGTTGAAATGTAATATTTCAAATTAAATACTAATTGGGAATATTTGGTTTTTTCTTGTGCTATCCATATTCTAACAGATCCCTAACGAGCCTCCTGCACTTTGTCCCTAAACACACACACACACACACACACACACACACACACACACACACACACACACTTAGGCTGTGGCAGCGAAATTCATCGGATTCTTGATAGGTAAGACAAAACTAATACCCTGTACGAAGCATTTACATGCAGTGATGCAGATGATTTATTTTCGTGGTGTAAAACATTTTTGTGACAACCTATGCTTATATTAACTTAGTGAAACTGAGGCTGGTGTAATGCATTGGTGAATCTGTTCCTCCCAGAACACATTCAAGGTCACTTCGTTATTCTATGAGCTGTTCTAGCCCCCTGACAAGAAAGACTATACCTGTACAAACTAGATTGCTATTTTTCAACCCTAATACCAAACACATTATGCTGATCCTACAATACTTTCTTTGAATGTAGACATAGTACCAGATGTAAAATATAACACATTCGACCCACTATTGAAAACATAAAAAATGGAATTACATAAAAGACCCTACACCACGTTTCCTGAAACGAAAGTACAAAATATGAAATTTTTAATGAGCAGCAATGTTCATACTCAGATTTTATAAATGTTTGGGAAGTTTTGCATATGTTTTGCGGAGTTTTGCAGGTGTTTGGGGGTAATACAAACCACCCCCAAAACACTCCTTTGGGGCTCAGCATTAGAGTACGGGCTTGGCGAGCCCAGGGTACTGATCCATGTGCTGTGTCGCGCCAACAGTCCGCTACACCGTAAGCTCTGTGCGTGCTTCAACGACCACCAGATGACGCAATGGTAGAACGTTGTAAGTTTCAGAGCCCGGGTTCCTGGCTTAATCGTCCGCGTCGTGAGGACGGTAAAAACCTCAGTCAAACTTTGTTTACAAGATAAATCAAATGTGAAGGCCGTAAACTCCACAAAAAATACCTAGGAATTACTATTACTTCAGACGTAAACTAGAAAGAACACTTAAGGTCGTGGGAAAGGCGACTGCGTTTTAATGGCAGAATCCTTAAAAGATGGAACAGAACTACTAAAGAGATTGCCTACACTACGCTTGTCCGTCTTTTTATTATTGCTGCCCAGTGTGGGATCCTTATCAGGTGGGTTTGACGGAGGACATCGAAAGAGTCCAAAGAAGGGAAACTCATTTTGTATTGTCACGATACAGGGGAGACAGCGTTACAGAAATGATACAGAATCTGGGATGGGAATCATTACAACGGCGCTTATCGCTGCGACGTGGGATACGAACTGCAATCGCCAACATTCTCCTCCGAATGCGAAAATATATTGACTGCCACTTGCATAGGTATAAATTATCATAAGAATAAAATATGAGAAATTGGAGATCGAACGGAGAGATTCAGGTGTTCCTTCTTCCCGCGTGCTATTCGATATTGAAATTGGAATTAATTTAAAGGCGGTTAGAAGAACCCTCTGCCAGGCACTTAAATGTGATTTGCAGAGTATTCCATTTGGATGTATCCCACGTTGATGTACACTACTGGCCATTAAAATTGCTACACAAAGAAGAAATGCAGATGATAAACGGGTATTCATTGGACAAATATTACACTAGAACTTACATGTGATTACATTTTCACGCAGTTTGGGTACATAGATCCTGAGAAACCAGTACCCAGAACAACCACCTCTGGCCATAATAACGGCCTTACACGCCTGGGCATAGTAAGAGCTAGGATGGCGTGTACAGGTACAGATGCAGCTTCAACACGATACCACAGTTCATTAAGAGTAGTGACTGGCGTATTGTGACGAGCCAGTTGCTCGGCCACCACTGACCAGACGTTTTCAATTAGTGTGAGATCTGGAGAATGTGCTGGCCAGGACAGTGGTCGAACATTTTCCGTATCCAGAAAGGCCCGTACAGGACCTGCAACATGCGGTCGTGCATTATCCTGCTGAAATGAAGCGTTCCGCAGGGATCGAGTGAAGGGTACAGCCACGAATCGTAACATATCTTGTAAAGGCCACTGTTCAAAGAGCCGGCGATAGGAACAAGACGTGACAGAGATGTGTAACCAACGGCACACCGTACCATCATGCCGGGTGATACGCCAGTATTTCGATGACGAATGCACGGGGACTGATGACCGTGCAGTCTAGTCCCCTCTAAACACCACCACCACCACCACCACCAACAACAACAACAACAACAACAACAACAACGAATACACGCTTCCAATGTGCGTTCTCGGCGATGTCGGATGCGACTATTATGATGCTGTACACAGAACCTGGATTAATCCGAAAAAATGACATTTAACTATTCATGCACCCAGGTTCGTCTTAGCGTACTCCATTGCAGGCGCTCCTGTCTGTGATGCAGCGGCAATGGTAACCGCAGCCATGGTCTCACAGCTGACAGTCCATGCTGCTGCAAATGACGTCGAACTGATCGTGCAGATAGTTGTATTGCGAACTTCCCCATGTGTTGGCTCAGGGATCGAGACGTGCCTGCACGATCCTTTACAGCCATGCGGATAAGATGCCTGCCCTCTCGACTACTAGTAATACGAGGCCATTGGGATCCAATACGGCGTTCCATATTGTTCTCCTGAACCCACCGATTCCATATTCTGCTAACAGTCATTGGATCGTGACCAACGCGAGCAGCAATGTCATGATACGACAAACTGCAATCTTGATAGGCTACAATCCGACCTGTACCAAAGCTGGAAACGTGAGGGTACGCATTTCTCCTCCTTGCACGAGGCATCACGACGACATTTCACCAGGCAACGCCAGTAAAATGCTGTTTGTATATGAGAAATCGGTTGGAAACTTTAATCAAGTTAGCACGTTGTAGGTGTCTCCACTGGCGCCAACCTTGTGTGAATGCTCTGAAAAGCAAATCATTTGCATATCACAGCATCTTCTTCCTGTCGGTTAAATTTCGCGTCTGTAGCACTTCATCTTCGTGATGTAGCAATTTTAATGGCCAAGAGTGTAGATTGGAGATGGAGCTTACGCTCGGATTGTTTGGGTAAGGATGGGGAAGGAAATCGGCCGTGCCCTATGAAACGCACCATCCCAGCATTGGCGTGGAGTGATTTAGGGAAATCATGGAAAACCTAAATGTGGATGTCCGGAGGAGGATTTGAACCACCGTCCTCAGAATTGCGAGTTCAGTGCATTACCACTGTACTATTTCACTCGGTTGGGGAGAACAGTTAAAGACCAGGAAACCGAATGTTCAAGGAGAAGAGGAAGACCGAAACTGATATGAAAAGACAAAGTAGCAGGAGAGCTATGGGTGAAAGGATGGCTCAGAAAGCAGCACTGGATAGATATTTGTGGTTGAGTAGGATTCAGTAAAATAACGCCGACCCCATATGACGCGGGGAAAAGGCTTAGATGATGTCAACGTTTTCAGCACTTGATGTTCTTTAATTCTGATGGCTGAAGAGCAGTGTAGCAAGCTGATGCCAGCCTATGTAATCTTATATATAAAACAAAGGCGTGTTAGTTTCACTATTTTTATAAGTAAAAAACGACTTAAGCGATTTGGCTCAAAATTTGTGGGGCGGTAGTTACAAGCAGGTGACAGACACAGGACACAGTCCCGTGTGACCGCGTATTATAACAGAATTTAAGAAAAACTGAATGTTTGCTTGCAGCTGGAATCATTTGGCGACTTTTGCTTGCTTGCCTGCACTGGCGACTATTGCCGCCACCGCAGCCTGCACTGGCGACATTGCCGCCGCCGCCGCCACCTCCGCCGCCTGCACTGGCGACTATTGCCGCCTCCGCCGCCTGCACTGGCGACTATTGCCGCCTCCGCCGCCTGCACTGGCGACTATTGCCGCCTCCGCCGCCTGCACTGGCGACTATTGCCGCCTCCGCCGCCTGCACCCGCGACTATTGCCGCCTCCGCCGCCTGCACCCGCGACTATTGCCGCCTCCGCCGCCTGCACCCGCGACTATTGCCGCCTCCGCCGCCTGCACCCGCGACTATTGCCGCCTCCGCCGCCTGCACCCGCGACTATTGCCGCCTCCGCCGCCTGCACCCGCGACTATTGCCGCCTCCGCCGCCTGCACCCAGGACTAATGCCGCCTCCGCCGCCTGCACCCGCGACTAATGCCGCCTCCGCCGCCTGCACCCGCGACTATTGCCGCCTCCGCCGCCTGCACCCGCGACTATTGCCGCCTCCGCCGCCTGCACCCGCGACTATTGCCGCCTCCGCCGCCTGCACCCGCGACTAATGCCGCCTCCGCCGCCTGCACCCGCGACTATTGCCGCCTCCGCCGCCTGCACCCGCGACTATTGCCGCCTCCGCCGCCTGCACCCGCGACTATTGCCGCCTCCGCCGCCTGCACCCGCGACTATTGCCGCCTCCGCCGCCTGCACCCGCGACTATTGCCGCCTCCGCCGCCTGCACCCGCGACTATTGCCGCCTCCGCCGCCTGCACCCGCGACTATTGCCGCCTCCGCCGCCTGCACCCGCGACTATTGCCGCCTCCGCCGCCTGCACCCGCGACTATTGCCGCCTCCGCCGCCTGCACCGGCGACTATTGCCGCCGCCGCCGCCTGCACCGGCGACTATTGCCGCCGCCGCCGCCTGCACCGGCGACTATTGCCGCCGCCGCCGCCTGCACCGGCGACTATTGCCGCCGCCGCCGCCGCCGCCTGCACCGGCGACTATTGCCGCCGCCGCCGCCGCCGCCGCCTGCACCGGCGACTATTGCCGCCGCCGCCGCCGCCGCCTGCACCGGCGACTATTGCCGCCGCCGCCGCCGCCGCCGCCGCCTGCACCGGCGACTATTGCCGCCGCCGCCGCCGCCGCCGCCTGCACCGGCGACTATTGCCGCCGCCTGCACCGGCGACTATTGCCGCCGCCTGCACCGGCGACTATTGCCGCCGCCTGCACCGGCGACTATTGCCGCCGCCGCCGCCGCCGCTGCCTGCACCGGCGACTATTGCCGCCGCCTGCACCGGCGACTATTGCCGCCGCCTGCACCGGCGACTATTGCCGCCGCCGCCGCCGCTGCCTCCGCCGCCTGCACCGGCGACTATTGCCGCCTCCGCCGCCTGCACCGGCGACTATTGCCGCCTCCGCCGCCTGCACCGGCGACTATTGCCGCCTCCGCCGCCTGCACCGGCGACTATTGCCGCCTCCGCCGCCTGCACCGGCGACTATTGCCGCCTCCGCCGCCTGCACCGGCGACTATTGCCGCCTCCGCCGCCTGCACCGGCGACTATTGCCGCCTCCGCCGCCTGCACCGGCGACTATTGCCGCCTCCGCCGCCTGCACCGGCGACTATTGCCGCCTCCGCCGCCTGCACCGGCGACTATTGCCGCCTCCGCCGCCTGCACCGGCGACTATTGCCGCCTCCGCCGCCTGCACCGGCGACTACTGCCGCCGCCGCCGCCTGCACCGGCGACTACTGCCGCCGCCGCCGCCTGCACCGGCGACTACTGCCGCCGCCGCCGCCTGCACCGGCGACTACTGCTGCCGCCGCCGCCGCCGCCGCCGCCGCCGCCGCCTGCACCGGCGACTACTGCCGCCGCCGCCGCCGCCGCCTGCACCGGCGACTACTGCCGCCGCCGCCGCCGCCGCCGCCGCCGCCGCCTGCACTGGCGACTACTACCGCCGCCGCCGCCGCCGCCGCCTGCACTGGCGACTACTACCGCCGCCGCCGCCGCCGCCTGCACTGGCGACTACTACCGCCGCCGCCGCCGCCGCCTGCACTGGCGACTACTGCCTCCGCCTGCACTGGCGACTACTGCCGCCGCCGCCGCCTGCACTGGCGACTACTGCCGCCGCCGCCGCCGCCACCGCCGCCGCCGCCGCCTGCACTGGCGACTACTGCCGCCGCCGCCTGCACTGGCGACTACTGCCGCCGCCGCCTGCACTGGCGACTACTGCCGCCGCCGCCTGCACTGGCGACTTTTGCCACCACCGCATATCGGGTCCTTCAGCGAAAATTGGCCATTTTTGGCGAAAAATATTTTTTCCCGCAAATCCACCTTCATTTAGCTCCATCTACGCGCTTTTTTTACACTAAATTCAATCTGTATACCTTGTGGAATTGCCCATTTCTTCCCCTACAACATGGTGGAAAGCACATTGGTTTAGAACTCATCCCTTTGTTAAAAATGAGTTTTACTGCAACTATGCACTACGTTACGTATGTGCCATTAGTGTGTATTACGTTCGAGATACTCTGAAGCCAGGATTCTGGGCAGGAATTACACTTATGATACCTCTGTGGAATCGTCATTCAGTCGTGAAAGAACATCTGTGCGTTGTTCGGAACCTCACAATTAGCGTGTATTGTTTTCGAGGTTTTATGAAGTCATGTTTCTGGGCGAAAATAACTTTTTATTACTTCACTTTAATCAGTATTTCTTTCTTTCATTTTGGGACATACCACATAAGTGTACAATTCACTTTCTACCAGAAATCTACTGATTATTGGAACATGCAGAGTGTAAACATTGTACGGTTAGTGTCCCATTGCTGGGAAGGTCAATTACTGTACATAAATTACGCATTTTCCCCACATCTGCGTGTTTTCCACATCCACATTTTTCCCATCCCATATCCGCATTTTTCCCATAACCGCATTTTTCCCAAATCCACATTTGTCTTATATTTTCCCTATATCCGCATTTTTCCTATATCCGCATTTATCCCATTACCCGCATTTTTCCCATCCCATATCTGCTTTTTATTCCCATATCCGCATTTTTCCCATTCCATTTCTGCGTTTTCCCCATTTCTGCGTTTTCCCCATTTCTGCGTTTTCCCCATTTCTGCGTTTTCCCCATTTCTGCGTTTTCCCCATTTCTGCGTTTTCCCCATTTCTGCGTTTTCCCCATTTCTGCGTTTTCCCCATTTCTGCGTTTTCCCCATTTCTGCGTTTTCCCCATTTCTGCGTTTTCCCCATTTCTGCGTTTTCCCCATTTCTGCGTTTTCCCCATTTCTGCGTTTTCCCCATTTCTGCGTTTTCCCCATTTCTGCGTTTTCCCCATTTCTGCGTTTTCCCCATTTCTGCATTTTCCCCATTTCTGCGTTTTCCCCATTTCTGCGTTTTCCCCATATGTGCGCTCTATCCATATCCGCATTTATCCCAATACATTACCACATTTATCCCATATCTGCAATTGTCCTATATTTTTCCCATAACCGCATTTTTCCCATACATGCATTTTTCCCAAATCAGCATTTGTCCTATATTTTTCCTACATCCGCATTTTCCCTATATCCGCATTTTTCCTATATCTGCATTTGTCCCATTAACAGCATTTTTCCCATCCCATATCTGTTTTTTCCCATATCCGCATTTTTCCCATTCCTTATCTGCGGCCGGGAGCGGTGGCCGAGGGGATTGAGACGCTCCTGTCACGATCCGCACCGCCACTACGGTTGGGGGTTCGATTCCCCCACTCGGACATGGATATTTGTTCCGTCCTTAGTTGTAAGTAGTTTGTAAGTTTAGAGACTGATGACCCCGTAGTTAAGTCCCATAGACTTTGCAAACATTTGAACATTTCCTTATCTGCGTTTTTCCCATATTAGCGTTTTTCCCATATCTGTTTCTTCCCCGTACCAGCGTTTTCCCCGTACCAGCGTTTCCCCCGTACCAGCGTTTCCCCCGTACCAGCGTTTCCCCCGTACCAGCGTTTCCCCCGTACCAGCGTTTCCCCCGTACCAGCGTTTTCCCCGTACCAGCGTATTCCCCGTACCAGCGTTTTTCCCATCCCATATCCACGTTTTTCCCGTATCCGCATTTTTCCCGTATCCGCATTTTTCCCATACCCGCAGTTTGTCCATATCTGCGTTTTGCCCATATCTGCTTTTTTCCCATCCCACATCTGCGTTTTCCCCACATCTGTATTTTTCAAATATCCACATTTTTCACATACTGTGCCTTCCTCATATCTGCGTCTTTGCCATATCTGCGTCTTTGCCATATCTGCGTCTTTGCCATATCTGCGTCTTTGCCATATCTGCGTCTTTGCCATATCTGCGTCTTTGCCATATCTGCGTCTTTGCCATATCTGCGTCTTTGCCATATCTGCGTCTTTGCCATATCTGCGTCTTTGCCATATCTGCGTCTTTGCCATATCTGCGTCTTTGCCATATCTGCGTCTTTGCCATATCTGCGTCTTTGCCATATCTGCGTCTTTGCCATATCTGCGTCTTTGCCATATCTGCGTCTTTGCCATATCTGCGTCTTTGCCATATCTGCGTCTTTGCCATATCTGCGTCTTTGCCATATCTGCGTTCTCCAACATATGCATTTTTCCCATATCCGCATTTTTCTCATATCCTCATTTTTCACAACCCATATCTGAGTTTTTCCCATACTGGGTTTTTCCAATATCTGTGTTTTTCCCATAAACGCATTTTTTCCATTTTCGCATTTTTTCCATTTTCGCATTTTTTCCATTTTCGCATTTTTTCCATTTTCGCATTTTTTCCATTTTCGCATTTTTTCCATTTTCGCATTTTTTCCATTTTCGCATTTTTTCCATTTTCGCATTTTTTCCATTTTCGCATTTTTTCCATTTTCGCATTTTTTCCATTTTCGCATTTTTTCCATTTTCGCATTTTTTCCATTTTCGCATTTTTTCCATTTTCGCATTTTTTCCATTTTCGCATTTTTTCCATTTTCGCATTTTTTCCATTTTCGCATTTTTTCCATTTTCGCATTTTTTCCATTTTCGCATTTTTTCCATTTTCGCATTTTTTCCATTTTCGCATTTTTTCCATTTTCGCATTTTTTCCATTTTCGCATTTTTTCCATTTTCGCATTTTTTCCATTTTCGCATTTTTTCCATTTTCGCATTTTTAGCATAACCGCATTTTTAGCATAACCGCATTTTTCCCAAAACCTCATATTTCCCATAACAGCATTTTTCCCATATCTGCGTTTTTCCCATTTCCGCATTTTTTCCATTTCCTCATATTTCCCATAACCGCATTTTTCCAATATCTGCGTTTTTCCCATAACCGAATATTTTCCCTTTCCGCATTTTTCCCATAACGGCATTTTTCCCATAACGGCATTTTTCCCATAACGGCATTTTTCCCATAACGGCATTTTTCCCATAACGGCATTTTTCCCATAACGGCATTTTTCCCATAACGGCATTTTTCCCATAACGGCATTTTTCCCATAACGGCATTTTTCCCATAACTGCATTTATTCCAATTACACTCTTTTCCCATAACCGCTTTTTTCACATAACCGCATTTTTGCCATAAACACATTTTCCCATAACAGCATATTTCCCATATCTGCGTTACTCCCATTAGCGCATTTTTTCCATTTTCGCATTTTTCCCATAACCGCATTTTTGCAATATCTGCATTTTTCCCATAAATGCATTTTTTCCATTTCCGCATTTTTGCCATAACCACATTTCTCCCGTAACCGCATTTCTCCCGTAACCGCATTTCTCCCGTAACCGCATTTCTCCCGTAACCGCATTTCTCCCGTAACCGCATTTCTCCCGTAACCGCATTTCTCCCGTAACCGCATTTCTCCCGTAACCGCATTTCTGCCGTAACCGCATTTTTGCCGTAACCGCATTTTTGCCGTAACCGCATTTTTGCCGTAACCGCATTTTTGCCATATCTGCGTTTTTCCCATAAACGCATTTTTCCCATAACCACATATTTCCCATGTCAGCGTTTTTCCCATTACCGCATATTTCCCATAACTGCAGTTTTTCCGTTTCCGCATTTTTTAATAACCACATTTTTTCCATAACCACATTTTTCAAATAACCGCATTTTTCCCATAACCTCATATTTTCCAATTCTGCATTTTTCCCATAACTGCATTTTTCCCATAACTGCATTTTTCCCATAACTGCATATTTCCCATAACTGCATATTTCCCATAACTGCATATTTCCCATAACTGCATATTTCCCATAACTGCATATTTCCCATAACTGCATATTTCCCATAACTGCATATTTCCCATAACTGCATATTTCCCATAACTGCATATTTCCCATAACTGCATATTTCCCATAGCCGCATTTTTCCCATAGCCGCATTTTTCCCATAGCCGCATTTTTCCCATAGCCGCATTTTTCCCATAGCCGCATTTTTCCCATAGCCGCATTTTTCCCATAGCCGCATTTTTCCCATAGCCGCATTTTTCCCATAGCCGCATTTTTCCCATAGCCGCATTTTTCCCATAGCCGCATTTTTCCCATAGCCGCATTTTTCCCATAGCCGCATTTTTCCCATAGCCGCATTTTTCCCATAGCCGCATTTTTCCCATAGCCGCATTTTTCCCATAGCCGCATTTTTCCCATAGCCGCATTTTTCCCATATCTGTGTTACTCCCATAACTGCATTTTTCCCATATCTGTGTTACTCCCATATCTGTGTTACTCCCATATCTGTGTTACTCCCATAACCGCATTTCTTCCATTTTCGCATTTTTCCCATAACCGCATTTTTGCAATAACCACAATCTTCCCATAACCGCATTTTTGCCGTAGCCGCATTTTTGCCGTAGCCGCATTTTTGCCGTAGCCGCATTTTTGCCGTAGCCGCATTTTTGCCGTAGCCGCATTTTTGCCGTAGCCGCATTTTTGCCGTAGCCGCATTTTTGCCGTAGCCGCATTTTTGCCGTAGCCGCATTTTTGCCGTAGCCGCATTTTTGCCGTAGCCGCATTTTTGCCGTAGCCGCATTTTTGCCGTAGCCGCATTTTTGCCGTAGCCGCATTTTTGCCGTAGCCGCATTTTTCCCGTAGCCGCATTTTTGCCGTAGCCGCATTTTTGCCGTAGCCGCATTTTTCCAATATATGTGTTTTTCCCATAATCGCATTTTTCCCATAATCGCATTTTTCCCATAATCGCATTTTTCCCATAATCGCATTTTTCCCATATTCGCATTTTTCCCATATTCGCATTTTTCCCATATCTGTGTTTATCCCATATCTGTGTTTATCCCATATCTGTGTTTATCCCATATCTGTGTTTGTCCCATATCTGTGTTTGTCCCATATCTGTGTTTATCCCATAACCGCAGTTTTTCCATTTCCACATATTTTAATAACCACATTTTCCCCATAACCACATTTTCCCCATAACCACATTTTCCCCATAACCACATTTTCCCCATAACCACATTTTCCCCATAACCACATTTTCCCCATAACCACATTTTCCCCATAACCACATTTTCCCCATAACCACATTTTCCCCATAACCACATTTTCCCCATAACCACATTTTCCCCATAACCACATTTTCCCCATAACCACATTTTCCCCATAACCACATTTTCCCCATAACCACATTTTCCCCATAACCACATTTTCCCCATAACCACATTTTTCCAATATCTGCGTTTTTCCCAGTTCCGCATTTTTCCCATTTTCGCATTTTGCCATAACCGCATTTTTCCCATATCTGCCACTGTAACCGCATTTTTGCCATAGCCGCATTTTTGCCATAGCCGCATTTTTGCCATAGCCGCATTTTTGCCATAGCCGCATTTTTGCCATAGCCGCATTTTTGCCATAGCCGCATTTATGCCATAACCGCATTTATGCCATAACCGCATTTTTGCCATAACCGCATTTTTGCCATTTCCGCATTTTTGCCATAACCGCATTTTTGCCATTTCCGCATTTTTGCCATTTCCGCATTTTTGCCATTTCCGCATTTTTGCCATTTCCGCATTTTTGCCATTTCCGCATTTTTGCCATTTCTGCATATTTCCCCTTTTTTCGCATATTTCCCATTTCTGCATTCTTTCCAATTCCGCATTTTTCCCATAACCTCATTTCTTCTAATTCTGCGTTTTTCCCATAACGTCATAATTCCCATAACCGCATTACTCCCATATCCGCATTTTGCCCATAACTGCATTTTGCCCATATCTGCGTTTTTCCCATTACCGCATATTTCCCATATCGGTGTTTTTCCCATAACCGCATATTTCCCATATCTGTGTTTCTTCCATTTCCGCATTTTTGCCATTTCCGCATTTTTGCCATTTCCGCATTTTTGCCATTTCCGCATTTTTGCCATTTCCGCATTTTTGCCATTTCCGCATTTTTGCCATTTCCGCATTTTTGCCATTTCCGCATTTTTGCCATTTCCGCATTTTTGCCATTTCCGCATTTTTGCCATTTCCGCATTTTTGCCATTTCCGCATTTTTGCCATAACAGCATTTTCCTTATAACAGCATTTTCCTTATAACAGCATTTTCCTTATAACAGCATTTCTGCCATAACCATATTTTTCCTATATCTGCATTTTTCCCATAACTGCATTTTTCCAATTCCGCAATTTTCCCATAACTGCATTTTTCCCATATCTGCGTTACTCCCATATCTGCGTTACTCCCATTAGCGCATTTTTTCAATTTTCGCATAATTCCCATAACCGCATTTTTGCAATAACCAAAATCTTACCATATCCGCAATTATTCCCTAACCGCATATTTCCAATATCTGCGTTTTTCCAATATCTGCGTTTTTCCAATATCTGCGTTTTTCCAATATCTGCGTTTTTCCAATATCTGCGTTTTTCCAATATCTGCGTTTTTCCAATATCTGCGTTTTTCCAATATCTGCGTTTTTCCCATTCCCGCATTTCTCCCATTCCCGCATTTTTCCCATTCCCGCATTTTTCCCATTACCGCATTTTCCCCATTCCCGCATTTTTCCCATTACCGCATTTTCCCCATTCCCGCATTTTCCCCATTCCCGCATTTTCCCCATTCCCGCATTTTCCCCATTCCCGCATTTTCCCCATTCCCGCATTTTCCCCATTCCCGCATTTTCCCCATTTCCGCATTTTTCTCATTTCCGCATTTTTCCCATAACCTCATTCTTTCAGTAACCGCATTTTTCCCATTTCTTCGATTATAAACGCATTTTAGCCATAACCGAATTTTAGCCATAACAGCATATTTCCCATTTCCGCATATTTCCCATTTCCGCATATTTCCTATTTCCGCATATTTCCCATTTCCGCATATTTCCCATTTCCGCATATTTCCCATTTCCGCATATTTCCCATTTCCGCATATTTCCCATTTCCGCATATTTCCCATTTCCGCATATTTCCCATTTCCGCATATTTCCCATTTCCGCATATTTCCCATTTCCGCATATTTCCCATTTCCGCATATTTCCCATTTCCGCATATTTCCCATTTCCGCATATTTCCCATTTCCGCATATTTCCCATTTCCGCATATTTCCCATTTCCGCATATTTCCCATTTCCGCATATTTCCCATTTCCGCATATTTCCCATTTCCGCATATTTCCCATTTCCGCATATTTCCCATTTCCGCATATTTCCCATTTCCGCATATTTCCCATTTCCGCATATTTCCCATTTCCGCATTTTTCCCATTTCCGCATTTTTCCCATTTCCGCATTTTTCCCATTTCCGCATTTTTCCCATAACTGCATTTTTTTAAAATTCACAATTTTCCCATAACTGCATTTTTCCCATAACTGCATTTTTCCCATAACTGCATTTTTCCCAAAACTGCATTTTTCCCATAACTGCATTTTTCCCATAACAGCATTTTTCCCATAACAGCATTTTTCCCATAACAGCATTTTTCCCATAACAGCATTTTTTCCCATAACAGCATTTTTTCCCATAACAGCATTTTTTCCCATAACAGCATTTTTTCCCATAACAGCATTTTTTCTTATAACAGCATTTTTTCTTATAACCGCATTTCTGCCATAACAGCATTTTTCCTACATCCGCATTTTTCCTATAACCGCTTTTTTTTCAATTCCGCAATTTTCACTTAACTGCTTTTTTCCCATATCTGCGTTACTCCCATTAGCGCATTTTTTCAATTTTCGCATAATTCCCATAACCGCATTTTTGCAATAACCAAAATCTTACCATATCCGCAATTATTCCCTAACCGCATTTTTCCAATATCTGCGTTTTTCCAATATCTGCGTTTTTCCAATATCTGCGTTTTTCCCATAACTGCATTTTTCCCATAACTGCATTTTTCCCATAACTGCATTTTTCCCATAACTGCATTTTTCCCATTCCCGCATTTTTCCCATTCCCGCATTTTTCCCATTCCCGCATTTTTCCCATTCCCGCATTTTTTTTTAATTCCACACTTTTCCCATAACCGCATTTTTCCCATAACCGCATTTTTCCCATATCTGCTTTTTTCCCACAACCGCACATTTCCCATATCTGCGTTTTTCCCATATCTGCGTTTTTCCCATATCTGCGTTTTTCCCATATCTGCGTTTTTCCCATATCTGCGTTTTTCCCATATCTGCGTTTTTCCCATATCTGCGTTTTTCCCATATCTGCGTTTTTCCCATATCTGCGTTTTTCCCATATCTGCGTTTTTCCATTTCCGCACATTTCCATTTCCGCATTTTTGCAATAACCAAAATCTTCCCATAACCCCATTTTTCCCACAACCGCATTCATCCCATAAACGCATTTTTCCCATATCTGCGTTTTTCCCATATCTGCGTTTTTCCCATATCTGCGTTTTTCCCATATCTGCGTTTTTCCCATATCTGCGTTTTTCCCATATCTGCGTTTTTCCCATATCTGCGTTTTTCCCATATCTGCCTTTTTCCCATATCTGCCTTTTTCCCATATCTGCCTTTTTCCCATATCTGCCTTTTTCCCATATCTGCGTTTTTCCCATATCTGCGTTTTTCCCATATCTGCGTTTTTCCCATATCTGCGTTTTTCCCATATCTGCGTTTTTCCCATATCTGCGTATTTCCCATATCTGCGTATTTCCCATATCTGCGTATTTCCCATATCTGCGTATTTCCCATATCTGCGTATTTCCCATATCTGCGTATTTCCCATATCTGCGTATTTCCCATATCTGCGTATTTCCCATATCTGCGTATTTCCCATATCTGCGTATTTCCCATATCTGCGTATTTCCCATATCTGCGTATTTCCCATATCTGCGTATTTCCCATATCTGCGTATTTCCCATATCTGCGTATTTCCCATATCTGCGTATTTCCCATATCTGCGTATTTCCCATATCTGCGTATTTCCCATATCTGCGTATTTCCCATATCTGCGTATTTCCCATATCTGCGTATTTCCCATATCTGCGTTTTTCCCATATCTGCGTTTTTCCCATATCTGCGTTTTTCCCATATCTGCGTTTTTCCCATATCTGCGTTTTTCCCATATCTGCGTTTTTCCCATATCTGCGTTTTTCCCATATCTGCGTTTTTCCCATATCTGCGTTTTTCCCATATCTGCGTTTTTCCCATATCTGCGTTTTTCCCATATCTGCGTTTTTCCCATATCTGCGTTTTTCCCATATCTGCGTTTTTCCCATATCTGCGTTTTTCCCATAACCGCATTTTTTCCATTTCCGCACATTTCCATTTCCGCATTTTTGCAATAACCAAAATCTTCCCATAACCCCATTTTTACCACAACCGCATTCATCCCATAAACGCATTTTTCCAATATCTGCGTTTATCCCATAACTGCATTTTTTCCATTTCCACATTTTTCCCGTAACCGCATTTTTCCCGTAACCGCATTTCTCCTGTAACCGCATTTCTCCCGTATCCGCATTTCTCCCGTATCCGCATTTCTCCCGTATCCGCATTTCTCCCGTATCCGCATTTCTCCCGTATCCGCATTTCTCCCGTAACCGCATTTTTCCCGTAACCGCATTTCTCCCATTACCGCATTTCACCCATATCTGTGTTTTTCCCGTAACCGCATTTTTGCTATAACCTCATTCTTCCAATAACCGCATTTTTCCCATATCTGCGATTATAACCGCATTTTTTCCATAACCGCATTTTTTCTATAACCGCATTTTTCCCATTCCCGCATTTTTCCCATTCCCGCATTTTTCCCATTCCCGCATTTTTCCCATTCCCACATTTTTCCCATTCCCGCATTTTTCCCATTCCCACATTTTTCCCATTCCCGCATTTTTCCCATTCCCGCATTTTTCCCATTCCCGCATTTTTCCCATTCCCGCATTTTTCCCATTCCCGCATTTTTCCCATTCCCGCATTTTTTTCCAATACCACACTTTTCCCATAACCGCATTTTTCCCATAACCGCATTTTTCCCATGTCTGCTTTATTCCCACAACCGCACATTTCCCATATCTGCGTTTTTCCCATATCTGCGTTTTTCCCATATCTGCGTTTTTCCCATATCTGCGTTTTTCCCATATCTGCGTTTTTCCCATATCTGCGTTTTTCCCATATCTGCGTTTTTCCCATATCTGCGTTTTTCCCATATCTGCGTTTTTCCCATATCTGCGTTTTTCCATTTCCGCACATTTCCATTTCCGCATTTTTGCAATAACCAAAATCTTCCCATAACCCCATTTTTCCCACAACCGCATTCATCCCATAAACGCATTTTTCCCATATCTGCGTTTTTCCCATATCTGCGTTTTTCCCATATCTGCGTTTTTCCCATATCTGCGTTTTTCCCATATCTGCGTTTTTCCCATATCTGCCTTTTTCCCATATCTGCCTTTTTCCCATATCTGCCTTTTTCCCATATCTGCCTTTTTCCCATATCTGCGTTTTTCCCATATCTGCGTTTTTCCCATATCTGCGTTTTTCCCATATCTGCGTTTTTCCCATATCTGCGTTTTTCCCATATCTGCGTATTTCCCATATCTGCGTATTTCCCATATCTGCGTATTTCCCATATCTGCGTATTTCCCATATCTGCGTATTTCCCATATCTGCGTATTTCCCATATCTGCGTATTTCCCATATCTGCGTATTTCCCATATCTGCGTATTTCCCATATCTGCGTATTTCCCATATCTGCGTATTTCCCATATCTGCGTATTTCCCATATCTGCGTATTTCCCATATCTGCGTATTTCCCATATCTGCGTATTTCCCATATCTGCGTATTTCCCATATCTGCGTATTTCCCATATCTGCGTATTTCCCATATCTGCGTATTTCCCATATCTGCGTATTTCCCATATCTGCGTATTTCCCATATCTGCGTTTTTCCCATATCTGCGTTTTTCCCATATCTGCGTTTTTCCCATATCTGCGTTTTTCCCATATCTGCGTTTTTCCCATATCTGCGTTTTTCCCATATCTGCGTTTTTCCCATATCTGCGTTTTTCCCATATCTGCGTTTTTCCCATATCTGCGTTTTTCCCATATCTGCGTTTTTCCCATATCTGCGTTTTTCCCATAACCGCATTTTTTCCATTTCCGCACATTTCCATTTCCGCATTTTTGCAATAACCAAAATCTTCCCATAACCCCATTTTTACCACAACCGCATTCATCCCATAAACGCATTTTTCCAATATCTGCGTTTATCCCATAACTGCATTTTTTCCATTTCCACATTTTTCCCGTAACCGCATTTTTCCCGTAACCGCATTTCTCCTGTAACCGCATTTCTCCCGTATCCGCATTTCTCCCGTATCCGCATTTCTCCTGTATCCGCATTTCTCCCGTATCCGCATTTCTCCCGTATCCGCATTTCTCCCGTATCCGCATTTCTCCCGTAACCGCATTTTTCCCGTAACCGCATTTCTCCCATTACCGCATTTCACCCATATCTGTGTTTTTCCCGTAACCGCATTTTTGCTATAACCTCATTCTTCCAATAACCGCATTTTTCCCATATCTGCGATTATAACCGCATTTTTTCCATAACCGCATTTTTTCTATAACCGCATTTTTCCCATTCCCGCATTTTTCCCATTCCCGCATTTTTCCCATTCCCGCATTTTTCCCATTCCCACATTTTTCCCATTCCCGCATTTTTCCCATTCCCGCATTTTTCCCATTCCCGCATTTTTCCCATTCCCGCATTTTTTTCCAATACCACACTTTTCCCATAACCGCATTTTTCCCATAACCGCATTTTTCCCATGTCTGCTTTATTCCCACAACCGCACATTTCCCATATCTGCGTTTTTCCCATATCTGCGTTTTTCCCATATCTGCGTTTTTCCCATATCTGCGTTTTTCCCATATCTGCGTTTTTCCCATATCTGCGTTTTTCCCATATCTGCGTTTTTCCCATATCTGCGTATTTCCCATATCTGCGTATTTCCCATATCTGCGTATTTCCCATATCTGCGTTTTTCCCATATCTGCGTTTTTCCCGTAACCGCATTTTTGCTATAACCTCATTCTTCCAATAACCGCATTTTTCCCATATCTGCGATTATAACCGCATTTTTTCTATAACCGCATTTTTTCTATAACCGCATTTTTTCTATAACCGCATTTTTTCCATAACCGCATTTTTCCATTTCCCTATTTTTACCATTTCCGCATTTTTACCATTTCCGCATTTTTACCATTTCCGCATTTTTACCATTTCCGCATTTTTACCATTTCCGCATTTTTACCATTTCCGCATTTTTCCCATATCTGCGTGTATAACTGCATGTTTGCCATAACCGCATGTTTGCCATAACCGCATGTTTGCCATAACCGCATTTTTCACATAACCGCATTTTTCCCATAACCGCATTTTTCCCATAACCGCATTTTTCCCATTTATGCATTTTTCCCATATATGCATTTTTCCCATATATGCATTATTTCCATTTCCGCATTTTTCCAATAACCGCATTTTTCCAATAACCGCATTTTTCCCATAACCGCATTTTTCCCATAACCGCATTTTTCCCATAACCGCATTTTTCCCATAACCGCATTTTTCCCATAACCGCATTTTTCCCATAACCGCATTTTTCCCATATCCACATTATTCGAATAACCACATGTTTGCCATAGCCACATGTTTGCCATAGCCACATGTTTGCCATAGCCACATGTTTGCCATAGCCACATGTTTGCCAAAGCCACATGTTTGCCAAAGCCACATGTTTGCCATAGCCACATGTTTGCCATAGCCACATGTTTGCCATAGCCACATGTTTGCCATAGCCACATGTTTGCCATAGCCACATATTGCCATAGCCACATATTGCCATAGCCACATTTTGCCATAGCCACATTTTGCCATAGCCACATTTTGCCATAGCCACATTTTGCCATATCTGCGTTTCTCCCGTAAGCGCATTTTTCCCGTAAGCGCATTTTCCCCGTAAGCGCATTTTCCCCGTAAGCGCATTTTCCCCGTAAGCGCATTTTCCCCGTAAGCGCATTTTCCCCGTAAGCGCATTTTCCCCGTAAGCGCATTTTTCCCGTAAGCGCATTTTTCCCGTAAGCGCATTTTTCCCGTAAGCGCATTTTTCCCGTAAGCGCATTTTTCCCGTAAGCGCATTTTTCCCGTAAGCGCATTTTTCCCGTAAGCGCATTTTATCCATTTCCGCATTTTTCCCATAACCTCATTCTTTCAATAACCGCATTTTTCCCATTTCTGCGATTATAAACGCATTTTAGCCATAACCGAATTTTAGCCATAACCGCATATTTCCCATTTCCGCATATTTCCCATTTCCGCATATTTCCCATTTCCGCATATTTCCCATTTCCGCATATTTCCCATTTCCGCATATTTCCCATTTCCGCATATTTCCCATTTCCGCATTTTTCCCATTTCCGCATTTTTCCCATTTCCGCATTTTTCCCATTTCCGCATTTTTCCCATTTCCGCATTTTTCCCATTTCCGCATTTTTCCCATTTCCGCATTTTTCCCATTTCCGCATTTTTCCCATTTCCGCATTTTTCCCATTTCCGCATATTTCCCATTTCCGCATATTTCCCATTTCCGCATATTTCCCATTTCCGCATATTTCCCATTTCCGCATATTTCCCATTTCCGCATTTTTGCAATAACCAAAATCTTCCAATAACCCCATTTTTCCCACAACCGCAATTATCCCATAAACGCATTTTTCCAATATCTGCGTTTATCCCATAACTGCATTTTTTCCATTTCCACATTTTTCCCATAACAGCATTTTTCCCATAACAGCATTTTTCCCATAACAGCATTTTTCCCATAACAGCATTTTTCCCAAAACAGCATTTTTCCCAAAACAGCATTTTTCCCAAAACAGCATTTTTCCCAAAACAGCATTTTTCCCAAAACAGCATTTTTCCCAAAACAGCATTTTTCCCAAAACAGCATTTTTCCCAAAACAGCATTTTTCCCATAACAGCATTTTTTCCCATAACAGCATTTTTTCCCATAACAGCATTTTTTCTTATAACAGCATTTTTTCTTATAACAGCATTTTTTCTTATAACAGCATTTTTTCTTATAACAGCATTTTTCTTATAACAGCATTTTTCTTATAACAGCATTTTTCTTATAACCGCATTTCTGCCATAACAGCATTTTTCCTACATCCGCATTTTTCCTATAACCGCTTTTTTTTCAATTCCGCAATTTTCACTTAACTGCTTTTTTCTCATATCTGCGTTACTCCCATTAGCGCATTTTTTCAATTTTCGCATAATTCCCATAACCGCATTTTTCCAATAACCAAAATCTTACCATATCCGCAATTATTCCCTAACCGCATTTTTCCAATATCTGCGTTTTTCCAATATCTGCGTTTTTCCAATATCTGCGTTTTTCCAATATCTGCGTTTTGCCCATAACTGCATTTTTCCCATAACTGCATTTTTCCCATAACTGCATTTTTCCCATAACTGCATTTTTCCCATAACTGCATTTTTCCCATAACTGCATTTTTCCCATAACTGCATTTTTCCCATTCCCGCATTTATCCCTTTCCCGCATTTATCCCTTTCCCGCATTTTTCCCATTCCCGCATTTTTCCCATTCCCGCATTTTTCCCATTCCCGCATTTTTTTTTAATTCCACACTTTTCCCATAACCGCATTTTTCCCATAACCGCATTTTTCCCATATCTGCTTTTTTCCCACAACCGCACATTTCCCATATCTGCGTTTTTCCCATATCTGCGTTTTTCCCATATCTGCGTTTTTCCCATATCTGCGTTTTTCCCATATCTGCGTTTTTCCCATATCTGCGTTTTCCCATATCTGCGTTTTTCCCATATCTGCGTTTTTCCCATATCTGCGTTTTTCCCATATCTGCGTTTTTCCCATATCTGCGTTTTTCCCATATCTGCGTTTTTCCCATATCTGCGTTTTTCCCATATCTGCGTTTTTCCCATATCTGCGTTTTTCCATTTCCGCACATTTCCATTTCCGCATTTTTGCAATAACCAAAATCTTCCCATAACCCCATTTTTCCCACAACCGCATTCATCCCATAAACGCATTTTTCCCATATCTGCGTTTTTCCCATATCTGCGTTTTTCCCATATCTGCGTTTTTCCCATATCTGCGTTTTTCCCATATCTGCGTTTTTCCCATATCTGCGTTTTTCCCATATCTGCGTTTTTCCCATATCTGCGTTTTTCCCATATCTGCGTATTTCCCATATCTGCGTATTTCCCATATCTGCGTATTTCCCATATCTGCGTATTTCCCATATCTGCGTATTTCCCATATCTGCGTATTTCCCATATCTGCGTATTTCCCATATCTGCGTATTTCCCATATCTGCGTATTTCCCATATCTGCGTTTTTCCCATATCTGCGTTTTTCCCATATCTGCGTTTTTCCCATATCTGCGTTTTTCCCATATCTGCGTTTTTCCCATATCTGCGTTTTTCCCATATCTGCGTTTTTCCCATAACCGCATTTTTTCCATTTCCGCACATTTCCATTTCCGCATTTTTGCAATAACCAAAATCTTCCCATAACCCCATTTTTACCACAACCGCATTCATCCCATAAACGCATTTTTCCAATATCTGCGTTTATCCCATAACTGCATTTTTTCCATTTCCACATTTTTCCCGTAACCGCATTTTTCCCGTAACCGCATTTTTCCCGTATCCGCATTTCTCCCGTATCCGCATTTCTCCCGTATCCGCATTTCTCCCGTATCCGCATTTCTCCCGTAACCGCATTTTTCCCGTAACCGCATTTCTCCCATTACCGCATTTCACCCATATCTGCGTTTTTCCCGTAACCGCATTTTTGCTATAACCTCATTCTTCCAATAACCGCATTTTTCCCATATCTGCGATTATAACCGCATTTTTTCCATAACCGCATTTTTTCTATAACCGCATTTTTTCTATAACCGCATTTTTCCCATTCCCGCATTTTTCCCATTCCCGCATTTTTCCCATTCCCGCATTTTTCCCATTCCCGCATTTTTCCCATTCCCGCATTTTTTTCCAATACCACACTTTTCCCATAACCGCATTTTTCCCATAACCGCATTTTTCCCATAACCGCATTTTTCCCATGTCTGCTTTTTTCCCACAACCGCACATTTCCCATATCTGCGTTTTTCCCATATCTGCGTTTTTCCCATATCTGCGTTTTTCCCATATCTGCGTTTTTCCCATATCTGCGTTTTTCCCATATCTGCGTTTTTCCCATATCTGCGTTTTTCCCATATCTGCGTTTTTCCCATATCTGCGTTTTTCCCATATCTGCGTTTTTCCCATATCTGCGTTTTTCCCATATCTGCGTTTTTCCCATATCTGCGTTTTTCCCATATCTGCGTTTTTCCCATATCTGCGTATTTCCCATATCTGCGTATTTCCCATATCTGCGTATTTCCCATATCTGCGTATTTCCCATATCTGCGTATTTCCCATATCTGCGTTTTTCCCATATCTGCGTTTTTCCCATATCTGCGTTTTTCCCATATCTGCGTTTTTCCCATATCTGCGTTTTTCCCGTAACCGCATTTTTGCTATAACCTCATTCTTCCAATAACCGCATTTTTCCCATATCTGCGATTATAACAGCATTTTTTCTATAACCGCATTTTTTCCATAACCGCATTTTTTCCATAACCGCATTTTTCCATTTCCCCATTTTTACCATTTCCGCATTTTTACCATTTCCGCATTTTTACCATTTCCGCATTTTTACCATTTCCGCATTTTTACCATTTCCGCATTTTTACCATTTCCGCATTTTTCCCATATCTGCGTTTATAACTGCATGTTTGCCATAACCGCATGTTTGCCATAACCGCATGTTTGCCATAACCGCATTTTTCCCATAACCGCATTTTTCCCATAACCGCATTTTTCCCATAACCGCATTTTTCCCATATATGCATTTTTCCCATATATGCATTTTTCCCATATATGCATTATTTCCATTTCCGCATTTTTCCAATAACCGCATATTTCCCATAACCGCATTTTTCCCATATCCACATTTTTCCCATATCCACATTTTTCCCATATCCACATTTTTCCCATATCCACATTATTCGAATAACCACATGTTTGCCATAGCCACATGTTTGCCATAGCCACATGTTTGCCATAGCCACATTTTGCCATAGCCACATTTTGCCATAGCCACATTTTGCCATAGCCACATTTTGCCATAGCCACATTTTGCCATATCTGCGTTTCTCCCGTAAGCGCATTTTTCCCGTAAGAGCATTTTTCCCGTAAGCGCATTTTTCCCGTAAGCGCATTTTTCCCGTAAGCGCATTTTTCCCGTAAGCGCATTTTCCCCGTAAGCGCATTTTTCCCGTAAGCGCATTTTCCCCGTAAGCGCATTTTTCCCGTAAGCGCATTTTTCCCGTAAGCGCATTTTTCCCGTAAGCGCATTTTTCCCGTAAGCGCATTTTTCCCATAAGCGCATTTTATCCATTTCCGCATTTTATCCATTTCCGCATTTTATCCATTTCCGCATTTTTCCCATAACCTCATTCTTTCAATAACCGCATTTTTCCCATTTCTGCGATTATAAACGCATTTTAGCCATAACCGAATTTTAGCCATAACCGCATATTTCCCATTTCCGCATATTTCCCATTTCCGCATATTTCCCATTTCCGCATATTTCCCATTTCCGCATATTTCCCATTTCCGCATATTTCCCATTTCCGCATATTTCCCATTTCCCCATTTTTCCCATTTCCGCATTTTTCCCATTTCCGCATTTTTCCCATTTCCGCATTTTTCCCATTTCCGCATTTTTCCCATTTCCGCATTTTTCCCATTTCCGCATTTTTCCCATTTCCGCATTTTTCCCATTTCCGCATTTTTCCCATTTCCGCATTTTTCCCATTTCCGCATTTTTCCCATTTCCGCATTTTTCCCATTTCCGCATTTTTCCCAATTCCGCATTTTTCCCAATTCCGCATTTTTCCCAATTCCGCATTTTTCCCAATTCCGCAATTTTCCCAATTCCGCAATTTTCCCAATTCCGCAATTTTCCCAATTCCGCAATTTTCCCAATTCCGCAATTTTCCCAATTCCGCAATTTTCCCAATTCCGCAATTTTTCCAATTCCGCAATTTTCCCATATCTGCGTTACTCCCATTAGCACATTTTTGCAATTTTCGCATAATTCCCATAACCGCATTTTTGCAATAACCAAAATCTTACCATATCCGCAATTATTCCCTAACCGCATTTTTCCAATATCTGCGTTTTTCCAATATCTGCGTTTTTCCACTATCTGCATTTTTCCAATATCTGCATTTTTCCCATTCCCGCATTTTTCCCATTCCCGCATTTTTCCCATTCCCGCATTTTTCCCATTCCCGCATTTTTCCCATTCCCGCATTTTTCCCATTCCCGCATTTTTCCCATTCCCGCATTTTTCCCCATTCCCGCATTTTTCCCCATTCCCGCATTTTTCCCCATTCCCGCATTTTTCCCCATTCCCGCATTTTTCCCCATTCCCGCATTTTTCCCCATTCCCGCATTTTTCCCCATTCCCGCATTTTTCCCCATTCCCGCATTTTTCCCCATTCCCGCATTTTTCCCCATTCCCGCATTTTTCCCCATTCCCGCATTTTTCCCCATTCCCGCATTTTTCCCCATTCCCGCATTTTTCCCCATTCCCGCATTTTTCCCCATTCCCGCATTTTTCCCCATTCCCGCATTTTTCCCCATTCCCGCATTTTTCCCCATTCCCGCATTTTTCCCCATTCCCGCATTTTTCCCCATTCCCGCATTTTTCCCCATTCCCGCATTTTTCCCCATTCCCGCATTTTTCCCCATTCCCGCATTTTTCCCATATCTGCGTTTTTCCCATATCTGCGTTTTTCCCATAACCGCATTTTTTCCATTTCCGAATTTTTTCCATTTCCGCACTTTTCCATTTCCGCATTTTTGCAATAACCAAAATCTTCCAATAACCCCATTTTTCCCACAACCGCAATTATCCCATAAACGCATTTTTCCAATATCTGCGTTTATCCCATAACTGCATTTTTTCCATTTCCACATTTTTCCCATAACAGCATTTTTCCCATAACAGCATTTTTCCCATAACAGCATTTTTCCCATAACAGCATTTTTCCCATAACAGCATTTTTCCCATAACAGCATTTTTCCCATAACAGCATTTTTCCCATAACAGCATTTTTCCCAAAACAGCATTTTTCCCAAAACAGCATTTTTCCCAAAACAGCATTTTTCCCAAAACAGCATTTTTCCCAAAACAGCATTTTTCCCAAAACAGCATTTTTCCCATAACAGCATTTTTTCCCATAACAGCATTTTTTCCCATAACAGCATTTTTTCCCATAACAGCATTTTTTCCCATAACAGCATTTTTTCCCATAACAGCATTTTTCTTATAACCGCATTTCTGCCATAACAGCATTTTTCCTACATCCGCATTTTTCCTATAACCGCTTTTTTTTCAATTCCGCAATTTTCACTTAACTGCTTTTTTCCCATATCTGCGTTACTCCCATTAGCGCATTTTTTCAATTTTCGCATAATTCCCATAACCGCATTTTTGCAATAACCAAAATCTTACCATATCCGCAATTATTCCCTAACCGCATTTTTCCAATATCTGCGTTTTTCCAATATCTGCGTTTTTCCAATATCTGCGTTTTGCCCATAACTGCATTTTTCCCATAACTGCATTTTTCCCATAACTGCATTTTTCCCATAACTGCATTTTTCCCATAACTGCATTTTTCCCATTCCCGCATTTATCCCATTCCCGCATTTATCCCATTCCCGCATTTTTCCCATTCCCGCATTTTTCCCATTCCCGCATTTTTCCCATTCCCGCATTTTTTTTTAATTCCACACTTTTCCCATAACCGCATTTTTCCCATAACCGCATTTTTCCCATATCTGCTTTTTTCCCACAACCGCACATTTCCCATATCTGCGTTTTTCCCATATCTGCGTTTTTCCCATATCTGCGTTTTTCCTATATCTGCGTTTTTCCCATATCTGCGTTTTTCCCATATCTGCGTTTTTCCCATATCTGCGTTTTTCCCATATCTGCGTTTTTCCATTTCCGCACATTTCCATTTCCGCATTTTTGCAATAACCAAAATCTTCCCATAACCCCATTTTTCCCACAACCGCATTCATCCCATAAACGCATTTTTCCCATATCTGCGTTTTTCCCATATCTGCGTTTTTCCCATATCTGCGTTTTTCCCATATCTGCGTTTTTCCCATATCTGCGTTTTTCCCATATCTGCGTTTTTCCCATATCTGCGTTTTTCCCATATCTGCGTATTTCCCATATCTGCGTATTTCCCATATCTGCGTATTTCCCATATCTGCGTATTTCCCATATCTGCGTATTTCCCATATCTGCGTATTTCCCATATCTGCGTATTTCCCATATCTGCGTATTTCCCATATCTGCGTATTTCCCATATCTGCGTATTTCCCATATCTGCGTATTTCCCATATCTGCGTTTTTCCCAGATCTGCGTTTTTCCCAGATCTGCGTTTTTCCCATATCTGCGTTTTTCCCATATCTGCGTTTTTCCCATATCTGCGTTTTTCCCATATCTGCGTTTTTCCCATATCTGCGTTTTTCCCATATCTGCGTTTTTCCCATATCTGCGTTTTTCCCATAACCGCATTTTTTCCATTTCCGCACATTTCCATTTCCGCATTTTTGCAATAACCAAAATCTTCCCATAACCCCATTTTTACCACAACCGCATTCATCCCATAAACGCATTTTTCCAATATCTGCGTTTATCCCATAACTGCATTTTTTCCATTTCCACATTTTTCCCGTAACCGCATTTCTCCCGTAACCGCATTTCTCCCGTAACCGCATTTCTCCCGTAACCGCATTTCTCCCGTAACCGCATTTCTCCCGTAACCGCATTTCTCCCGTAACCGCATTTCTCCCGTATCCGCATTTTTCCCGTAACCGCATTTCTCCCATTACCGCATTTCACCCATATCTGCGTTTTTCCCGTAACCGCATTTTTGCTATAACCTCATTCTTCCAATAACCGCATTTTTCCCATATCTGCGATTATAACCGCATTTTTTCCATAACCGCATTTTTTCCATAACCGCATTTTTTCCATAACCGCATTTTTTCTATAACCGCATTTTTTCTATAACCCATTTTTCCCATTCCCGCATTTTTCCCATTCCCGCATTTTTCCCATTCCCGCATTTTTTTCCAATACCACACTTTTCCCATAACCGCATTTTTCCCATAACCGCATTTTTCCCATATCTGCTTTTTTCCCACAACCGCACATTTCCCATATCTGCGCTTTTCCCATATCTGCGCTTTTCCCATATCTGCGTTTTTCCCATATCTGCGTTTTTCCCATATCTGCGTTTTTCCCATATCTGCGTTTTTCCCATATCTGCGTTTTTCCCATATCTGCGTTTTTCCCATATCTGCGTTTTTCCCATATCTGCGTATTTCCCATATCTGCGTATTTCCCATATCTGCGTATTTCCCATATCTGCGTATTTCCCATATCTGCGTATTTCCCATATCTGCGTATTTCCCATATCTGCGTATTTCCCATATCTGCGTATTTCCCATATCTGCGTTTTTCCCGTAACCGCATTTTTGCTATAACCTCATTCTTCCAATAACCGCATTTTTCCCATATCTGCGATTATAACAGCATTTTTTCTATAACCGCATTTTTTCCATAACCGCATTTTTACCATTTCCCCATTTTTACCATTTCCGCATTTTTACCATTTCCGCATTTTTACCATTTCCGCATTTTTACCATTTCCGCATTTTTACCATTTCCGCATTTTTCCCATATCTGCGTTTATAACTGCATGTTTGCCATAACCGCATGTTTGCCATAACCGCATGTTTGCCATAACCGCATGTTTGCCATAACCGCATGTTTGCCATAACCGCATTTTTGCCATAACCGCATTTTTCGAATAATCGCATTTTTCCCATAACCGCATTTTTCCCATATATGCATTTTTCCCATATATGCATTATTTCCATTTCCGCATTTTTCCCATAACCGCATTTTTCCCATAACCGCATTTTTCCCATAACCGCATTTTTCCTATAACCGCATTTTTCCCATATCCACATTATTCGAATAGCCACATTTTGCCATAGCCACATGTTTGCCATAGCCACATTTTGCCATAGCCACATTTTGCCATAGCCACATTTTGCCATAGCCACATTTTGCCATTGCCACATTTTGCCATATCTGCGTTTCTCCCGTAAGCGCATTTTTCCCGTAAGCGCATTTTTCCCGTAAGCGCATTTTTCCCGTAAGCGCATTTTTCCCGTAAGCGCATTTTTCCCGTAAGCGCATTTTTCCCGTAAGCGCATTTTTCCCGTAAGCGCATTTTTCCCGTAAGCGCATTTTTCCCGTAAGCGCATTTTTCCCGTAAGCGCATTTTATCCATTTCCGCATTTTATCCATTTCCGCATTTTATCCATTTCCGCATTTTATCCATTTCCGCATTTTATCCATTTCCGCATTTTTCCCATAACCGCATTTTTCCCATAACCGCATTTTTCCCATAACCGCATTTTTCCCATAACCGCATTTTTCCCATAACCGCATTTTTCCCATAACCGCATTTTTCCCATAACCGCATTTTTCCCATATCCACATTATTCGAATAACCACATGTTTGCCATAGCCACATTTTGCCATAGCCACATGTTTGCCATAGCCACATTTTGCCATAGCCACATTTTGCCATAGCCACATTTTGCCATTGCCACATTTTGCCATATCTGCGTTTCTCCCGTAAGCGCATTTTTCCCGTAAGCGCATTTTTCCCGTAAGCGCATTTTTCCCGTAAGCGCATTTTTCCCGTAAGCGCATTTTATCCATTTCCGCATTTTATCCATTTCCGCATTTTATCCATTTCCGCATTTTATCCATTTCCGCATTTTTCCCATAACCTCATTCTTTCAATAACCGCATTTTTCCCATTTCTGCGATTATAAACGCATTTTAGCCATAACCGAATTTTAGCCATAACCGCATATTTCCCATTTCCGCATATTTCCCATTTCCGCATATTTCCCATTTCCGCATATTTCCCATTTCCGCATATTTCCCATTACCGCATATTTCCCATTTCCGCATATTTCCCATTTCCGCATATTTCCCATTTCCGCATATTTCCCATTTCCGCATATTTCCCATTTCCGCATATTTCCCATTTCCGCATTTTTCCCATTTCCGCATTTTTCCCATTTCCGCATTTTTCCCATTTCCGCATTTTTCCCATTTCCGCATTTTTCCCATTTCCGCGTTTTTCCCATTTCCGCGTTTTTCCCATTCCCGCGTTTTTCCCATATCCGCGTTTTTCCCATATCCGCGTTTTTCCCATATCCGCGTTTTTCCCATATCTGTGTTTTTCCCATATCTGTGTTTTTCCCATATCTGTGTTTTTCCCATATCTGTGTTTTTCCCATATCTGTGTTTATCCCATAACTGCAGTTTTTCCATTTCCACATATTTTAATAACCACATTTTCCCCATAACCACATTTTCCCCATAACCACATTTTCCCCATAACCACATTTTCCCCATAACCACATTTTCCCCATAACCACATTTTCCCCATAACCACATTTTCCCCATAACCACATTTTCCCCATAACCACATTTTCCCCATAACCACATTTTCCCCATAACCACATTTTCCCCATAACCACATTTTCCCCATAACCACATTTTCCCCATAACCACATTTTCCCCATAACCACATTTTCCCCATAACCACATTTTCCCCATAACCACATTTTTTCCAATTCTGCATTTTTCCCATAACGTCAATTTTCCCATAACGTCAATTTTGCCATAACGGCATTATTGCCATAACGGCATTATTGCCATAACGGCATTATTGCCATAACGGCATTATTGCCATAATGGCATTATTGCCATAATGGCATTATTGCCATAACGGCATTATTGCCATAACGGCATTTTTGCCATAACCGCATTTTTGCCATTTCTGCATTTTTGCCATAACGACATTTTTTCCATTTCTGCATATTTCCCCTTTTTTCGCATATTTCCCATTTCTGCATTCTTTCCAATTCCGCATTTTTCCCATAACCTCATTTCTTCCAATTCTGCGTTTTTCCCATAACGTCATAATTCCCATAACCGCATTTTGCCCATATCCGCATTTTGCCCATATCCGCATTTTGCCCATATCCGCATTTTGCCCATATCCGCATTTTGCCCATAACTGCATTTTGCCCATAACTTCATTTTTCCCTTAACCGCAAATTTCCCATAACTGTATTTTTCCCTTAACCGCAAATTTCCCATATCTGCGTTTTTCCCATTACCGCATTTTTCCCATAACCGCATATTTCCCATATCGGTGTTTTTCCCATAACCGCATATTTCCCATATCTGTGTTTCTTCCATTTCGGCATTTTTCAATAACCGCATTTTTCCCATTTCCGCATTTTTCCCATTTCCGCATTTTTCCCATTTCCGAATTTTTCCCATTTCCGAATTTTTCCCATTTCCGAATTTTTCCCATTTCCGAATTTTTCCCATTTCCGAATTTTTCCCATTTCCGAATTTTTCCCATTTCCGAATTTTTCCCATTTCCGCATTTTTCCCATTTCCGCATTTTTCCCATTTCCGCATTTTTCCCATTTCCGCATTTTTCCCATTTCCGCATTTTTCCCATTTCCGCATTTTTCCCATTTCCGCATTTTTCCCATTTCCGCATTTTTCCCATTTCCGCAATTTTCCCATTTCCGCAATTTTCCCATTTCCGCAATTTTCCCATTTCCGCAATTTTCCCATTTCCGCAATTTTCCCATTTCCGCAATTTTCCCATTTCCGCAATTTTCCCATTTCCGCAATTTTCCCATTTCCGCAATTTTCCCATTTCCGCAATTTTCCCATTTCCGCAATTTTCCCATTTCCGCAATTTTCCCATTTCCGCAATTTTCCCATTTCCGCAATTTTCCCATTTCCGCAATTTTCCCATTTCCGCAATTTTCCCATTTCCGCAATTTTCCCATATCTGCGTTACGCCCATTAGCGCATTTTTTCAATTTTCGCATAATTCCCATAACCGCATTTTTGCAATAACCAAAATCTTACCATATCCGCAATTATTCCCTAACCGCATTTTTCCAATATCTGCGTTTTGCCCATAACTGCGTTTTTCCCATTCCCGCATTTTTCCCATTCCCGCATTTTTCCCATTCGCGCATTTTTCCCATTCGCGCATTTTTCCCATTCGCGCATTTTTCCCATTCCCGCATTTTTCCCATTCCCGCATTTTTTTCATAACCGCATATTTCCCATATCTGCTTTTTTCCCACAACCGCACATTTCCCATATCTGCGTTTTTCCCATATCTGCGTTTTTCCCATATCTGCGTTTTTCCCATATCTGCGTTTTTCCCATATCTGCGTTTTTCCCATATCTGCGTTTTTCCCATATCTGCGTTTTTCCCATATCTGCGTTTTTCCCATATCTGCGTTTTTCCCATATCTGCGTTTTTCCCATATCTGCGTTTTTCCCATATCTGCGTTTTTCCCATATCTGCGTTTTTCCCATATCTGCGTTTTTCCCATATCTGCGTTTTTCCCATATCTGCGTTTTTCCCATATCTGCGTTTTTCCCATAACCGCGTTTTTTCCATTTCCGCACATTTCCATTTCCGCATTTTTGCAATAACCAAAATCTTCCCATAACCCCATTTTTCCCACAACCGCATTCATCCCAAAAACGCATTTTTCCAATATCTGCGTTTATCCCATAACTGCATTTTTTCCATTTCCACATTTTTCCCGTAACCGCATTTTTCCCGTAACCGCATTTTTCCCGTAACCGCATTTTTCCCGTAACCGCATTTTTCCCGTAACCGCATTTTTCCCGTAACCGCATTTTTCCCGTAACCGCATTTTTCCCGTAACCGCATTTTTCCCGTAACCGCATTTTTCCCGTAACCGCATTTTTCCCGTAACCGCATTTTTCCCGTAACCGCATTTTTCCCGTAACCGCATTTTTCCCGTAACCGCATTTTTCCCGTAACCGCATTTTTCCCGTAACCGCATTTTTCCCGTAACCGCATTTTTCCCGTAACCGCATTTTTCCCGTAACCGCATTTTTCCCGTAACCGCATTTTTCCCGTAACCGCATTTTTCCCGTAACCGCATTTTTCCCGTAACCGCATTTTTCCCGTAACCGCATTTTTCCCGTAACCGCATTTTTCCCGTAACCGCATTTTTCCCGTAACCGCATTTTTCCCGTAACCGCATTTTTCCCGTAACCGCATTTTTCCCGTAACCGCATTTTTCCCGTAACCGCATTTTTCCCGTAACCGCATTTTTCCCGTAACCGCATTTCTCCTGTAACCGCATTTTTCCCGTAACAGCATTTCTCTCATTACCGCATTTCACCCATATCTGCGTTTTTTCCGTAACCGCATCTTTGCTATAACCTCATTCTTCCAATAACCGCATTTTTCCCATATCTGCGATTATAACCGCATTTTTTCCATAACCGCATTTTTTCTATAACCGCATATTTTCCATAACCGCATATTTTCCATAACCGCATATTTTCCATAACCGCATATTTTCCATAACCGCATATTTTCCATAACCGCATATTTTCCATAACCGCATATTTTCCATAACCACATTTTTACCATTTCTGCATTTTTACCATTTCTGCATTTTTACCATTTCTGCATTTTTACCATTTCTGCATTTTTACCATTTCTGCATTTTTACCATTTCTGCATTTTTACCATTTCTGCATTTTTACCATTTCCGCATTTTTCCCACAACCGCATTTTTCCCATATCTGCGTTTATAACTGCATGTTTGCCATAACCACATGTTTGCCATAACCACATGTTTGCCATAACCACATGTTTGCCATAACCACATGTTTGCCATAACCACATGTTTGCCATAACCACATGTTTGCCATAACCACATGTTTGCCATAACCACATGTTTGCCATAACCACATGTTTGCCATAACCACATGTTTGCCATAACCACATGTTTGCCATAACCACATGTTTGCCATAACCACATGTTTGCCATAACCACATGTTTGCCATAACCACATGTTTGCCATAACCACATGTTTGCCATAACCACATGTTTGCCATAACCACATGTTTGCCATAACCACATGTTTGCCATAACCACATGTTTGCCATAACCACATGTTTGCCATAACCACATGTTTGCCATATCACATATTTGCCATAACCACATGTTTGCCATATCTGCATTTCTCCCGTAACCGCATTTTTCCCGTAACCGCATTTTTCGCGTAACCGCATTTTTCCAATATCTGCGTTTATCCCATAACGTTATTTTTCCCATAACTGCATTTTTCCCATAACCTCACTTTCCAATTACCGCATTATTCCCATATCTGTGTTTTTCCCACAACCGCATTTTTCCCATATCTGCGTTTATGACCACATTTTTCCCATAACTGCATTTTTCCCATAACTGCATTTTTCCCATAACTGCATTTTTCCCATAACCGCATGTTTGCCATAACCGCATGTTTGCCATAACCGCATGTTTGCCATAACCGCATGTTTGCCATAACCGCATGTTTGCCATAACCGCATGTTTGCCATAACCGCATGTTTGCCATAACCGCATTTTTCCCATAACCGCATTTTTCCCATAACCGCATTTTTCCCATAACCGCATTTTTCCCATAACCGCATTTTTCCCATAACCGCATTTTTCCCATAACCGCATTTTTCCCATAACCGCATTTTTCCCATAACCGCATGTTTGCCATAACCGCATGTTTGCCATAACCGCATGTTTGCCATAACCGCATGTTTGCCATAACCGCATGTTTGCCATAACCGCATGTTTGCCATAACCGCATGTTTGCCATAACCGCATGTTTGCCATAACCGCATGTTTGCCATAACCGCATTTTTGCCATAACCGCATTTTTGCCATAACCGCATTTTTGCCATAACCGCATTTTTGCCATAACCGCATTTTTCCCATAACCGCATTTTTCCCATAACCGCATTTTTCCCATAACCGCATTTTTCCCATAACCGCATTTTTCCCATAATCGCATTTTTCCCATAACCGCATTTTTCCCATAACCGCATTTTTCCCATAACAGCATTTTTCCCATAACCGCATTTCTGCCATAACAGCATTTTTCCTACATCCGCATTTTTCCTATAACCGCTTTTTTTTCAATTCCGCAATTTTCACTTAACTGCTTTTTTCCCATATCTGCGTTACTCCCATTAGCGCATTTTTTCAATTTTCGCATATTTCCCATAACCGCATTTTTGCAATAACCAAAATCATACCATATCCGCAATTATTCCCTAACCGCATTTTTCCAATATCTGCGTTTTTCCAATATCTGCGTTTTGCCCATAACTGCATTTTTCCCATAACTGCATTTTTCCCATTCCCGCATTTTTCCCATTCCCGCATTTTTCCCATTCCCGCATTTTTCCCATTCCCGCATTTTTCCCATTCCCGCATTTTTCCCATTCCCGCATTTTTCCCATTCCCGCATTTTTCTCCCATTCCCGCATTTTTCTCCCATTCCCGCATTTTTTTCCAATTCCTCATTTTTCCAATTCCCGCATTTTTTTCCAATTCCCGCATTTTTTTCCAATTCCCGCATTTTTTTCCAATTCCCGCATTTTTTTCCAATTCCCGCGTTTTTCCCATTCCCGCGTTTTTCCCATTCCCGCGTTTTTCCCATTCCCGCGTTTTTCCCATTCCCGCGTTTTTCCCATTCCCGCGTTTTTCCCATTCCCGCGTTTTTCCCATTCCCGCGTTTTTCCCATTCCCGCGTTTTTCCCATTCCCGCGTTTTTTCCATTTCCGCACATTTCCATTTCCGCATTTTTGCAATAACCAAAATCTTCCCGTAACCCCATTTTTCCCACAACCGCATTCATCCCATAAACGCATTTTTCCAATATCTGTGTTTATCCCATAACTGCATTTTTTCCATTTCCGCATTTCTCCCGTAACCGCATTTCTCCCGTAACCGCATTTCTCCCGTAACCGCATTTCTCCCGTAACCGCATTTCTCCCGTAACCGCATTTCTCCCGTAACCGCATTTCTCCTGTAACCGCATTTCACCCATATCTGCGTTTTTCCCGTAACCGCATTTTTGCTATAACCTCATTCTTCCAATAACCGCATTTTTCCCATATCTGCGATTATAACAGCATTTTTTCCATAACCACATTTTTTCTATAACCGCATTTTTTCCATAACCGCATATTTTCCATAACCACATTTTTACCATTTCCGCATTTTTACCATTTCCGCATTTTTACCATTTCCGCATTTTTACCATTTCCGCATTTTTCCCACAACCGCATTTTTCCCATATCTGCGTTTATAACTGCATGTTTGCCATAACTGCATGTTTGCCATAACTGCATGTTTGCCATAACTGCATGTTTGCCATAACTGCATGTTTGCCATAACTGCATGTTTGCCATAACTGCATGTTTGCCATAACTGCATGTTTGCCATAACTGCATGTTTGCCATAACTGCATGTTTGCCATAACTGCATGTTTGCCATAACTGCATGTTTGCCATAACTGCATGTTTGCCATAACTGCATGTTTGCCATAACTGCATGTTTGCCATAACTGCATGTTTGCCATAACTGCATGTTTGCCATAACTGCATGTTTGCCATAACTGCATGTTTGCCATAACTGCATGTTTGCCATAACTGCATGTTTGCCATAACTGCATGTTTGCCATAACTGCATGTTTGCCATAACTGCATGTTTGCCATAACTGCATGTTTGCCATAACTGCATGTTTGCCATAACTGCATGTTTGCCATAACTGCATGTTTGCCATAACTGCATGTTTGCCATAACTGCATGTTTGCCATAACTGCATGTTTGCCATAACTGCATGTTTGCCATAACTGCATGTTTGCCATAACTGCATGTTTGCCATAACTGCATGTTTGCCATAACTGCATGTTTGCCATAACTGCATGTTTGCCATAACTGCATGTTTGCCATAACCGCATTTTTGCCTTTTTCGCATTTTTCCCATAACCGCATTTTTCCCATAACCGCATTTTTCCCATATATGCATTATTTCCATTTCCGCATTTTTCCCATAACCGCATTTTTTCCCATAACCGCATTTTTTCCCATAACCGCATTTTTTCCCATAACCGCATTTTTTCCCATAACCGCATTTTTCCCATAACCGCATTTTTCCCATAACCGCATTTTTCCCATAACCGCATTTTTCCCATAACCGCAATTTTTCCATAACCGCAATTTTTCCATAACCGCATTTCTCCCGTAACCGCAATTCTCCCATAGCCGCATTTTTCCAATTCTGCATTTTTCCCATAACCGCATTTTTCCCATAACCGCATTTTTCCCATAACCGCATTTTTCCCATAGCCGCGTTTTTCCCATAGCCGCATGTTTGCCATAGCCGCATGTTTGCCATAACCGCATGTTTACCATATCTTCGTTTCTCCCGTATCTTCGTTTCTCCCGTAACTGCATTTTTCCCGTAACTGCATTTTTCCCGTAACTGCATTTTTCCCGTAACTGCATTTTTCCCGTAACTGCATTTTTCCCGTAACTGCATTTTTCCCGTAACTGCATTTTTCCCGTAACTGCATTTTTCCCGTAACTGCATTTTTCACGTAACTGCATTTTTCACGTAACTGCATTTTTCACGTAACTGCATTTTTCCCGTAACTGCATTTTTCCCGTAACTGCATTTTTCCCGTAACTGCATTTTTCCCGTAACTGCATTTTTCCCGTAACTGCATTTTTCCCGTAACTGCATTTTTCCCGTAACTGCATTTTTCCCGTAACTGCATTTTTCCCGTAACTGCATTTTTCCCGTAACTGCATTTTTCCCGTAACTGCATTTTTCCCGTAACTGCATTTTTCCCGTAACTGCATTTTTCCCGTAACTGCATTTTTCCCGTAACTGCATTTTTACCATAACCGCATTTTTGCCATAACCGCATTTTTGCCATAACCGCATTTTTGCCATAACCGCATTTTTGCCATAACCGCATTTTTGCCATAACCGCATTTTTGCCATAACCGCATTTTTGCCATAACCGCATTTTTGCCATAACCGCATTTTTGCCATAACCGCATTTTTGCCATAACCGCATTTTTGCCATTTCCGCATTTTTGCCATTTCCGCATTTTTGCCATTTCCGCATTTTTGCCATTTCCGCATTTTTGCCATTTCCGCATTTTTGCCATTTCCGCATTTTTGCCATTTCCGCATTTTTGCCATTTCCGCATTTTTGCCATTTCCGCATTTTTGCCATTTCCGCATTTTCCCATAACCTCACTTTCCAATTACCGCATTATTCCCATATCTGTGTTTTTCCCACAACCGCATTTTTCCCATATATGCGTTTATAACCACATTTTTCCCATAACTGCATTTTTCCCATAACTGCATTTTTCCCGTAACTGCATTTTTCCAATATCCGCGTTTATCCCGTAACTGCATTTTTCCAATATCCGCGTTTATCCCGTAACCGCATTTCTCCCGTAACCGCATTTCTCCCGTAACCGCATTTCACCCATATCTGCGTTTTTCCCGTAACCACATTTTTGCTATAACCTCATTCTTCCAATAACCCCATTTTTCCCATATATGCGATTATAACAGCATTTTTGCCAAACACGCATTTTTTGCATAACCGCATTTTTTCCATTACCGCATTTTTCCCATAACTGCAGTTTTCCCCTATCTGGGTTTTTCCCATAACTGCAGTTTTCCCCTATCTGGGTTTTTCCCATAACCGCATTTTTCCCATAACCGCCCCCCAGGGGGCCCACAGTTCTTTTGTGGGTACATGTGTGGCGCGCACGGGGCCCCGAGCCGGAGCAGCCTTTCTTCTGCCCCAGGCTGCTTCACTTTCCCTCCCGGTTTATGCCTTCGCCCGGAGACGGACGTATTTCAAGAGTTCAGGTGTTTTCTTGTTGTCGTTTCTCTTATTCCTTGGTTTTTTTCCTTTCTTACCCTTCGTTTTCTGTCTATCTCTTCTTGTCCTCTCCTCGCCTTCTACTCCTCATTAGTCTCCGCCTCGGCGTTTGAGACACCTTTCCTTCTTTCTCTTCACTTCCTCTATTCTTCTTCTTTCCTCCCTGTGCGTTTCTGAAGGCCGACCCACGCATTATCATGCGTAGCAGGTGACGGGGTAACGCGTAATTCCCCGCCCCGGGTAGACAATAGACAAGTAAGGCACGTACGTACCCCCTGGTAAAGGCCAGGCCCAGGGAGGGGTGATTACCCGAGCTGGTACCTTCCGAACGTGCCGATTGGTCCCTCCGTCAGTTCTCGGGAGGTGTGACCTGAGGTGCGAACAATCACCTAAGGCGGGTAAGCCCTCGGAGAGCGCCCCCACTAGGAAGGAGCGCGCCATCGGAGACGCCGGTAATCACGGGGGACACTTCCGCAATGACTTCCTTCTCTTCTTCACTGACATTGACCCAGAAACGTAAGATAGACTCGCCTCAGCAAAAGAAGACTCTGCCTAATTTGCCGAAATTTCTTGTTGTGTCGCGCACCGACGGAAAAGACTTCAATTCTGTCAATCCTTTCGTTATACAGAAATGCTGGCCCTGTTAAAACTTGTTCGCGTCAGCGCAATGGCTCATTGTTGCTGGAAGTGGACAGTGCTTTCCAAGCCCAGAAACTTATCCGGACTACGTTATTGCACACGTTTCCAGTCAAAGTAGAAGCGCACCGCACACTCAACTCGTCACGTGGGGTAGTTTTTACGAGATCCCTTGACGGGTTGTCTGATGACGACATCCGGTCCTATATGTCCGATCAGGGTGTGACAGCCGTCCACAGGGTGATGAAAAAGGTAGATAACCAGCTGACACCGACTCGTACTGTGTTTTTGACATTCGACAGAGTTGACCTCCCGTCGAAGGTCAAAGCAGGGTACGAAGTTATCTCAGTCCGCCCTTATATTCCAAACCCAACGCGCTGCTACCAATGCCACAGGTACAACCATACCCGTGAACATTGCCCACATGCAGCAAAATGTGTCACTTGTGGTAGGGACGCCCATGAGGGGGATTGCCCACCTCCGTCCCCTCACTGCCTTAACTGCAACGGCGACCATGCGGCTTCCTCTCGCGACTGCCCTGTATATAAGGATGAAAAAATCATTCAGCAAATTCGGGTTACGGAGAAGGTATCGACATCTGCCGCTCGTAAGTTGTTGGCGAGTCGAAAGCCCACTGTCCTCCCAGCGGGTACATACAGTAAGGTACTCACCTAACCTCGACCTACCAAAGATTCCAGTACCCAGACATGTGATTTCACTTTCGCTGACACAGTTGTGCGATCCGCCAGCCCGAAGATTGCCCGTTCCACGTCCCCGCTTCCTCCTGCTGCTTCTAAGGTACAGTCTTCGTCAACATCTAGTAAACCGCGGGCACCTAAACAAGATGCCCGGACCTTGAAAAAGGAACCCGTCCGTGAGGATTTTCTGCGTTCTCAGGCTTCCCAACCGTCAACTGCCTCTTCCCGCCGTCACTCTTCCAGAAGAGCTGACAAGAAAAAGAGTTCCTCTCCTTCCCCGCCGAGGCGTGACCCATCTGTCGCGCCGTCCAACAGTTGCCGGCCTCGGCCGTCTTCTGTTTCACCGGGACGCTCCGTTTGCCGGGCGCCCGGCCCTTTACCGGCGGTGGAAACTGCCCCTCCTGATCAACTCAGGGAGGTGGCAGGCGCGTCGGTCGAACCTATGGACCACGACCCTTTGCCCCTGGACAGCGATAGCAGTGCTCCCTCGAAATCCGGTCCTCAGCGGCCGTCGAGGTGACCCCGCTCGCTACTTGGTTTTTATCCTTATTTCTTCTCTCATTTTTATAATGGCGCTCCTTCAATGGAACATTCGTGGCATTCGTTCTAACCGGGAGGAGTTAAAATTACTCCTTCGATTGCACTGCCCGCTTCTAGTCTGCCTCCAGGAAACTAAGTTGCGTCCACGTGATCGTGCAGACTTTCCACACTACACCTCTGTGCGGTTCGACCTGCCACCCGTGGAAGGTGTCCCAGCCCATGGAGGGGTTCTGATGCTCCTTCGAGACGACGTCTATTTCCATCCCATTTCCTTGCACACTCACCTACAGGCAGTTGCCGTCCGCATCACCTTATCCACATTTACCTTCTCCCTCTGTAATATATATTCGCCATCGTCATCTGCCCTTACTAGGGCAGATGTGCTAAACCTTGTTGACCAGCTCCCTTCACCTTTCGTGTTGGTAGGCGACTTTAATGCCCACCACCCCCTACGGGGCTCACCGGCACCTTGTCCGAGAGGCTCCCTTTTGGTGGACCTTCTCCAACACCTCGATCTTGTCTGCCTCAACACCGGTGCACCGACCTTCCTTTCTGACACAACACACACTTATTCCCATATAGACCTCGCAATATGCACTCCTCAGCTTGCCGGTCGGTTTGAGTGGTATGCACTTTCTGACACGTACTCAAGTGACCATTTCCCTTGTATCATCCACTTCCTACATCACTCCCCATCTCCACGTCCCACCAGTTGGAACATTTCTAAAGCCGACTGGGGGCTTTATTCTTCCATGGCTCTTTTTCACAATCAGCATTTTCCCAACTGTGACAGTCAGGTCGAATACCTCACAGAGGTTATTCTCACTGCTGCTGAACGTTCCATACCTCGTACGTCCTCTTCTCCACGTCGTGTGCAGGTCCCTTGGTGGACTGCAGCCTGCTGCGACGCGCTTCGAGCCCGACGCCGTGCCTTACGCACCTTCCGCCGCCACCCAACTTTGGAGAATTGCATCAATTACAAACGTATGAGAGCGCAGTGCCGTCGTATCATAAACGACAGCAAGAAAGCTTGCTGGACAGCTTTTACTAGTTCTTTTAACCGTTTTACTCCCACCACGGTTGTCTGGGGTGGCCTACGCCGTTTGTCCGGCATCAAGGTCCACTCCCCGATTCCTGGCCTGACCGTGGAGAACGCGGTCCTCGTGGACCCAGCTGATGTTTCAAACGCATTGGGTCGTTTCTTTGCGGAGGTTTCGAGCTCTGCCCATTACCACCCTGCCTTTCTCCCTCGCAAACAGGTAGAGGAGGCACGGCCGCCTTCTTTCCGCTCTTTTAATCGTGAAAATTATAACGTCGCCTTCACCATGCAGGAGCTAGATCGTGCTCTCGCCCTGTCCCGGTCCTCTGCTCCCGGGCCCGATTTCATTCATATTGAGATGCTGAAGAACCTCTCTCCTGCGGGCAAGTGCTTTCTTCTTAGTACCTACAATCGCATATGGGCTGAAGGTCATGTTCCCACAAGTTGGCGTGAAGCCATTGTTGTCCCCATCCCCAAACCAGGAAAGGACAAACACCTTCCTTCCAGTTATCGTCCCATTTCTCTGACTAGCTGCGTCTGTAAGGTGATGGAACGCATGGTTAACGCTCGGTTGGTCTGGCTCCTCGAATCTCGCCGCCTCCCCCCCATGGGGCCCACAGTTCTTTTGTGGGTACGTGTGTGGCGCGCATGGGGCCCCGAGCCGGAGCGGCCTTTCTTCTGCCCCAGGCTGCTTCACCTTCCCTCCCGGTTTATGCCTTCGCCCGGAGACGGGCGTATTTCACGAGTTCAGGTGTTTTCTTGTTGTCGTTTCTCTTATTCCTTGGTTCCTTCCTTTCTTACCCTTTGTTTCTGTCTCTCTCTCCTTGTCCTCTCCTCGCCTTCTTCTTCTCATTAGTCTCCGCCTCGGCGTTTGAGACACCTTTCCTACTTTCTCTTCACTTCCTCTATTCTTCTTCTTTCCTCCCTGTGCGTGTCTGAAGGCCGACCCACGCATTATCATGCGTAGCAGGTGACGGGGGTAACGCGTAATTCCCCGCCCCGGGTAGACAAGTAGGGCACGTACGTACCCCCTGGTAAAGGCCAGGCCCAGGGAGGGGTGATTACCCGAGCTGGTACCTTCCGAACATGCCAATTGGTCCCTCCGTCAGTTCTCGGGAGGTGTGGCCTGAGGTGTGAACAATCACCTAAGGCGGGTAAGCCCTCGGAGAGGGCCCCCACTAGGAAGGAGCGCGCCATCGGAGACGCCGGTAATCACGGGGGACACTTCCGCAATGACTTCCTTCTCTTCTTCACTGACATTGACCCAGAAACGTAAGATAGACTCGCCTCAGCAAAAGAAGACTCTGCCTAATTTGCCGAAATTTCTTGTTGTATCGCGCACCGACGGAAAAGACTTCAATTCTGTCAATCCTTTCGTTATACAGAAAGGTGTTGATGCAATTGCTGGCCCTGTTAAAACCTGTTCGCGTCAGCGCAATGGCTCATTGTTGCTGGAAGTGGACAGTGCTTTCCAAGCCCAGAAACTTATCCGGACTACGTTATTGCACACGTTTCCAGTCAAAGTAGAAGCGCACCGCACACTCAACTCGTCACGTGGGGTAGTTTTTACGAGATCCCTTGACGGGTTGTCTGACGACGACATCCGGTCCTATATGTCCGATCAGGGTGTGACAGCCGTCCACAGGGTGATGAAAAAGGTAGATAACCAGCTGACACCGACTCGTACTGTGTTTTTGACATTCGACAGAGTTGACCTCCCGTCGAAGGTCAAAGCAGGGTACGAAGTTATCTCAGTCCGTCCTTATATTCCAAACCCAACGCGCTGCTACCAATGCCACAGGTACAACCATACCCGTGAACATTGCCCACATGCAGCAAAATGTGTCACTTGTGGTAGGGACGCCCATGAGGGGAATTGCCCACCTCCGTCCCCTCACTGCCTTAACTGCAACGGCGACCATGCGGCTTCCTCTCGCGACTGCCCTGTATATAAGGATGGAAAAATCATTCAGCAAATTCGGGTTACGGAGAAGGTATCGACATCTGCCGCTCGTAAGTTGTTGGCGAGTCGAAAGCCCACTGTCCTCCCAGCGGGTACATACAGTAAGGTACTCACCTCACCTCGACCTACCAAAGATTCCAGTACCCAGACATGTGATTTCACTTTCGCTGACACAGTTGTGCGATCCGCCAGCCCGAAGATTGCCCGTTCCACGTCCCCGCTTCCTCCTGCTGCTTCTAAGGTACAGTCTTCGTCAACATCTAGTAAACCGCGGGCACCTAAACAAGATGCCCGGACCTTGAAAAAGGAACCCGTCCGTGAGGATTTTCTGCGTTCTCAGGCTTCCCAACCGTCAACTGCCTCTTCCTGCCGTCACTCTTCCAGAAGAGCTGACAAGAAAAAGAGTTCCTCTCCTTCCCCGCCGAGGCGTGACCCATCTGTCACGCCGTCCAACAGTTGCCGGCCTCGGCCGTCTTCTGTTTCACCGGGACGCTCCGTTTGCCGGGCGCCCGGCCCTTTACCGGCGGTGGAAACTGCCCCTCCTGATCAACTCAGGGAGGTGGCAGGCGCGTCGGTCGAACCTATGGACCACGACCCTTTGCCCCTGGACAGCGATAGCAGTGCTCCCTCGAAATCCGGTCCTCAGCGGCCGTCGAGGTGACCCCGCTCGCTACTTGGTTTTTATCCTTATTTCTTCTCTCATTTTTATAATGGCGCTCCTTCAATGGAACATTCGTGGCATTCGTTCTAATCGGGAGGAGTTAAAATTACTCCTTCGATTGCACTGCCCGCTTCTAGTCTGCCTCCAGGAAACTAAGTTGCGTCCACGTGATCGTGCAGACTTTCCACACTACACCTCTGTGCGGTTCGACCTGCCACCCGTGGAAGGTGTCCCAGCCCATGGAGGGGTTCTGATGCTCCTTCGAGACGACGTCTATTTCCATCCCATTTCCTTGCACACTCACCTACAGGCAGTTGCCGTCCGCATCACCTTATCCACATTTACCTTCTCCCTCTGTAATATATATTCGCCATCGTCATCTGCCCTTACTAGGGCAGATGTGCTAAACCTTGTTGACCAGCTCCCTTCACCTTTCGTGTTGGTAGGCGACTTTAATGCCCACCACCCCCTATGGGGCTCTCCGGCACCTTGTCCGAGAGGCTCCCTTTTGGTGGACCTTCTCCAACACCTCGATCTTGTCTGCCTCAACACCGGTGCACTGACCTTCCTTTCTGACACAACACGCACTTATTCCCATATAGACCTCGCAATATGCACTCCTCAGCTTGCCGGTCGGTTTGAGTGGTATGCACTTTCTGACACGTACTCAAGTGACCATTTCCCTTGTATCATCCACTTCCTACATCACTCCCCATCTCCACGTCCCACCAGTTGGAACATTTCTAAAGCCGACTGGGGGCTTTATTCTTCCATGGCTCTCTTTCACAATCAGCATTTTCCCAACTGTGACAGTCAGGTCGAATACCTCACAGAGGTTATTCTCACTGCTGCTGAACGTTCCATACCTCGTACATCCTCTTCTCCACGTCGTGTGCAGGTCCCTTGGTGGACTGCAGCCTGCCGCGACGCGCTTCGAGCCGACGCTGTGCCTTACGCACCTTCCGCCGCCACCCAACTTTGGAGAATTGCATCAATTACAAACGTATGAGAGCGCAGTGCCGTCGTATCATAAACGACAGCAAGAAAGCTTGCTGGACTGCTTTTACTAGTTCTTTTAACCGTTTTACTCCCTCCACGGTTGTCTGGGGTGGCCTACGCCGTTTGTCCGGCATCAAGGTCCACTCCCCGATTCCTGGCCTGACCGTGGAGAACGCGGTCCTCGTGGACCCAGCTGATGTTTCAAACGCATTGGGTCGTTTCTTTGCGGAGGTTTCGAGCTCTGCCCATTACCACCCTGCCTTTCTCCCTCGCAAACAGGTAGAGGAGACACGGCCGCCTTCTTTCCGCTCTTTTAATCGTGAAAACTATAACGTCGCCTTCACCATGCAGGAGCTAGACCGTGCTCTTGCCCTGTCCCGGTCCTCTGCTCCCGGGCCCGATTCCATTCATATTGAGATGCTGAAGAACCTCTCTCCTGCGGGCAAGTGCTTTCTTCTTAGTACCTACAATCGCATATGGACTGAAGGTCATGTTCCCACAAGTTGGCGTGAAGCCATTGTTGTCCCCATCCCCAAACCAGGGAAGGACAAACACCTTCCTTCCAGTTATCGTCCCATTTCTCTGACGAGCTGCGTCTGTAAGGTGATGGAACGCATGGTTAACGATCGGTTGGTCTGGCTCCTCGAATCTCGCCGCCTCCTGACTAATATCCAATGCGGTTTTCGTCGACACCGCTCTGCTGCTGACCACCTCGTTACGTTGTCGACCTTCATTATGAACAACTTTCTAAAGAAGCGTCAAACAGTAGCCGTGTTCTTCGACTTGGAGAAGGCATACGATACCTGTTGGAGAGCGGGTATTCTCCGCACATTACACACATGGGGCCTTCGGGGCCGCCTTCCTCTTTTCATTCAAGCGTTTTTGGCGGATCGCAAGTTCCGGGTACGGGTGGGCTCTGTTTTGTCAGATACCTTTTGCCAGGAGAATGGGGTACCACAGGGCTCCGTCTTGAGTGTGGCGCTCTTTGCCATTGCAATCAATCCGATCGTGGACTGCCTTTCAGCCGACGTCTCCGGATCTCTTTTTGTTGACGATTTCGCAATTTATTGTAGCGCCCAGAGGACGTGTCTCTTGGAGCGTTCTCTCCAACGCTGTCTTGACCGTCTATATTCCTGGAGCATCGCAAACGGCTTCCGATTCTCCACTGAGAAAACTGTGTGTATCAATTTTTGGAGATACAAGGAATTTCTTCCACCTTCTCTACGTCTCGGCCCTGTTGCCCTCCCTTTCGTGGAGACTACGAAATTCTTGGGACTCATGTTGGATCGGAAACTTTGCTGGTCCACACACGTGTCCTACCTGGCTGCCCGTTGTGCCCGATCCCTTAACGTTCTTCGTGTCCTCAGTGGCACGTCATGGGGAGCGGATCGTACCGTCCTGCTTCACCTTTACCAGGCCATTGTTCAGTCGAAGCTCGACTATGGAAGCCTTGTGTACTCTTCAGCACGGCCGTCGATTCTCCGCCGTCTCAACTCTATCCACCATCGTGGATTACGTTTGGTGACCGGTGCATTTTATACCAGCCCTGTTGAAAGTCTGTATGCCGAGGCTGCTGTATTACCCTTGACCACTTGACGTGACATACTCTTGTGTCGGTATGCATGCCGCCTACGGTCGATGCCCAACCATCCCTCTTACATATTATTTTTTGACGACTCACTCGATCGCCAATATCAGTTGTCTGCGATTGCCTTGCTTCCACCGGGAGTTCGGTTTCGCCGCCTGCTACAGCGGCTCGATTTTACCCTTCCTTCCACCCTTCGGTTGAGCGAAAGCCCATTGCCACCGTGGCATCAGGCCCAGGTTCACACACACCTCGAACTTAGTTCGCTCCCCAAGGAGAGCACTCCGGATTTGGTATACCGCTCGAGGCTTGTCGAACTCCGTTCGTGGTTCGATAATGCCGTATTTATTTACACTGATGGTTCCAAGAGCACTGCCGGTGTCGGATCTGCCTTCGTCGTCGGGGACAACCATTTCCAATACAAGCTCCCTGACCTGTGCTCGACCTTCACGGCTGAGCTTTTCGCCCTCCACCAGGCCGTTTTGTATACCTGCCGCCACCGCCAATCTTTCTATGCCATATGTTCTGACTCCCTTAGTGCCCTGCAGAGTCTTAAGGACCCTTTCTCGAACCATCCTCTCGTGTATCGGATCCAACGCTCCCTCCAGTTGCTGGCGGATGACAGCTGTCACGTTTCTTTCCTGTGGGTCCCTGGCCATGTGGGTGTGCCCGGGAATGAGGCCGCCGACACAGCAGCCAAGGCAGCAGCTCTTTTACCTCGCATGGCTACCTTTTGCGTCCCATCGGACGATGTTCAACGGGCTCTTCGGCGGAGTATCGTGTCGCAATGGCACAGCGTGTGGCTTTCACTGTACAACAATAAATTGCGAACTGTCAAACCGATCCCGACCGCTTGGAGGACATCCTCACGCCCCTCTCGGCGGGAGGAGGTCATCCTGGCTCGGTTGCGGATCGGTCATTGCCGTTTCAGCCACCGTCACTTGCTATCCGCCGAACCTGCACCGCTATGCTCCTGCGGTGAACTGCTGACAGTGCGACATGTTTTATTGACTTGTGTTAATTTTAATCATCTCCGTGTAGCCCTTCACTTTCCGTCTACTCTGGAGGAAATTTTAGCTGATGACACACGAGCAGCTGCTCGGGTTTTGCGTTTTATGAACTTGGCCAACCTATCCAAGGATATTTAACCCTTTTAATTGTCTTTTAGCTTTCGTTTTTAGCCTCTTGCTGATGTTCTGACAGTCACTATTTTTTTGAGATCATAGCGAATCAATGTTCTTGGCTGGGCGCTAATGACCATAGAAGTTGTGCGCCCTAAAACCACAAAAAGAAAAAAAAAAAAACCCATAACCGCATTTTTCCCATAACCGCATTTTTCCCATAGCCGCATTTTTCCCATAGCCGCATTTTTCCCATAGCCGCATTCTTCCATTTCCGCATTTTTCCTATAACCGCATTTTTCCTATAACCGCATTTTTCCTATAACCGCATTTTTCCCATAACCGCATTTTTCCCATAACCGCATTTTTCCCATAACCGCATTTTTCCCATAACCGCATTTTTCCCATAACCGCATTTTTCCCATAACCGCATTTTTCCCATAACCGCATTTTACCCATAACCGCATTTTTCCCATAACCGCATTTTTCCCATAACCGCATTTTTCCCATAACCGCATTTTTCCCATAACCGCATTTTTCGAATAACCGCATTTTTCGAATAACCGCATTTTTCGAATAACCGCATTTTTCGAATAACCGCATTTTTCGAATAACCGCATGTTTGCCATAACCGCATGTTTGCCATAACCGCATGTTTGCCATAACCGCATTTTTGCCATTTACGCATTTTTGCCATAACCACATTTTTGCCATTTTTGCATATTTCTCCTTTTTTCGCATATTTCCCATTCCCGCATTTTCCCAATTCCGCATTTTTCCCATAACCTCATTTCTTCCAATTCTGCATTCTTCCCACATCCGCATCTTTCCCACATCCGCATCTTTCCCACATCCGCATTTTTCCCATAACCGCATTTTTTCCAATTCCGCATTTTTCCCATAACCGCATTTTTCCCATAACCACATATTTCCCATATCTGCGTTTTTCCCACAACCGCATATTTCCCATATCTGCGTTTTTCCCACAACCGCATATTTCCCATATCTGCGTTTTTCCCACAACCACATATTTCCCATATCTGCGTTTTTCCCATAACCGCATTTTTCCCATATCTGCATTTATAAGCGCATTTTTCCCATGACAGCATTTTCCCCATAACAGCATTTTCCCCATAACAGCATTTTCCCCATAACAGCATTTTTCCCATAACAGCATTTTTCCCATAACAGCATTTTTCCCATAACAGCATTTTTTCCATAACCACATTTTTCCCATAACCACATTTTTCCCATAACCACATTTTTCCCATATCCGCTTTTTTACCTTAACCGTATTTTTCCCATAGCCGCATATTTCCCATATCTGTGTTTTTCCCATAACCGTATTTTTCCCATAGCCGCATATTTCCCATATCTGTGTTTTTCCCATAGCCGCATATTTCCCATATCTGTGTTTTTCCGATAACCGCATATTTCCCATATCTGTGTTTTTCCGATAACCGCATATTTCCCATATCTGCGTTTTTCCCAGAACCGCATTTTTCCCATATCTGCGTTTATAACCGCATTTTTCCCATATCCGCTTTTTTTCCCATATCCGCTTTTTTTCCCATATCCGCTTTTTTTCCCAAATCCGTTTTTCTCCCAAATCCGTTTTTCTCCCAAATCCGTTTTTCTCCCAAATCCGCTTTTTCTCCAATATCCGCTTTTTCTCCCATTTCCGCGTATTTTGCCATATTTGCATTTATCCCATATCCACGTTTTTCCCAAATCCGCATTTTTTCCCATATCCGCATATTTCCCATATGCACATTATTACCATATGTGCATTATTCCTTTATTTTTCCTATATTCGCATTTTTGCTATATTCGCATTTTTCAATGTGCATATTTATCACCTTACCCGAGGTTTTCCCATCCCATATCTGCGTTTTTCCCATATCTGCGTTTTTCCCATATCTGCGTTTTTCCCATATCTGCGTGTTTCCCGTATCTGCCTTTTTCCCGTATCTGCCTTTTTCCCGTATCTGCCTTTTTCCCGTATCTGCCTTTTTCCCGTATCTGCCTTTTTCCCGTATCTGCCTTTTTCCCGTATCTGCCTTTTTCCCGTATCTGCCTTTTCCCCGTATCTGCCTTTTTCCCGTATCTGCCTTTTTCCCGTATCTGCCTTTTTCCCGTATCTGCCTTTTTCCCATATCTGCCTTTTTCCCATATCTGCCTTTTTCCCATATCTGCCTTTTTCCCATATCTGCCTTTTTCCCATATCTGCCTTTTTCCCATATCTGCCTTTTTCCCATATCTGCCTTTTTCCCATATCTGCCTTTTTCCCATATCTGCCTTTTTCCCATATCTGCCTTTTTCCCATATCTGCCTTTTTCCCATATCTGCCTTTTTCCCATACCCGCATTTTTCCCATACCCCTATTTTTCTCATATCGGCATTTTTCTCTTAACAGCCTCTCGTAAACAAAGTCACAGTAATAGAGAGGTGCACTGCAAATATACACAAATACCCACTCCTTCAAACCCCCCAAACGGTATTATAAATAAAAACAATCTGTTGCATACTTGAGCCAATGGTTATCTATCTACCCTTGTCCAGTTCTCGGCTGACGCTACAAATGCATAGTACTTGTTTAGTAATGGGAAGGGGGGTCACAAACAAATGCATGTGACTTAGCATGTCACAAATAAATATCACTTCATAATCTTCACACACTGTTCAATTCCTATGATAATGTGTTACATCTCCAATAATTGCAATATCAGAACAACAACCTTGGCCTGTATTCCTAATGGCTACAGATTCCATTTCATTAATTCTACGGATATTCCTTGTCCTTATACAAAATGGCATAGTTGATGTCAAATAAACCTTTCCGTTTCCCATGTCGGCGTTTTTCCCATGTCGGCGTTTTTCCCATGTCGGCGTTTTTCCCATGTCGGCGTTTTTCCCACGTCGGCGTTTTTCCCACGTCGGCGTTTTTCCCACGTCGGCGTTTTTCACACGTCGGCGTTTTTCCCCTACCTCTGCCTGTCCCCTACCTCCGTCCGCCTGTCCCCTACCTCCGTCCGCCTGTCCCCTACCTCCGTCCGCCTGTCCCCTACCTCCGTCCGCCTGTCCCCTACCTCCGTCCGCCTGTCCCCTACCTCCGTCCGCCTGTCCCCTACCTCCCTCCGCCTGTCCCCTACCTCCCTCCGCCTGTCCCCACATCCGCGTTTTTCGCATCCCAAATGCGCGTTTTTCCCATATCTGTTTTGTTCCCCAAACTGCATTTTCCCCATAACTTCGTTTTTCACATATTCACATTTTTCCCATCCCATATCCGCGTTTTTCCCATATCTACATTTTCCCATATCTGCATTTTCCCATATCTGCATTTTTCCAATATCCGTATTTATCCCATTACCTGCATTTTTCCCATCCCATATCTACGTTTTTCCCAAATCGATTTTCTCATCCTATATCTGCGTTTTTTCCCATATTTGCGTTTTTTCCCATAGCTCCGTTTTTCCCATAGCTCCGTTTTTCCCATAGCTCCGTTTTTCCCATAGCTCCGTTTTTCCCATAGCTCCGTTTTTCCCATAGCTCCGTTTTTCCCATAGCTCCGTTTTTCCCATAGCTCCGTTTTTCCCATAGCTCCGTTTTTCCCATAGCTCCGTTTTTCCCATAGCTCCGTTTTTCCCATAGCTCCGTTTTTCCCAGAGCTCCGTTTCTCCCAGAGCTCCGTTTCTCCCAGAGCTCCGTTTCTCCCAGAGCTCCGTTTTTCCCATAGCTCCGTTTTTCCCATAGCTCCGTTTTTCCCATAGCTCCGTTTTTCCCATAGCTCCGTTTTTCCCATAGCTCCGTTTTTCCCATAGCTCCGTTTTTCCCATAGCTCCGTTTTTCCCATAGCTCCGTTTTTCCCATAGCTCCGTTTTTCCCATAGCTCCGTTTTTCCCATAGCTCCGTTTTTCCCATAGCTCCGTTTTTCCCATAGCTCCGTTTTTCCCATAGCTCCGTTTTTCCCATATCTGCGTTTTCTTATATCTGCATTTACCCCATATCTGTATTTTTCAAATATCCTCATTTTTCATATGCCGCGTCATTCCCATACTGCGTCATTCCCATACTGCGTCATTCCCATACTGCGTCATTCCCATACTGCGTCATTCCCATACTGCGTCATTCCCATACTGCGTCATTCCCATACTGCGTCATTCCCATACTGCGTCATTCCCATACTGCGTCATTCCCATACTGCGTCATTCCCATACTGCGTCATTCCCATACTGCGTCATTCCCATACTGCGTCATTCCCATACTGCGTCATTCCCATACTGTGTTTTTCCCATCCTGTGTTTTTCCCATCCTGTGTTTTTCCCATCCTGTGTTTTTCCCATTCTGTGTTTTTCCCATCCTGTGTTTTTCCCATCCTGTGTTTATCCCAAATCCCCATTTTTCCCATCCCATATCTGCGTTTTTCCCAAATCCATATTTTTCCCAAATCCATATTTTTCCCAAATCCATATTTTTCCCAAATCCATATTTTTCCCATATCCTTATTTTTCCCATATCCTTATTTTTCCCATATCCTTATTTTTCCCATATCCTTATTTTTCCCATATTTGCATTTTTCCCATTTCATATTCTCGTTTTTCCCATATCTACGTATTTCCCATATCTGCATTTTTCACATATCAGCATTTTTCCAATATCTGCGTTTTTCCCATAACTGCGATTTTCCCATATCCACGTCTTTCCCATATCTGTGTCTTTGCCATATCCATAATTTTCCCATATCTGCGTTTTTCCAATATTCGCGTTTTTCCTAAATCTGCATTTTTCCAAATCCGTATTTATCCCATTTCCCGCATTTTTCCCGTTCCATATCTACGTTTTTCCCTTATTTGCGTTTTTCCCTTATTTGCGTTTTTCCCATATCTGCGTTTTTCCCATATCTGCGTTTTTCCCATATCTGCGTTTTTCCCATATCTGCGTTTTTCCCATATCTGCGTTTTTCCCATATCTGCGTTTTTCCCATTTCTGCGTTTTTCCCATTTCTGCGTTTTTCCCATTTCTGCGTTTTTCCCATTTCTGCGTTTTTCCCATTTCTGCATTTTTCCCATTTCTGCATTTTTCCCATTTCTGCATTTTTCCCATTTCTGCATTTTTCCCATTTCTGCATTTTTCCCATTTCTGCATTTTTCCCATTTCTGCATTTTTCCCATTTCTGCATTTTTCCCATATCTGCATTTTTCCCATCACACACACACATTTTTCGTATCTAATATTGGCGTTTTCCCATATCTGCGTTTTTCGCATACTGTGTTTTTGCAATATCTGCGTTTCTCCCATATCAGCATTTATCCCATATCCGCATTTTTCCATCCCATATCCATATTTTTCCCATATCATTATTCTTCTCATATCCGCATATTTCCCATTTCCGCATTTTCCCCATATCCGCATTTTTGCAATAACCGCATTTTTCACATATCCGCATTTTCCCATTTCCGCATTTTTCCCATATTCTTAATTTTCCAGTATCCTTATTTTTTCCATATTTGCATTTTTCCCATTCCATATCCGCATTTTTCGCATATTCGTGTTTTTCCCATATCTATGTTTTTCCCATATCTACGTTTTTCACATATCAGCATTTTTCCCATATCTGTGTTTTTCCCATATCTGTGTTTTTCCCATATCTGCGTCTTTCCCATATCTGCGTCTTTCCCATATCTGCGTCTTTCCCATATCTGCGTCTTTCCCATATCTGCGTCTTTCCCATATCTGCGTCTTTCCCATATCTGCGTCTTTCCCATATCTGCGTCTTTCCCATATCTGCGTCTTTCCCATATCTGCGTCTTTCCCATATCTGCGTCTTTCCCATATCTGCGTCTTTCCCATATCTGCGTCTTTCCCATATCTGCGTCTTTCCCATATCTGCGTCTTTCCCATGTCTGCGTCTTTCCCATGTCTGCGTCTTTCCCATGTCTGCTTTGTTCCCATATCCACATTTTTCTCATATCTTTTTTTTCCCATATCTGCATTATTCCCATATCTGCATTATTCCCATATCTGCATTATTCCCATATCTGCATTATTCCCATATCTGCATTATTCCCATATCTGCATTATTCCCATATCTGCATTATTCCCATATCTGCATTATTCCCATATCTGCATTATTCCCATATCTGCATTATTCCCATATCCGCATTTTTCTCATATCTTTGTTTTTCCCATATCCGCATTTTACCCATATCCGCATTTTTCTCATATCTTTGTTTTTCCCATATCCGCATTTTACCCATATCCGCGTTTTTCCCATAACCACATATTTACCACAACCACATATTTCCCATATCTGCATTTTTCCCATAACCGCATATTTCCCATAACCGCATATTTCCCATATCTCTGTTCTTCCCATAACCCCATTTTTCCATTTCCGCATTTTTCAAATAACCATATTTTTCCCATTCCCGCATTTTTCCCATTCCCGCATTTTTCCCATTCCCGCATTTTTCCCATTCCCGCATTTTTCCCATTCCCGCATTTTTCCCATTCCCGCATTTTTCCCATTCCCGCATTTTTCCCATTCCCGCATTTTTCCCATTCCCGCATTTTTCCCATTCCCGCATTTTTTCCCATTCCCGCATTTTTCCCATTCCCGCATTTTTCCCATTCCCGCATTTTTTTCATTTCCGCATTTTTCCCATTTCCGTATTTTTCCCATAACCGCATTTTTCCCATAACCGCATTTTTCCCATGGCGCATTTTTCCCCATAACCTCATTTTATCCAATTCCACACTTTTCCCATAACCGCATTTTTCCCATAACCGCATTTCTCCCATATCTGCTTTTTCCCCACAACCGCATGTTTTCCACATCTGCGTTTTTCCCATAACCGCATTTTTTCCATTTCCGCATTTTTTCCATTTCCGCATTTTTTCCATTTCCGCATTTCGCCATAACTGCATTTTTCCCATATCTGCGTTACTCCCATATCTGCGTTACTTCCATTAGCGCATTTTTTCAATTTTCGCATTTTTCCCATAACCGCATTTTTACAATAACCAAAATCTTCCCATAACCCCATTTTTTCCATAACCACAATTATCCCATTACCGTATTTTTCCAATATCTGCATTTATCCCATAACTGCAATTTTTCCATTTCCACATTTCTCCCGTAACTGCATTTCTCCCGTAACCGCATTTCTCCCGTAACCGCATTTCTCCCGTAACCGCATTTCTCCCGTAACCGCATTTCTCCCGTAACCGCATTTCTCCCGTAACCGAATTTCTCCCGTAACCGAATTTCTCCCGTAACCGAATTTCTCCCGTAACCGAATTTCTCCCGTAACCGCATTTCTCCCGTAACCGCATTTCTCCCGTAACCGCATTTCTCCCGTAACCTCATTTTTTCCCGTAACCTCATTTTTTCCCGTAACCTCATTTTTTCCCGTAACCTCATTTTTTCCCGTAACCTCATTTTTTCCCGTAACCTCATTTTTTCCCGTAACCTCATTTTTTCCCGTAACCTCATTTTTTCCCATAACGTCATTTTTCCCACGTCATTTTTCCCACAACCGCATTTTCCCACAACCGCATTTTCCCACAACCGCATTTTTCACATAACCGCATTTTTCCCAAAATCTCATTTTTGCCATAACCGCATTTTTGCCATAACCGCATTTTTGCCATAACCGCATTTTTGCCATAACCGCATTTTTCCCATAACTGCATGTTTACCATAACCACATGTTTTCCATAACCACATGTTTACCATAACCACTTGTTTACCATAACTACATGTTTACCATAACTACATGTTTACTGTATCTGCGTCTTTCCCGTATCTGCGTCTTTCCCGTATCTGCGTCTTTCCCGTATCTGCGTCTTTCCCGTATCTGCGTCTTTCCCGCATCTGCGTCTTTCCCGCATCTGCGTCTTTCCCGCATCTGCGTCTTTCCCGCATCTGCGTCTTTCCCGCATCTGCGTCTTTCCCGCATCTGCGTCTTTCCCGCATCTGCGTCTTTCCCGCATCTGCGTCTTTCCCGCATCTGCGTCTTTCCCGCAGCTGCGTCTTTCCCGCATCTGCGTCTTTCCCGCAGCTGCGTCTTTCCCGCAGCTGCGTCTTTCCCGCAGCTGCGTCTTTCCCGCAGCTGCGGCTTTCCCGCAGCTGCGGCTTTCCCGCAGCTGCGGCTTTCCCGCAGCCGCGGCTTTCCCGCAGCCGCGGCTTTCCCGCAGCCGCGGCTTTCCCGCAGCCGCGGCTTTCCCGCAGCCGCGGCTTTCCCGCAGCCGCGGCTTTCCCGCAGCCGCGGCTTTCCCGCAGCCGCGGCTTTCCCGCAGCCGCGGCTTTCCCGCAGCCGCGGCTTTCCCGCAGCCGCGGCTTTCCCGCAGCCGCGGCTTTCCCGCAGCCGCGGCTTTCCCCGCAGCCGCGGCTTTCCCGCAGCCGCGGCTTTCCCGCAGCCGCGGCTTTCCCGCAGCCGCGGCTTTCCCCGCAGCCGCGTCTTTCCCATATCTGCGATTATAACCGAATTTTGCCATTTCGGCATATTACCAATTTCGGCATATTTCCCATAACCGCATATTTCCCATAACCGCATATTTCCCATAACCGCATATTTCCCATAACCGCATATTTCCCATAACCGCATTTTTCCCAATTCCGCATTTTTCCCAATTCCGCATTTTTCCCATAACGGGATTTTTCCCAAAACTGCATTTTCCCATATCGCCGTATTTCCCATAACCGCATTTTTCCAATAACCGCACTTTTCCCATAACCTAATTTTTTCCATTCTGCACTTTTCCCATAACCGCATTTTTGTCATAACCACATTTTTCTCATGTCTGCGTTTTTCCCATAACCACATTTTTCCCATAATCACATATTTCCCATATCTGCGTTTTTCCCATAACCGCATTTTTTCCAATTCTGCATTTTTCCCATTTTCGCATTTTTCCCATTTCCGCATTTTTCCATAACTTCAGTTTCCCAATAACCGCATTTTTCCCATATCTGTGATTAAAACCGCATTTTTGCGATAACCGCTTTTTTGACATGTCCGCATCTTTCCCATTTCCGCATCTTTCCCATTTCCGCATCTTTCCCATTTCCGCATCTTTCCCATTTCCGCATATTTCCCATTTCCGCCTTTTTCCCATTTCCGCCTTTTTCCCAATTCCGCACTTTTTCCCCAATTCCGCACTTTTTCCCCAATTCCGCACTTTTTCCCCAATTCCGCACTTTTTCCCCAATTCCGCACTTTTTCCCCAATTCCGCACTTTTTCCCCAATTCCGCACTTTTTCCCCAATTCCGCACTTTTTCCCCAATTCCGCACTTTTTCCCCAATTCCGCACTTTTTCCCCAATTCCGCACTTTTTCCCCAATTCCGCACTTTTTCCCCAATTCCGCACTTTTTCCCCAATTCCGCACTTTTTCCCCAATTCCGCACTTTTTCCCCAATTCCGCACTTTTTCCCCAATTCCGCACTTTTTCCCCAATTCCGCACTTTTTCCCCAATTCCGCACTTTTTCCCCAATTCCGCACTTTTTCCCCAATTCCGCACTTTTTCCCCAATTCCGCACTTTTTCCCCAATTCCGCACTTTTTCCCCAATTCCGCACTTTTTCCCCAATTCCGCACTTTTTCCCCAATTCCGCAATTTTTCCCCAATTCCGCAATTTTTCCCCAATTCCGCAATTTTTCCCCAATTCCGCATTTTTCCCCAATTCCGCATTTTTCCCCAATTCCGCATTTTTCCCCAATTCCGCATTTTTCCCCAATTCCGCATTTTTCCCCAATTCCGCATTTTTCCCCAATTCCGCATTTTTCCCCAATTCCGCATTTTTCCCCAATTCCGCATTTTTCCCCAATTCCGCATTATTCCCATAACTGAATTATTCCCATAACTGAATTATTCCCATAACTGCATTATTCCCATAACTGCATTATTCCCATAACTGCATTATTCCCATAACTGCATTATTCCCATAACTGCATTATTCCCATAACTGCATTATTCCCATAACTGCATTATTCCCATAACTGCATTATTCCCATAACTGCATTATTCCCATAACTGCATTATTCCCATAACTGCATTATTCCCATAACTGCATTATTCCCATAACCGCATTATTCCCATAACCGCATTATTCCCATAACCGCATTATTCCCATAACCGCATTATTCCCATAACTGCATTTTTGCTATAACAGCATTTTTCCCATAACCACATTTTTCCCATATCCGCTTTTTTACCTTAACCGTATTTTTCCCATAGCCGCATATTTCCCATATCTGCGTTTTTCCCATAACCGTATTTTTCCCATAGCCGCATATTTCCCATATCTGTGTTTTTCCCATAGCCGCATATTTCCCATATCTGTGTTTTTCCGATAACCGCAAATTTCCCATATCTGTGTTTTTCCGATAACCGCAAATTTCCCATATCTGTGTTTTTCCGATAACCGCATATTTCCCATATCTGTGTTTTTCCGATAACCGCATATTTCCCATATCTGCGTTTTTCCCAGAACCGCATTTTTCCCATATCTGCGTTTATAACCGCATTTTTCCCATATCCGCTTTTTTTCCCATATCCGCTTTTTTTCCCAAATCCGTTTTTCTCCCAAATCCGTTTTTCTCCCAAATCCGCTTTTTCTCCAATATCCGCTTTTTCTCCCATTTCCGCGTATTTTGCCATATTTGCATTTATCCCATATCCACGTTTTTCCCAAATCCGCATTTTTTCCCATATCCGCATATTTCCCATATGCACATTATTACCATATGTGCATTATTCCTTTATTTTTCCTATATTCGCATTTTTGCTATATTCGCATTTTTCAATGTGCATATTTATCACCTTACCCGAGGTTTTCCCATCCCATATCTGCGTTTTTCCCATATCTGCGTGTTTCCCATATCTGCGTGTTTCCCATATCTGCGTGTTTCCCATATCTGCGTGTTTCCCGTATCTGCGTGTTTCCCGTATCTGCGTGTTTCCCGTATCTGCGTGTTTCCCGTATCTGCGTGTTTCCCGTATCTGCCTTTTTCCCGTATCTGCCTTTTTCCCGTATCTGCCTTTTTCCCGTATCTGCCTTTTTCCCGTATCTGCCTTTTTCCCGTATCTGCCTTTTTCCCGTATCTGCCTTTTTCCCGTATCTGCCTTTTTCCCGTATCTGCCTTTTTCCCGTATCTGCCTTTTTCCCGTATCTGCCTTTTTCCCGTATCTGCCTTTTTCCCGTATCTGCCTTTTTCCCGTATCTGCCTTTTTCCCGTATCTGCCTTTTTCCCGTATCTGCCTTTTTCCCGTATCTGCCTTTTTCCCGTATCTGCCTTTTTCCCATATCTGCCTTTTTCCCATATCTGCCTTTTTCCCATATCTGCCTTTTTCCCATATCTGCCTTTTTCCCATATCTGCCTTTTTCCCATATCTGCCTTTTTCCCATATCTGCCTTTTTCCCATATCTGCCTTTTTCCCATATCTGCCTTTTTCCCATATCTGCCTTTTTTCCCATACCCGCATTTTTCCCATACCCCTATTTTTCTCATATCGGCATTTTTCTCATAACAGCCTCTCGTAAACAAAGTCACAGTAATAGAGAGGTGCACTGCAAATATACACAAATACCCACTCCTTCAAACCCCCCAAACGGTATTATAAATAAAAACAATCTGTTGCATACTTGAGCCAATGGTTATCTATCTACCCTTGTCCAGTTCTCGGCTGACGCTACAAATGCATAGTACTTGCTTAGTAATGGGAAGGGGGGTCACAAACAAATGCATGTGACTTAGCATGTCACAAATAAATATCACTTCATAATCTTCACACACTGTTCAATTACTATGATAATGTGTTACATCTCCAATAATTGCAATATCAGAACAACAACCTTGGCCTGTATTCCTAATGGCTACAGATTCCATTTCATTAATTCTACGGATATTCCTTGTCCTTATACAAAATGGCATAGTTGATGTCAAATAAACCTTTCCGTTTCCCATGTCGGCGTTTTTCCCATGTCGGCGTTTTTCCCATGTCGGCGTTTTTCCCATGTCGGCGTTTTTCCCACGTCGGCGTTTTTCCCACGTCGGCGTTTTTCCCACGTCGGCGTTTTTCCCACGTCGGCGTTTTTCACACGTCGGCGTTTTTCCCCTACCTCCGTCCGCCTGTCCCCTACCTCCGTCCGCCTGTCCCCTACCTCCGTCCGCCTGTCCCCTACCTCCGTCCGCCTGTCCCCTACCTCCGTCCGCCTGTCCCCTACCTCCGTCCGCCTGTCCCCTACCTCCGTCCGCCTGTCCCCTACCTCCCTCCGCCTGTCCCCTACCTCCCTCCGCCTGTCCCCACATCCGCGTTTTTCGCATCCCAAATGCGCGTTTTTCCCATATCTGTTTTGTTCCCCAAACTGCATTTTCCCCATAACTTCGTTTTTCACATATTCACATTTTTCCCATCCCATATCCGCGTTTTTCCCATATCTACATTTTCCCATATCTGCATTTTCCCATATCTGCATTTTTCCAATATCCGTATTTATCCCATTACCTGCATTTTTCCCATCCCATATCTACGTTTTTCCCAAATCGATTTTCTCATCCTATATCTGCGTTTTTTCCCATATTTGCGTTTTTTCCCATAGCTCCGTTTTTCCCATAGCTCCGTTTTTCCCATAGCTCCGTTTTTCCCATAGCTCCGTTTTTCCCATAGCTCCGTTTTTCCCATAGCTCCGTTTTTCCCATAGCTCCGTTTTTCCCATAGCTCCGTTTTTCCCATAGCTCCGTTTTTCCCATAGCTCCGTTTTTCCCATAGCTCCGTTTCTCCCAGAGCTCCGTTTCTCCCAGAGCTCCGTTTTTCCCATAGCTCCGTTTTTCCCATAGCTCCGTTTTTCCCATAGCTCCGTTTTTCCCATAGCTCCGTTTTTCCCATAGCTCCGTTTTTCCCATAGCTCCGTTTTTCCCATAGCTCCGTTTTTCCCATAGCTCCGTTTTTCCCATAGCTCCGTTTCTCCCAGAGCTCCGTTTTTCCCATAGCTCCGTTTTTCCCATAGCTCCGTTTTTCCCATAGCTCCGTTTTTCCCATAGCTCCGTTTTTCCCATAGCTCCGTTTTTCCCATAGCTCCGTTTTTCCCATAGCTCCGTTTTTCCCATAGCTCCGTTTTTCCCATAGCTCCGTTTTTCCCATATCTGCGTTTTCTTATATCTGCATTTACCCCATATCTGTATTTTTCAAATATCCTCATTTTTCATATGCCGCGTCTCTCCCATACTGCGTCATTCCCATACTGCGTCATTCCCATACTGCGTCATTCCCATACTGCGTCATTCCCATACTGCGTCATTCCCATACTGCGTCATTCCCATACTGCGTCATTCCCATACTGCGTCATTCCCATACTGCGTCATTCCCATACTGCGTCATTCCCATACTGCGTCATTCCCATACTGCGTCATTCCCATACTGCGTTTTTCCCATCCTGTGTTTTTCCCATCCTGTGTTTTTCCCATCCTGTGTTTTTCCCATCCTGTGTTTTTCCCATCCTGTGTTTATCCGAAATCCCCATTTTTCCCATCCCATATCTGCGTTTTTCCCAAATCCATATTTTTCCCATATCCTTATTTTTCCCATATCCTTATTTTTCCCATATCCTTATTTTTCCCATATCCTTATTTTTCCCATATTTGCATTTTTCCCATTTCATATTCTCGTTTTTCCCATATCTACGTATTTCCCATATCTGCATTTTTCACATATCAGCATTTTTCCAATATCTGCGTTTTTCCCATAACTGCGATTTTCCCATATCCACGTCTTTCCCATATCTGTGTCTTTGCCATATCCATAATTTTCCCATATCTGCGTTTTTCCAATATTCGCGTTTTTCCTAAATCTGCATTTTTCCAAATCCGTATTTATCCCATTTCCCGCATTTTTCCCGTTCCATATCTACGTTTTTCCCTTATTTGCGTTTTTCCCTTATTTGCGTTTTTCCCTTATTTGCGTTTTTCCCATATCTGCGTTTTTCCCATATCTGCGTTTTTCCCATATCTGCGTTTTTCCCATATCTGCGTTTTTCCCATATCTGCGTTTTTCCCATATCTGCGTTTTTCCCATATCTGCGTTTTTCCCATATCTGCGTTTTTCCCATTTCTGCGTTTTTCCCATTTCTGCATTTTTCCCATTTCTGCATTTTTCCCATTTCTGCATTTTTCCCATTTCTGCATTTTTCCCATTTCTGCATTTTTCCCACTTCTGCATTTTTCCCACTTCTGCATTTTTCCCATTTCTGCATTTTTCCCATTTCTGCATTTTTCCCATTTCTGCATTTTTCCCATTTCTGCATTTTTCCCATATCTGCATTTTTCCCATATCTGCATTTTTCCCATCACACACACACATTTTTCGTATCTAATATTGGCGTTTTCCCATATCTGCGTTTTTCGCATACTGTGTTTTTGCAATATCTGCGTTTCTCCCATATCAGCATTTATCCCATATCCGCATTTTTCCATCCCATATCCATATTTTTCCCATATCATTATTCTTCTCATATCCGCATATTTCCCATTTCCGCATTTTCCCCATATCCGCATTTTTGCAATAACCGCATTTTTCACATATCCGCATTTTCCCATTTCCGCATTTTTCCCATATTCTTAATTTTCCAGTATCCTTATTTTTTCCATATTTGCATTTTTCCCATTCCATATCCGCATTTTTCGCATATTCGTGTTTTTCCCATATCTATGTTTTTCCCATATCTACGTTTTTCACATATCAGCATTTTTCCCATATCTGTGTTTTTCCCATATCTGTGTTTTTCCCATATCTGTGTTTTTCCCATATCTGCGTCTTTCCCATATCTGCGTCTTTCCCATATCTGCGTCTTTCCCATATCTGCGTCTTTCCCATATCTGCGTCTTTCCCATATCTGCGTCTTTCCCATATCTGCGTCTTTCCCATATCTGCGTCTTTCCCATATCTGCGTCTTTCCCATATCTGCGTCTTTCCCATATCTGCGTCTTTCCCATATCTGCGTCTTTCCCATATCTGCGTCTTTCCCATATCTGCGTCTTTCCCATATCTGCGTCTTTCCCATGTCTGCGTCTTTCCCATGTCTGCGTCTTTCCCATGTCTGCTTTGTTCCCATATCCACATTTTTCTCATATCTTTTTTTTCCCATATCTGCATTATTCCCATATCTGCATTATTCCCATATCTGCATTATTCCCATATCTGCATTATTCCCATATCTGCATTATTCCCATATCTGCATTATTCCCATATCTGCATTATTCCCATATCTGCATTATTCCCATATCTGCATTATTCCCATATCTGCATTATTCCCATATCTGCATTATTCCCATATCTGCATTATTCCCATATCTGCATTATTCCCATATCCGCATTTTTCTCATATCTTTGTTTTTCCCATATCCGCATTTTACCCATATCCGCATTTTTCTCATATCTTTGTTTTTCCCATATCCGCATTTTACCCATATCCGCGTTTTTCCCATAACCACATATTTACCACAACCACATATTTCCCATATCTGCGTTTTTCCCATAACCGCATATTTCCCATAACCGCATATTTCCCATATCTCTGTTCTTCCCATAACCGCATTTTTCCATTTCCGCATTTTTCAAATAACCATATTTTTCCCATTCCCGCATTTTTCCCATTCCCGCATTTTTCCCATTCCCGCATTTTTCCCATTCCCGCATTTTTCCCATTCCCGCATTTTTCCCATTCCCGCATTTTTCCCATTCCCGCATTTTTCCCATTCCCGCATTTTTCCCATTCCCGCATTTTTCCCATTTCCGTATTTTTCCCATAACCGCATTTTTCCCATAACCGCATTTTTCCCATGGCGCATTTTTCCCCATAACCTCATTTTATCCAATTCCACACTTTTCCCATAACCGCATTTTTCCCATAACCGCATTTCTCCCATATCTGCTTTTTCCCCACAACCGCATGTTTTCCACATCTGCGTTTTTCCCATAACCGCATTTTTTCCATTTCCGCATTTTTTCCATTTCCGCATTTCGCCATAACTGCATTTTTCCCATATCTGCGTTACTCCCATATCTGCGTTACTTCCATTAGCGCATTTTTTCAATTTTCGCATTTTTCCCATAACCGCATTTTTACAATAACCAAAATCTTCCCATAACCCCATTTTTTCCATAACCACAATTATCCCATTACCGTATTTTTCCAATATCTGCATTTATCCCATAACTGCAATTTTTCCATTTCCACATTTCTCCCGTAACTGCATTTCTCCCGTAACCGCATTTCTCCCGTAACCGCATTTCTCCCGTAACCGCATTTCTCCCGTAACCGCATTTCTCCCGTAACCGCATTTCTCCCGTAACCGAATTTCTCCCATAACCGAATTTCTCCCGTAACCGAATTTCTCCCGTAACCGAATTTCTCCCGTAACCGCATTTCTCCCGTAACCGCATTTCTCCTGTAACCTCATTTTTTCCCGTAACCTCATTTTTTCCCGTAACCTCATTTTTTCCCGTAACCTCATTTTTTCCCGTAACCTCATTTTTTCCCGTAACCTCATTTTTTCCCATAACGTCATTTTTCCCACGTCATTTTTCCCACAACCGCATTTTCCCACAACCGCATTTTCCCACAACCGCATTTTTCACATAACCGCATTTTTCCCAAAATCTCATTTTTGCCATAACCGCATTTTTGCCATAACCGCATTTTTGCCATAACCGCATTTTTGCCATAACCGCATTTTTGCCATAACCGCATTTTTGCCATAACCGCATTTTTGCCATAACCGCATTTTTGCCATAACCGCATTTTTGCATAACCGCATTTTTCCCATAACCGCATTTTTCCCATAACCGCATTTTTCCCATAACCGCATTTTTCCCATAACCGCATGTTTACCATAACCACATGTTTACCATAACCACATGTTTACCATAACCACATGTTTACCATAACCACTTGTTTACCATAACTACATGTTTACCATAACTACATGTTTACTGTATCTGCGTCTTTCCCGCATCTGCGTCTTTCCCGCATCTGCGTCTTTCCCGCATCTGCGTCTTTCCCGCATCTGCGTCTTTCCCGCATCTGCGTCTTTCCCGCATCTGCGTCTTTCCCGCATCTGCGTCTTTCCCGCATCTGCGTCTTTCCCGCATCTGCGTCTTTCCCGCAGCCGCGGCTTTCCCGCAGCCGCGGCTTTCCCGCAGCCGCGGCTTTCCCGCAGCCGCGGCTTTCCCGCAGCCGCGGCTTTCCCGCAGCCGCGGCTTTCCCGCAGCCGCGGCTTTCCCGCAGCCGCGGCTTTCCCGCAGCCGCGGCTTTCCCGCAGCCGCGGCTTTCCCGCAGCCGCGGCTTTCCCGCAGCCGCGGCTTTCCCGCAGCCGCGGCTTTCCCGCAGCCGCGGCTTTCCCGCAGCCGCGGCTTTCCCGCAGCCGCGGCTTTCCCGCAGCCGCGGCTTTCCCGCAGCCGCGGCTTTCCCGCAGCCGCGGCTTTCCCGCAGCCGCGGCTTTCCCGCAGCCGCGGCTTTCCCGCAGCCGCGTCTTTCCCGCAGCCGCGTCTTTCCCGCAGCCGCGTCTTTCCCGCAGCCGCGTCTTTCCCATATCTGCGATTATAACCGAATTTTGCCATTTTCACATTTTTGCCATTTCGGCATATTACCAATTTCGGCATATTTCCCATAACCGCATATTTCCCATAACCGCATATTTCCCATAACCGCATATTTCCCATAACCGCATTTTTCCCATAACGGGATTTTTCCCAAAACTGCATTTTCCCATATCGCCGTATTTCCCATAACCGCATTTTTCCGATAACCGCACTTTTCCCATAACCTAATTTTTTCCATTCTGCACTTTTCCCATAACCGCATTTTTGTCATAACCACATTTTTCTCATGTCTGCGTTTTTCCCATAACCACATTTTTCCCATAACCACATTTTTCCCATAATCACATATTTCCCATATCTGCGTTTTTCCCATAACCGCATTTTTTCCAATTCTGCATTTTTCCCATTTACGCATTTTTCCCATTTCCGCATTTTTCCATAACTTCAGTTTCCCAATAACCGCATTTTTCCCATATCTGTGATTAAAACCGCATTTTTGCGATAACCGCTTTTTTGACATGTCCGCATCTTTCCCATTTCCGCATCTTTCCCATTTCCGCATCTTTCCCATTTCCGCATATTTCCCATTTCCGCATATTTCCCATTTCCGCCTTTTTCCCATTTCCGCCTTTTTCCCATTTCCGCACTTTTTCCCAATTCCGCACTTTTTCCCCAATTCCGCACTTTTTCCCCAATTCCGCACTTTTTCCCCAATTCCGCACTTTTTCCCCAATTCCGCAATTTTTCCCCAATTCCGCACTTTTTCCCCAATTCCGCACTTTTTCCCCAATTCCGCACTTTTTCCCCAATTCCGCACTTTTTCCCCAATTCCGCACTTTTTCCCCAATTCCGCACTTTTTCCCCAATTCCGCACTTTTTCCCCAATTCCGCACTTTTTCCCCAATTCCGCACTTTTTCCCCAATTCCGCACTTTTTCCCCAATTCCGCACTTTTTCCCCAATTCCGCACTTTTTCCCCAATTCCGCACTTTTTCCCCAATTCCGCACTTTTTCCCCAATTCCGCACTTTTTCCCCAATTCCGCACTTTTTCCCCAATTCCGCACTTTTTCCCCAATTCCGCAATTTTTCCCCAATTCCGCAATTTTTCCCCAATTCCGCAATTTTTCCCCAATTCCGCATTTTTCCCCAATTCCGCAATTTTTCCCCAATTCCGCAATTTTTCCCCAATTCCGCAATTTTTCCCCAATTCCGCATTATTCCCATAACTGCATTATTCCCATAACTGCATTATTCCCATAACTGCATTATTCCCATAACCGCATTATTCCCATAACCGCATTATTCCCATAACCGCATTTTTGCTATAACTGCATTTTTGCTATAACAGCATTTTTCTCATATCTGTGTTTTCCCCATAACTGCAGTTTTCCCAATTACGAATTTTTCCCATAACTGCAGTTTTCCCAATTACGAATTTTTCCCATAACCTTATTTTTCCCATAACCTTATTTTTGTCATAACCGCATTTTTGCCATAACCGCATTTTTGCCATAACCGCATTTTTGCCATTATCGCATTTTCCCAAATCCGTTTTTTTCCCAAATCCGTTTTTTTCCCAAATCCGTTTTTTTCCCAAATCCGTTTTTTTCCCAAATCCGTTTTTTTCCCAAATCCGTTTTTTTCCCAAATCCGTTTTTTTCCCAAATCCGTTTTTTTCCCAAATCCGTTTTTTTCCCAAATCCGTTTTTTTCCCAAATCCGTTTTCTTCCCAAATCCGTTTTCTTCCCAAATCCGCTTTTTCTCCAATATCCGCTTTTTCTCCCATATGCACATATTTCCCATATGCACATTATTACCATATGCGCATTATTCCTTTATTTTTCCTATATTCGCATTTTTCCTATATTCGCATTTTTCAATGTGCATATTTATCACCTTACCCGAGATTTTCCCATCCCATATCTGCGTTTTTCCCATATCTGCGTTTTTCCCATATCTGCGTTTTCCCATATCTGCGTTTTTCCCATATCTGCGTTTTTCCCATATCTGCGTTTTTCCCATATCTGCGTTTTTCCCATATCTGCGTTTTTCCCATATCTGCCTTTTTCCCATATCTGCCTTTTTCCCATATCTGCCTTTTTCCCATATCTGCCTTTTCCCCATATCTGCCTTTTCCCCATATCTGCGTTTTTCCCATATCTGCGTTTTTCCCATATCTGCGTTTTTCCCATATCTGCGTTTTTCCCATATCTGCGTTTTTCCCATATCTGCGTTTTTCCCATATCTGTTATTCCCATATCTGCGTTTATCCCATATCTGTTATTCCCATATATTTGTTATTCCCATACCCGCATTTTTCCCATACCCCTATTTTTCTCATATCGGCATTTTTCTCATAACAGCCTCTCGTAAACAAAGTCACAGTAATAGAGAGGTGCACTGCAAATATACACAAATACCCACTCTTTCAAACCCCCCAAATGGTATTATAAATAAAAACAATCTGTTGCATACTTGAGCCAATGGTTATCGATCTACCCTTGTCCAGTTCTCGGCTGACGCTACAAATGCATAGTACTTGTTTAGTAATGGGAAGGGGGGTCACAAACAAATGCATGTGACTTAGCATGTCACAAATAAATATCACTTCATAATCTTCACACACTGTTCAATTACTATGATAATGTGTTACATCTCCAATAATTGCAATATCAGAACAACAACCTTGGCCTGTATTCCTAATGGCTACAGATTCCATTTCATTAATTCTACGGATATTCCTTGTCCTTATACAAAATGGCATAGTTGATGTCAAATAAACCTTTCCGTTTCCCATGTCGGCGTTTTTCCCATGTCGGCGTTTTTCCCATGTCGGCGTTTTTCCCATGTCGGCGTTTTTCCCATGTCGGCGTTTTTCCCATGTCGGCGTTTTTCCCACGTCGGCGTTTTTCCCACGTCGGCGTTTTTCCCACGTCGGCGTTTTTCCCACGTCGGCGTTTTTCCCACGTCGGCGTTTTTCCCACGTCGGCGTTTTTCACACGTCGGCGTTTTTCCCCTACCTCTGCCTGTCCCCTACCTCCGCCTGTCCCCTACCTCCGCCTGTCCCCTACCTCCGCCTGTCCCCTACCTCCGCCTGTCCCCTACCTCCGCCTGTCCCCTACCTCCGCCTGTCCCCTACCTCCGCCTGTCCCCTACCTCCGCCTGTCCCCTACCTCCGCCTGTCCCCCACATCCGCGTCTTTCCCACATCCGCGTTTTTCGCATCCCAAATGCGCGTTTTTCCCATATCTGCTTTGTTCCCCATAACTGCATTTCCCCATATCTTCGTTTTTCCCATATTCACATTTTTCCCACCCCATATCCGCGTTTTTCCCATATCCGCGTTTTTCCCATATCCGCTTTTTTCCCATATCCGCTTTTTTCCCATATCCGCGTTTTTCCCATATCCCCGTTCACCCATATCCGCGTTTTTCCCATATCCGCGTTTTTCCCATATCCGCGTTTTTCCCATATCCGCGTTTTTCCCATATCTGCGTTTTTCCCATATCCCCGTTCACCCATATCCGCTTTTTTTCCCATACTCGCGTTTTTCTCATAACCGTATTTCTCCCATATCCGCGTTTTTCCCATAACAGCCAAGCGTAAGCAAAGTCACAGTACTAGTGACTTGCACTGCAAATAACCACCACTTGAAACCCCCCAAACATTATTATAAATAAAAACTATCTGTTGCATCCTTGGGCCACTGGTTCTCGATGTACCCTTGTCCAGTTGTCGTCTGACCCTACAATTGCATGGTACTTGTTTAGTAATGGGAAGGGGGGGTCACAAACAAATGCATGTGACTTAGCATGCCACAAATAAATATCACATGATAAACTTCACACACTGTTTAATTGTTTTTGCCATATCTGCGTTTTTGCCATATCAGCGTTTTCGCCATATCAGCGTTTTTGCCATATCAGCGTTTTTGCCATATCAGCGTTTTTGCCATATCAGCGTTTTTGCCATATCAGCGTTTTTGCCATATCAGCGTTTTTGCCATATCAGCGTTTATCCCATATCCGCATTTTTCCCATTCCATATCCATATTTTTTCCATATCATTATTTTTCTCATATCCGCATAATTCCTATATCCGCATTTTTCCCATATCCGCATTTTTCCCATATCCGCATTTTTCCCATATCCGCGTTTTTCCCATATCCGCGTTTTTCCATCCCATACATGCATTTTTCGCATCCCATATCTGCGTTTGTCACATATCTGCGTTTTTCCCAAATCTGCGTTTTTCCCAAATCTGCGTTTTTCCCAAATCTGCGTTTTTCCCATATCTGCGTTTTTCCCATATCTGCGTTTTTCCCATATCTGCGTTTTTCCCATATCCGCGTTTTTCCCATATCCGCGTTTTTCCCATATCCGCGTTTTTCCCATATCCGCGTTTTTCCCATATCCGCGTTTTTCCCATATCCGCGTTTTTCCCATATCCGCGTTTTTCCCATATCCGCGTTTTTCCCATATCCGCGTTTTTCCCATATCCGCGTTTTTCCCATATCCGCGTTTTTCCCATATCTGCGTTTTTCCCATATCCGCGTTTTTCCCATATCTGCGTTTGTCCAGTTCTCGGCTGACGCTACAAATGCATGTGACTTGTTTAGTAATGGGAAGGGGGGGTCACAAATAAATACATGTGACTTAGCATGCCACAAATAAATATCACATGATAAACTTCACACACTGTTTAATTACTATAATAATTGCAATATCAGAACAACAACCTAGGCCTGTATACCCAATGGCTACACATTCCATTTCATTAATTCTGCGGATATTCCTTGTCCTTATACAAAATGGCATATTTGATATCAAATAATCCTTTCCCTTTCCCATATCCGCAGTTTTCGCATCCCATATCTGCGTTCTTCCCATATCCGCATTTTACCCATATCCGCGTTTTTGCCCATATCCGCGTTTTTGCCCATATCCGCGTTTTTGCCCATATCCGCGTTTTTGCCCATATCCGCGTTTTTGCCCATATCTTTGTTTTTCCAATGTCTGCGTGATTCCCATATCCGCATTTTTGGCATACCATCGCTTTCCCATATCTGCATTATTCCCATATCCGCATTTTTCATATCGTATTTTTCCCAAAACCGCATTTTTTTCATCCGCATTTTTCGCAAAACAGCATATTTCCCATATCTGCGTTTTTCCCATATCTGCGTTTTTCCCATATCTGCGTTTTTCACATATCTGCGTTTTTCCCATATCTGCGTTTTTCCCATATCTGCGTTTTTCCCATATCTGCGTTTTTCCCCATATCTGCGTTTTTCCCCATATCTGCGTTTTTCACATATCCATATTTTTCCCATATCTGCGTTTTTCACATATCCATATTTTTCCCATATCTGCGTTTTTCACATATCCATATTTTTCCCATACTTGCATTTTTCCCATCCCATATCCGCGTTTTCCCCATATTCATGTTTTTCCCATATCTACATTTTCCCATATCTGCATTTTTCCAATATCCGTATTTATCCCATTACCTGCATTTTTCCCATCCCATATCTACGTTTTTCCCAAATCGATTTTCCCATCCCATATCTGCGTTTTTTCCCATATTTGCGTTTTTCCTGTATTTGCATTTTTCCCATACCTCCGTTTTTCCCATACCTCCGTTTTTCCCATACCTCCGTTTTTCCCATACCTCCGTTTTTCCCATACCTCCGTTTTTCCCATACCTCCGTTTTTCCCATACCTCCGTTTTTCCCATACCTCCGTTTTTCCCATACCTCCGTTTTTCCCATACCTCCGTTTTTCCCATACCTCCGTTTTTCCCATACCTCCGTTTTTCCCATACCTCCGTTTTTCCCATACCTCCGTTTTTCTCATATCTGCATTTATCCCATCCCATATATTCGTTTTTCCCATATCTTCGTTTTTCCCATATCTTCGTTTTTCCCATATCTTCGTTTTTCCCATATCTTCGTTTTTCCCATATCCGCATTTTTCCCATACCTTCGATTTTCCCATCCCATATACGCATTTTTCGCATCCCATATCTGCGATTTTCCATATCTGCATTTTTCCCATCCCATATCTGCGTTCTTCCTATTTCCGCTTTTTCCCCATATCCGCATTTTCCCCATATCCGCATTCTACCCATATCCGCATTCTACCCATATCCGCATTTTACCCATATCCCCATTCTACCCATATCCCCATTTATCCCATATCTGCGTTTATCCCATATCTGTGTTTATCCCATATCTGCGTTTTTCCCATATCTGCGTTTTTCCCATATTCTCATTTCTCCCATATCCGCATTTTTCCCATCCCAAATATTCATTTTTCGCACCCCATATCTGCGTTTTTGCCCATATCTTGGTTTTTCCCATGTCTGCGTGATTCCCATGTCTGCGTGATTCCCATGTCTGCGTGATTCCCATGTCTGCGTGATTCCCATGTCTGCGTGATTCCCATGTCTGCGTGATTCCCATGTCTGCGTGATTCCCATGTCTGCGTGATTCCCATGTCTGCGTGATTCCCATGTCTGCGTGATTCCCATGTCTGCGTGATTCCCATGTCTGCGTGATTCCCATGTCTGCGTGATTCCCATGTCTGCGTGATTCCCATGTCTGCGTGATTCCCATGTCTGCGTGATTCCCATGTCTGCGTGATTCCCATGTCTGCGTGATTCCCATGTCTGCGTGATTCCCATGTCTGCGTGATTCCCATGTCTGCGTGATTCCCATGTCTGCGTGATTCCCATGTCTGCGTGATTCCCATGTCTGCGTGATTCCCATGTCTGCGTGATTCCCATGTCTGCGTGATTCCCATGTCTGCGTGATTCCCATGTCTGCGTGATTCCCATGTCTGCGTGATTCCCATGTCTGCGTGATTCCCATGTCTGCGTGATTCCCATGTCTGCGTGATTCCCATGTCTGCGTGATTCCCATGTCTGCGTGATTCCCATGTCTGCGTGATTCCCATGTCTGCGTGATTCCCATGTCTGCGTGATTCCCATGTCTGCGTGATTCCCATGTCTGCGTGATTCCCATGTCTGCGTGATTCCCATGTCTGCGTGATTCCCATGTCTGCGTGATTCCCATGTCTGCGTGATTCCCATGTCTGCGTGATTCCCATGTCTGCGTGATTCCCATGTCTGCGTGATTCCCATGTCTGCGTGATTCCCATGTCTGCGTGATTCCCATGTCTGCGTGATTCCCATGTCTGCGTGATTCCCATGTCTGCGTGATTCCCATGTCCGCATTTTTGTCATACCTTCGTTTTCCCCATATCTGCATTTTCTTCATATCCGCATTTACCGATCAATATCTGCGTTTTTCCCATATCCGTCTTTTTCCCATATCCACATGTTTCCCATATCCACATGTTTCCCATATCCTCATTTTCCCCATCCCATATCTGCGTTTTCTTATATCCACATTTCTCCCAAATCCGCATTCATCCCAAATCCGCATTCATCCCATATCCGCATTCATCCCATATCCGCATTCATCCCATATCTGTATTTATTCCATACCAGTATTTTTCAAATATCCGCATTTTTCACGTGCCACGTCTTTCCCATACTGCGATTTTCCATACTGCGTTTTTCCCACACTGCGTTGATCCCATATCCGCATTTTTCCCATCCTATATCTGCGATTTCCAATATATAATATATTAGTTTTTCCCATATCTGCATTATTCCCTTATCCGCATTTTTTTCATATCCGTATTTTTCCCAAAACCGCATTTTTCTCATATCCGCATTCTTTCCATAACCGCATATTTCCCATATCTGCGTTTTTCCCATATCTGCCTTTTTCCCGTAACTGCGTTTTTCCCACATCCGCATTATTCCCATATCCGCATCTTTCCCATTCCACATTTTTCCTATATCCGTATTTTTCCCATATCCGTATTTTTCACATATCCATATTTTTCCCATACTTGAATTTTTCCCATCCCATATCTGCGATTTCCCCATATTCATGTTTTTCCCATATCTACATTTTCCCATATCTTCATTTTTCCATTATCTGTATTTATCCCATTACCTGCATGATTCCCATTGCATATCTACGTTTTTCCCAAATCCATTTTCGTGTCCTATATCTGCGTTTTTTTCCATATTTGCGTTTTTCCTATATTTGCGTTTTTCCCATACCTCCATTTATCCCATACCTCCATTTATCCCATACCTCCATTTATCCCATATCTGCGTTTTCTTATATCTGCATTTCTCCCATATCTGCATTTACCCCATATCTGCATTTTTCAAATATCCTCATTTTTCATATGCCGCGTCTCTCTCATACTGCGTCATTCCCATACTGCGTTTTTCCATACTGTGTTTTTCCCATCCTGTGTTTATCCCAAATCCCCATTTTTCCCATCCCATATCCTTATTTTTCCCATATCCTTATTTTTCCCATATCCTTATTTTTCCCATATCCTTATTTTCCCCATATCCTTATTTTTCCCATATTTGCATCTTTCCCATTTCATATTCTAATTTTTCCCATATCTGCGTTTTTCCCATATCTGCGTTTTTCCCATATCTGCGTTTTTCCCATATCTGCGTTTTTCCCATATCTGCGTTTTTCCCATATCTGCGTTTTTCCCATATCTGCGTTTATCCCATATCTGCGTTTATCCCATATCTGCGTTTATCCCATATCTGCGTTTATCCCATATCTGCGTTTATCCCATATCTGCGTTTATCCCATATCTGCGTTTATCCCATATCTGCGTTTATCCCATATTCTCATTTCTCCCATATCCGCATTTTTCCCATCCCAAATATTCATTTTTCGCATCCCATATCTGCGTTTTTGCCCATATCTTGGTTTTTCCCATGTCTGCATGATTCCCATATCCGCATTTTTGTCATACCTTCGTTTTTCCCATATCTGCATTATTATTATTATTTGTCGCAAAACCGCCTTCTTCCCATAACCGCGTTCTTCCCATAACCGCGTTTTTCCCATAACCGCGTTTTTCCCATAACCGCGTTTTTCCCATAACCGCGTTTTTCCCATAACCGCGTTTTTCCCATAACCGCGTTTTTCCCATAACCGCGTTTTTCCCATAACCGCGTTTTTACCATAACCGCGTTTTTCCCATAACCGCGTTTTTCCCATAACCGCGTTTTTCCCATAACCGCGTTTTTCCCATAACCGCGTTTTTCCCATAACCGCGTTTTTCCCATAACCGCGTTTTTACCATAACCGCGTTTTTACCATAACCGCGTTTTTACCATAACCGCGTTTTTACCATAACCGCGTTTTTACCATATACGCGTTTTTCCCATATTTGCATTTTTCCCATCTCATATCTTCGTTTTCCCCATATCCGCATTTTCTTCATATCCGCATTTTCTTCATATCCGCATTTTCTTCATATCCGCATTTTCTTCATATCCGCATTTTCTTCATATCCGCATTTTCTTCATATCCGCATTTACCGATCAATATCTGCGTTTTTCCCATATCCGTCTTTTTCCCATATCCACATGTTTCCCATATCCTCATTTTCCCCATCCCATATCTGCGTTTTCTTATATCCACATTTCTCCCAAATCCGCATTCATCCCATATCCGCATTCATCCCATATCCGCATTCATCCCATATCTGTATTTATTCCATACCAGTATTTTTCAAATATCCGCATTTTTCACGTGCCGCGTCTTTCCCATACTGCGATTTTCCATACTGCGTTTTTCCCACACTGCGTTGATCCCATATCCGCATTTTTCCCATCCTATATCTGCGATTTCCAATATATAATATATTAGTTTTTCCCATATCTGCATTATTCCCTTATCCGCATTTTTTTCATATCCGTATTTTTTCCAAAATCGCATTTTTCTCATATCCGCATTCTTTCCATAACCGCATATTTCCCATATCTGCGTTTTTCCCATATCTGCCTTTTTCCCGTAACTGCGTTTTTCCCACATCCGCATTATTCCCATATCCGCATTATTCCCATATCCGCATCTTTCCCATTCCACATTTTTCCTATATCCGTATTTTTCCCATATCCGTATTTTTCACATATCCAAATTTTTCCCATACTTGAATTTTTCCCATCCCATATCCGCGATTTTCCCATATTCATGTTTTTCCCATATCTACATTTTCCCATATCTTCATTTTTCCATTATCTGTATTTATCCCATTACCTGCATGATTCCCATTCCATATCTACGTTTTTCCCAAATCCATTTTCGTGTCCTATATCTGCGTTTTTTCCCATATTTGCGTTTTTCCTATATTTGCGTTTTTCCCATATCTGCGTTTTTCCCATATCTGCGTTTTTCCCATATCTGCGTTTTTCCCATATCTGCGTTTTTCCCATATCTGCGTATTTCCCATATCTGCGTTTTTCCCATACTGCGTTTTTCCCATATCTGCGTTTTTCCCATATCTGCGTTTTTCCCATATCTGCGTTTTTCCCATATCTGCGTTTTTCCCATATCTGCGTTTTTCCCATATCTGCGTTTTTGCCATATCTGCGTTTTTGCCATATCTGCGTTTTTGCCATATCTGCGTTTTTGCCATATCTGCGTTTTTGCCATATCTGCGTTTTTGCCATATCTGCGTTTTTGCCATATCTGCGTTTTTGCCATATCTGCGTTCTTGCCATATCTGCGTTCGTGCCATATCTGCGTTCGTGCCATATCTGCGTTCTTGCCATATCTGCGTTCTTGCCATATCTGCGTTCTTGCCATATCTGCATTTTTCCCATCCCATATCCATATTATTTCCATATCATTATTTTTCTCATATCCGCATAATTCCCATATCCGCATTTTTCCCATATCGGCATTTTTCCCATATCGGCATTTTTCCCATATCCGCATTTTTCACATTTCCGCATTTGTCCTATATTTTTCCTATATCTCCATTTTTCCTATATCTGCGTTTTTGCAATATGCGCATTTTACCCATATCTGATTTTGCATTTTTCCGACATCTGTATTTTTCCCACATCTGCCTTTTGCCCGCATCTGTATTTTTCCCATTTCTGTATTTTTCAATTATCCTCATTTTTCACATGCCACGTCTTTCACACACTGCCATTTTCCCACACTGCCATTTTCCCACACTGCCATTTTCCCACACTGCCATTTTCCCACACTGCCATTTTCCCACACTCCCATTTTCCCACACTGCGTTTTTCCCACACTGCGTTTTTCCCACACTGCGTTTTTCCCACACTGCGTTTTTCCCACACTGCGTTTTTCCCCACACTGCGTTTTTCCCCACACTGCGTTTTTCCCCACACTGCGTTTTTCCCCACACTGCGTTTTTCCCCATACTGCGTTTTTCCCCATACTGCGTTTTTCCCCATACTGCGTTTTCCCCATACTGCGTTTTTCCCATATCCGCGTTTTTCCCATATTCGCGTTTTTCCATCCCATATCTGCATTATTCCCATTACTGCGATTTCCCCATATCTGCGATTTCCCCATATCTGCGATTTCCCCATATCTGCGATTTCCCCATATCTGCGATTTCCCCACATCTGCGATTTCCCCACATCTGCGATTTCCCCACATCTGCGATTTCCCCACATCTGCGATTTCCCCACATCTGCGATTTCCCCACATCTGCGATTTCCCCACATCTGCGATTTCCCCACATCTGCGATTTCCCCACATCTGCGATTTCCCCACATCTGCGATTTCCCCACATCTGCGATTTCCCCACATCTGCGATTTCCCCACATCTGCGTTTTCCCCACATCTGCGTTTTTCCCACATCTGCGTTTTTCCCACATCTGCGTTTTTCCCACATCTGCGTTTTTCCCACATCGGCGTTTTTCCCACATCGGCGTTTTTCCCACATCTGCGTTTTTCCTACATCTGCGTTTTTCCCACATCGGCGTTTTTCCCATCCCATATGCGTCCATCAGCATTTGCGTTTTTCCCATATTTGCGTTTTTCCCATATTTGCGTTTTTCCCATATTTGCGTTTTTCCCATTTCTGCGTTTTTCCCATTTCTGCGTTTTTCCCAAATCTCCATTTTTCCTAATCCGCATTTTCTATCCCATACACGCATTTTTCGTATCCCTTATCTGCGTTTTCACATATCTGCGTATATTCCAAATCTGCGTATATTCCAAATCTGCGTATATTCCAAATCTGCGTATATTCCAAATCTGCGTATATTCCATATCTGCGTATATTCCATATCTGCGTATATTCCATATCTGCGTTATTCCCATATCAGGATTTTTCCCCATATCCCCAATTTTATTATTTCCACATTTTTCCCATATCCCCGTTTTCTCATCATCGCATTTTTTCCATATCCACATTTTTTCCATATCCGCATTTTTTCCATATCCGCATTTTTCCCAAATACGCATTTTTCCCGTATCCGCATTTCTCCCATATCGGCATTATTCCCATCCAATATACGCATTTTTCGCATCCCATATTTTCCTTTTTCCCATATCTTCGTTTTTCCCATATCTTCGTTTTTCCCATATCTTCGTTTTTCCCATATCTTCGTTTTTCCCATATCTTCGTTTTTCCCATATCTTCGTTTTTCCCATATCTTCGTTTTTCCCATATCTTCGTTTTTCCCATATCTTCGTTTTTCCCATATCTTCGTTTTTCCCATATCTTCGTTTTTCCCATATCTTCGTTTTTCCCATATCTTCGTTTTTCCCATATCTTCGTTTTTCCCATATCTTCGTTTTTCCCATATCTTCGTTTTTCCCATATCTTCGTTTTTCCCATATCTTCGTTTTTCCCATATCCGCATTTCTCTCATATTTTCTTTCTTCCTATATCTGCATTTTTCTCATATCCGCATTTTTCCCAAACCAGCGTTTTCCCCAAAACCGCGTTTTTTCCCATAACCCAGTTTTTCGTATATCTGCGTATTTCCCATATCCGCATTTTTCCCATCCCATATCCATATTTTTCCCATATCATTTTTTTCTCATATCAGCATAATTCCTATATCTCCATTTTTCCCATGTCCGCATTTTTCCATAACCGCTTTTTTCACATTTCCGCATTTGTCCTATATTTTTCCTATATCTCCATTTTTCCTATATCTGCGTTTTTGCAATATGCGCATTTTACCCATATCTGATTTTGCATTTTTCCGACATCTGTATTTTTCCCACATCTGCCTTTTCCCCGCATCTGCCTTTTCCCCGCATCTGCCTTTTCCCCGCATCTGCCTTTTCCCCGCATCTGCCTTTTCCCCGCATCTGTATTTTTCAATTATCCGCATTTTTCACATTCCACGTCTTTCACATACTGCTATTTTCCCATACTGCTATTTTCCCATACTGCTATTTTCCCATACTGCTATTTTCCCATACTGCTATTTTCCCATACTGCTATTTTCCCATACTGCTATTTTCCCATACTGCTATTTTCCCATACTGCTATTTTCCCATACTGCTATTTTCCCATACTGCTATTTTCCCATACTGCTATTTTCCCATACTGCTATTTTCCCATACTGCTATTTTCCCATACTGCTATTTTCCCATACTGCTATTTTCCCATACTGCTATTTTCCCATACTGCTATTTTCCCATACTGCGTTTTTCCCATACTGGGGTTTTTCCCATACTGGGGTTTTTCCCATACTGGGGTTTTTCCCATACTGGGGTTTTTCCCATACTGGGGTTTTTCCCATACTGGGGTTTTTCCCATACTGGGGTTTTTCCCATACTGGGGTTTTTCCCATACTGGGGTTTTTCCCATACTGGGGTTTTCCCATACTGGGGTTTTTCCCATACTGGGGTTTTTCCCATACTGGGGTTTTTCCCATACTGCGTTTTTTCCCATACTGCGTTTTTCCCATACTGCGTTTTTGACATACTGCGTTTTTGCCATACTGCGTTTTTGCCATACTGCGTTTTTGCCATACTGCGTTTTTGCCATACTGCGTTTTTGCCATACTGCGTTTTTGCCATACTGCGTTTTTGCCATACTGCGTTTTTGCCATACTGCGTTTTTGCCATACTGCGTTTTTTGCCATACTGCGTTTTTGCCATACTGCGTTTTTGCCATACTGCGTTTTTGCCATACTGCGTTTTTGCCATACTGCGTTTTTGCCATACTGCGTTTTTGCCATACTGCGTTTTTGCCATACTGCGTTTTTGCCATACTGCGTTTTTGCCATACTGCGTTTTTGCCATACTGCGTTTTTGCCATACTGCGTTTTTGCCATACTGCGTTTTTGCCATACTGCGTTTTTGCCATACTGCGTTTTTGCCATACTGCGTTTTTGCCATATCTGCGTTTTTGCCATATCTGCGTTGTTGCCATATCTGCGTTGTTGCCATATCTGCGTTGTTGCCATATCTGCGTTGTTGCCATATCTGCGTTGTTGCCATATCTGCGTTGTTGCCATATCTGCGTTTTTGCCATATCTGCGTTTTTGCCATATCTGCGTTTTTGCCATATCTGCGTTCTTCCCATATCCGTTTTTTCCCATCCTGTATCTGCGTTTTTCCCAAATCCGCATTTTTCCCATATCTGCATTTCTCCCATATCCGCATTTTTCGCATCCCATATCTGCGTTTTTCCCATATCTTCGTTTTTCCCATATCTTCGTTTTTCCCATATCTGCTTTATTCCCATATCTGCTTTATTCCCATATCTGCTTTATTCCCATATCTGCTTTATTCCCATATCTGCTTTATTCCCATATCCACATTTTTCTCATATCTTCGTTTTTCGCATATCTGCATTATTTCCAAATCCACATTTTTCTCATATCCGCATTTTTTTCCAAAAGTGCATTTTTCTCATATCCGCATTTTTCCCAAAACCGCATTTTTCCCATAACCGCGTTCTTTCCATATCTGCGTCTTTCCCATATCTGCGTCTTTCCCATATCTGCGTCTTTCCTATATCTGCGTCTTTCCCATATCTGAATTTTTCGCATATCTGCGCTTTTCGCATATCTGCGCTTTTCGCATATCTGCGCTTTTCGCATATCTGCGCTTTTCGCATATCTGCGCTTTTCCCATATCTGCGCTTTTCCCATATCTGCGCTTTTCCCATATCTGCGCTTTTCCCATATCTGCGCTTATCCCATATCTGCGCTTATCCCATATCTGCGCTTTTCCCATATCTGCGCTTTTCCCATATCTGCGCTTTTCCCATATCTGCGCTTTTCCCATATCTGCGCTTTTCCCATATCTGCGCTTTTCCCATATCTGCGCTTTTCCCATATCCGCATTTTTCCCATACCCTTATTCTTCCAATATTTGCATTTTTCCCATCCCATATCCACATTTTTCCCATATCCGCATTTTTCCCATATCCGCATTTTTACCATATCCGCATTTTTCCCATATCCGCATTTTTCCCATATTCCCATTTTTCACATATCCGCATTTTTCCCATATCCTTATTTTTCACAAATCCGCATTTTTCCCATATCCTTATTTTTCCCATATCCTTATTTTTCCCATTCCATATCCGCATTTTTCCCATATTCGCGTTTTCCCATATCTACATTTTTTCCATATCTGCGTATTTCCCATATCTGCGTCTTTCCCATATCTGCGTCTTTCCTATATCTGCATATTTCCCATATCTGCGTCTTTCCCATATCTGCGTCTTTCCCATATCTGCGTCTTTCCCATATCTGCGTCTTTCCCATATCTGCGTCTTTCCCATATCTGCGTCTTTCCCATATCTGCGTCTTTCCCATATCTGCGTCTTTCCCATATCTGCGTCTTTCCCATATCTGCGTCTTTCCCATATCTGCGTCTTTCCCATATCGGCGTCTTTCCCATATCGGCGTCTTTCCCATATCGGCGTCTTTCCCATATCGGCGTCTTTCCCATATCGGCGTCTTTCCCATATCGGCGTCTTTCCCATATCGGCGTCTTTCCCATATCGGCGTCTTTCCCATATCGGCGTCTTTCCCATATCGGCGTCTTTCCCATATCGGCGTCTTTCCCATATCGGCGTCTTTCCCAAATCGGCGTCTTTCCCATATCGGCGTCTTTCCCAAATCGGCGTCTTTCCCAAATCGGCGTCTTTCCCATATCGGCGTCTTTCCCATATCGGCGTCTTTCCCATATCCATATTTTTATCATATCCGCATATTTCCCATATCCATATTTTTATCATATCCGCATATTTCCCATATCCGCATTTTCCCATCCCATAAACGCTTTCTTCACATCCCTTATCTGAGTTTCTCCCATATCTGCGTTTCTCCCATATCTGCGTTTCTCCCATATCTGCGTTTCTCCCATATCTGCGTTTCTCCCATATCTGCGTTTCTCCCATATCTGCGTTTCTCCCATATCTGCGTTTCTCCCATATCTGCGTTTTTGCCATACTGCGTTTTTGCCATACTGCGTTTTTGCCATACTGCGTTTTTGCCATACTGCGTTTTTGCCATACTGCGTTTTTGCCATACTGCGTTTTTGCCATACTGCGTTTTTGCCATACTGCGTTTTTGCCATAACTGCGATTTTGCCATAACTGCGATTTTGCCATAACTGCGATTTTGCCATAACTGCGATTTTGCCATAACTGCGATTTTGCCATACTGCGATTTTGCCATACTGCGATTTTGCCATATCTGCGTTTTTGCCATATCTGCGTTTTTGCCATATCTGCGTTTTTGCCATATCTGCGTTTTTGCCATATCTGCGTTTTTGCCATATCTGCGTTTTTGCCATATCTGCGTTTTTGCCATATCTGCGTTTTTGCCATATCTGCGTTTTTGCCATATCTGCGTTTTTGCCATATCTGCGTTTTTGCCATATCTGCGTTTTTGCCATATCTGCGTTTTTGCCATATCTGCGTTTTTGCCATATCTGCGTTTTTGCCATATCTGCGTTTTTTCCATATCTTCGTTTTTCCCATATCTTCGTTTTTCCCATATCTTCGTTTTTCCCATACCTGCGTTTTTCCCATACCTGCGTTTTTCCCATACCTGCGTTTTTCCCATACCTGCGTTATTCTCATATCCGCATTTTTCTCATATCTTTGTGTTTCCCATATCTGCATTATAACCATATCAGCATCTTGCTCATATCCGCATATTTTCCAAAACCGCATTTTTCTCATATCCGCAAATTTCCATACCGCATTTTTCCCATAACCGCTTTTTTCCCATAACCTCGTTTGTCAAATATCTGTGTCTTTGCCATTTTCGCAATTATCACATATCTGCGTTTTTCCCATATCCGTGTTTTTCCTAAATCCGCATTTTTCCAATATCCGTATTTATCCCATTACCCGCATTTTTCCCATCCCATATCTGCGTTTTTCCCTTATTTGCGTTTTTCCCATACCTTCGATTTTCCCATATATGCATTTCTCCCATATCTGCGTTTTTCCCATATCCGTATTTTTCCCATATCCGTATTTTTCCCATATCCGTATTTTTCCCATATCCGTATTTTTCCATCCCATACACGCATTTTTCGCTTCCCATATCTGCGTTTTTCCCATATCTGCGTTTTTCCCATATCTGCGTTTTTCCCATATCTGCGTTTTTCCCATATTCCTAATTTTCTCTTATCCGTATTTTTCCCAAATCCACATTTTTCCCATATCTGCATTTCTCCCATATCCGCAGTTTCCCATCCCATACATGCATTTTTCGCAACCAATATCCGCGTTTTTCCCATATCTATCTGCGTTTTTCCCATATCCGCGTTTTTCCCATATCTATCTGCGTTTTTCCCATATCTATCTGCGTTTTTGCCATATCTGCGTTTTTGCCATATCTGCGTTTTTGCCATATCTGCGTTTTTGCCATATCTGCGTTTTTGCCATATCTGAGTTTTTGCCATATCTGCGTTTTTGCCATATCTGCGTTTTTGCCATATCTGCGTTTTTGCCATATCTGCGTTTTTGCCATATCTGAGTTTTTGCCATATCTGCGTTTTTGCCATATCTGCGTTTTTGCCATATCTGCGTTTTTGCCATATCTGCGTTTTTGCCATATCTGCGTTTTTGCCATATCTGCGTTTTTGCCATATCTGCGTTTTTGCCATATCTGCGTTTTTGCCATATCTGCGTTTTTGCCATATCTGCGTTTTTGCCATATCAGCGTTTTTGCCATATCAGCGTTTATCCCATATCAGCGTTTATCCCATATCCGCATTTTTCCCATTCCATATCCATATTTTTTCCATATCATTATTTTTCTCATATCCGCATAATTCCTATATCCGCATTTTTCCCATATCCGCATTTTTCCCATATCCGCGTTTTTCCCATATCCGCGTTTTTCCATCCCATACATGCATTTTTCGCATCCCATATCTGCGTTTGTCACATATCTGCGTTTTTCCCAAATCTGCGTTTTTCCCAAATCTGCGTTTTTCCCAAATCTGCGTTTTTCCCAAATCTGCGTTTTTCCCAAATCTGCGTTTTTCCCAAATCTGCGTTTTTCCCAAATCTGCGTTTTTCCCATATCCGCGTTTTTCCCATATCCGCGTTTTTCCCATATCCGCGTTTTTCCCATATCCGCGTTTTTCCCATATCCGCGTTTTTCCCATATCCGCGTTTTTCCCATATCTGCGTTTTTCCCATATCTGCGTTTGTCCAGTTCTCGGCTGACGCTACAAATGCATGTGACTTGTTTAGTAATGGGAATGGGGGGTCACAAATAAATACATGTGACTTAGCATGTCACAAATAAATAACACAGCATAATCTTCACACACTGTTTAGTTACTATAATAATGTGTTACATCACCAATAATCTTAATATCAGAACAACCACGTTGGCCTTTATACCAAATGGCTACAGATTCCATTTCATTAATTCTGCGGATATTCTTTGTCCTTATACAAAATGGCATATTTCATGTCAAATAACCCTTGCCCTTTCCCATATCTGCGTTTTCTTATATCCACATTTCTCCCAAATCCGCATTCATCCCATATCCGCATTCATCCCATATCCGCATTCATCCCATATCTGTATTTATTCCATACCAGTATTTTTCAAATATCCGCATTTTTCACGTGCCACGTCTTTCCCATACTGCGATTTTCCATACTGCGTTTTTCCCACACTGCGTTGATCCCATATCCGCAATTTTCCCATCCTATATCTGCGATTTCCAATATATAATATATAATATATTAGTTTTTCCCATATCTGCATTATTCCCTTATCCGCATTTTTTTCATATCCGTATTTTTCCCAAAACCGCATTTTTCTCATATCCGCATTCTTTCCATAACCGCATATTTCCCATATCTGCGTTTTTCCCATATCTGCCTTTTTCCCGTAACTGCGTTTTTCCCACATCCGCATTATTCCCATATCCGCATCTTTCCCATTCCACATTTTTCCTATATCCGTATTTTTCCCATATCCGTATTTTTCACATATCCATATTTTTCCCATACTTGAATTTTTCCCATCCCATATCTGCGATTTCCCCATATTCATGTTTTTCCCATATCTACATTTTCCCATATCTTCATTTTTCCATTATCTGTATTTATCCCATTACCTGCATGATTCCCATTGCATATCTACGTTTTTCCCAAATCCATTTTCGTGTCCTATATCTGCGTTTTTTTCCATATTTGCGTTTTTCCTATATTTGCGTTTTTCCCATACCTCCATTTATCCCATACCTCCATTTATCCCATACCTCCATTTATCCCATATCTGCGTTTTCTTATATCTGCATTTCTCCCATATCTGCATTTACCCCATATCTGCATTTTTCAAATATCCTCATTTTTCATATGCCGCGTCTCTCTCATACTGCGTCATTCCCATACTGCGTTTTTCCATACTGTGTTTTTCCCATCCTGTGTTTATCCCAAATCCCCATTTTTCCCATCCCATATCCTTATTTTTCCCATATCCTTATTTTTCCCATATCCTTAGTTTTCCCATATCCTTATTTTCCCCATATCCTTATTTTTCCCATATTTGCATCTTTCCCATTTCATATTCTCATTTTTCCCATATCTGCGTTTTTCCCATATCTGCGTTTTTCCCATATCTGCGTTTTTCCCATATCTGCGTTTTTCCCATATCTGCGTTTTTCCCATATCTGCGTTTTTCCCATATCTGCGTTTTTCCCATATCTGCGTTTATCCCATATCTGCGTTTATCCCATATCTGCGTTTATCCCATATCTGCGTTTATCCCATATTCTCATTTCTCCCATATCCGCATTTTTCCCATCCCAAATATTCATTTTTCGCATCCCATATCTGCGTTTTTGCCCATATCTTGGTTTTTCCCATGTCTGCATGATTCCCATATCCGCATTTTTGTCATACCTTCGTTTTTCCCATATCTGCATTATTATTATTATTTGTCGCAAAACCGCCTTCTTCCCATAACCGCGTTCTTCCCATAACCGCGTTCTTCCCATAACCGCGTTCTTCCCATAACCGCGTTTTTCCCATAACCGCGTTTTTCCCATAACCGCGTTTTTCCCATAACCGCGTTTTTCCCATAACCGCGTTTTTCCCATAACCGCGTTTTTCCCATAACCGCGTTTTTCCCATAACCGCGTTTTTCCCATAACCGCGTTTTTCCCATAACCGCGTTTTTCCCATAACCGCGTTTTTCCCATAACCGCGTTTTTCCCATAACCGCGTTTTTACCATATACGCGTTTTTACCATATACGCGTTTTTCCCATATTTGCATTTTTCCCATCTCATATCTTCGTTTTCCCCATATCCGCATTTTCTTCATATCCGCATTTTCTTCATATCCGCATTTTCTTCATATCCGCATTTTCTTCATATCCGCATTTTCTTCATATCCGCATTTTCTTCATATCCGCATTTACCGATCAATATCTGCGTTTTTCGCATATCCGTCTTTTTCCCATATCCACATGTTTCCCATATCCTCATTTTCCCCATCCCATATCTGCGTTTTCTTATATCCACATTTCTCCCAAATCCGCATTCATCCCATATCCGCATTCATCCCATATCCGCATTCATCCCATATCCGCATTCATCCCATATCTGTATTTATTCCATACCAGTATTTTTCAAATATCCGCATTTTTCAAGTGCCGCGTCTTTCCCATACTGCGATTTTCCATACTGCGTTTTTCCCACACTGCGTTGATCCCATATCCGCATTTTTCCCATCCTATATCTGCGATTTCCAATATATAATATATTAGTTTTTCCCATATCTGCATTATTCCCTTATCCGCATTTTTTTCATATCCGTATTTTTTCCAAAATCGCATTTTTCTCATATCCGCATTCTTTCCATAACCGCATATTTCCCATATCTGCGTTTTTCCCATATCTGCCTTTTTCCCGTAACTGCGTTTTTCCCACATCCGCATTATTCCCATATCCGCATTATTCCCATATCCGCATCTTTCCCATTCCACATTTTTCCTATATCCGTATTTTTCCCATATCCGTATTTTTCACATATCCAAATTTTTCCCATACTTGAATTTTTCCCATCCCATATCCGCGATTTTCCCATATTCATGTTTTTCCCATATCTACATTTTCCCATATCTTCATTTTTCCATTATCTGTATTTATCCCATTACCTGCATGATTCCCATTCCATATCTACGTTTTTCCCAAATCCATTTTCGTGTCCTATATCTGCGTTTTTTCCCATATTTGCGTTTTTTCCTATATCTGCGTTTTTCCCATATCTGCGTTTTTCCCATATCTGCGTTTTTCCCATATCTGCGTTTTTCCCATATCTGCGTTTTTCCCATATCTGCGTTTTTCCCATATCTGCGTTTTTCCCATATCTGCGTTTTTGCCATATCTGCGTTTTTGCCATATCTGCGTTTTTGCCATATCTGCGTTTTTGCCATATCTGCGTTTTTGCCATATCTGCGTTTTTGCCATATCTGCGTTCTTGCCATATCTGCGTTCTTGCCATATCTGCGTTCGTGCCATATCTGCGTTCGTGCCATATCTGCGTTCGTGCCATATCTGCGTTCTTGCCATATCTGCGTTCTTGCCATATCTGCGTTCTTGCCATATCTGCGTTCTTGCCATATCTGCGTTCTTGCCATATCTGCATTTTTCCCATCCCATATCCATATTATTTCCATATCATTATTTTTCTCATATCCGCATAATTCCCATATCCGCATTTTTCCCATATCGGCATTTTTCCCATATCCGCATTTTTCACATTTCCGCATTTGTCCTATATTTTTCCTATATCTCCATTTTTCCTATATCTGCGTTTTTGCAATATGCGCATTTTACCCATATCTGATTTTGCATTTTTCCGACATCTGTATTTTTCCCACATCTGCCTTTTGCCCGCATCTGTATTTTTCCCATTTCTGTATTTTTCAATTATCCTCATTTTTCACATGCCACGTCTTTCACACACTGCCATTTTCCCACACTGCCATTTTCCCACACTGCCATTTTCCCACACTGCCATTTTCCCACACTGCCATTTTCCCACACTGCCATTTTCCCACACTGCCATTTTCCCACACTGCCATTTTCCCACACTCCCATTTTCCCACACTGCGTTTTTCCCACACTGCGTTTTTCCCACACAGCGTTTTTCCCACACAGCGTTTTTCCCACACAGCGTTTTTCCCACACAGCGTTTCTCCCACACTGCGTTTTTCCCCACACTGCGTTTTTCCCCACACTGCGTTTTTCCCCATACTGCGTTTTTCCCCATACTGCGTTTTTCCCATATCCGCGTTTTTCCCATATCCGCGTTTTTCCATCCCATATCTGCATTATTCCCATTACTGCGATTTCCCCATATCTGCGATTTCCCCATATCTGCGATTTCCCCATATCTGCGATTTCCCCATATCTGCGATTTCCCCACATCTGCGATTTCCCCACATCTGCGATTTCCCCACATCTGCGATTTCCCCACATCTGCGATTTCCCCACATCTGCGATTTCCCCACATCTGCGATTTCCCCACATCTGCGATTTCCCCACATCTGCGATTTCCCCACATCTGCGATTTCCCCACATCTGCGATTTCCCCACATCTGCGATTTCCCCACATCTGCGTTTTCCCCACATCTGCGTTTTCCCCACATCTGCGTTTTTCCCACATCTGCGTTTTTCCCACATCTGCGTTTTTCCCACATCTGCGTTTTTCCCACATCTGCGTTTTTCCCACATCTGCGTTTTTCCCACATCTGCGTTTTTCCCACATCGGCGTTTTTCCCACATCGGCGTTTTTCCCACATCGGCGTTTTTCCCACATCGGCGTTTTTCCCACATCGGCGTTTTTCCCACATCGGCGTTTTTCCCATCCCATATGCGTCCATCAGCATTTGCGTTTTTCCCATATTTGCGTTTTTCCCATTTCTGCGTTTTTCCCAAATCTCCATTTTTCCTAATCCGCATTTTCTATCCCATACACGCATTTTTCGTATCCCTTATCTGCGTTTTCACATATCTGCGTATATTCCAAATCTGCGTATATTCCAAATCTGCGTATATTCCAAATCTGCGTATATTCCATATCTGCGTATATTCCATATCTGCGTATATTCCATATCTGCGTTATTCCCATATCTGCGTTATTCCCATATCTGCGTTATTCCCATATCAGGATTTTTCCCCATATCCCCAATTTTATTATTTCCACATTTTTCCCATATCCCCGTTTTCTCATCATCGCATTTTTCCCATATCCGCATTTTTCCCATATCCGCATTTTTCCCATATCCGCATTTTTCCCATATCCGCATTTTTCCCATATCCGCATTTTTCCCATATCCGCATTTTTCCCATATCCGCATTTTTCCCATATCCGCATTTTTCCCATATCTGTATTTTTCCCATCTCATATCTGCGTTTTCTTATATCCGAATTTCTCCCAAATTCGCATTTATCCCATATCCGCATTTTTTCCCATATCTGTATTTTTCAAATATCTGTATTTTTCAAAAATCCGCATTTTTAACATGCCGCGTCTTTCCCATACTGCGTTTTTCCATACTACGTTTTTTCCATCGTGAGTTTATACCAAATCCGTATTTTTCCCATCCCATATCTGCGTTTTTTCCAAATCCGCATTTTTCCCAAATACGCATTTTTCCCGTATCCGCATTTCTCCCATATCGGCATTATTCCCATCCAATATACGCATTTTTCGCATCCCATATTTTCCTTTTTCCCATATCTTCGTTTTTCCCATATCTTCGTTTTTCCCATATCTTCGTTTTTCCCATATCTTCGTTTTTCCCATATCTTCGTTTTTCCCATATCTTCGTTTTTCCCATATCTTCGTTTTTCCCATATCTTCGTTTTTCCCATATCTTCGTTTTTCCCATATCTTCGTTTTTCCCATATCTTCGTTTTTCCCATATCTTCGTTTTTCCCATATCTTCGTTTTTCCCATATCCGCATTTCTCTCATATTTTCTTTCTTCCTATATCTGCATTTTTCTCATATCCGCATTTTTCCCAAACCAGCGTTTTCCCCAAAACCGCGTTTTTTCCCATAACCCAGTTTTTCGTATATCTGCGTATTTCCCATATCGGCATTTTTCCCATCTCCGCATTTTTCCCAAATCCGCATTGTCCCATCCCATACACGCATTTTTCGCATCCCATATCTGCGTTTTTTCCATATCTGCGTTCTTCCCATATCTGCGTTCTTCCCATATCAGCGTTTGTCCCATATCTGCATTTTTCCCATCCCATATCCATATTTTTCCCATATCATTTTTTTTCTCATATCAGCATAATTCCTATATCCCCATTTTTCCCATGTCCGCATTTTTCCATAACCGCTTTTTTCACATTTCCGCATTTGTCCTATATTTTTCCTTTATCTCCATTTTTCCTATATCTGCGTTTTTCCAATATGCACATTTTCCCCTTATCTGTTTTTGCCCATATCCGCATAATTCCCATCCCATATCTGCGTTTTTCTGACATCTGATTTTTTCCGACATCTCCATTTTTCTGACTTTTGCCTTTTCCCCGCATCTGCCTTTTCCCCGCATCTGCCTTTTCCCCACAATTGCCTTTTCCCCCCATCTGTATTTTTCCCATTTCTGTATTTTTCCCATTTCTGTATTTTTCACATTCCACGTCTTTCACATACTGTGTTTTTCCCATACTGCTATTTTCCCATACTGCTATTTTCCCATACTGCTATTTTCCCATACTGCTTTTTTCCCATACTGCTTTTTTCCCATACTGCTATTTTCCCATACTGCTATTTTCCCATACTGCTATTTTCCCATACTGCTATTTTCCCATACTGCTATTTTCCCATACTGCTATTTTCCCATACTGCTATTTTCCCATACTGCTATTTTCCCATACTGCTATTTTCCCATACTGCTATTTTCCCATACTGCTATTTTCCCATACTGCTATTTTCCCATACTGCTATTTTCCCATACTGCTATTTGCCCATACTGCTATTTGCCCATACTGCTATTTGCCCATACTGCTATTTGCCCATACTGCTATTTGCCCATACTGCTATTTGCCCATACTGCTATTTGCCCATACTGCTATTTGCCCATACTGCTATTTGCCCATACTGCTATTTGCCCATACTGCTATTTGCCCATACTGCGTTTTTGCCATATCCGCGTTTCTGCCATATCCGCGTTTCTGCCATATCCGCGTTTCTGCCATATCCGCGTTTCTGCCATATCCGCGTTTCTGCCATATCCGCGTTTCTGCCATATCCGCGTTTCTGCCATATCCGCGTTTCTGCCATATCCGCGTTTCTGCCATATCCGCGTTTCTGCCATATCCGCGTTTCTGCCATATCCGCGTTTCTGCCATATCCGCGTTTCTGCCATATCCGCGTTTCTGCCATATCCGCGTTTCTGCCATATGCGCGTTGTTGCCATATGCGCGTTGTTGCCATATCCGCGTTTTTGCCATATCCGCGTTTTTGCCATATCCGCGTTTTTGCCATATCCGCGTTTTTGCCATATCCGCGTTTTTGCCATATCCGCGTTTTTGCCATATCAGCGTTTTTGCCATATCCGCGTTTTTGCCATATCCGCGTTTTTGCCATATCCGCGTTTTTGCCATATCCGCGTTTTTGCCATATCCGCGTTTTTGCCATATCCGCGTTTTTGCCATATCCGCGTTTTTGCCATATCCGCGTTTTTGCCATATCCGCGTTTTTGCCATATCCGCGTTTTTGCCATATCCGCGTTTTTGCCATATCCGCGTTTTTGCCATATCCGCGTTTTTGCCAAATCTGCGTTTATCCCATATCCGCATTTTTCCCATCCCATATCAGCGTTTGACCCAAATCCGCATTTTTCCCATATCTGCATTTCTCCCATAAGCGAATTTTTCCCATCCCATATACGTATTTTACGCATCCCATATCTGCGTTATTCCCATATCTGCGTTATTCCCATATCTGCTTTATTCCCATATCTGCTTTATTCCCATATCTGCTTTATTCCCATATCTGCTTTATTCCCATATCTGCTTTATTCCCATATCCACATTTTTCTCATATCTTCGTTTTTCGCATATCTGCATTATTTCCAAATCCACATTTTTCTCATATCCGCATTTTTTTCCAAAAGTGCATTTTTCTCATATCCGCATTTTTCCCAAAACCGCATTTTTCCCATAACCGCGTTCTTTCCATATCTGCGTCTTTCCCATATCTGCGTCTTTCCCATATCTGCGTCTTTCCCATATCTGCGTCTTTCCCATATCTGCGTCTTTCCTATATCTGCGTCTTTCCCATATCTGAATTTTTCACATATCTGCGCTTTTCGCATATCTGCGCTTTTCGCATATCTGCGCTTTTCGCATATCTGCGCTTTTCCCATATCTGCGCTTTTCCCATATCTGCGCTTTTCCCATATCTGCGCTTTTCCCATATCTGCGCTTTTCCCATATCTGCGCTTATCCCATATCTGCGCTTATCCCATATCTGCGCTTTTCCCATATCTGCGCTTTTCCCATATCTGCGCTTTTCCCATATCTGCGCTTTTCCCATACCCTTATTCTTCCAATATTTGCATTTTTCCCATCCCATATCCACATTTTTCCCATATCCGCATTTTTCCCATATCCGCATTTTTACCATATCCGCATTTTTCCCATATCCGCATTTTTCACATATCCGCATTTTTCCCATATCCTTATTTTTCAAATATCCGCATTTTTCCCATATCCTTATTTTTCCCATATCCTTATTTTTCCCATATCCTTATTTTTCCCATTCCATATCCGCATTTTTCCCATATTCGCGTTTTCCCATATCTACATATTTCCCATATCTGCATATTTCCCATATCTGCGTCTTTCCCATATCTGCGTCTTTCCCATATCTGCGTCTTTCCCATATCTGCGTCTTTCCCATATCTGCGTCTTTCCCATATCTGCGTCTTTCCCATATCTGCGTCTTTCCCATATCTGCGTCTTTCCCATATCTGCGTCTTTCCCATATCTGCGTCTTTCCCATATCTGCGTCTTTCCCATATCTGCGTCTTTCCCATATCTGCGTCTTTCCCATATCTGCGTCTTTCCCATATCTGCGTCTTTCCCATATCTGCGTCTTTCCCATATCTGCGTCTTTCCCATATCTGCGTCTTTCCCATATCTGCGTCTTTCCCATATCTGCGTCTTTCCCATATCTGCGTCTTTCCCATATCTGCGTCTTTCCCATATCTGCGTCTTTCCCATATCTGCGTCTTTCCCATATATGCGTCTTTCCCATATCTGCGTCTTTCCCATATCTGCGTCTTTCCCATATCTGCGTCTTTCCCATATCGGCGTCTTTCCCATATCGGCGTCTTTCCCATATCGGCGTCTTTCCCATATCGGCGTCTTTCCCATATCGGCGTCTTTCCCATATCGGCGTCTTTCCCATATCGGCGTCTTTCCCATATCGGCGTCTTTCCCATATCGGCGTCTTTCCCATATCGGCGTCTTTCCCATATCGGCGTCTTTCCCATATCGGCGTCTTTCCCATATCGGCGTCTTTCCCATATCGGCGTCTTTCCCATATCGGCGTCTTTCCCATATCGGCGTCTTTCCCATATCGGCGTCTTTCCCATATCGGCGTCTTTCCCATATCGGCGTCTTTCCCATATCGGCGTCTTTCCCATATCGGCGTCTTTCCCATATCGGCGTCTTTCCCATATCGGCGTCTTTCCCATATCGGCGTCTTTCCCATATCGGCGTCTTTCCCATATCGGCGTCTTTCCCATATCGGCGTCTTTCCCATATCGGCGTCTTTCCCATATCGGCGTCTTTCCCATATCCATATTTTTATCATATCCGCATATTTCCCATATCCATATTTTTATCATATCCGCATATTTCCCATATCCGCATTTTCCCATCCCATAAACGCTTTCTTCACATCCCTTATCTGAGTTTCTCCCATATCTGCGTTTCTCCCATATCTGCGTTTCTCCCATACTGCGTTTTTGCCATACTGCGTTTTTGCCATACTGCGTTTTTGCCATACTGCGTTTTTGCCATACTGCGTTTTTGCCATACTGCGTTTTTGCCATACTGCGTTTTTGCCATACTGCGTTTTTGCCATACTGCGTTTTTGCCATACTGCGTTTTTGCCATACTGCGTTTTTGCCATACTGCGTTTTTGCCATACTGCGTTTTTGCCATAACTGCGTTTTTGCCATAACTGCGTTTTTGCCATAACTGCGTTTTTGCCATAACTGCGTTTTTGCCATATCTGCGTTTTTGCCATATCTGCGTTTTTGCCATATCTGCGTTTTTGCCATATCTGCGTTTTTGCCATATCTGCGTTTTTGCCATACCTGCGTTTTTGCCATATCTGCGTTTTTGCCATACCTGCGTTTTTGCCATATCTGCGTTTTTGCCATATCTGCGTTTTTGCCATATCTGCGTTTTTGCCATATCTGCGTTTTTGCCATATCTGCGTTTTTGCCATATCTGCGTTTTTGCCATATCTGCGTTCTTCCCATATCCGCGTTTTTCCCATCCTGTATCTGCGTTTTTCCCAAATCCACATTTTTCCCATATCTGCATTTCTCCCATATCCGCATTTTTCCCATCCCATATACGCATTTTTCCCATCCCATATACGCATTTTTCGCATCCCATATCTGCGTTTTTCCCATATCTGCGTTTTTCCCATATCTGCGTTTTTCCCATATCTGCGTTTTTCCCATATCTGCGTTTTTCCCATATCTGCGTTTTTCCCATATCTTCGTTTTTCCCATATCTTCGTTTTTCCCATATCTTCGTTTTTCCCATATCTTCGTTTTTCCCATATCTTCGTTTTTCCCATATCTTCGTTTTTCCCATATCTTCGTTTTTCCCATATCTTCGTTTTTCCCATACCTGCGTTTTTCCCATACCTGCGTTTTTCCCATACCTGCGTTTTTCCCATACCTGCGTTATTCTCATATCCGCATTTTTCTCATATCTTTGTGTTTCCCATATCTGCATTATAACCATATCAGCATTTTGCTCATATCCGCATATTTTCCAAAACCGCATTTTTCTCATATCCGCAAATTTCCATACCGCATTTTTCCCATAACCGCTTTTTTCCCATAACCTCGTTTGTCACATATCTGTGTCTTTGCCATATTCGCAATTATCACATATCTGCGTTTTTCCCATATCCGTGTTTTTCCTAAATCCGCATTTTTCCAATATCCGTATTTATCCCATTACCCGCATTTTTCCCATCCCATATCTGCGTTTTTCCCTTATTTGCGTTTTTCCCATACCTTCGATTTTCCCATATATGCATTTCTCCCATATCTGCGTTTTTCCCATATCCGTATTTTTCCCATATCCGTATTTTTCCCATATCCGTATTTTTCCCATATCCGTATTTTTCCCATATCCGTATTTTTCCCATATCCGTATTTTTCCATCCCATACACGCATTTTTCGCTTCCCATATCTGCGTTTTTCCCATATCTGCGTTTTTCCCATATCTGCGTTTTTCCCATATCTGCGTTTTTCCCATATCTGCGTTTTTCCCATATCTGCGTTTTTCCCATATCTGCGTTTTTCCCATATCTGCGTTTTTCCCATATTCCTAATTTTCTCTTATCCGTATTTTTTCCATATCCATATTTTTCCCATATCTGCATACTTCCCATATCCGCAGTTTCCCATCCCATACATGCATTTTTCGCAACCAATATCCGCGTTTTTCCCATATCTATCTGCGTTTTTCCCATATCTATCTGCGTTTTTTCCCATATCTATCTGCGTTTTTCCCATATCTATCTGCGTTTTTGCCATATCTATCTGCGTTTTTGCCATATCTGCGTTTTTGCCATATCTGCGTTTTTGCCATATCTGCGTTTTTGCCATATCTGCGTTTTTGCCATATCTGCGTTTTTGCCATATCTGCGTTTTTGCCATATCTGCGTTTTTGCCATATCTGCGTTTTTGCCATATCTGCGTTTTTGCCATATCTGCGTTTTTGCCATATCTGCGTTTTTGCCATATCTGCGTTTTTGCCATATCTGCGTTTTTGCCATATCTGCGTTTTTGCCATATCTGCGTTTTTGCCATATCTGCGTTTTTGCCATATCTGCGTTTTTGCCATATCTGCGTTTTTGCCATATCAGCGTTTATCCCATATCCGCATTTTTCCCATTCCATATCCATATTTTTTCCATATCATTATTTTTCTCATATCCGCATAATTCCTATATCCGCATTTTTCCCATATCCGCGTTTTTCCCATATCCGCGTTTTTCCATCCCATACATGCATTTTTCGCATCCCATATCTGCGTTTGTCACATATCTGCGTTTTTCCCAAATCTGCGTTTTTCCCAAATCTGCATTTTTCCCATATCTGCGTTTTTCCCATATCTGCGTTTTTCCCATATCCGCGTTTTTCCCATATCCGCGTTTTTCCCATATCCGCGTTTTTCCCATATCCGCGTTTTTCCCATATCCGCGTTTTTCCCATATCCGCGTTTTTCCCATATCCGCGTTTTTCCCATATCCGCGTTTTTCCCATATCTGCGTTTTTCCCATATCTGCGTTTGTCCAGTTCTCGGCTGACGCTACAAATGCATGTGACTTGTTTAGTAATGGGAATGGGGGGTCACAAATAAATACATGTGACTTAGCATGTCACAAATAAATAACACAGCATAATCTTCACACACTGTTTAGTTACTATAATAATGTGTTACATCACCAATAATCTTAATATCAGAACAACCACGTTGGCCTTTATACCAAATGGCTACAGATTCCATTTCATTAATTCTGCGGATATTCTTTGTCCTTATACAAAATGGCATATTTCATGTCAAATAACCCTTGCCCTTTCCCATATCGGCGTTTTTCCCACTTTCGCATTTAGCCTATATCTGCATTTCTCCCAAATCCGCATTTATCCCATATCTGCATTTCTCCCAAATCTGCATTTCTCCCAAATCTGCATTTCTCCCAAATCTGCATTTCTCCCAAATCTGCATTTCTCCCAAATCCGCATTTATCCCATATCTGCATTTCTCCCAAATCCGCATTTATCCCATATCTGTATTTTTCCATCCCATATCTGTGTTTTTCCCATATCCGCAATTTTTCCTATATTTTTCCCATATCTGCATTTTTCCCATATTTGCGCTTTTCCCATATTTGCGCTTTTCCCATACCTGCGTTTTCCCCATACCTGCGTTTTCCCCATACCTGCGTTTTCCCCATACCTGCGTTTTTCCCCATACCTGCGTTTTTCCCATACCTGCGTTTTTCCCATACCTGCGTTTTTCCCATACCTGCGTTTTTCCCATACCTGCGTTTTTCCCATACCTGCGTTTTTACCATACCTGCGTTTTTACTATACCTGCTATTTTACCCTGATCTGTGATTTTACCCTGATCTGCAATTTTTCCCGGATCTGCTTTTTTTCCTGTATATGTGTTTTTTCCTTTATTTGCAGTTTTCACGTATCTGCATTTTCCCCCATATCTGCGTTTTCCCCCCATATCTGCGTTTTCCCCCCCATATCTGCGTTTTCCCCCCATATCTGCGTTTTCCCCCCCATATCTGCGTTTTCCCCCCATATCTGCGTTTCCCCCCCCATATCTGGGTTTTCCCCCCATATCTGGGTTTTCCCCCCATATCTGGGTTTTCCCCCCATATCTGCGTTTTCCCCCATATTTGCGTTTTTCCCCATATTTGCGTTTTTTTTCCCATATCTGGATATTTCCCATATCTGGGTATTTCCCATATCTGGGTATTTCCCATATCTGGGTATTTCCCATATCTGGGTATTTCCCATATCTGGGTATTTCCCATATCTGGGTATTTCCCATATCTGCGTTTTTTCCCATATCTGTGTTCTTCCCATACCTTCATATTTCCCGTGTCTATATTATGCAGATATTTCTATTCTTTCGCGTTTCTTCCAATTTTTGCCTATTCCGAACTTTGAGTGTTTCCCAAGTATGCGTTTTTCCCACATCTGCTTTTTTCCCATATCTGCGTGCTTCACTTTTTCTTTTTTCTTTTTTTTATTTCCTCCTTACGGTACCTGTGTTTTTGCATGGTTCTGCTTTTCCCGTATTTTCGTTTTCAGTATCTGCGTTTTTTCCTTTATCAGCGCTGTTTTCGAATTTGTGTATTTCTTACTGTGCTTTTTCCATATCTCTGATTTCCTATACCTCCTTATTTTCCATAACCGCGTATTTCCCTTTCCTGTATGTTCTATAGCTGAAAACCCAGAATAATAATAATAATAAATTCCCGTGAAAGAAGGTGTAGACCGTTCGGTAACAATTCAGCGCTTGCAGAAAATAATTGATTGTGTAATACCCAACAACATTAAGTTTACCTTACTAACACTTTTATACACAAGCAAAATTTCACCTGAATTTTTTTTAATATACAAGCAAGGGTGTACCAATTTTTTTGTTTTTAAAAGCAAAGTATTAACACACAAGCAAGAGTGTTCATGAAATGTTTTAAATGTAAGTTTTTTAGCAAATGTATAATAAACTGTATAACTATGAACAACACTTACAATACAATTTATACATTGGAACACTGAGCAAATATCGACATTTCCAGTCCACGGCCACAACTCATATTAAATATTTTTAGCTACATAGATTGAAAACGGTTAAATGGCATTGATTGGAATCTTTAATATGTATTCTCAATTAGTAGGCAATAGTGTAAATTTCTTTACTCGACTACATCAGGGAAACTACCAAAATTCGACACAACACGTTACTAGCTCGCACAGATCCGATATTGTCATTTTTGTGTTTTAGCATGTTTGCAACTTTTCTATAGTTGCTTATCTTCCGTTTCTGCGTTTTGCTATATCTTCATTTTTTCTCATAATTGCATTTATTTCCACATCTCCGTTTTTCCATATGTGACTTTATCCCACATCTGAATTTCTCTTCTAATAATTCCCATAATAATTTCAACTATCTACGATTTTCCATTAAGCAGTGTCCCCTTGTTTCTTGCTCTCCCCCTGTGGAGGTTTTCATAGCGTAAGTATTATGGCGAGTCATCTTCTGTTATGTTTCTGTTTTCCTCATCCTCGTGTGGCGTTGTTGATTTTGTTTACATGTCGCGCCGGTATCTCTGGTGTTGGCGATTCTGGGAATGCCTGCCATGCTTGCGGTCAGACCCATTGGAATCGTGTGGAGAGTTGCTTGACACAATATCATGAAGTTGGGCTGAGGCACTAGGCTTTGCTGGCAGACGTCTGTTGGCACCGAGTCGTGGACGCCACGCGGCGAATCGTAGCGCACGATCATGTTGTCGCCAACTAGACACTGGGGCGACCGACAGACACGTCGGGTCGGGCCGCGGTGGAGTGGCCGAGCGCTCTAAGGCTCCTTCCAGTGGAGCGCACGGTTACTCGCCGTTGGAGGTTCGAGTCCTCCCTCGAGCATGTGTGTGTGTGTGTGTGTGTGTGTGTGTGTGTGTGTGTGTGTGTGTGTGTTTTGTCCTTAGGACAGTTTAACTTAGTTGAAGTAGTTTGTACACCTAGGGACTGTTAACCATACAAGGTAAAGTACATAGACTTACAAACATTTGAACGGTTTTTTTAATACGTCACGTCGAACGGCCCAGGGACCAGCGACCCGCGGAAAGGTAGTAGCTAGCAGGTGGCAGAAGGAATGGCGGCAAAGAGGTGTTCGTTTAATGCCACGTACGCTGATGGACTCCATTTCATAAGTGTGGTGACTGGATTCTTGTATGGCTGTCGTAAGCTAGTAGGCATACTCATGGTGGGGTATAAAAATCCGTTTTTCTAGAAGAAAATGATGCAACACACCAATGATATATTCTGCTACAAAAAAAAAAGCTTATATTCCCGCGCGTTTGAAAACAGTGTATTATATAGATTTTCTTGTTTATTTTGAAAACTGCCGGACTCAGTTTTGTTGTTTCGACAGTGTAGTTACCAATAACCACAGTTCAGTCAGCTGCCAGCCGCCCTTATTAAAGTACTAGGTTAGTTAAAAGTTGATTATTTAGTTTTCTACTTTCTAAAGGATAGGATGGATAGGATGTGTGCCTGCTGTGTGCGGACGCAGGAGGAGTTGGCCGCAGTTCGCGAACAGCTGAGCGTGCTGTTGGCTACGGTCAGCCGTCTTCAGGCTGCTGTCCCGGGGTGTAGCGGTGGTGGGGAGTCTTGTGCGTCGAGTGGGACACAAGGTGTCTCATGCTTCGCCCTCTGTCCCTGCTACCGAGGCACCTTCAGGTGTACCGGACGTGGTCGAGCCGCCCTCTCCGCAAGGGGAGTGGCGAGTTGAACGGCGTTCGTGTCGCTCGAGACGGAAGGCCAATGTGGAGGCTGGACGTCCGTCCGCGCCCGTTCGTCCTGTGAGTGGACGTTTGGTCACTCCTTCAGCAGGGTCCAACGTGCACTCGGTTGTCTGCCGGGGGGCCTCATCCGAGTGTGGAGGTGTCTATCGAGGGTGCGGGGTGCGGAAAACAGCAAGTCGTGTCTAACGTCGGCACCAATGACGCTTGTCGCTTGGGTTCTGAGGACATCCTCAATTCCTACAGGCGGCTGTCGGAATTGGTGAAGGCTGCTGCCCTCGCAAGCAGAGCTGTCGATTTGTAGCATTGTTTGAGGGTCCTTTGGTTTGGAGCCGAGGATCTAAAGCAGAGGCTCCGCTGACTCTGTCACAGTCATGGCTGCAGATTTATGGATCTGCGTTATCGTGTGTGAATTGTAGTGTGCCCCTACACTACACTAAGGAAGCGGCTACTCGGGTAGCAGAGCACTTGTGGAGAGCACATGGTTAGTTTTTTTTTTAAGGCTAGGCGCTAACTCTGACGAGCACTCGTCTGTCAACATTCAGACAGTGAATTTAGCCCGCGTTCGGTTCAAAAATTCGACTATCAAAATATTAGCCGACAACTTTCTAAGTATTAAAAACAAAGTTCCCGAATTTGCCGCACTGCATTTATTGTGCTCAGATAGTTGTAGGCACCGAAATCTGGCTAAATAATGATGTGGCAAGTTCAGGCGTGGAATGTATATCGGAAAGATAGATCGGACACAACTGGAGGAGGAGTGTTCATCGCTGTGGACAAAGGTATTGTTTCTACTGATATCGAGGTTGAAAGTAACTTAAGTTTTCTGGGCAAGTATAACAGATCTAAAAGAAGTAAAGTTAATAGTTTGGTTTTTACCGGCCCGCAGTGCTTCTGTAGCAGTTATAGAGTCATTCAAAGAAAGTCTACACCAAGTAGTGCACAGGTATCCGGGCCATGTAATATTAATCGGGGGAGACTTCAACCTTAAGAGTGTCGATTGGGACCTCTCTAGTTACATTTCAGGTGGTACAGACAAGCAGTCTTGCGAGCTACTTTTTTCTCCGAAAACTGTCTTGAGCAGTTAAACCGTCAACCCACGGGCAATGGAAATATTTTAGACCTTATAGGTACGAACTGGCCTGATCTTATTAACTATGTCTGTGTAGAGACAGGAATTAGTGATAATGATATCGTCATGTCGTCGATGGTGACCAAAGTTCATAAACCAATCAAGAAGGCTAGGAGCGTGTTTTTGTTGGGAAGAGCCGATAATCAATTGTTAGGATCGCACGTAGAAAATGAATGGACATTGTTTAGTTCCGGTGCTATAGATATAGAGGAATTGTGGAGTACATTATTTTATGTGCATTGTGCCTGTAAGCAGGATGGAAAAGATTCACCGTGGTATAATAATAATGTTAGAAAGCTACTGAGAAAGCCAAGACTGTTGCTCTCTCGGTTCAAAAAAGAACACGCAAATGATGACAGGCAAAGGTTAGTAGAGATTCGTGCGTCTGTAAAAAGATCGATGCGCAAAGCATACAATAATTACCACAGCCATACCTTAGCAAAAGATCTTTCCGAGAACCCGAAAAAATTTTGGTACTATGTAAAATCGATAAGCGGGTCAAAGCCCACTGTCCAGTCACTCTTTGATCATTCCGGGGCAGTAATAGAAGAAAGCAAACGGAAAGCTGAAGTTCCTCACTCAGGAGGACCGCAAAAATGTACCATCATTTGATCAACGTACTAATTCCGAAATGGAGGACATAGTAATAGGTATTTCCGGTGTAGAGAAGCAGCTGGGAGAGCTAAATAAGTAGTAGCCTACTGGTCTGGAAGGAATACCAGTTCAGTTTTACAAACTGTATTCTGCGGCATTGGCCCCTTACTTAGCTTGCATTTATCACAAATCTTTAATTCAGCGCAAGGTTCCTAGTAATTGGAAAAAAGCGCAGGTGACTTCCGTTTATAAGAAAGGAAAGAGAACTGACCCACACAGTTACAGGCCAATATCGTTAACATCAATTTCATGCAGAATTTTGGAGCACATTCTCAATTAGAATTCAGCAAATTCCCTTGAGACGGAAAAGCTTCTATCTAGGAATCAGCACGGGTTTAGAAAACATCGTTCATATGACACTCAGTTTGCCCTTTTCTCACATGATATCTTGCGAGTCATGGATGAAACGCCACAGGCGGATTGTGTTTTTCTCGACTTCAAAAAGGCGTTCGACGCGGTGCCACACTGCAGACTGCTAACGAAAATACGAGCTTATGGAATAGGTTCACAGATTTGTGACTGGCTGGAAGACTTCCTGAGTAATAGAACGCAGTACGTTGTTCTCGACGCCAGTGTTCATCAGCGACGAGTGATCGTCAGGCTTGCCCCAGGGGAGTGTGATAGGACCGCTATTATTTTCTGTCTATATAAATGATCTGATGGACAGAGTAACTTGTAATTTGCGGCTGTTTGCTGATGATGCTGTGGTGTATGGAAGGATGTCCACTTTAACTGACTCTAATAGCATGCAGGATGACTTATACAAAATTTCTAGTTGGTGCGAAGAATGGCAGCTAGCTCCTAACGTAGAAAAATGTGAGATGATGCGCATGAGTAAACAAATCCCATAGTGTTCGAATACAGCATTAGTAGTGAGCTTCTTGATGCAGACACGTCGTTCAAATATCTAAGCGTAACATTGCAGATCGATATGAAATGGAACGAACATGTAAGGACAGTAAGGCGGACAGCCGACTTAGATTTATTGGAATAATTTTGGGAAGGTGTACTTCATCTGTAAAGGAGACCGCGTATAAAACGCTTGTACGACCACGTCTTGAGTATTGCTCTAATATTTGGGACCCGCAGCAGATCAGTTTAAAGCAAGACATAGAAGCAGTTCAGAGGCGAGCAGCTAGGTTTGTTACTTTTAGGTTCGACAAATGCGGCAACTCAATTGGGGATCACTGCAGGGAAGACGTTCTTCTCGTGAATTTCTGTTGAGGAAATTTAGAGGGCCGGAATTTGAATCTGAATGCAGTACGATCTTGCTGCCATCTGCTTACATTTCGCGTAGTGATCACAAAGACAAGATGAATTAGGGCTCATACGGGGGCATATAGGTATTCTTTTTTTTCCTCGTTCTATTTGGGAGTGGACTTACTGTGGATTGCGGAATATATATGTAGATGTATCTCGCCAAATAAACAATCACGTCTAGGTACCAGATAGTTGACGATGTGGTCATGAAAGCATGGAGACATGAGAAAAACTTCAAATGACTCCAAGACAAGAGCATCTAAATGCAACGGGTAAGCAAATACCTTGCCACTCTTATTAAATGGCAAATCGACGAAAAAAGTTATGCAGATAGGTCCATCCTGGCAGTGGAAGTATAACTTTCAGTGGAAGAATAAAAGGTTCCATAATCAATTTGGAAATAGGAAAAGTTGCGGCAGTTGACGACACGCGGGATGAATAAATAAAAATCTGTCCTAAAATGCCAACAAGTACTGAACCCTTTTTCAGTTGCTGCTGGAGGTATGCAAAAATATTCTCATAATATGTAAAGAAGAGGTAAGTTAAGGTTTAACTTCCCATCGACAGCGTGGTTATTAGAGACGGAGCACAAAGATCGGATTTTGTTTTGAAACGAACCATCTCGGCATTAGCTTAGAATGATATAGGAAAATCACAAAAAAATTTAATATGAAAACAAAACAAAAAATCTGTGTAGTTCGCATAAATTAAACACTTTATTTTATATAACAGTGACCGATTTCGATCTTTCAATCAGATCATCATCAGATCGTTACGTCCCAAGCTATTGCTGAGGTGATAATAACAATGATCTGATTGAAAGATCGAAACTGGTCACCTTTATCCACAATGGAGTATTTAATTTCCGCGAACTAGACTGATTTTTTTTTTTTTTCATATTGAAAAATTACATTAGTTCGCTGCCTTCCTAAAGAAAAGAATTATTTCAAAACTCTTTAAATCAAGGAAAAGCTTATGTGAGTAGTTGAAAGCGGATTTGAACCCCCCGTTCAGAATACGAATCCAATGTGTTACCATTACGTCATCTCGTTCTGGCCCCAGTATATGGGGACACAGAAAGACCATCGCAGTTTTTTCGCTTAGAACGAACCCAAATCCCCGAATTGCTCTTCACCAGTAGGAAGCAATAAGGAGCTTAAAACATCAATTAGGCTTGATCTGCGATAGCGCCACGTAAAACAACAAGCGGTGCAAGCCCCCCTCCGTGAAAAATTCGACCACACCATAACACCACAACCGAATTTTATTATTAGCACAATAACGCTGGCAGATGAAGTTCACCGGGAATTTGCCATACCCAAACCTTGCCATCTGATCGCCAGATTTTATACCGTGAATCGTCACTCCATACAACGTTTTTCCATTGTTCAGTCGTCCGATGTTTACTCTCCTTACACCAAACCAGGCTCGTTTGGCATTGATCTTCGAGATGCGTGGCTTATGGGCAGCCGCTCGACCATGAAATTCGAATTTTGTCACCTCCCACTTGTCGTAGTACTTGGAGTGGATCCTTAGGAAGTTTGAAATTCGTGTGTGATGGTCTGGATAGACGCCTGCCTATTACACTGTGCGACCCTCTTTAGCTGTCGGCGATCTCTGTCAGTCATCTACATCTCCATACATACTCCGCAATTCACCGTAAGGTGGGTGGCGGAGGGTACACTGTACCACTACTAGGCATTTCCTTTCCTGTTCCACTCCCAAATTGAACGAGGAAAAAAAGAATGCCTATATGCCTCCGTACGAGTCCTAATTTCTCTTATCTTGTCTTTGTAATCTTTACGCGAAATGTAAGTAGGCGGGAGCAAGATCGTACTGCACTCAGCTTCAAATTCCGGCCCTCTAAATTTACTTAACAGAAATTCACGAAATGAACGTCGTCTTTCTTCCAGCGATCCCCAATGGAGTTGCCGGAGCATTTCCGTGACACTCGCGCATTGGTCGAACCTACCGGTAACAAATCTAGCTGCTCGTCTCTGTTCAAAAAAAAATGTTCAAATGTTTCTTAAGCTTATGGGACGTAACTATGGGGTCATCAGTCCCTAAACTTACAAACTACTTATAAACTACTTACGAACTAGGACGGCACAAATATCCATGCCCGAGGGGGCATTCGAACCCCCGACCGTAATGGCCGTGCAGACCGTGACTGGAGCGCCTCAGTCTCCTCGGCCACCGCGGCCGGCGCTCGTCTCTGAACCGCCTCTATGTCTTCCTTTAAACTGATCTGCTGCGGGTTCCAAACACTTGAGCAATACTCAAGACGTGGTCGTACAAGCGTTTTATATGCGGTCTCCTTTACAGGTGAAGTACATCTTCCCAAAATACTCCCAATAAACCGAAGTCGGCTGTCCGACTGTCCTTACATTTCATATCGCTCTGCAATGTTACGCCTAGATATTTGAACGACGCCACAGCATCAAGAAGCTCACTACTAATGCTGTATTCGAACATTATGGGATTGTTTTTTCCTACTCATGCGCATCACCTTACATTTTTCTACATTGAGAGATAGCTGCCAATCTTCGCACCAACTAGAAATTTTGTCTAAGCCATCATGTATGCTATTACAGTTACAGTCGACACCCTCCCATACCCCACAGCAACATCAGCAAGCAGCCGCAAATTAAAACTTACTCTGTCCATCAGATCATTTATATAGATAGAAGATAATAGCGGTCCTATCACACTCTCCTGGGGCACGCCTGACGATACACTCGTCTCTGATGAACACTCGCCGTCGTGAACAACCTACTGCGTTATATTACTTAGGAAGTCTTCCAGCCAGTCACAAATTTGTGAACCTATTCCATAAGCTCGTATCTTCGTTAGCAGTCTGCAGTGTGGCACCGCGTCGAACGCCTTTTTGACGTCGACAGACGAGGTCGGCGTGTACGCTTTTGTACTGTATGTATCCTATTTCACGTTCACTTTCTTCATCAGACACACTGGAGTGTGTAAATCTCGTGTACAGACTTGTAACACAAGTGATACCCAATCATCTAACGTTCATAGTATGAGAGTACCGCGGAGGGCGCCATTCTGCTCTGTCACGATGTATTACTGAGGTCGCTGATATGGAATACGTGAAAAATGTTTGTTTTTGGGATGTTCAAATGTTCAAATGTTTGTTAAGCTTATGGGACTTAACTACGGGGTCATCAGTCCCTAAACTTACAAACTACTTATCAACTACCTTATACTAATGACGACACAAATATCCATGCCCGAGGGGGGATTCGAACCCCCGACCGCAGTGGCCGTGTAGACCGTGACTGAAGCTCCTCAGTCCCCTCGGCCACCGCGGCTGGCTGTTCCTACACTTAGTTGCTCACGCTCTCACTTAATTTGGGCGCAGTGGATGTCATGATTATTGATGTGCAGTTGTTTCTTAAAACATGGGTCTCAGATGTATGCTACATCTGTTTGTTAGAACATGGATCGCATCCTACACCATAAGATCCAATAGAGCAGAATGACTTCGGAGCCACGACTCAAAACCCTTGTACCAGCGGGCCACTACAGGTCCACCACTTTGTGCGACGCGATACCGTTTCCTTGCTCTAATGACGTCATTATAGCGCACGACTATCCAACAAAGAGCTCCCTTAGCGGTCACCCCTTTGTGATATGACAAGCCTCCTCTGACGGGGGCAGGGTGGGGGGGGGGGGGAGCGGGCTGATTAAATAGTGACACCTCTAAAGTTTATTCTCCTTTATTTTTGCTTTACACAAAAAAAAATAAAAAAAATCTTCATGATAAGTAATAAACAGCTGCAGCTATATAAGTACTTTCACTGAATTATAACACCGGTTTCGTAACTTTTGGTTATCCTCAGGCTGACAGTTGAATTGAAAATGGAAACAAATCTTTATGAGAAGTGTATACTAACAAGAGATGTCACGCGATGGGTCCCAACGATTTGACTCCAATAGTCCAGTCAAATGGTAGTTTGAAGTCGAAAAATTTGGTGTAATTGTTTTTAGTGGTTTATTTTATGTTTTTTTTTTTGGGGGGGGGGGGCTGGTGTTGAACACGAATCTGAAGTTTTCCAACAAAAATTCCCTCGGCAAATATGAGAAATCAACAAAAAATCACTAAAATCACATTTTTTGCGGTTATCAACTTATAACTCATAAAGCAAGTTATTTACACGAAAGGTGGCCCAGTAGTAAAATAAAGAGGAGAAAATTACCTACAATTTAAGTCTGTAACATTTTTCTGTAAGTCTTATGGTTTCCACAAAAAACAGCAGTAAAATATCAGGAAAATCAGTCATTTTTTGAAAACAGCAAAAAAGAACATTAATATAAAGTTTTTATTTCATGAAATTAAACATTATTGTAGATCCCTATAAAAGAGACCACCTATTCTAATGGTGACATTATCAAATTTGGGATCTCCGTGTTGGCAAGCTACAATAAATCTTGCCTTTAGGTATAGAGGCTGGTCGAAGGTGTTCACAGTTGCTTGTTGATTCATTGATTTGCTCTGTTCTATGGATGCGACTAAAGCTACTCAATCCTGGAATTGCAGGCAGAAAGTAGATCTGATAAAGAGGGTAATATTGAATCAGGTGATACAAATAGCTGTTTGAGATCCTCAATGTTGATATTCTTTAACCCAAGCGAACGTGTCTTCTCAAAATGTTTTAAGGAAACAGCTTCCATCTCACCAATTAGTGGAGCTGGTATTGGTTTCTTTATTCGGACAATTCTTTGATCCAGAGCAATGGTATTTCTAGGAGTAATCAAATGTATTCCTCCCATTGCATGGACGGTATTATATCCATCCAATGTACATGTGTTAAAATCAGCGTTGTCATGAACAAATTGATGGATAGTTATCGGGTCTATTTGTAGTGGTGGCCTCATGATTGCTGACACTTCGGAATAAGAGGCGCAAAATCCCAAGGATGACAACATCAATCAGTTTTCGTGATCCGTATTTCTTATAAAAGAAAGCTGATAGCCCAATTTGTAACGGGAAAAGGAAACAAGTTGGCCTGACAGCACTAATAACACTGTGTGAAATGGTTTTCCCACTGTCAGTGATTGTTCGCTTCTTCTTGAGTATCACTCTTTCCAAGAAAGCTTTGAGAACCTCCAAGACAAGGCTTTCATTTTCGTCCATAAAAGAGCCTGGAGGAGGTAGTGGTCCATAGCATACGGTATTGATCGTATCTCTTCAAGAATTAAATCAGCAGCTGTCTCAACTAATCGAAGACATTCTTTCCGTTCTGACAAACGTCTTTCCATGTACCACGCTTCAGTCAAAATCTTATGGCCTGTATTTTTGAAACATGCGACTGTATTCTGTTTGATCTTTGATATGATAATATCTTCCCAATATCTATCCAGTAAATGTTGTATTACAGTTCTTCTTTCAGGAATTAAGTTGCCCTCTGAGTTATTAGCTGATCTAATGAAAACTGATATTCCTCGTCATTCCTTTCCATAAAATTGAAAATGTAATTCATAGCCCTTTGAATCTCTTCAGTATAAGGGCCAACGGTTTTCTTTTTATCAGCCTTGGACCTACTAATGTAACCATTTTTTTAACATTTATCATGGTACTTAGCAGCCACCATGTCTGTTATCGGCTGGATCCTGTTAATAACTGCTGCACCGAAATCATCTCCACGTAGTTGAGCCTGTTTCATAACTGTGTCTTTCATCTCAATTTTCGTCACCAGATGCACCAAATTAAGTTCATGAGGAAGCAGTCGTTGTTGTGACCTTGCGTAATCTTCAGGAATACCCGTTCCACACACAAAATAATGTTTTCCAATGGAAATAGTCAGAGGATGATCTTAATTTTCCTGAAGATGTGTTTGGTTCAGCAGCTCTCTTCAAGTAGGCAGCTATCATTTTTTCATTTATGTAACTTTATTGGCATGAAACATGTACGCTGACATGTTTTACCCGCTAAAACAGCCACCTTTCTATCATTTCTTTTTTTACTGGCATCACGTAAAGTTTCTATTCCTTTTTCCTTGACCACTATCACTGCACCCTCATCTAATCGTTTTTCATAAATAAAATACTTATCACTCGACATTGCGCCAGAGTTGTTGCGCTATATTTCAACGAAAACATTCAAATATAGCTTCACTTCTTTGAGAGAAAGGGAAGTAACACGATCACGGCAGCGAACGTACACAAACTGGAAAATTGAGGACAGTTCGGTGTTTCGGCAGGAAGAGCCCCCTTCGCCTGTCATAAATTTAAGGGCAGCGGCCGCAAAGGTGGGGCGGAGGGGCGGGCCGCAGCTACAGGTAGACGGACAGCGTGGGCGCACAGCTGATTGCACGCTCACAAAGGACAAACAGAAGAGCTGTTTCCATGGTTCGCAAGGTAAAAACGTTGAAAGGCAAGCAACTTCTCATGAAATAATTCACCCGAAAAACATGCAATTTTTTTCTATTTTCCAAAATTTACTGATTTCACCGCTTTTTCAACGCTGTTTTACGTGGAAACCATACGACATACAATAAAAAATTACAGACATAAATTGTGGGTAATTTTCTCCTCTTCATTTCATTACTGGGCCACTTTTTGTGTAAATAGCTTGCTTTGTAAGTTATAAGCTGAAAACCACTGACAATTGTGATTTTTGTTGTTTTTTGATGATTTCTCATATTTGCCGATGTAATTTTTGTTGGAAAACTTCAGATTCGTATTCAGCACCCCATAAAACATAAAATAAGCCACTAAAAACAATTACACCAAATTTTTCGACTTTGAGCCCTTTTTGTGCACGATTTGACTGGACTACAACTATGTGAGCAGATTCAGCTGTATGGCTCTGTTGAACTCATGATGGGCCTTAGGTAAAGAGAAAACACTTACGAAAGTTTTCCCACTACAGCTGATCCGAATAACAAACTACTCTATAATGTGATTGTTAAATTTATTGGGGTAGCGAAATAAGGTAAAAAAAGTGGCTAATTATGTGACCTTTCCTGTCCGAAAGGAAACAGTACATAGTAATTGACGGAAAGCCATTGTGTAAAACGGAAGTAATATCTGGCATTTCCCAGACAAGTGTTATAGGGCCCTTACTGTTTCTTATCTTTATAAACGATTTGCGACACTATCTGAGCAGCTCTCTTAGACTGTTCGCGGATGTTGCTGTCATTTATCGGTTAGTAAGGTCACCAGAAGATCAAAAGCAATTGCAAAGTGATTTACATAAGATATGGGCATAGTGTAAAAATTGGCAATTGACCCTTAATAATGATCAGTTTAAAATCATCCATGTGAGCACTAAAAGAAATTCGTTTTCACTTTCACGATAAATCATTGAAATCTAAAAGGCCGGAAAATTCAAATAAATACGTAGTATTACAACAACGATCAACTTAAATTGGAAAGAACGCATAGAAAATGTTGCAGGGAAGGCGAACCAAAGGTTTTGTTTCATTGGTAGAACACTTAGAAGATGAAACAATTTTACTAAAGAAACTGCCCACACTACAATTGCGCATCCTGCTGCCTATTGTGTGATCCCAACGAAGTGGGACTGACGACCGATAGAGAAAGTTCAGAGAAGTGCAGTTTTTGTTATCGCGATATAGCGGGGAGAGAGTTATAGAAATGATTCATGAGTTGATGTATAAATCATTAAAAGAAAAGCGTTATTCGTTGTGGCGAGATTTATTTGCGAAATACCTGTCGCCAGCTTTCTCTTCCGAATGCGAACATATTTTGTTAGCAGCCACCCACATAGGGAGGCATGGTCATCTCAATAAAATAAGAAAAATCAGATCGAAAAGGGAAAGCGTCAGGTGTTCCTTTCTCCGCGTGCTATTAGAGAATGGAACGGTACAGAAATATTATAAATCCGGTTCGATGAATCCTCTGCCGTCCTCTTAAATGTGATTAGCCGAGCATTCATGTAGATGCAGATGATTCCCGATAGTTTGTATTTTACTTTTTGTTATTAAATGGAATGTTAGACTTTTATTAATAAAAACTGAAGAAGCATGAACATGTTATACGTAAAATAAATGTATTCTGTGTAATTATGTTTACATTAATTTATGTATTTAAACCGTTAATATTCATAATTATGTGAAGTTTGTAATAGAAAAAAATTCCAAAATATTTAACAGTTAGTTATCTGCGAAAATTACATTACATTTTTAGGGTGAAAAACAGCAGAAAACATGCACATTTCATGAAATTAGTTTCTGAAAAGACTTTTTCCGAAATATACTCCAGTGCAAAATCATAATTCAATCAAATTTTTAAATTGGATTTTTCTCTGCCAATTTTGATGCAGAACTAGCATACTAAATCATTACGATGAAAATACGAGCACGGAATTAAGGCTGTACGACTGATTATGTTCTAAATGCATCTTCTTTTGATGATAAGTCTGACTGTTGCAGCACTTCAGAAGAACTGAAATTTTTGAGTTAATGTAAGTAATTTAATTAAAACGTACCATGGAACAACATTAAACTAAATTGTCAATAAATTAGTGAGGAGTGGAAATCGAACCTTAATCGCACAAATGGCAATCAATCACCGACATTGACAACAACGATGTACAAACTTGCTTTTCAATGTGTTCTATTGCAATCGGAAAATTTCGTACGCTGTTTTTTCTGTCTTATTGTTCAGAAATTTTTGAACTTCATCTACCTGCTTCTTCTCGATTTGTTTCAGTTAAATCAGTGATATCCATCCCGCGATGTCCCCTGGCAAATAAATGACGTAAAGTGCAGACAATATAGAAAGTAAACTATGAAAACTATATATTGTTCATTATATCTTGCTATTATCGATTAAATACGGTACACTTAAATACGGTAAATATCAAAAGTGATAATACATGTCCTTTAATGTACCTTAAAATAATCACAGGACCCTATTTCTAGTACTGCATGCCTAAGATATTATAAATAAACATTGAACAAGAACCCATTAGAGATCTAAGAGAAAGTAATATCCTTGTAAAACCAAACGACAGTGGGTAAAAAATCTCCAGTACAATGATGACGTTGCACATGGAATGCAATCGGTATTTTCGTAGCACATACAGGGTGGAACATCTGTAGGTGTAAATACTTTTTATTGCGGGGCCTTAATATGTACAGATATCAGTTTGTTGGTTCATTTTTTCTGCGTCAAAGATTCTTCCCACAGAACGAATACATACGTTGCAACCTGATGTTTTCGTTTTTTGCCATACCCGGGCAACAAGTGAACGACGTCTGGTCATATTAGACTTCAATGCAGGAGAGTGACCTTCAATTTCACTATCGCGATACATTCTCGCCGATTTACCCCTAATCTTGGAGAACATAGACGTGCTGGTGCTACGTATGCATAGAAGTACTGCCTAACCTGAAAACATATGTTTTTAAAAGCTACACTTCAAACTCATTCGAAATATTGAAACATTTCAACCGTTTCGGGGCGTTGAATAAATTCAACGGTGAAGTTGAAAATTTGTGCTGGACTGGAATTCGAATCCGGATTTCTCGCTCATCAGGCTATCCAGGCACGCTTCCTTTCCAACACAAATTCTCTACTTCTAGCCCCCTGCCCACAAATTCATCTTGCTCGCAACTTGTACTGTATTCCCGCAAGGGATCGAGCGTTTGAATGCGTCCGCTCTGAAATTGTCAATTGCCTGTTGGTGGCAAATTTTACAGTTGTTGATTAGCTGTCTGGTATTTCCGAAAGTACAGACACCATATTAATAACTATACTTAAAAGTCTCGCAATGACAAAACGCCCTTATATATATTGTCCTTCTAGAACTATTTGCATTTATGCATGTCACACCCTATAAAGACTTTCCAGAAAATAATGTGAAAGCTGTGTGTGTATTGTGGATGTTGAACCTAACGTTAAATCAGACAACAAATTGTTCATTAACACAGCAATTTGGTTTAATTATGGCCCTGATATTGATGAAAGAAAAAACAGTCAACAATCCGAAGATGGGTTTGAACACCACAGTGCTTTACTAGACATGGTCCTGTTTGGAAGTGGTATGCCGTTGCCTTCCTCCGACCTTCGAACTGACTTACCCAGCCAGTTATAGGGGGACCTACAGTTTAACGTGGGTTCCGAACCACGGTGCTACTCGGTATTTTCACATGAACAATACTGCCAGAGGTGAAAGAAGTGGAAAGTGACAGATAAAAATCCTAGGAACTGGCGGTGATCGAACCCGCGACCTATTGATTTGTAGTCTGGCACTGTACCACTGTGCAACCGAGGCGCACGATATTGATGTATATACTATTAAATAAGAAACAGTGCATTAAACTGATTATGTGCGCAACGGATCTTTTAACAAAACCACTGTGGTAAGTCACCATATGAAACAGACACTGACTATACTCAAAATATTTGACTGCGAGAAAGATAATAAAAAAACCACAAACCACTTTCTTAATGTTTGACTGCGAGAATTTTATGCAGATCAGTACCTGATTATCAAAATTCAGTATTCTAATCAGTTGACTGCAGTGTTGCGTAACAATCATTTACTAAAGCACAAATAACGAAATCTGTTTAACAAGATTACCAAAATCAATGCTGCACTTTAAATCCACTAATAACTAATTATCAAATGAAGGAAGTAGGTTAATCTTCTAACTACGTAAATGAAACAGGAAAGAAGGTCAACTTTGTTACTTATTATTAATAATCACCATTACATTACCTACATAATACAAGTTTTTCCTAATGACATCAAATGCAATTACCTTCATTCCAGCGGTGATAGTAATAAAAAGTACAATATATATATATATTCCAAATACAATCAAATCAACTTGCTGGCACAGCAGCCTCTGCTCTACATCGGAGCCATACACACAACTCAACTGCTCTCTAAGCGAGCTAAACCACAAGTCCCACTCTCTCTCTCTCTCTCTCTCTCTCTCTCTCTCTCTCTCTCTCTCTCTCTCTCTCTCTCTCTGCGCGAGATACAATGCTATGCAATACATGATCTTTGCCAAAGAGGAAACTTCACAGTGTTAAGTACACATATCGATACACACAGTTGAAGCAATATTATACATTTTCTTGCAAACGAGTTACTCGACACAAAACAGGAGGCACAATATTAGACATTTTCTTATAAATTTTATTTATGGACACGTTTCAAATGCAATGCGTTTTTTTCCCTCCTCAGTGGAACAGTGGCCTAGCAATCCACACGACGTGACGCACCTGCCGTTTTCATGCCAGAGATTAGGCCCCTATTATACTGGCTTAATGTGACAACATAGGCTCTCCCGGCATATCGTCATAACATCCTGATCCAGCATAGAACCCGAGATGAATATCAAACTGGCTTCTACATCTACGTATGCCCGATGAATCGAAGTTTACGCACACGAGCTTCGCAGCGCGATTGCTCACATGCTAGCAATAAAAAAAATCTCTCTCGCAAAATTTCGTCCTGCGCATATTTCAGGCAGTAAACGGACGTCGAAGATTGAGATGGGTGTGTGTCCCATACATCAGTGTGTTTCTGAATTACTCTAGTATACCAGCAGACTTCTAGGGGATGTGGGAGGTGTCTTGAGGCACAAAGTGAGAAAGTGAGCATAGAAACCCATGCCCGGAAACGTCATCAAATGACGCTACAGCGCGTCGAAGTTGCTGGAGTGGATGTATAGCGGCAGGAGCTGGTGCCTGTACCTTGGACTTCCCGTAGCGTCGTTGAATGGCGTTTCCGGGCATGGGTTTCCATGCTCATTTTGTTCCTCAAGACGCCTAATACATCCCTTACAAGTTTGTTGGTGTAATTATGAAACACACTGGTGTATAGAACACACAGCCATCTCAGTCTTCGACGTCCATTTACTGGTGGAAATATGCGCGCGATGAAATTTTGCGGGCACATTTTTCATTGTTTTCCGGTGAGTATTCGCGGTGCGAATCCCGAGTGCGCGAATTTAGATTCACCCTGTATACTCCGTAAGCCACCGTAAGGCGTGTGGCAGAGGGTACACTGTTCCACTACTAGGCCTTTGCTTTCCTATTCCACTCCAAAACAGAACGAGAGAGAAAAAAATGTCTATATGTCTATATGTCTTCCTTTAAACTGACCTGCTGCGGGTCCCAAACACTTGAGCAATACTCAAGACGTGGTCGTACAAGCGTTTTATACGCGGTCTCCTTTACAGGTGAAGTACATCTTCCCAAAATTCTCCCAATAGACCGAAGTCGGCTGTCCGCCTTACTCACAACTGTGATGATGAAATAGGTTCAGCGGCCCAACTGTCGCCCCGCTGCAGGGCCTGTGAACATACGCAATGGAACCAAACTTGGACAGTCTGCATAATTTATCAGATCTCATCGTATTTAATTGTAAAGGTTGCGTTTGTGCCTTTATTCCCTCTCGCTGTGTTGTTTTCAATGTTCCTGAGTGTTGCGAGGGTGAAAGTTCGGGGTGAGAGTTTAAATAGGGAAAGTTTAATTTTTAAAACTCACAACCACCAACTGCGAACCAAATTCCTAAACATGCAAAAACACTGGAACTGTGATTGCTACTGTTTGACTCGTTTTCTAGGGGATGATATCACACGTGTGCAGCTTTCCTTTCCTGCATATGATAAACAAAAAAATTCATAATAAAGTAAGTTCATGTGAGAAAAGGGTGTACTAACTACTATTTTTGAAAGCTCGTGAAAGTTCACTTTATGTTGTTTATTACACCATATTAATACCCTGTGGCTGATACGTCTGTACGTCGACACATTTATCAAACAAAGTTATAGCTCGTGAGCCCCCAGACAAAATGAATATTTGTCGCAAATTGTTTTCACACCATGTGCCTGTCTCAAACACCGTTTATGTTCATGCCTATGCGACGACACATGTTACATTAACAAAACACAGTCACTTTAATTCAGTGCGATGCACACCTTGTTCCACCGGCTAAATATTCACAACACACAGTAGCACTCGATTCAACTTGGTGCAGTCTACGACGACCAACCACACGTGGCGATTAACACACACATATCTATAACCTCCACCTGAAGATCCACATGCCGACTGTGCAGAGCGACACCGCTCGGCCAGCTACCCCACTTGCTCCCGACTCCTCACTTCCTGGGACCGCGCGCGCGCCAAAAGCCCAACTGTCGGGTTTTTTTCCCTACGTCATCAACTTCCCCATGTGAGATGTTCTAACCGACTTGCCAACGTACAGTGCTCAGCCAATATATTTCTAAAACTTTACTTAAAATCAAAATAATTACACTACACATTATACAAATATCTTCTTAGGTTTTTATATTGGTATAAACATCCTTTGTACTATTTATTATAATCGTGCAATTTCTTATATCACAGATAAGTGATTTAACTGAATATTTCAAGATAAAATACACAAGATTAATTGAAAATAAAAAGAGAAATAGTTAATATATTTTCTTTTATAAACAAACATTGCCATGCTAGTTGTGTAACTGTCTTGTATTCATTGGTAATTTATTACTTTTCATTGTCAATTAAATATATTACGCCAGATGTGACTATATCAGCTAATGTATTGTTTATTTGTCAACAGGCTATTCTGTAATGAGGGCCTTAAAGGTTCCTAACTGCATCGTATTACTTCAAATGCAAGTAGTATTAGAATATTTTATTTCACGCTGTGCATTGCACTGCGTCTGGCACTCGCCATTGTCCCTCTCTCCCCTCACCGGAAACTAGCCTGGAAAATCCTAAGCTGGAACAAGCCACCAACGTCGGCATGCTCGCCGCCTCCCCTCAGCTACAAGCACACAGCAAATCTCAACGTGGAGAATTTCTACATATGACCTAACTATAAATGTTGTCACCCAACTGCTTACATACCTTGCTACCATAATTAATAAGATTAAAATTGTGTAACATTATTGCATTGGCATGGTCAATATTTGCAGTGAACTTCATACTGTTTAATTATCAAATGCTATTAATTACCAATATTTCTATTGGGCGGTAATCTCACAGTGTACATCGCTGAGGTACGACAGCCACCCTATAAAAGTCCGTGGATAACAAACCAAACTTAAATTTAGTGCATGAAATTTAAAACAGAATCACTAAAACAGCAGTATGTGAGCCAGATTATCATATTAATAGCTGCCTGACTTACCGAGTACTCAGACTTACCGAGTATTCAGGCATTCGGTTTTGTAACAACCGCCAGTTTTTCATGCGACTTTTGTTAATAAAACCAAATCATCACTTTGGGAAAATTATTGTAAGTTCATGACCATGAGAAACATATCTAACTGTAACTAAATATAAAACACTAATAATACAAAAAACCCTTTGTGGACAAAACTGCGTTATAAGGAATGTATTGTTGAAGCATTAGAAAATACTCGTAGTGTCAACTACATGTAATTTCAAGTGCTTTAAAATAGTACACAGTCATGCACTCACAATTAGAATCAATATTAAAAATTGTGAGGGGGCATCGTGAGTCGTGTCGGGATAGCATAGTCAGTAATGCTCATGCCCGCGAAAGGCAAAGGTCCCAGGTTCGAGTCCCGGTTCCGGCACATTATTTTAATCTGCCAGGAAGTTTCATATCAACGCACACTCCGCTGCAGAGTGAAAGTTTCATTCTTAGAATCAATATTATCATTTAAAACCAAGATGCTTTAGTTATCATTTCCTTGATAAATCGCTTTAGTGTGGCTGTGAGTCCCCTGCTACCATGTGGCCCATATTTTGGGCTTCATCCGCTTCATGATTAAAGCGCCTGTGACTCATAGGCTTATTTGCCGGTGAGATTAAAACCAGAGTGTGTTAATGCGACGCAGATCAATTTTATATTGACGAGCTTAACGTAGGCTTTCGATAGGCCAAAATTACTGCAGTTTTAAACTGTAGTCACGCGCTCATATTTAGCTTTGCAAACAAAAGGTACGTTTGGTAAAGGTACTAAGTTTGTAGGTAATCCATTACATGTAGATCCAATAGAATCATTCCGCTAAACACAGACCGATGATGCTCTATATAAGTTGACTGCCCCACAACCGTTATAAATATTAATTACACTCCTGGCCATAAAAATTGCTACACCACGAAGAGGACGTGCTACAGACGCGAAATTTAACCGAGAAGAAGAAACTGCTGTGATATGCAAATGATTAGCGTTTCAGAGCATTCACACAATGTTGGCGCCTGTGGCGACACAACGTGCTGAAATGTTCAAATGTTTGTAGAGTCTATGGGACTTAACTACGGGGTTATCAGTCCCTAAACTTACAAACTACTTATGAACTAGCTTATCCTAAGGACGGCACAAATATCCATGCCCGAGGGGGGGGGGATTCGAACCCCCGACCGTAGTGGCCGTGCAGACCGTGACTGGCGCGCCTCAGTCCCCTCGTCCACCGCGGCCGGCACAACGTGCTGACATGAGTAAAGTTTAAAATCGATTTTTCATACACAAACAGCATTTGACCGGCGTTGCCTGGTGAAGCGTTGTTGTGATGCCTCGTGTGAGGAGGAGAAATGCGTACCATCACGATTCCGACTTTGATAAAGGTCGGATTGTAGCCTATCGCGATTGCGGTTTATCGTATCGCGACATTGCTGCTCGCGTTGGTCACGATCCAATGACTGTTAGTAGAATATGGAATCGGTGGGTCAGGAGAGCAATACGGAACGCCGTGCTGGATCCCAACGGCCTCGTATCAGTTGCAGTTTAGATGACAGGCATCTTATCCGCATGGCTGTAACAGATCTTGCAGCCACGTCTCGATCCCAATGGCATACGCAACAATGAATCTGGCTGCACGAATGGCAAAACGTCATTTTTGCGGAAGAATTGAGGTTCTGCTGTTTCAGGCTTTCCCGACGTAACATATTCTTGAATGGTTCACGGGAGTACCGTCCGATACTATTGTAATAATCACACAATATTTCTGCGAGACAGCTGCTCGTCATTTTCAGGTGAACTGCCGTTGTTGCTTCTCTGCTCGCAATATATATGGTGGCTTGTTACCACGGCGCAGGCGCCGCTGCTGTGACGTCATGGCAGACCAGAGCGTCGACGGCGTAAACATGGAGAGCCTCCTGCCCTACCGGAGGGCCGTTGAGCGGGCCGCTGGTGGTCTGCGCAGGCGCGGCGCGGGCAAGAGCGGCCGCTGGCGATGGACTCCTTGTGCGCGCGCCAACCGGAGTGCGTGTTTTACGCGTCTTGACATCGATGACCCATCTGCGTCGATTGGTGACCATCGTCTGTCTGCGGCTGATGCTGCCTCAGTACTACCAAGGCCGGTTCCCATGCTTTACTAAGTTGGAATCCCGTGTCTCTATTAATTAAATCTTTTGCAATGCGTATTTCGACGGCTTCTTTAATTATTGAGTACCAGTAGGTGGAAGCGGAAGAAATGATCTTGGTCTCTTCGTAATTCATGCAGTGTCCCGAATCAAGACTGTGTTCAGCCACAGCCGATTTTTCTGGTTGACACAATCTTGTGTGGCGTTTATGTTCGTCGCCTCTGTCTTTCACAGTGCGACACGTCTGTCCAATATAAGACATTCCACACTGGCACGGGATTTTGTATATTCCCGGTCTCCCGAGGCCGAGGTTGTCTTTAACGGAGCCCAGCATTGTCTGCACTCTCGCTGGAGGGCGGTAGACACACTTTATATTATGTCTTTTAAACAGTCTGAGAATCTTGAAGGACACACCACCGACGTAGGGAAGAAAAACCATCTTAGTTGAGCTCTCCGTTTCTTCTAGTTCCTCTTCAGATTTCGAGCGAGCTGGTCGAAATGCAGCACGAATGTTTCTCAGTGTAGCCGTTCTGGGCAAACACAGAGCGAAGATGGTTGAGTTCTGCTTGTATACACTCTGCATCTGAGATCGCTCTTGTTCTGTGCACGAGTGTCCGTAGTACACCGCTGCGTTGAGATGGATGATGACAGCTCGTAGCTTTCAGATACAGGTCGGTGTGTGTAGGTTTACGGATCACACCATGGCCCAAGGAACCGTCTTCATTTCGGCGAACCATGACGTCCAGAAACGGGAGCTTACCATTTTCTTCCAATTCCATGGTAAAACAGATGTTCGGCTGGAGTGAGTTGAGATGGTCTAAGAACGAAGGCAGTGTGGCAGACCCATGTGGCCATACAACGAAGGTATCATCTACATACCTTCAAAAGCATTTAGGTTTCAATGGCGCCATGTGAAGGGCTTTGTCCTCGAAATCTTCCATAAAAGATTAGCTACTAAGGGAGTCAGAGGGCTGCCCATAGCAACACCGTCAGTCTGCTCAAAATATTCGTTGTTAAATAAAAAGTAGGTCGAGGTGAGCACATGTTTAAAAAGATGTAAAATGTCCTCTTCCAGCGCGGCCCCAATAAGTTGTAAGGAGTCAATTAGAGGCACCCTTGTGAACACGGAGACCATGTCAAAGCTCACCAATAGGTCTGTAGGTTCCAGGCGTAGGTTCTTGAGACGCCGTATAAAATCTTCAGAGTTCCGAATGTGGTGTTCACATTTTCCGTCCAAAGGGCTGAGGAGAGATGCCAGATGATAGGTTGGGGCTCCAATGTTGCTTACAATCGGTCTTAGCGGAACTCCACTTTTGTGCACCTTTGGTAAACCGTAAAGGCGAGGTGGGACAGGCGCTCGTTCTCTTAAACTCTTCTTCAGATGTTCCGGAAAGTCGCTGTATTTGAGGAGGGCGGATGTCTTCCGTTGTACTGCATCCGTCGGATCTTTCTGGAAGCGACGATACGCTGAGTCCTGTACTAAGTTCATCATCTTGTCAGTGTAAGACGTCGCAGGCAGGAGAACACTAGCGTTGCCCTTGTCAGCTGGTAAAATCACGATCTCTGTGTCTTCTCTTAAACAACGGAGTGCTTTCCTTTCTTCAAAGCTGATGTTTTGCTTGGGTGCAGGCATCCTTGTTATGGCCCTGCAGGCCTCTCGCCTTATTTCTTCAGCAGTATCAATCGGAAGTTTAGAGACACCTTGCTCAACCGCACTGATAAAGTCCGGCAGTTCACCTGAAGATGGCGAGCAGCTGTCTCGCAGAAATATTGTGTGATTATTACAATAGTGTCCGACGGTACTCCCGTGAACCATTCAAGAATTCAGGTTCTGTTTACAGCATCATCATGGTGGTATCCGTGTATGGCGACGTCGTGCTGAATGCACATTGCAAGCGTGTATTCGTCATCGCCATACTGGCTTATCACCCGGAGTGCTGCTATGGGGTGCCGTTGGTTACACGACTTGGTCACCACTTGTTCGCATTGACGGCACTTTCAACAGTGGCTCTTACATTTCAGATGTGTTATGACCCGTGGCTCTATCCTACATTCGATCCATGAGAAACCTTAGATTTCAGCAGAATAATGCACGACCGCATGTTGCAGGTCCTGTACGGGCCTTTCTGGATACGAAAAATGTTCGAATGCTGCCCTGGCCAGCACATTCTCCAGATCTTTCACCAATTGAAAACGTCTGGCCATTGGTGGCCAAGCAACTGGCTCATCACAATACGCCATTCACTACTCTTGATGAACTGTGGTATCGTGTTGAAGCTTCATGGGCATCTGTACCTGTGCAGGCCATTCAAGCTCTGTTTGACTCAATGCCCAGGCAAATCAAGGCCAGTTGTTTTGGGTACTGATTTCTCAGGATCAAAGCACCCAAATTGCGTGAAAATGTACTCACATGTCAGTTCTAGTATATTTGGCCAATGAATATCCATTTATCATCTGCATTTCTACTTGGTGTAGCAATTTTAATGACCAGTAGTGTAGTATTTAATCGGTAACCTGAAACCCGTCCACATAACGTGTTCCATTTAATTGACCACCCATTAACAAATATTGACGGGCTTCAGACTTTTTTTTTTTTTTTTTTTTTTTGTTGCAAGATACTCCACTCGCAATACACGAGATACCAGGCATTATATATTGATTTAGTTTTATCTGTATGTAAATTTTTAAGTGTCTATGTTGTACATGAGGCCCCAAATATGTATTAGTGTGTACTGTGATGTGCTCCCACTGGCCCTGGCTTCCACAGAATTAATGAAACTTTGTATGTAAGAAAGTTGAAAGTTTAGCAAGTGTTAGGTGCGCCCCATCTCTTTTGTGTCGTTGTTTCTTTCAAACGCTGGGTGTTGAATGTCTCTGGGCGAGAATTAGGTTTGCCAACTGCTGAGCAGAACCCAGTATTAGCAAATATTCCTAATGTAGCTTGCTCTTAACCTCCTTGGCTGCGAGTTAGTCAGGTTACCTGCCTGACGAATGGTGATGCTCTCTGGCCTCCCCTCCACTACCCCTCCCTGGTAACGGCTAGACCGTGGTCAAGAGAGCTGTTCATTCAATTCTTGGTCCGTGGTTGGGGTAAGTTCCTCTGGGTTTGGTACTGCTGTGGCCTTGTGGGTTGACTCAGTTCAGGCTCTATAGTCGTGCTTATGCCTTTTCGCGAGTTTAATTCCGGGAGTAGCAGCTACAATGTGTGTAGTAGTGAGATTTTGCTTAATTTCGTAAAGGATTCCTAATTTTATGTCGATTTTTGCTGGAATCTGATTCCGAGGCTCTGATGGTGTTTCATTAGCATAGTTCATGCATTTTATAACTTTTAAATCATTTCTTCGCCTGTTTAAATTTGTTCAGTGTCTGTCGCGTTCTTGTCGTAGTTGAATTGTAATATTTTCGGGGACTTGCGGTGCCTATAGTGTTTGTACTTTGTCGACAGAACACGTGGACGATACCAGACTAAGCCTTCAGCTTTTCCATCATTGAGTGCAGATGAGTGGTTAATAATTGTATAGCTAATTTGCTGATGTATTTCCTAGTGCGTGTAGCATGATAATTTTCCCCGAAAATTGTCCATTCTATCTTGTAATCTGTGTACTTGTCGACCCACGTGTGCGTCGTTTAGCGTGTTCCTTGTCATGGCTATTACCATTAAATAGATCTTTTTCCTCTGTGTAGAAAGAACCGTTGCACGACGTATATCGTGTTTTTAATTTTCATGAAATTGAATTATTTCACTTCTCTAAAATTTTGTGACCGAACTCTGTGTTGCGCTGTAGCAATCTGTAACCTTGCTTATCTAATAGATATCATTCCTCTGATAAGAAAGAATGGTTACACGATATATTTCGCGATCTTATTCTCTTCGAAATTGATTTTGTTAACTTTATGCATGTTTTGTGTTCCAACTTAGTAGAGTGCTGTATTGATCTAACAACTTTAACCTTCTGTAATTATCTTCTCCCTATGCTAAACGAACGCCAGAGCGACTGTTTCTAGATATTATTTAATGAAATCTTGATTTAATGGTTAGAAGTTCTAGGAAAAGTTAAACTTCCGTCTGTACACCGCACTTCGTGGTCATAAACCAAGTGCGTTTGTTTCTGATAGTTTATCACGAGACTAAGCCACTAACTTGATACGTTATGGAAGCGAAGTACTATTTCATTGTACGCAAGTGAACCTTCGATCTGCATTCTCCACATTGCTTGGCTGTCATCTTGCTGTATTGGTGTCAGGTGCTTGGTAAGTACCTGCATGGCTTGGCGTATGAATCTGTGTGTGAATGTGCTGCAATTCCTTCGTTTCCCCCTATGAAATGTGATCGTAATTAACCTGCACTCAACTGTGCAGGTGGGCAATTTTAGTGCCATGTAATTGTGGATATTTTGAACAATTTGTAAGGTGTGTTTTTTTTATTGTAATTTAAAAAAATGGTCTTCCCCTTGTTGTTCCTGTTTTGACAATAAATTAATTTGTTAAACTATAATCCTTTTGTGCTAATTTAAATTCTCCCCTCATCATCTATTTTGGATTAATGTGGGGTAATTTGTTCATGTATCTTGTGTCTCTCAGCCGGCCGCGGTGGTCGAGGGGACTCAGGCGCTCCAGTCACGGTCTTCACGACCACTACGGTCGGGGGTTCGAATCCCCCCTCGGGCATGGATATTTGTGCCGTCCTAGTTCGTAAGTAGTTCATAAGTAGTTTGTAAGTTTAGGGACTGATGACCCCGTAGTTACGTCCCATAGACTATACAAACGTTTGAACAAACATTTTCTTGTCTCTGCTCCCATCTGGAGGAGAGAATATTTGCGTTTCCGTTGCCAACATTAATGATTTTTGATTTAGATCCATGACTGCGGATCATTATTTAATTGTGTGCAGTTTCCTCTAAAGATTACAGTAAAGATAGAACTGTTTGCTTAACTTATAGAATCAGAGTATTGCTTAAGGGTCAATTGTTAACTTCACAAACACGGCTAGTTAAGACAAAAGAACAGTGGGCGAGTTTCAGACCATACAAGTTAACATTTTTTGTGCTGGCTACTTACTGTGTGTCCAACGAAGGAATCGATCATTTTAAAACTAGAATGAAAAATCCTTGCCACCTGGAGTTGGTCGTATGCTTTGTTCTTAGCTTAAGTTAGTTAAAGTAGTAGGAAAGTCTAGGTAGCGATGGCATAAACAGTTTGGTGTCTTATGTTTACAAACATTTGAATTTGTTTCAGATAAATGGTTGTTTTCAGATGTTTGATGTTGAGATGTTTGTAAATCTGTCGGACCAAACTGCGTGGTCATTAGTCCGTAGCTTACAAACTACTTAAACTAAGGTAAACTAACCTAAGTCAACACACACACCCATGCCCCAGGGAGGACCCTAACCTCCGACGGCGAGCAGCCGTGCGCTCCGCAGCGAGGCGCCTTAGACCGCTCGGCTACTCCACCGCGGCTGGTTGTTTTCGGGAAACCCAATATGACGATGACTTCTTGTATCCGATACATTTATGTTTCTACGACCATACCAGCAGTTATCTTGGCTACGTGCCGATAAGCGTCGAACCTTTCATACACTATGTTTGCTGCATCGCTTTCTCAATCATTGCAAACCTTCATACTTATCCTCAACGATTATATTATCTGAACAGCACAGCAGAAACACACGCTCTCACCAAAATAGAACTCTCTATCTTCACATAACACTGCAATCTTCTCTAAACCATTTTCTGTATCGGGACCAAGTCTGTGGAACAATTTTCCTCAAAATTTAAGAGAGATAAAATCAACTCAAAACTTTAAAAGACAGCTAAGGTTTTACCTTCTGTCACAATAGCCATCTTTTTCTCCACTTACCAGTCTGTAGCCCACTGTTGTCAATTCCTCCTCCTCCCATAAATGTTTCCCTTTCCTTTCGCAAGCAGAGATCTCTTTTCATATATGTCTCCACTTCCTCACATCCATTAGCACTTTTTTCAATCTTCTCCTCTTTCACTAATCATTTTCCCCCTTCTGTTTATATTCAACTTAATTCAAATGTGTTAAACATCTGTCTCCATGTATTATTAGTATTACTTAGATTTTTCTGTTATTATTATCATTATTATTATTAGTATTATCATATATTGTTATTACTTAATATTATTAATGCAGTGTTTTTTGTAATTAAATCCCTTGTTTATGTTGTTCCTGATCAGATGTAAGAGAGGGCCCTATGGCCCTAATCTGGTCAGGTTAAATAACCAAATAAATAAAATGAATAAATAAATATAGCCAGGTTTTATTTCTTTATATCTTGGCCCATTCAGATGGAAAAATTCTTCACCTGTCAGCCAAATCTCTCATGATGAATAATCTTTGTCTACAACTAAATCTACACAAATACAATGTAAATCACACTGGAGTGCATGTCAGAGGGCTCATCGAACCGATTTTATGATACTTCACTACCGTTGCATTCTCTAATAGCACCCGCTAAAGAGCAACATATAAATATTTTCTCTTATTTTATTATGATGATGCTGTCTCCCTTTGTAGGTGGGTGGTAACAAAATACGTACGCATTCGGAAGAGAAAGTTGGTAATAGAAATTTTGCAAATATCGTAGATCTCAAAGAATAACCCCTTTATTTTAATGATTTTCACTGAAACTGTGCATCATTTCTGTGCCACTCTCTCCGTTGCATTGGTATAATACTAAACGAACTGCCCTTCTGCCCTTCAGTGAATTATCTTTATATCCCAGTTGATGGGGATCCCATGATGCCATGTAAGTCCTTTGTCGCACATCTGGTACAGTTAACTTGGGATTTTGAATGTAAACTTTGTATACACTGTTTCTCAATACTGTAATACTTACATAAACGCTTCGAAACAGTCTCTGCTGGCAATCTTTAGACAGATTTCCTTCGATATTACTCAGTTTTTTTACCAAAGTTGGTCGATCTATAGACGAGTGACTACAGGTGTCATGCCCGAACGAACTGAGCGAAGACCTTGTACACAGTTTTCACGTGTTTCATAATTGTACCTTGTTGCCGTATTACTACGTCCAAACCTATGAAATTCCAATAACAGAATCACACGTTGTTCAAAAATTAATTTCAACCTCTTTGTTTAATAGAACAATCAGGTAACCGTTCAACGCTGTAACGGTACTGTGCGATTGGGGAGATGATTTTGATGTGCTCTCTCTGCTGCAATTATGGCGACATCTTTTGGAAGATTTTGTAACTACTACTTCGAATTTTCGATATAGGGGAGAGAAGGACAAAATTGACGAGCGGAGCAAGATGAATAATTGTTTAGTTTAAGTTCCCGTTACTAGGTAGTAGCACTATATGCATACCACTAGCTGTCCACACGACTAGGAAGTAAAATATAGTGCACTGGCGCCGCTCGAGTCGTATCGTTCCTTGCGATACTCTGATAGATAAGTCCCTGTGGCGTATTGTAATTTTCTACATCTCTGAATTAAGACATCACAGACTAACAGGAAAGGTATTGTTTCACACTTTGTCATACATGAGTAACTCAAACAATTTGTTTTCACAAAGACTGTGTACTTGTGTGTCATTCGTTTTTTAACTGCTGCAACAGTTGAAAGTTACTTACATTATCGCACGGAGCTGGAAGAAGTTGACGACCCACAAACATTGCTCTTGCTACAGACAATCCTACTGAATATGAATGTCCAAGTGACGAACCTAATGTCCAGTCATCAGAAAAGCTGAATGAAGAAGAAAGTCCTTCAAGAAGTGCCCGTCCAGAAATACAAAAAATATGCAGAAGTTTTCTTGTCTTTAAACCACTGCCAAAAGAAAAACCAAAGTTGAGAAAACGTAGAACTAAGAATGTACGAATTTTTTAACAAGCACGACTATGAAAGACACTTTACAGGAGAAAGGTAGCGTAGAAGATGGAACAACTTCTAAAGCAACAAAGACGACAGTCTTGGGATGCAAGAAATAGAGGTTTTACTAAGATACTAACGTTTTCGTCTTCTGATTTAAATTTTAAAAAAAAAACTTTTGTTGCTACATCAACGAATGCTTTCGAAGTAAGTTTCGTTCAGTGTCCTGGATGTGATGAGATCTATGAATTCCATCAGTCAGAAGACTGTATACAGTGTTGCATATGCTTTAGATCAAGACCGTACGCGTGCAAAGCGAGGTGCAGAGAGTGTTTGCACAGTGCATCGGTTCGACTCGGCATACTTCGCCTCAACTCGGCATACTTCGCCTCAACTCGGCATACTGGGTGAGGCCGTCGCTGTACGCTGCCGAATGCGCTGCCAGTCGGCTTAGTCAACATTGGATTAAGTAAACGCAAGACAATTACTACAATAATGGAACCACCTGATAAAAAAAGCAAAAATTCTCGAAAGTCAATTTAAACTGGAATGGGAACTCTTACTTTTTTGTTCGTTGTGACGATAAAGCTAAATGTCTAATCTGCGGTACACTAATTAAGTGTGCCAGAAAATCTTTTATTGAAAGACACTACAGCAAATTGCATTCAGAAAAGTATAGTAATATCACAGGGGATGCAGAGAGGAAGAATTACGGAAGTTGAAAACTCTTGCAGAAGAGAATTCGGTATCTACAAACGAGGTTGGTACAAGTACTTTAGCATGTATATTTTGGTTAAGACCATGCGAAACGAAATAAAATTTGCTTACATTCCTCTCAAACGTCTATTAGTTTTCGTTTTCGCTTAAATTATTTCTAACACTTTTTTTTCCTGTAATTTAGTGTGAAGAAGATGAGGGGCGCTGCGAAAGGACTCTCAGAGCTAGTTACAAAGTTGCTCTACGTTTAGCAAAAGTTGGGAAGCCATTTATGGACGGGCCATTAATAAAGAAACATCATGTTGGACGTAGTAGAGACAATGAATCCCACATTAACTCCCGCGTACAGCAGAATACCACTTTCCAGAATGACAATATCACGGAGAATCAACGACATTGCTAAGAATTTGCATGAACAATTGGCAGCCAAAATTGAAAACGTCCTAGCGTACTCCATCGCACTTGACGAGTCAACGGATATTGACACGGCTCAGTTAAAAATTTTTTTGCGTGGCGTGGACGACGACCTACATGTAACGGAAGAGCTCCTGGATATGATTTCTATGAAGGACACTGTTACAGGGGCTGATATCTTAGCAGCTGTTGAAATGGCAGCTGAAGGAATAGGACTCCCTTGGTAAAAGCTGTTTTCCGTAACGACAGACGGGGCACCAGCAATGTGTGGTAAAGCAAACGGGTTTATTGGCCTACTGCGGAAAAAAGCTTAACATGCCGAATTTACATTCCGTTCATTGTTTTGCAAACCAAGAGGCTCTTTGTGCAAAAGTTATCGGTCTTGAAGAAGTGATGAATGTAGTGGTGCGTATCGTGAACTACATTCGTTCTTATGGACTCACTCATCGTCAATTCAAAGAATTTTTGATTTGCTTGGAAGAGGAGTATCCAGATATTCCCTATCACGCTGAGGTGCGCTGGTTGAGCAAAGGAAAAGTAAAAGAATTTTTCGACAACGCCACACCGTGGCTCAGTTTATGGAGAGCAAAAGACGTCCGGAGCCACTTTTTCATGACCCTGAATGGGTAGCTGAATTCGGATTTTTGGCAGACATTATGGCTCTCCTAAGTGATTTAAGTCTGAAACTCCAAAAAGAAAATAATCTCATCAACGATATCATCAGCAAAATAAACGCTTTCCAATATAAACTGAAGCTCCTCAAAAATAACGTTTCAGAAGAAAATACGCAACACTTTCCTGAACTAGGTAAGCGAAATATAAATTGTACTTTTAATAAGGCAGCCTGATTTTTATAACCGCTCTAATCAAAATGGTACTAGGTTTTTGTTTACCAACCTGCAGCCAATTCTCGATGTTACTGTGAAACCCTTTTCGAAGGATATTGAAAGTGCGCCTCCAGATTTACATTTCGAACTGATTGATTTGCAAACCTATGTTCACTGAAAGGATTTGTTTTACAACACAAAAGGTTTGCTCCATTTCTACCAGAATTTGTCGAAGGAAGAATTCCCAAGTTACACAGAGATGCAGCGAAAATTATTTCTATGTTTGGCTTCACATGTGTATGTGAAAGGTGTTTTTCTGTTTTGACTTGTACGAAAACTTGATTGCATACAAGTATTTTATTTATTTATTTATTTATTTGTTTTTTCTGTTCCATAGGACCCACTTCAGGAGTAAGACTCCATGGTCATGGAACAAGTCAATACATTAATTGTTACACAATAATGGTAATAGAAAAATTTTAAGTAGTCCTTTGCACACGACAATCTTAAGACAAAGTGAAAAGAAACAATAAAGAAAAAATAAATTAGCTTAATTGTTTAACTTTTCTAGGAGTTCCTCGACAGAATAAAAGGAGTGAGCCACAAGGTAACTCTTCAATTTAGATTTGAAAGCATGTGGATTAGTGCTAAGATTCTTAAGTTCTTGTGGCAGCTTATTGAAAATGGATGCCGCAGAATACTGCACCCCTTTCTGCACAAGTGTTAAGGTGGTGTGGTGCAAATGTAGATTAGACATCTGTCTAGTATTCACCGAGTGAAAGCTACTAACTCGTGGGAATAAGCTGATATTATTAACAACAAACGACATTAAAGAAAAAACGTATTGTGACGCCAGAGTCAAAATTCCCAGACTACTGAAAAGGGGTCGACATGACGTTCGCGAACTTACACCAGATATTGCTCGAACCGCCCGTTTTTGAGCCAGAAATATCCTTTTTGCATCAGGCGACTTACCCCAAAAAACAATGCCGTACGTCATAAGTGAGTGAAAGTAAGCGAAATAGACTACTTTTCGTGTTGAAAAATCACTTATCTCAGATATTGTTCTAATGGTAAATATAGCAGAATTTAGTTTTGGAACAAGATCCTGAACATGGGCTTTCCATGACAGCTTACTGTCTATATGAACACCTAGAAATTTGAACTGTTCAGTCTCACTTATCACATGCCCATTATGTGTAATCATAATGTCAGATTTCGTCAAATTATGTGTTAGAAATTGTAAAAACTGAGTTTTACTGTGATTTAACATCAACTTGTTTTTTATTAGCCATGAACTTATCTCTTGAACTGCATTATTTGATACTGTGTCAATATTACGAGCAACATCCTTCACTACCAAGCTGGTATCATCAGCAAACAAAAATATTTTACAATCACCTGTTATACTCGAAGGCATATCATTTATATAAATAAGAAACAGCAATGGTCCCAAAACAGACCCCTGGGGCACCCCATACTTAATTGTGCCCCATTGGGATTGCACGTCATAGCCATTTTCTACATTGCGGAGAATTACCTTCTGTTGTCTATTATTAAAGTAAGAGGTGAACCAGTTGTGGGCTACTCCCCGTATTCCATAATGTTCCAACTTCTGCAACAATACGCCGGCCGCGGTGGCCGAGGAGACTAAGGCGCTCCAGTCACGGTCTGCACGGTCACTACGGTCGGGGGTTCGAATCCCCCCTCGGGCATGGATATTTGTGCCGTCCTAGTTCGTAAGTAGTTCATAAGTAGTTTGTAAGTTTAGGGACTGATGACCCCGTAGTTAAGTCCCATAGAGTATACAAACATTTCATTTTCTGCAACAATATTTTGTGATCAACACAATCAAACGCTTTTGTTAAATCAAAGAAGACGCCTAATGTCTGTAGCCTCTTATTTAACCCATCAAGTGCCTCACAGAGAAACGAAAATATAGCGTTTTCGGTCGTTAAACCACTTCTAAAACCAAACTGTACGTTTGACAGGAAATTATGTGAACTGAAATGATCAATTAATCTTGAATATACAGCCTTTTCAATAACTTTGGAAAAAACCGATGGCATAGAAATAGGTCTATAGTTGTCTACATTATCCCTTTCACCTTTTTTATAAAGCGGTTTCACTACTGAGTACTTTAATCTGTTAGGAAACTGACCATTCTGAAAGGAAAAATTACAAATATGGCTTAGTACTGGGCTAACATATGGAGAACAATACTTTAGAATTCTGCTAGATACCCCATCATATCCACAAGAGTCCTTAGTCCTTAGTGATTTAATTATTGACTCAATCTCACCTATGGAAGTATCATGAAGGATCATTTCAGGCAACAGCCTCGGAAACGCAAACATTTGTTTGAGAACAAATACTTTTTAGAATTAAAAGTTGGGCATCGTGGTCTGATAGGCGATTTACTATTCTGCTGACAGAGTGCCCCTACAGGAATTTTTCCATGAGTGAAACCCCCACCCCCTACTACACTGTCACCTATGAGCTTTGCCAACCTCCCCTTCCCATACCTATTGAGGTGCAGACCGTGCCTAGTAAAATCCGACCTTTGGATAGTTTCAACTGGCACCACTGCAATGTGATCCATGCCCTCCGTCATCAGCGCCTTCTCAAGCCCCATGTTAAGACGGCTGACAGCCGTATTAAGACAAGGCCTATCATGACGCTGAAACAGCTGCACGAAATGCACATTCGTGCTACCAGTTTCAGTTGCTATCCTTTCCAGATCACCACCTATATCATATTCCCCGTCCCTATCAAGACTGTTCCCGGCCCCACCCACTATAACTACCTGATCCTCTTTTGAAAAATTCCTACATAAGTGACCTGATCTAACCCTGCACTAGGCTTCACTATGCTGGTGACCTGGTACTCACTCCCAAGTACTTCCTGCAACTGTTGGCCAACACCTCTGCCATGAGAACTACCTAGCAGCAGAACCTTCTTCTTCCTAAGAGACCTCTCTACATATTTCGGCTTACCAAAAGCTGAGGTCTGCTGCGTACTTCCTACACCTACAGCTACAGGAGGTTCATCTCCACTCAACTCTGACAGTTGGTCAGACCTATTTGCAACTTGCAATGTAAAGCTATCTGAATACCTTCTCCTAGCTACCTTCTTGCCAACTGCCAGTTCCCATTCCCCAGCCCCCCTTCCCCTCCTCAACCTACCTAGTTCCTCTTCAGCGTTTTTCAACTGCACCTGAAGGGCGCAGATCAAACGCTCCTGCTCCTCTATCAACTTATTCCTGCTGCAAATCCTACAGTTCCAGGAGAGAACCTCACCACAATGCCCACTGTCTTCCCCACTGCACTCCCCCCCATGAAAATACTTACTACAAATCCCACACTGCAGCCCACTACGCACGACCCTACGACCCTAACAGTAATTTAAAAAATGCTCTCAGAGGTGCTGTCAGCCGATCTCTTGTTCCAGGTCTTAGTAGCATAATTGAAAATGAAAAAAGAGAACATAGAAGAGATAAATTTGTGTTGAAACGAAATTTAAAATTATCATTACAATTATTAATAGGATTTAAATCTCTTTTATACCGGTAATCGTGTTCCACCGAACTAAGCTCTCCGCCTAGCGTACATAAGTATCTGGCAATGAAGAAGAAAACAGGATAAAAGTTTTGTAAAGGTCGAGACAGGCGGCGCGAGCGACGCAAGCGTAAGGGAAGAGAGAAGAGAAGCAGCGCAAAGCCGACTAGTGGGGGGTGGGGTTTGCACCGCCGTCAACACAGCGCAGCCGTCTTCTGCACTCTGCACTGTGCGATGCGCCGGTGCATGCACCTTGAGCGGCCCTGCTTTAGATGCTTGCACAAAGATTGCTCAGACTGTAGAGAAATTTGTGTGACTTTTGTTGATGTACGTACAACAATGTATTAATACTTATAACAGTAAAATTCATTGCAGTTATATTATGTGTCATCTTGCCCCGTGGTCAAACTGGGGCAAGATGACAGTTTTGCATTACTTTATCATAACCATAGGTGGAAGTACAACCGACCTAAAACACTATTTCTCAGGAATAGATAAGAACCTATGGTAAGCTTAAGTAACAGAAACAAAATCATTGTTCGTCGAACTCCTGCACCTCAGTAAACTGACTGGCTACACCAGCCGACTAACTGGCGACAGCAGGGAACACACAAACAAATTCCACACGCAACCCGCACACGCAGAGGTTGATACCAAAATCAACCATTCATTCACCAATCTTGTTTGTTGCAGACAGCGGCCGTTGACGACGGCCCAGGAGACATTCCAGTGCCAGCTGCGGTGGGGCGACTCGTCAAGCCGGATTGACAAATTTATGGCGAACACGCAATCAAAGGGTACCTATGTTGCACGATACCCAGTAAGTAACATACCCTAAATCCGTGCACGATCTGACGCAGATAGCAAGAAATCTGCTACTGCTCTTACTACCCGTCCATGACTGTCGCAAAGGTTTTTCCCTCTTGGCAACTTGCCTTGGCACTTTTTCCAAATGTTCAAATGTTCAAATGTTTGTAGAACTTATGGGACTTACCTACGGGGTCATCAGTCCCTAAGCTTACAAACTACTTATGAACTAGCTAAGACTAAGGACGGCACAAATATCCATGCCCGAGAGGGGGGATTCGAACCCCCGACCGTAGTGGTCGTGCAGACCGTGACTGGAGCGCCTCAGTCCCCTCGGCCAATGCGGCCGGCGCACTTTTTCCCTCTGCCCTTAAAACCGCTCTTGTTTCAAAAGCTTTCGACCACTCACTACCCTCCGCTGGATCGTATAACTGGTAATCTTACCCATGCGTACGGCTCACATCACAGTTCCCACTCCTACATTAGAAATACTAGTACCTGCAGAGGTGATAGTCAGTGGCGGACTAAGGCACTTGGAGGCCCAGGACGGCGCGAAACAAAATGAGGCCCCTCCCCCGTGCACTTGGAAGAACATATATTACAGTACGAAAGAATTGGAGCCCCCCTCACATAACAAGAGGCACGGGACAGTCTAAAAATATTTTAAAAAATTAAACGTGTTTTCGAGGTATCTGGAGGCCCCCCAAGATCGGATGCCCGGGGTAATCCGTCCCCTCCGTCCCCCCCCCCCTTCCCCCCGCCCCCTTAGTCCGCCATTGATGACAGTATACCTATTGAGTTCGTCACCATACTAGTGCAAGCGTGGAGTGGCTCCACCCATAAAAAAAGACTCTTTCCAAAATTAACAAAAAACTGCTGATAATATTGCCGCGAGAAACGACGAACACCGACTGCCGGCGTGGTGCAGGGGATAGAGTCACGGACTGCGGTGCTGAAGGTCGCCGGTTCAATCCCGCCCACCGGGAAAAATTTATTTCTTTGTAATTAACAATTCCAGAATGTTCTACATCTTTCTTATGTTAAGTTGTAAATTCTACTTCTTTCTTATGTTAACTGTTCTTCTAATGTCTGGTAAATTCTGTCTGTGTATAAATAGCACAGCACTCTGCCTGAAAGGCAGTCAGTGCTGCGTGTATGTTGAGTTCGTAATAGACGTGCTTTGAGTATAAGTGTTGTGTTTAGTTGCCTTCGAAGTCAAGCCTGCTTCCATTTCAACGCGACATTGTTTGGTGGAGGCGCCAGGTACTCTGTGCGACAGCTGCATCACCGTGGTTCCGATTAGGCAACGTAAAAGCCGTCGCTTACACGGACTAGAACCGGAATACAAGGGATATACCGAGTACATCCTTCCGAAAGTCCATATCATCAGAAGAACCATGGACACGAAATCAACGGTAGGCCAGCTGCACATCAGACACCCGTCGGTGTTCTCTGGAGACGCTGGACAGGATCCCAATAAATTGCTAAAAGGATTTGACCGAGTCGCCAAGTACAACAGGTGGGATCATACAATGTGCTTGGCCAACGTTTATTTCTACCTGGACGGAACAGCCCAGCAATGGTTCGAAAACAACGAAGACAGGTTGAATGACTGGGAGACGTTCCAGGCGGAACTTAAAAAGACGTTTGGAGACCGACAGCGACAAATCCGCTCGGCGGAAGAACAACTAAAGAACCGGGCCCAACGACATGGTGAGCCGACACAATCGTACATACAGAGTGTTTTGGCCCTGTGTAACACTGTCAATCCGAATATGACAGAGGCAGACAAAATCACGCACCTGATGAAGGGTATAGCAGAAGACATGTACCAAGCCCTTCTGATAAAAGACGTCGCTACGACAGAAGAGTTCATCAAGTGGTGCCAGCGTATTGAAGAGATGCAACAAAGGAGAGACGCAAGAAATATGACCGACTCCCCAATGTAGTCCCTATGGCCGTTGTGGAAGACCAGCATGACTTCGCTTCTCTCATACGACAAATAGGGAGAGAAGAATTACAACAGTGCATGGCAGCCGGGACAGACATTAGCTCCTGTTTGCCCCGTCAATCGCACCCGACGTGAAAAATGGCATCGCCCTGCTATAACATACGCTGAAGCCGCCAAACGGCAGCCCATGAACCGGCCGACGCGGCCACAACCAACTCTCCCAGCAACAGTCACGTCCCGCAGAACAGACGTCTGGAGGACAGAAGACAACACACCACTGTGTTTCCACTGTGGGCGCCCTGGACATGTCGTACGCTACTGTAAAGAGAGAAGGCGAGTGTTCGACGATTATTTTGCCGCAAGGCGTCAGCCATCAGTTCTATCCCAGGCATACACCTGCTGATGAGTTCAGTCGACCTATGGGAAGAAGCCCATCGCCGTACCCTAGACGAGGTCGCTCCCCGACGCGCCGCAGCCGTTCACCGTCGCCGTACAGAGGTACCAGCCGCTCCCCTAGCCGCCGCGCCCAGGAAAACTAAGCGAGGCGACCATCTACGGAGGTGAGGCAGCCGTAGATGTAAATCCTCCATGGACGATAGTCGCTAAGATGTCGGGAAATCTCATCGACTTCATAATCGACGGCCAACCTGTCCGGTCACTTGTTGATTCAGGAGCGTCTCTCTCTGTATTGTCGGATAATTACCGCCGCACACTAAAGAAGACAATGTTCTGTGATACAGGGGCAACTGTGCTGAAGGTCGCAAATGGAAAGTACGTCCAGCCAGCAGGAACTAGTATCGCAAGAATAACCATCAACAACAGGACCCAGCCACTTGAATTTGTCGTGTTAACAGAATGAAGTCACAATGTCATCCTCTGATGCGACTTCCTTCAGGCATCCCAAGCTATCATTGACTGTGGAAGATCTGAGCTGCAAATTGAAGAAGTTGTTCCACAAGACACAAGTAATACAGAATTTTCTGGGAACTTATTCGTCGTTGACAATGTGACGATACCGCCGTTGACAATGAGAAGAGTTGCAGTCACAAATACAGATGACCGGTTAAACTGTGAAGTTCTTGTTGATAGTAAAAAGTTTATCAGGCTCACAAAAGAAATTTACATACCAGCGGCTATCATAAGCATTACCGGTGGACAAGGAGAGATTTGGATCACAAATTGTCACGAGCAGTCACAACTTATCCCCAAGGGAATGTGTATCGGGACAGCTGAACCAATCCAGGACGGTGAGCTCAACGTCATCAGGGAAGGCCCATGCCCTGCTGTTAGTACCGACAACACGCTGGAGGAAACAACCATGGAACTGCCAATAGGGCCTGGACTGACCAAGGAACAACGCCAGCGGGTGTTAGGTATACTACGCCAATTTTCGGGTGCATTCACACCTCAGGAGGGGAAAAGTCAGACGAAACGGCCCACGATAAAGCATCGTATCAATACTGGGGATCATCCGCCAATTAGCCAGCGTTCGTATAGAGTGTCGCCAGCTGAAAGACGGATAATTCGGGAGGAAGTGCAGAAGATGTTGCGAGATGACATTTTTCAACCTTCGGAGAGTCCTTGGTCGTCTCCGGTGGTCCTTGTAAAGAAGAAGGATGGCACGTGGCGATTCTGTGTCGACTATCGGCAGCTGAACAAAATCACAAAGAAAGATGTCTACCCACAGCCGCGCATTGACGACACCTTAGACTGCTTGAAGGGAGCTACATACTTCTCAACTATGGACATGCAGACAGGTTACTGGCAAATCGAGGTTGACGAAGCTGACAGGGAATAGACGGCTTTTATTACACCTGACGGCCTCTATGAATTTTAAGTAATGCCATTTGGATTATGTAATGCTCCGGCCCCATTCGAACGCATGATAGAAAACTTGCTTCGACACCTTAAGTGGACGAAGTGTCTTTGCTATTTAGATGCCATTATCGTTTTCTCGAAAACATTTGAAGACCATCTGAGTCGCCTGTCAACTGTTTTTAAGTGTGTTCAGGCTGCAGTACTCCGCCTCAATCCAAAGAAGTGCCGCTTCGTCACCAAGGAGATAAAAATCCTGGGCCACCTAGTCAACGGAGATGGTGTCCGTCCTGATCCAGATAAAGTAAGGGCAGTCACAGAATTTCCAACTCCTCAGCACATTCGTGATGTGAGAAGTTTTCTCGGGCTGTGCTCATACTACCGACGTTTCATAAAAGGATTTTGTAGTAAGGCACGTCCATTACAAGAACTTCTGCAGGGAGACACCAAGTTTTACTGGAATGAGACAAAAGAAAGAGCTTTCCAGGCACTTAAGGAGGCTCTAACTTCCGCACCAGTGCTAGCTTTGTACGACGAGAATGCAGAAACGGAACTTCACACAGAAGCAAGTGGTTATGGGATTGGTGCAGTGCTTGTATAAATTCGGGAAGGTGCTGAATAAGTGATAGCCTATTCGTCAAGAACACTCTCAAAGTCCGAGATAAACTACTCTCCATTGAAAAAGAATGTCTCGCAGTTATCTGGGCTATCAACAAGTTCCGGCCGTATTTATTCGGGAAAACATTCACTGTCGTGACAGACCACCATTCTTTGTGTTGGCTGACTAGCTTGAAGGATCCATCAGGTCGACTAGCAAGATGGGCACTAAGACTCCAAGAGTACGATGTCACAGTGGTATTCAAGAATGGGCGCAAACACAAGGATGCCGACTGCCTTTCGAGGAATCCATTAGCGGAACACAACAACATTAATGAAATTTCAGCCCTCACTGAATTAGATGACGTTGCAGCTGAACAGAGGGAAATCCAGCACTATTAAAAGCGATAGAGGCCTTGGAGGAAGGAGAACCGACCAGTGGTGAGTTCCAACTTATAAACGGAACATTGTATAAGAGCAACTACGATCCACGGCCTCTAATGGCTACTGGTTGTTTCAGCTCATCTCCAGGCAGCTATTCTCAAATATTTCCATAATGCTCCAATATCCGGTCATCTGGGATTCGTGGAGACCCTAGACAGAATCAGACGCAGGTATTACTGGAAAGGTCTCTACCGATCTGTCAAGCACTGACACTGTCACTGTAAAGAGTGCCAGCGACGGAAGCATGTGCCGCAATTACCTCCAGGACATCTCGTACCGATTCCGCCGGCAGCAGCTCCATTCCGCCGAGTTGGGATCGATCTTTTACGGAGGTTCCCGAAGTCGACAACCGGTAACCTTTGGATAATAGTCTGCACTGACTACCTCACACGCTACGCTGTCACCAAACTTGTGCCGACTGCAGAAGCTCCAGAGATCGCAAAATCCCTTGTAGAACACATTATTTTGAAGCATGGAGCACCAAGTCTCATGATATCTGATCGTGGAAAAGTATTCCAGTCAAAACTAGTATCAGAGGTAATGTCGCACCGTGACATTGTCCACAGAATGACAACTGCGTACCATCCTCAGACAAATGGTCTTACGGAACGTTTTAACGTTAGCTGATATGCCTCGATGTACGTCGATGTTGAGCAGAAGGATTGGGATACAATTCTGCCAGTCGTGACATTTGCTTACAATACCGCAAGACAAGGCACCACAGGCTTCACACCGTTTTTCCTGCTCCATGGCCGTGAAGCTGAGACGACAATGGATACGCTGTTCCCATTCCAACCGGACGACACTCAGGATGATTATGTTAAACAGCTAATCACCAGGGTCGAAGAAGCAAGACAACTGGCTCGCATACGGACACTGGACGCCCAGGAGAAGGACCGTCAGCGGTATAACGACAAGCACCGACCTGTTGTGTACAGCCCAGGAGATCTGGTATGGATTTTTACCCCTGTACGGAAGGTTGGACTGTCAGAAAAGTTATTGAAGCGATACTTTGATCCGTATCGTATCATACGCCGCCTGTCAGACGTGACATACGAAGTTGAGAATTATGATCCGTCGAAACGTCAAAAACGAAGAGACATTGTTCACGTCCTGCGCATGAAGCCTTTCTACGATCCTGAAGAGCAGGTAGACGACAATGGCTTCTTGTTCAAGGACTTTAAGGACGGTAATGTTCCTGATGAAGCCACGACAGGAACGTCTATCGTCGATAATCGTGGAGAAGGGAAGGATTCTCTTGAACTGACATGCCGGGCGCCGTGGCTCAGCGCGCCTGGTCAGTGGGCTTCACGCCCTCTGTAATAAAAAATCTGAGCCAACAACACACCGAACAAGAACGAACAAAAACGATCAGCGTCCGAAACGAAGAGAACTCCCCATAGAACAAAAAAAAAAAAAAAAAAAAAAAAAAAAAAAAGATGGCGCAGGAGATAGCGTCACGGACTGCGGTGCTCTGAAGGTCGCCGGTTCAATCCCGCCCACCGGAAAAATTATTTCTTTGTAATTAACAATTACAGAATGTTCTACATCTTTCTTATGTTCACTTGTAAATTCTACTTGTTTCTTATGTTAACTGTTCTTCTAATTTCTGCTATATTCTTTCTATGTATAAATAGCAGAGCACTCCGCCTGATAGGCAGTCAGTGCAGCGTGTATGTTGAGTTCGTAATAAACGTGCTTTCAGTATAAGTGCTGTGTTTAGTTGCCTTCGAAGTCAAGCCTGCTTCCATTTCAGCGCGACAATATGAATATAAAATTATATGAAATTAAGAACACTGCAATAAAAGACTAGCCTAATAAAATTTGCAATGAAAAACTTTTTTCTTTCAAAAAATGAATGTAATACAAATGTCTAACTGTTAACATCGTCAACTTTTTAAGGTGTCACCTTTACACTGCTGACCGCCCATAATACAACATTTACAAGGACCGGAGATACCACTGATATTTATTTGGGAGATAACATGGTAACACGTAGTACAAAAATCACATTGCTGAAACTACAGCCCCTTGAGAAGTGAGGTTGAAATTAGACTCGAGTGTCACCCAATACTATAGAACCGTGTGTAGGACGTAACAGCCTCATAAAGGAAAAAGACTTTCTGACCCAAAAGTCGCCACGCCTCTTTTTGAAACATTTTCTAAGCATGGTTAATGGTCATCACAGGAGTTTCAAATTCGACAAATTTCACACGCTTACTCGCTTCACCGTACGTTCGGACACTCCGCACGTCAGGCACCTGTTATTTGAGTTCATGATGCCTTATATTATACTTCTGTTGTTTTCTGAATTTTGTGCTTTTTAGTTCCTATGACACTACTTTTGTATCGGACACTTATTTTTAAGCTAATTCTTATTGTCAGTCCGGACACTGGTTTGATACAGTTCTCCACTGTACTCTATCCTAAGCAAGTCTCTTTATCTCCCCATAAGAACGGCAACCTACATCCATCTGCATTTGCTTACAATATTCGTCTCTCGGTCTCCATCTGCGATTTTTTTTCCACACACTTCCCTCTAATGCTAAATATACGATTCTTTGATATCTAAGAATGTGTTCTACCAATCGATCCTTACTTTTAGTGAAGGTATGCTAAACAGCCCTTTCCTCCCCAATTCTGTTAAGTACCTCTTCATCAGTTACATGATCTACCCACCTAATCTTCAGCATTCTTCAATAGCACCACATTTCAAAACGCTCTATCCTCTTCCTGACTAACTTATTTATCGTCCAGGTTTCCCTCCCGTACAAGGTAACATTCCACACAAATGCCTTAAGAGTAGACGTCCTTACGCTTAAATTAATATTCGATGTTAGCAAATTTATCTTTTTCAAATAAGCTTTTCTTCCCATTGCTTTTCTGCATTTTATATCCTCTGTACTGTTCCATTATACTTTATTTTACTGCCAAAGTAACGGAACTCATCAACCGCCTTTATTGTTTCGTCACCTAATGTAATTCCTTCAGCATGCCTGATTTTCTTAGACTGCATTTCTTTACCCTTGTTTTGCTCTTGTTAATGTTAATCTTATACGCTCCTTCCGTTCAGTTGTTCTTCCAGGTCCTGTACAATGTCATCGGCAAAACGCAATGTTTTTATTTTTTCACCCTGAACTCTACAAATTTCCCTTTTCTTTCCTTCACAGCTTGCTCAATGTACAAGCTGAATAAGATTGGAGAAAGGCTACAACCCTGTCTTACAGCCTTCACAACCACTGCGTCCCTTTCATGCCCTGCAACTCTTATAACAGCAGTTTGGTTAATGTACAAGTTGTAAATAACCTTGCGTTCTCTATATTTTTCCCCTACTGCCTTCAGAATTTGAAAGAGTGTATTCCAGTCAGCATTGTCAAAAGTTTTCTCCAGTTCTACAAAATCTAGAAATGTATGTTTTCCATTCCTTAATCGAAGTCGTAAGGTGAGTATTGCCTCCTATGTTCCTACATTTCCCCTGAATCCGAACTGAACTACCCCGACGTCAGCATCTATCGGTCTTTCCATACTCCTGTAAATGATTCGTGTTAAAATTTTGCAACCACGACTTACTGAACTGATAGTTCGTTAATTTTCAGACCAATCTGCACCTGATTTCTTCGGAATGGGTATTATTACATTTTTCTTAGCCTGAAGGTATTTCGCCTATCTCATTCATCTTACTTGGTAAGTGATATAGTTTTGTCATGGCTTGCTCTCCCAGACACTTCAGTAGTTCTGAGGGAATATCGTCCGCTCCAGGGGCCTTGTTTCGACTTAGGTCTTTCAGTGCTCCGTCAAATTCATCTCTCTGTATAGTATTTCCTACTTCTTCATCTAATTCCTCTTACCTTCCTACAATATTGTCTCCATTTCCTTTGTAAAGCCCCTCTATATACCCTTTCCACCCTTCAGCTTTCCCTTCTTTACTCAGAACTTGTTTTCCATCTGAGTTCTTGCTGTTCATACAACTATTTTTCTTGTCTCCAAATGTCTCTTATTTTCCTGTACGCGGTATCTATTTTTTTTCCAGTTGTACATTCTTCTGCACCGCGGCGGAGCAGCCGTGCGCATTGAGGCGCTATGCTCCGATGCGTGAGGCCGCTCCCCTTCGGTGGTTCGAATCCCCGCTCGGGATTGTGCAGTCTTTAGTATAAGTTAGTCTATAAGTAGTTGATGACCCTACAGTTGAACATTCTTCAGCGGATTTGTAACTGACTTTTAGCCAAACTTGCTTAGCCGTTTCGCCCTTCCTGTCAATCTCATTTCTTAGTAGTCCGTACTCAATTTTACCTGCTTCATTTAATGCATTTTTATATCTTCTCCTTTCATTAATTAAATTTAGTAGCTTTTGCGACCCCGTCTTGATTATTGCAATCAGATCGGCTTAAAGGAACATAATGAAGCAATTCAGAGGCGGGCAGATAGGTTTGTTACTGATAGGTCCAGTCAATGTGCTAGTGTTACTGAGATTCTTCGGAAAATCAAATGGCAGTTGATGTAGGGAAGGAGACATTCTTTCCGAGAAATACTGATGAAGAAATTTAGAGGGTCGGAATTCAAAGCGGAATGCATAAAGGTTATATTGCCATCAGTCTACATTTCGCATGAAGACCAGAGGTCAGAGAGATTAGGGGTCGTACAGATGCATATAAGCATTTGTTTTGTTCCTCGTTCAGGGCCGGATCTAGGACATCTGCCAAGGGGGGCAAGCTTAAATTTGCCGCCCCTTCTTTCAACTCCCTCCCCCTTCTAAGAATCGACTTTTTGACACTAATTGGGTTCCATATTTCTAAATAAATGTCACAATCTCACAATCTTAGTTTATTGATTGAATTAAGATCAAAGGAAAACAGAACAATTTTAATACATACAAAAATATTACAAGATTACTCATCGTACAAAAATCAATTCAAAATTTCGCTTTTCGAGCTTCTTTTGCTGCAAAACTGCTTTTGATATCATCATAGTTTAGAGAAGCAGTCAGTTTGTGCTCTATGGATATTATACTCAGATTTGTTAAGCAGTCATGCTCCTCAAGTGTATTTAATTAGTTTCAGCTTTCTGAACTTCTTTCTCCAGACGAAACAGAAACTAGAATGGTAAGATATATTTTAATGCTGTAGTAAGGTTGGGATAAATAGTGTAAAAGTGACCGATGAACCCTCTATCAGGCAGTTAAACGTGATTTACAGAGTATCCTGTGTAGATGTCTATCAATTGCACCGCTACCGAGAGAGGACTCTAGATCCTTAATGTTTTTGACTTTCAATAAGAAGTGTGCGCACCTGAAATACTTTTACTTTAATTATTTATTTATTTATTATCTTTTAATAAGGACTGGAACGTTATTCAAATTTACCTGTTCTACAAGTATTACCTCGATATGAAATATGAATTTTCATTTATCTGAAAAAGGAAATCTATGCAAATTAAAAAACATTGGGCATTTACTTATGCAATAACGCAAACATCTCCTTCATTCTGGCTAATATCTAGTAGATTTTTAAAGTTTGATTAGCTGAAGTACCTGTGACAGGGCAACATTGAAGTCAGCAACCAGGAATTTTAGTTTTATTAAATGATTTCGGTATTTCTTGCAGTCATTTTACTTTTAATAAATCTGTGTCAGTTAATTATATTAAATTATACCAGAAAGATAAATTCTGTAAAAAAAAAAAAAAAAAAAAAAAAAAAAAAAAAAAAAAAAAAAAAAAAAAGTCGGTCAAAATTTGCCGCCCTCTAAATTCGGCCGCCCGGGACAACTGCCCCCTTTGCCCCTCCCTAGATCCGGCCCTGCCTCGTTGTATATGGGAGTGGAACAGGATAGCAAGTAGCTAATAGTGGTACTAGATACCCTCTGCGACGCACCTTTGGGTGGATTGTGGAGTATGCATGTACGACAACAAAGTGCTGTTTTATTAATATAATGTGTAACCTGTTAGGATTTCTTAGCGCACAGGACAAATGATCATTATTTGTTAATGTTTCTGATTTGTTTTACTCTTCCTCATATATCTGTACGAATGTTTAGTATGAGGATCTCAATCTGCAATTTTTTTTAGCATTCTGATTTATACTGCCTTTACCAACTATTCACACCAGGTAACTAAAAATCTCCAGGGGTACTTTAGTAAGCATTTCGGTAGATATAAGATACTTTTAAAAGTGACTTCATCATTCGGCAATTTATTAGTAGACGATTGTGAGGGCAAATGACATCTTGTGTAATTGTCAGTCTACTCAATTTGACAAGTTTGTTTGGATGGCCATCTTTCGCAGCAAGCACCGAAATTCTTCGTTTTTGAAGGTGAAAAAACGCCTTGAGTTTGCTGCAATTGATCTTATTTCTACCACGCGAGTTTCGCCTTTTATTTTAAACGCATCTTCAGTGGAACCTACAAGTACAATCTGAATCCGACTTCATCCTGTAGATTCTTCTGATTTTGGTTTTATCCAGGCTGGATTAAAAAAATGACAGCCACTTTTTGTCTGAAATTTATTTATTGAAAGTGGTTCGTATAGTTACAAACCTTCATTACAAATCACCACATTATAACCATCTGCTAAATAACCGCAACGCGTCTTATACCATGTGTGCGTCTGTTTCTGTTTATCTCCCGTGTAATGAACGTCCTATGGCATGGATAAAGTTATCTCTGGTGTTCTACCCGATCCCTTATCCTGGTTATATCAATTTGACAAAGATATCGTCGTCACGTCAATATGTAAATAGTACTCAGCTTAAGAATTAAACTATGAAAATAAGCAGAAAAGCTAAATCTGCAGCTTGCTGCTACCCACTAACGGCGGATGTTCAACTGACACGGACAGAGCTGTAAGAACTTTCACTGTTCAAAAGAAGGCAACGATCGATAGACCTTTTACTACGAGACTTAACTCGTTAAAATGAAGACAAACGAAAGTCTTCATCTCGAATAGTAAACCACGCAAAGATGTTAACAACCAAGTGTTGTGAGAAAAAAAAAGAAAAATACGAAGAAATCACAAATTAAACTATCGTAACAGACAGCATTAGTGGTGTGGCATAGGATATTTTGGAATATCCACCATACTCACCCAACATGACTTCCTTTGATTACGATCTGTTTAACACAGAATAATTGTGAATGATACGGTAGAACACCAGAGATGACATTATCCGTGCTACGGTGTGATCATTACACGACATCCACAGAAACTGACGTTCAGATGTTATACGTAGCCTTGCAGGTGTTTGGCAAAAGGTCATAAATAACGGAGACAATTATATTGAAGATATGTAATTATAAGCAATTCTTTCAAAAAAATATTCAGAAAAAAATAATGGTTGTCGTGAACTTTTGTCCAACCCTTGTAGGTACGGGTACGCCGTACAGCAAGGCCTCAGTGTATAAGTTGTTTCCCATCAGGTAACAGAGGCTAAACACTCCACACAGCCAACATGAAACATGTCTGTACAAATTCAATAATATTGTTTCGTCTGTCTTGTATCGATATTTGTATGTAAAATGTTATATGAACTTCTTTGAGTAACTACGTCTATGGTTTGCTGTGTTACATCTCTGTTAAAGACTATGACTGTGAGTAGTAGGTGAACAGAAAGAGAGAGAGTCGGTGTGTAGATCTGGTATTGAACGGACGTGCTTTACTTGGCTGCTGAGGCAGCAAGTCTTGTACAAGCTGATGGAATAATTTTGAAATCTGATTTTCATTGACACAGTTCTGTCTTTAAAAGATTTTGTATCATTCATATATGTATCAGTCTGAGAAGATTTTCGTTGTTCTCCAAACATAAGGTAATGTAATTATTAATTAATAACTGAGAAAGTTCAACTTCTTTACCTGTTTAACTTTTGTAGTTAGATAGCTAACCCTCTTTCTTTCATTAAAAGTTATTGACTATTAAAAATCAATGCATAGTATTGACTAAGCTGAGTTTGATTAACAGATTCTTGATTGGTGTGACATTAAATGATAATAGTGATTGTTGTGCAATACTACACAGGCGATCAAGATACTAAGTTTCTGCAATCAGTCAGTTAGCGAAATAAATTCTTGCAGTTGTATTATTAAGAGAGTGATTTGTGTTTTTTTCATATTTCTCTCGCAGTCAATTGTATAGTGTAGTCAGTGAGCCTTATACAGACTACGTATTGTTTAAAATATCCGTTACGCTTTCAATCAATTTAAACGCATTGTTTCTTAATTGACTGTGCAGGTATTAATATTAGGCCCATAACCAAACAGAATTACAGTGTTAATGAATAATAAATATATTCAACTAATCTTTAATCAGCTTGATTGAAAAATTAGTTTTCGTGAGTGTTAACTACCAGATTATGATAATTATTAGTGCTGCATTTAAGATCAGATCAGCTTTGAATGAGTAGCTTTAAAGCAGACCACCTTTAGTAAATTCACAATTGCCAAGTCCTTGTATCGATCCTGTTTTTCCAATTAATAGCACAGCCTTACCTTTACCCCACCAAACAACATGCCAGTTTTAAACACACCAGAAATTCCAAAGATATCTACAATCAGTTCACCTCCTTATATAGCCCAGAGATCCATATTTACAAACCCCAGTCCACCCGCACTTTCCACCTCCATTACGTCTACGTTACTAATTAGAAACTGTATTAAGACATAGAAATGACGGATCTGAAGATGGTGATAACGGTTTGAAACCGGTTGTCTAACAACCAAAAATTGTAATCATCGACATAAATAGAGAAATTCAGTAATTAATACCGCCTTATTTTGTTAACACTGAATTATCTACTAGCAAACTATGCAAAACAAAGTCCATAATAGGCTGAAACTATGTTGCACAGTTACAAAACACGGATCGTACCCACTCTGCCGTGCAAATGTTACATGGATATCCGCTCCACGAATGGCTCACGAATGGCGTCTTCCTATCCACAACCGTTTACCTTCCCCTCGTGGTTGCTCTACCATCTTATCAAAACTTCCCAACTCCCTATCACACGGCTTCCTCATCCACATCAAACACCTCTGTTTTCCTGTACTGTCTGCAAAACAGAGTCTAACAAAAACATTGTCTCATTTCTTATCAACATCTATGGTTTGTAACATCTATGAACTTACATACCACCGTCTCTTCATCTACGCACACTGCAGATCCCATCCCTTCATCCCACATCCCCTCCTAGACAATGCTCTGATGTTTATCCATCCTACCAACTGCAATACTTCCCATCTCTCTCTCTCTCTATCTCTCTCTCTCTCTCAAGGCCCCCATCCCGTGCCCTCCCTCTCATGCCACCCCATCCCTCATCATCTCACTCCAGTTGCCCAGCCCATACACACAACCTAACTTCATCGTACGCAATAACATTTACTTACATTTCCATGTTTACTACATCAGAACCGCAACAATTTTTCTACACAAGTTTCGTAACATTACCGAATACAAAACTTCCTGGCAGATTAAAATTGTGTGCCGGAACCGGGACTCGAACCTGGGACCTTTGCCTTTCGCGGGCAAGCGCAGTACCGACTGTGCTATCCCGACACGACTCACGATGCCGCCTCACAACTTTACTTCCGCCAGTACTTCGCCTCCTACTTTCCAAACTTCATAGAAGCTGTCCTGCGAACCATGGAAGACTAGCACTCCTGGAAGAAAGGATACGGTGGAGACATGGCTTAGCCACAGCCTAAGGGATGTTTCCAGAATGAAACTTTCACTCTGCAGCGGAGTGTGCGCTGATATGAAACTTTCTGCCCGCGAAAGGCAAAGGTCCCAGGTTCGAGTCCCGGTTCCGGCACACAATTTTAATCTGCCAGGAAGTTTCATATCAGCGCACACTCCGCTGCAGAGTGAAAGTTTCATTTTGGATTACCAAATACATTTTTCCCTTTCCAAAACGCTAACTCCTATTTCAAATCCATCAGCTTAACAGACGGTAGTGAAGGATGTTGCTCGTAATATTGACATAGTATCAAATAATGCAGTTCAAGAGATAAGTTCATGGCTTGTAGAAAACAAGTTGATATTACATCACAGTAAAACTCAGTTTTTACAAGTTCTAACACATAATTTGACGAAAGCTGACATTTTGATTGCACATAATGGACATATGATGAGACTGAAGAGTTCAAATTTCTAGGTGTTCATATAGACAGTAATCTGTCATGGAAAGCCCATGGTAAGGATCTTGTTCCAAAACTAAATTCTGCTATATTTATCATTAGAACAATATCTGAAATAAGTGAGTTTTTAACACGAAAAGTAGTATATTACGCTTACTTTCGTTGACTTATGACGTACGCCTTTATCTTTTGTGGTAACTCGCCTGATTTAAAAAGGATATTTCTGGCTCAGAAACGGGCGGTTCGAGAAATATGTGGTGTAAGTTCACGAACGTCATGTCGACCCCTTTTCAGTAGTCACAGTAAAACTCAGTTTTTACAATTTCTAACACATAATTTGACGAAAGCTGACATTTTGATTGCACATAATGGGCATATGATGAGACTGAACAGTTCAAATTTCTAGGTGTTCAGATAGACAGTAAGCTGTCATGGAAAGACCATGTTCAGGATCTTGTTCCAAAACTAAATTCTGCTATATTTATCATTAGAACAATATGTGGAATGAGTTTGCAACACGAAAAGTAGTCTATTACGCTTACTGTCATTGACTTATGACGTACGCCTTTATGTTTTGGGGTAACTCGCCTGATGTAAAAAGGATATTTCTGGCTCAGAAACGAGCGGTTCGAGCAATATGTGGTGGGAATTTTGACACTGGTGTCACAATACGTTTTTTTCTTTGCTGTCGTTTGTTGTTTATAATATCAGCTTATTCCCACGAGTTAGTAGCTTTCACTCGGTGAATACTAGACAGAAGTCGAATCTACATTTGCATCTCACCACCTTGACACTTGAGCAGAAAGGTGTGCAGTATTCTGCAGCATCCATTTTCAATAAGCTGCCATAAGAACTAAAGAATCTTAGCACTAATCCACACGCTTTCAAATCTAAATTGAAGAGTTACCTCATGGCTCACTACTTTTATTCTGTCTAGGAACTCCTAGAAAAGTTAAACAATTAAGCTAATTCATTTTTTTCTTTATTGATTCTTTTCATTTGGTCTTAAGATTATCGTGTGCATAGGACTACTTAAAAATTTTCTATTACCATTCTTGTGAAAAAATTCATATATTGAATTGTTCCATGACCATGGAGTCTCACTCCTCAATTGGGTCCTATGGAACAGAAAGACATAATAAATAAATAAATAAACAGAACCATGTTTTTTTATTTTATTTTTTTTTTTTTGTTTTTTTTATTATTTTTTCGAAGACCCATCATTTGTGCCGCAAGTTTTTTAAATTTGTAGATATTTGGTTTTATCTTGCATTCCTTTATTTGGAAAAACAGTTTCAATATTTTTTTTCTTTTTTACTGTAGCTAAATTCACGCTTATGTATTTTTTCCTTATGTAACTCACTATTTTTATTATTTGTTTCAGCACAGCATAAATGATACTTCAGTGCTTGACTGAAGAGCGCATTACTGCACGGTTGGCAGCTACCCCCAGCCAGGTGGAGAGAGAGGCATTAAAAACAATAAAAAGCGGCGGCTCACTTGACAAGTGCTTTTAACTGTCCGTGTAACGCGAAGCAGTGTTGACAGCTGCCACCGCGAGGTATAGCGGGAACGTAGGACACTGTCGACAGTCGATTTGAAGCGACCAGTGAATGAACTGCGGCTGGAAACGATTTTTGTAGCTCTGAATATAAACTCATATCCTAACCTTGTAATGTTTCCGAGAAAACGCCGGTCAACAAACTTGGAGGAACTACTTAACAAGCTCGTTTTATTTACGAAAATTAAGGTAACCATTAAGAGCAAATTTAATACAGAAAGAAATTTAATGAAAACAATGAAAAAAACCATCAGCTGTATTTTTATATTGTCAGTTATTGGCTACCAGTTCGATAGACAACGCCATCATCATCAGGCCCTTAAGATAGGGAAAACTGTATTTTGCTGCATTAAAAAAATTAAATTAAAAAACACTTGTGTTGCACTTTCATAGGATCTAACAGTACAGAGGATCCAGCGCTAAGGAAATACTGAAAGATGGAAAGAGTATATAGAGGGTCTTTACATAGGAAATGAACTTGGTCACGATGTTGTAGGAAAGGAAGAGGAAATAGAGGAAACAGAAGATACTATACTGAGAGATGAATTTGACAGAACACTAAAAGACCTAAGACGAAACAAAGCATTCCCTCAGAGCTACCGAAGACTCTGGCAGAAGCAGACCTTCCAAAAAAACTATTTCAGTTGGTGAGTAACATGTATGATACAGGCAAAATACCCTCAGACTTTAAGAAAAATGTAATAATACCCATTCCAAAGAAAGCAGGTGCAGATTGGTGTGGATATTAAAGAACTATCAGTTCAATAAGTCGAGGTTGCTAAATTTTAACGCTTACAGAAGAATGGAAAGGCTGATAGATTCTAACCTCGAGGGAGATCAGTTCCGATTCAAGAGAAACGTAGGAACACGGGAGGCAATACTCACCTTACGACTTTTAGAAAATATATTAAGGAAAGGCAAACCTACATTTGTAGTTTTTGTGGATTTGGAGAAAGATTTTGACAATGTTGATTGGAGTACACTCTTCGAAGTTATGAATTCAGCAGGGGTAAAACATAGAGAACGGACGGTTTTTTACAACTTGTACATTAACCAAACAGTTGTTATTAGAGTTGAAGAGCATGAAAGGGGCGCAGTGGTTGGGAAGAGAGTAAGACAGAGTTGTAGTCTTTCTCCAATGTAATTCAATTTGTACATTGAGCAAGCTGTAAAGGAAAGCAACGAGAAATTTGGAAAAGGAATTGAAGTTCAGGGTGAAGAAATAAATTTCATTTTGCTGATGATGTTGTATTTCTGTCAGAGACAGCAAAGTACCTGAAAGAGCAATTGAATGGAATGGACAGTGTGTTGAAAGGAGCGTATAAGATGAACATTAAAAAGGACAAAACAATGGTAATGGAATGTAGTCTTAGAAAATCATGAGATGCTGAAAGAATTAGATTAGGGAACGAAAGAATGTGTTTGGTTACTTAAAAAGTAAAATAACATATTTTGGTCGCAGCACAGAGGATATAAAATGCAGAATGACTATGGGAAGAAAAGCGTTTTTTAAAATGATAAATTTGCTAACACCGAATATTAGGCCTAATTTAAGTGTAAGGAAGTCTTTTTTTTTTTTTTTTTTTTTTTTTTTTTTCCAAGGCATTTGTGCGGATTGTTGCCTTTTATGAGAGTGAAACTTGCACGATAAATGGGTTAAACAAGAAGAGAATGGAGGCTTTTGAAAAATTGTGCTACAGAAGAGTGCTGAAGATTAGGTGGGTAGATCGCGTAACTAATGAAGAACAGAATTGAGGAGAATAGGAATTTTTGGCACCCCTTGACTAAAGGAAGGGATCGATTGGTAGGACACATTGTTAGACATCGAGAAATCGTAAATTTAGTATTGGAGGGAAGTGTGAAGGGTAACAATCGCAGAGGGAAACCAAGAGACGAATATAGTAAGCAGATTCAGATGGATGTGGATTGCCGTTCTTATGAGGAGATGTAAATGCTTGCTCAGGGTTGAAGACAATAACTACAACAATGCAAATTATAATTGCTCGCTTTCATTTATTACGTGAAATTATTCTGACCCGGACTACAGGTGATGACAGTCGAAGAGACTTCATTGCGGACTACTATCCCCCCTCCCCCCCCCCCCCCCCCCGATGTTTCAGAGGTTGAGCACGAATGCTGTTGGTTGCAGTAGCTTAAGATCTCGGTCATTTCTGCCATCAGTGTGACATCATATTTTATTCCAGTAAGCTGACAAAAAGGTTCTACGCTATCTAGAGAGACAGGTGGTGCTACTGCTCTAGTCGACTTGAAAGCACTGGCTGCTGGTGCATTTGGCATCTTATCTACATGTATATCCATAATCCGCAAGCCACAGTGTATGGTGGAGAATACTGTGTGTACCATTGTACCATTTCACTGTATAATTTTGCTTGTCTGCAGGACTTTCGCTATGTTTATAATGAGATGAAGTTCTCTTTGCTGTCGTAGGAGTTTAAAAAATCGGTTGTTGTACCGTGGTGGATCCTTGCCATCTCTCATAATTTTACTCAGCATATTCTTGTCTACACGTACTGTACGAGCTCTTGATTCCTGCTTTTTCCAGCGGTTTTCGGGCATCCTTTGCCGATTTTAGGTGATCTATATCTTCAGAATCGTTTTGTATATAACGGCGACATTCCGTTTCGTCAAAATTTTAACGAAGCAGTCGGGGACAATGGTTCCACACAATGAGCTAATGCAACAGCTGAATCTAATCTTACCTCCCGACAAGGAAGATCTGTTAAAATATGCCTCACGACTACTTATTTCAAATGGAACGACAATTTCTATGAACAGACTGCTTAGCTATGGGGAGCACTTTAAACCCGGTAACAGTGTATAAGGTCCCGTTACCTCCCATCGGCTATAGTACTCAGCAACAGCGCGTGGCTGAGTAGCGCGTCTCCTTGCCCCTACCGCCGCGGCAACCCTTCGTGCGATCGCGTGGCGGAGGAAGCGGCAGCGTCAGGCGCGCAGACAAAGTCAAACAAAATGTGGAGCGGGGCGCGGAGCATCGCAGCAGGAGCAGCGAGCAAACGCCGCGGGCTGCGCGCGCATCACTAATGCAGAGCGGGCCGCGGGCGAGGAACATTGTCTGCACTCGCGGCGGAGGCCGCGGCTCGGCAAACCGAGGGCGAGCCATTCAGCGGCGCATTCAGGGCGCGATCAACGGTCGGCACACAGCGCCGCGGTCGCCGGAGAATGAGGCGGCAGCGCCGGGCTGGACTGCGGAACCTCTCAGCTCTGCGATTATTAGGGGCGTTCCCCACAGAGCAGTAAAGCCCGTTTTACTCGATCGACTTTCTCGTGCAAATCGACTAGTCGAACTGCGTGACCCTTTCTTACCTGCGTGACTTGCTCGTGTAAATCAACTATTCGAACTGCGTGCGCCTTACTCGTGCAAATCGATTACTGCAACTTCATGCTCCTTTCTTACCTGCGCGAGTTTCTCGTGTAAATATACTACTCGGACTGCGTGCGCCTTTCTTACCTGCGCGACTATCTCGTGCATATCGACTACTCGAACTGCGTGCACATTTCTTACCTGAGCGACTTTCTCGTGTAAATCGACTACTCTAACTGCGTGTGCCTTTCTATCCTGCACGACTTTCTAGTTAAGATCGACTACTCGAACTGTGTGCGCCTTTCATACCTGCGCCACTTTCTCGTGCAAATCGACTACTCGAACTGCGTGCGCCTTTCTTACCTGGGCGACTTTCTCATGTAAATCGACTACTCGAACTGCGTGCACCTTTCTTACCTGCGCGACTTTCTCGTGTAAATCGACTACTCGAACAGCGTGCACCTTTCTTACCTGTGTGACGTTCTCGTGTAAATCAACTACTCGAACTGCGTGCGCCTTACTTACTTGCGCGACTTTCTCATGTAAATCGACTACTCGAACTGCGTGCGCCTTTCTTACCTGCGCGACTTTCTCGTGCAAATTGACTTCTCGAACTGCGTGCGCGTTTCTTACCTGCGCGACTTTATTGTGTAATTCCACTACTCGAACTGTTTGCGCCTTTTGTATCTGCACGACTTTCTCGCGCAAAACGACTACTCCAACTGCGTGCGTCATTCTTACTTGCGCGACTTTCTCGTGCAACTCGACTACTCGAACTGCGGGTGCCTTTCTTACCTGTGTGACTTTCTCGTGCAAATCGACTACTCAAACTGTGTGCACCTTTCTTACCTGCGCGACTTTCTCGTGTAAATCGACTTCTCGAACTGCGTGCTCCTTTCTTACCTGTGCGACTTTCTCCTGTAAATCGACTACTCGAACTGTGTGCGCCTTTCTGACTGCACGACTTTCTCATGTAAATCGACTACTCGAACTGCGTGCGCCTTTCTTACCTGCGCGACTTTCTTGTGCAAATCGACTACTCGAACTGCGTGCGCCTTTCTTACCTGCACGACTTTCTAGTGTAAATCGACTACTCAAACTGCGTGCCCCTTTCGAACCTGCGTGACTTTCTCATGTAAATCGACTACTCGAACTGCGTGCGCCTTTCTTACCTGCGCGATTTTCTCGTGCAAATCGACTACTAGAACTGCGTGCGCCTTTCTTACTTGCGCGACTTTCTCGTACAAATCGACTACTCGATCTGCGTGCGCCTTTCTTACCTGCGCGACTTTCTCCTGTTAATCGACTACTCGAACTGCTTGCGCCTTTCTTACCTGCGCGACTTTCTCGTGTGAATTGACTACTCGAACTGCGTGCGCCTTACTTACCTGCGCGTCTTTCTCGTGCAAATCGACTACTCGAACTGCGTGCACCTTTCTTACCTGCGCGACTTTCTCGTGTAAATCGACTACTCGAACTGCGTGCGACTTACCTGTGCGACTTTCTCGTGCAAATCGACTACTCGAACTGCGTGCGCCTTTCTTACCTGTGCGACTTTCTCGTGTATATCGACTACTCGAACTGCGTGCGACTTTCTTACCTGCGCGACTTTCTCGTGCAAATCGACTACTCGAACTGCATGAGCCTTTCTTACCTGCGTGTAAATCAACACCAAGCCTCATAGCGGGTGCGTCTGTACGTCGGTGACTGAGTTTGTGGTTCTAAACTTCCGAGTCTGCTGCACACTACACATGCGTAGAATGTTGTGGGACGAAATATTATCTCCTGCTACTACCTTTACGTCAGCTCAGTTTCTCATGTAAAAGAAAATGTTTATATATGTTGTTGTTAATAATGTTTAGTCTTAATAGGCTGTATTTAATTCTCAAAGGGAATGTGTTTTTAAAATGTTCAAATGTTGAAAATTGAAAAATGTATTGTAATAAAACGTCTGTTCATGTATTATGTTAAAAACAGTTTCAGTCTTGATATTGAGTCCTTACAAGCAAGTTCTGATTGTATGTCATGTATTACGTGGACTTATAACTTACGAAATAAAACGTAAACTTTTACTTCCAATACCAGTGTGTGAAAAATAATTATTGTACTGAATAAGAAAAGAAGATATTTACATATTGAACTGATTTTATATTTTTGAAACTTATAACAGAATTTCTCCGATTTTATACCAGTGTAGGGACTCAGCAATAATTTTATTAACTGGAAAACAGAGAGATGAAGTTTTATTAATCGATATATTTTACGACATTCAGTGAGCAACATCTGTGATAGTAAAAGATTATCTTAGGAAATCTTCAACAAGATATTTTTTAGAATATTCAACGAAAGTGCGTACTAGATTTTTAACTTTTACAGTATTTTATTGGAACAGTTTTATTTTTCTATTATCTTGCACAAGAACGTAGCAGCGAATATTTAAAAGACATTTTTTTTAATGAATGAAGATTTTTATTAATTCGAGTGTAGTGGAATGCCCAGGGTCTAGGTCCGACTAAATCAGACTGAATAAATTTACTCCTGAATACACAATTCCATTATAATCTGAAGGAAGAGTCGGCTGTTCCACCACAAGAAGCGAGGAACTGTGTTGGCGTCTGCTGACACGGGAAGTTAACCTATACTAATCGAATTCATTCGTATTATTAAAAAGCTTTCACACCTCCTTCAACTTCATTCTGTTATTCGCGTTCTCATCACACTGAAAAGGTTGCACCAGAGTCTAGTATTCTCGTTTTCTACTAGAGTTCTCCTACAGAACAATACGAAGCATCTACAAACGGAAAGATATTTACGCTTTACAGGGAAAAATCCTACACTTCGCTTAAATAATATCGACTTTCTCGTGCAAAACGACTACTCGAACTACGTGCGCCTTGCTTAGCTGCGTGTAAATCAGCACCAAACCCCATCGCGGATGCGTCTGTACGTCGGTGACCTAGAGATTGTGCCGAGTGTGTCGTTCTAAATTTCCGAGTCTGCTGCACACTACACATGCGTAGAAGTGAGGAACTGTGTTGGCGTCTGCTGACACCGGAAGTTAACCTATATTGATCGAGTTCATTCACATTATTACAATGCTTCCACACCTCCTTAAACTTCATTCTCTTGTTTACTTTGCGTTCTCATCACACTGAAGAGGTTGCACCAGGTCTAGTATTCTCGTTTTCTACTAGAGTTTTCCTACAGAACTATACGAAGTATCTACAAACGGAAAGACATTTACGCTTTACAGGGAAAAATCCTACACTACGCTTAAATACGAACGCAAATATTATGATGTTCGTTATATTTTTAGGCTATTTGTATACGCAAAATTGCTTTTTATAGGAACATTAACGTATTTATCAGCTGGGGTATTTATATTTGGGAAATTGTTAGTGTATATATGCAGTTATCATAGAGAATTAGTTTTTTTTCGGTCATAAAGAATATATAAATGCCAAGTAAAAAATGAAGTAACAGCACGAAGGATGCAAAAGTCTCTGATATATTCTCCATGTTGGGGTATATAAGCAAAATTCCGAGATTGTTACAAAAAAATATCTATTATTTCGGTTCGGTTCGGAAGTGCGTTTTTGAGAAGTTTAGGTTATTTATTTCAGTTAGTTTGCGGCTGATGAAGATAGAACAGTCGAAATCAGATCGTGTCTAAGATCGATACAGAATAGCGTGAGCAATGTGGCAAACATTATAAAACACGGACAGAGTTTAATCAGATAATAATTGAGTGACTTCATTAGTGATGAGAACTTTAATTTAGATTTTCATGGATGAGTAGGTATCATTTCATCATCAGTCATTTCATCTGAAGAAACAACTGTTAAAATATACGGAAGTGAACTTTTACTTATCGGTACAAACATTATTTCGCGAGTGTATCTTTGGTGCGAACATTATCCGCACATTTAAAATACGAAAATCTTGTTACGGAAATGTATTATTGTGCAGTATTATTAATTTTGAATATTTAGAATATAAAATAACAGTGGATTTCGCCAAATTATAGAATTTAAACCGTACCGGAGCGAGATATGTGTTAATAAGTGTACTAAAGCTTCTAAATGAATGTATCGCCAGGCAACGATAAGTAATATCTCTGACTAAATAATACAAACGAAATACGGACTAAAATTTTCTTGAATCACTGCATAAAATTCACAAAACGGAGAATTCTGATGAACTTTAATTCGGCGAAGAATCGTCTTGCCTTATCCATCGAGTGTTATGACCCGTGGTCTAAGGTGACATTTCACGGATTGTGCGGCCGGTGTGTGTGTGTGTGTGTGTGTGTGTGTGTGTGTGTGTGTGTGTGCGTGTGCGTTTGTTTGTGTGTGTGTGTGTGTGTGTGTGTGTGTGTGTGTTGTCCTTAGCGTAAGTTTAAGTAGTATGTAGCTCTAAGGACTCATGACGTACCAGTTTGGTCTATTAGGTTAACGAATACTATCAAGATTTCTAACAGGACGCATAATTTTGCGGCGGTGTCCACATTAAATAATTTAGGAAAGAAATAACGTCTATGGTTTGCTTGCCTATATTCGTAAATTATCTGCTCTAATGTGATACAGCCGATTAGTAGCGTAACAGTTAGCGTCGTACGTTACAAATTTTTGGGTCCGTGTTCTAATCCAACCGCCTTCTACCTGTTTATTTCTTTTACTTGTCGTGGAAGATCGTGATGCTGTGAAATAGAATGGAATTATTGACGATATTAGTAATCATTTCAAATTACATTAAAACAGTCGCATTCAGCAGTTACGCTTAAAAATCGTTTTTGAAACACAAATCATTGATTTATTGATCATTTATTGAAATGCGGGCACCACTATTGTACTTATAAAAAGAAATAACCAACTTAACATTGTACTTCCCCGAACTCCGTTAGAAAAGTAATTTTGTCATATGTGAACAGCAGTTTCGTAAATGGTAACATTAGCATATTAATTATTACATAATAACACTTCACACCTTTGCAGCTCCATTGAATTAATAGAGTGATAATACTTGCATGTAGTGTTCACTTATATCAAAATGATCCTCACAAAAATTAACGAAGTGACCGCTATCTCTTTTCGATCTCTGAGAGCGAGTTTCAACCACGTTTTTCGCATTTCTCATTTATTGGAACATACAAAAAGAAATTTTTCTGCAGTTTTTAAGATGTATTTCTACATCGAGGTAGTACGCAATAGGTGTAGACCATTTAGAGAAATGTGAGTGTCAAAAAATTCACTGTTAGTGAATTTTGCTGCAACTGGAGTAGCATTATGCCAGTTGAGGTCACGCATGAATCAAATGGAGCGTTTTAGCAAGGTTTCAAGTTACCTAAATGTCACTAATATTCTTTCAGAAGTGATACCTGGCGTTCCCGAGGGAGTGTTTTAGGGCCCCTGCTGTTCCTTATGTTTATAAACGATTTACGACACAATCTGAGCAGCTCTCTTAGACTATTCGCGGATGATGCTGTCATTTATTGGTTAGTACAGTCCTCGGAAGACTGCAAAAGATTTAGATATCTGCATGGTGCAAAAATTGTCAACTGACTTTCAATAATGATAAGCGTGAATTCATGCATATGAGCAGTAAAAGAAATCCGTTAAACTTGAATTACACAATAAAAAAAAGGTAAATCTGCAGGCCTCAAATTGAACAAAATACCTAGGAATAACAATTACGAAAAACTTAAATTGGAAAACAGTTATATTGAAGGGAAGGTGAACCTGAGTCTTCGTTTCATTGTTAGAACAATCAGAAGATGCAACAGTTCGGCTAAAGAAACTGCCTACACCACACTTGTGCGTCCTATTTTGCAGTATTGCTATCCATTGTGGGATCCCTACCAAATGGGACTGACTTAAGATTTAGAAAAAGGTCAGAGAAAGACAGGTCGTTTTGTATTATCCTGATATTTCGGAGAGATTGTCACGGAATTGATGCACGAGCTGCGTGGAAATTATGCAAAGAAAGGCGTTATTCGTTGCGGCGAAATTTATTTGCGAAATTTGTTACATTAGCTACCTGTTGCGACTGCCAATACATTTTGTTAGCACCCATCCACATAGGGAGACGTGATCATCTTAATAAAATGAAATAAGTCAGATCGAAAACGGAAAGCTTTTGTTACCTCATTTCCCAGCGCGCTATTGGAGATTGGAACGGTAGAAAAATATCATAAAAGCAGTTCGATCAACCCTCTGCCATGCACTTCAATGTTGTTTACAGTTTATTTATGTAGATGTAGACGGTTACTAAATACTGTAATCCACGAGGAAAATAGGTATGTTATGAGCATAAGACGACATAATTAACCATTTAATACGGCTTCCATTAATCACTGAAATATCCTTATGTGGCGGAGACTAATTCTAAGGGGACCATGCACAATATGCAAAGGACGAGCTTAGAAAAACTTTTAGGGCTAACATTAACTAAAACTTACTGGCTAAGATGCCGTTGTGCATCTGTAAACCTGCCTTCTACCAAAGTTTCGTTGCCTGCTGCGGGCCTCATCTTCAGGGTGAGTCAGCGACTGGCTGTTAGCCGCTGAAGGTCCTGCTTATATAGACCGCATAGAGGGCGCCACCACTTGTCACGTGCTGCTTACTATGAAGCTATCTCTGACCAAAATCATCGTTCTCGATTACAGGTAATCGAATGTCATATCGTTGGTGCAAAGTCGACCGCCATATCTTATCTAATTACAAATCTTCTTCTTTTTCATTGATATTATTGCGGTGCTTCTGGATCTCTATAGATTCTCTATACATTCGTGTATAATAATGTGAGGTCTTGGCTAGCACGCAAGTTCCACTGAATTTTATTTCATGATCTCCGTTTGTAACGACATGTTGCGCTACAGCTGATTTGTCGGCGTGAGCCAGTCAACAATTCCTATTGTGTTCCATCAAGCGGGTATTAACACTTCTTTTCGTTGTTACTATATAGACCATGCCACAGCTACACGGAATTTTATACACCCAGGCGTTGCTAGAGGGTGTCGGGCGTCTTCCACCGATCTTAAACATTCTCAAATATTCTTGGTGAGTCTAAAGATTATTTGCACTTGAAACTTGGCCAAAACTTTCTCAAAACGATCCATGATATTGTGTATAAACGGAAGAAAATCTTTTTCATGCCACGGTTGTTATTCTAGCGTTTTCTGACACTTTTCTTCTTGGATGTATTACTCTATCTATATTTTTATAGGTGTATCCTTTTTTCTTGAAAGTCAGCCGGCCGCAGTGGCCGAGCGGACTGCGGCGCGCCAGTCACACTCTGCACGGCCGCTATGGTCGGGGGTTCAAATCCCCCCTCGGGCATGGATATTTGCGTCGTCCTTAGTATTAGCTAGTTCATAAGTAGTTTGTAAGTTTAGGGACTGATGACCCCGTAGTTAAGTCCCATAAGTTATACAAACATTTGCACATTTTTGTCCAGAAAAGGACTCCCTGATTTCAAAATTAAATATTTCGAAAACAAAGATCGATAGAGGTATGCAGTAAACGGTATTTTTTTTGTGAAAACTGTAAGAAGTTTATACAGCAGTTTGAAATAATAGTTACAAAAGTTGCTATCAGATGTGCGCTGTACGTTGTACAGCTCATATCAGCATACATAAGTGAAATAATCATATGAAAACACTCTTTGCAAACAATCACATCACAATGTTTTCAAAATGTTCACCATTAGCACTATAGAGGTGGCGCAAACGAAGAATGAAATTCGCCGTCACATTTCGTAGTGTCTCAATCGAAATGGATTTACATGCCACAGAGATCGCTGATTCAAGCTTGTCCAGCGTGGCGGGATGCTTCGGGTAGACCATGTCTTTCACTGTGCCCCACAAAAAAAAAAAAAGTCACAGGGAGTCAAATCCGGTGAATATGGAGGCCAATCCATGCCTGCACCAGTAAATTTGGGATATTCCAAAGCAATGACTCCCGAAGTACTCCTCAAGAAAGCGAAACACTTGTTCGGTCCGATGTGGTCGGGCTCCATCTTGCATAAACCATTCAGTACCTGGTCGATCCTCTAACGCTTGCTGTGTGGCGACAAATTGTTCCAAAATTGAAAAGTAACGTGCACCAGTGACCGTTTCTCCAATGAAAAAAGGGCCAATAATGCCTCTATTGCATACTGCAGCCCACACATTAACTTTAGGAGAATACAGGGGTTTCGCTTCACACCAATATGGCTTTCCGGAACCCTAAAATCGCCAGTTCTGCTTAATCACGTATCCATTCAGGTGGAAGTGTGCTTCATCTGTAAACCAGATGCATCCAACATCAAATCCTTCACTATCAATCATTGCGAGCATCTGATTAGCAAAGGCAACCATTTGTTGCACATCTCGTACGGGTATGGCCTGGTGCGTTTGAATTTTGAATGGAAACATATGTAGGCTCTTTCTCAGTATTTTCTAGCGCTGGAACGCTTCAAACCAGTCTCAGATGCAATTCTACGGACGTATGACATTGGATTTCGCTGAATAATTCCAGAAACTGTGGCGATATTTTCAGGCGTAACTGCGGTTTGCTTGCGACCAACATGCCCCAGTAGATTATCAGTTACGCTGCCTGTTCGTTGGAATTTTGCGAAGAGCGTACGAATGGTTTTCGCATCGGGCCCTTTTGGAACATTAAATCGCGCTTGAAAACTTCGCCTTGTTGCCGCAGGACTCTCTTCTAATCTGTGGTACTCTAGCACCATCAAAACGCGTTGTTCAATGGAGTACATGGTTTTAATCTCTTCCTTCGGTACGCTAACCTCCTTTCACGTTCCAGTAGTGGAACTGATCGCTCTGGGCTTCGGATCACTATTTATACTAGGAATTACGTATGGAAATTACAGCGCCATCTGTTAGCAGCTTTTGTAACTATTATTTCAAACTGCTTTATAATCATCTTACAGCTTTCACAATAAACATACCGTTTACTGCATTCCTCTATCGATCTTTATTTTCGAGATATTTAATTTTGAAATCAGGGAGTCCTTTTCTGGAAACCCTGTAAGTAGTTTGTAAGTTTAGGGACTGATGACCCTGCAGGCTTAACAAACATTTGAACATCTTGAAAGGCGTTCGTAACACGCCGGCCGTGCAAAAGCCTACATTGGCTGAGCTCCGGAACAGATATCGAAACTTGCAAAGTATCGACGTTGACAACGGGCAGAAATCGTTGATATTGTCTATTCTGGTGATGGCTGAACTAGCGCTACTCATAATTAAGTTTATACGAAACCCTTGGGTCGCGAATGCCGCTCGTAACTTGTCCGTATAATTTCCAGGCAGTGGCGTATAATGTGGGCTTTCAAAGCTATCACCGAAGCCCCTATCTAAAGAAAACCTGAAATTAAGAACCAATATTAACAAAAATGGCAATAGAAGTCAGTTTCCGTCATGAAGAATTAGCGCGTACTGTGGAATATGTCTCGTTTGCTTCATTCCAACAGTTGGGAGAACAGAGCTTCGGACGCTCACTCTCGCAGACTTCGATTAGTTGAAGGGAATGGAGGAATGGGGTGGGGTGGGTTAGTGCGGCCGACAACAAGCAAAGGCTTCGGAATCCCCCGTCGCAAGACAAGCACGAGTGCTTCCGAAATGGGCCGAACGGATACGACACTCGCTCTTGGCGAAATCCGGATCATTTTAAAGCAACAAAGATGGAGTTTGTGTGTTTGTTACGTTTCACAACAGCTGTATTGATGTTATTTACGTCATAGTGTGCAGTGTAATTTGACAGTTCTAGGTGCTCATACGTTGAGCGTTACGATGGCGCTATCTACAACTACATCTACATCCATACTCCGCAAGCCACTCGACGGTGTGTGGCGGGCCGGCCGCGGTGGCCGAGGGGACTAAGGCGCTCCAGTCACGGTCTGCACGGCCACTACGGTCGGGGGTTCGAATCCCCCTTCGGGCATGGATATTTGTGCCGTCCTAGTTCGTAAGTAGTTCATAAGTAGTTTGTAAGTTTAGGGACTGATGACCCCGTAGTTAAGTCCCATAGATTATAAAAAAAAAAAAAAAGGTGTGTGGCGGAGGGTACCTTGAGTACCACTATCGGTTCCCCCTCGTATTCCAGTCACGTATTGTTCGCGGAAAGAAAGATTGTCGTTATGCCTGTGTGTGGGCTCTAATCTCTCTGATTTTATCTTCATGATCTCTTCGCGACATATACGTAGGAGCAATCTATATACTGCTAGACTCCTCGGTAAAGGTATGTTCTCGAAACTTCGACGAAAGCCCGTACCGAGCGACACAGCGCCTCTCTTGCAGAGTCTTCCACTTCAAAATGGATAGGCTCAAAAACTTTTCAAATGTTTGTAGAGCTTATGGGACTTAACTACGGGTTCATCAATCCCTAAACGTACAAACTACTTATGCCCGAGGGGAGATTCGAACCCACAACCGTAGTGGCCGAGCAGAAATGGATAGGCAATGTGTAATTAAACAATTACTTAATTTACCATTCTCGCTGCTGAAATACGATGACAAGTTGGTAATTTTAAAATAGGGAAGGCCTACTACAGTTCTTTTGTACTTGTAGTGTGACCAAAAGGAAAATAACCAAAATAACCAATTAATCATTATGATAAGTACCTATGGCTGTCAGATTCTTGTGAACTTAACAAACTTTATTGCTGGCCCTGCCTATTGCTTGGAAATGAGAAAACGCTCTGGAATACCACCGGTTTTGCAAATTTTCCGTGCATCTAATCACAGTTCTTGATAAACATAAGAGATCAACAGCTCATATAAAATCCTTTACAACATTGAAAACTCTTAGCATTCAAGGTGTAAACCATTTATTGAATTATCAGAAAAAAATTGCTGACAGTTTGCAAATTGAGAAGGTTAAAGAAAATAGAAATATATTAAAAAGGTTGATTGATGAAGTGGTACTTCTTGCAAAACAAGAGAGTTCTCCTAGAGGACACGATGAAAGTGAGGATTCATTAAATAAAGGCAATTACATAGAACTGCTACAGTTTTTGGCTCATTATGATGTGGCACTGTCTCAGCATTTGAAGGCAGCTACCCTTTTTAAAGGCACCTCAGCAATTATAGAGAATGACCTAATTGATGTTTTACTGTAACCTCGTATAGTTTTGCAGTGTTTTCATATTAGCATGGTTGCTAAATTTCAGAAAAAATCTTTTATTAGCCTAAACTTCGCAAGTAAACATTTGCGGATCTATGTTTATATGAACTTTTTTCTTTACTTTTACTTGTAGAATAACATATTTAAATATTTGCATATATTCGTGAATCACGCTGTATTTATATATTGGTTGGTTCATTGATAGTGACGAGGCCAAATATCTCCAGAAATTAGCATCAGACGAAAAAATGTTTACCGGCAAATGTTAGTGTGTCGAGGTTGGCATCCAATGATACGACACGCCGAGGGTGGGTGGCGGGGGCAACTTTGAAATCTTCAATGTTAACCCCTATTTCTACTGCATTTTTGGATTCTCCGTGAATAAATATGTAGCTTTTGTATAAAACATTTTTTTTTTTTTCGTTTCATGATAGATGGCACTGTAATAGGCAAAATTAAAAATGTGGAAATTCTTGAAAAAATGTAACATCCCAAACAAATACACATCAGATCAGGAAAATCGAAGTACAGTTTTTCATTCATCTGTTAATACTATCTCGTGACATCCACAATCGAATGAAACACAAACTATGATCATGCTATCAATCCGCGGCCAGACAGTTTGTTGTATTTCAATTATTCGGACTGTACCCCATCTCTACACAATTGTCCCCCGATGTTAACGATAGCAGAGAGAGAGAGTAGATATCATTTCCTGGTACTATGAGGCCCACAGAAATGCTGAAGAAGCTCGTCACAGGTATGCTACACTTTCATTTTTGCCGATTACACCGCCAATTATCATGAAACCAAAAAAAAAAAAAAAAAAAAAAAAAAAAAAATCGTAAGAAAGTTATATTTTTTATCACGAAGAATCCAAATCTGTAATAAAATGTAGGCGTTCCTATAAAAGATTTCAAAGTTGTCTTCCACCACCCATCACGGGTTTCGGTAGGGGTGTAGTGTCATTATATGTCACCCTCAACGATTTAACATTTTCCGGTAACCGTTTCTCCGTTTGCTGCTAGTTTCTTAGGTTCTTTGGTACGGTCACATTCAATATCTCGGCAACATCGCGAGATATCGATTTTTTTTCTTAGCTTTTCTTTCTCGGTACAACCTTAGAAAGTGAGATAGTAGTGGTAGCCCAAGTCACAAACCCAGCATACGCCAGTGTTTCCAGGTGCTCATACGTTGCGCGTTACGAGGTTTCTACATCTACATCCATACACGTATTGTTTGCGGAAAGAAAGATTGTCGGTATGTCTCTGTGTGGGATCTAATCTCTCTGATTTTATCTTCATGATCTCTTCGCGACATATACGTAGGAGCACGCAATATACTGCTAGACTCCTCGGTAAAGATATGTTCTTGAAACTTCGACAAAAGCCCGTAGCGAGCGACAGAGCGTCTCTCCTGCAGAGTCTTCCACTGGAGTTTATAGATCATCTCCGTAACGCTTTCACTATTGCCAAATGGTCCTGTAACGAAGCGCGCTGCTCTCCGTTGGATCTTCTCTACCTCCTCTATCAATCCCACCTGGTACGGATCCCACACCGGTGAGCAGTATTCAAGCTGTGGGCGAACAAGTGCACTATAACCTACTTCCTTTGTTTACGGACTGCATTTCTTTAAGCCCTTTCTATACGAGACATGCAACACGCACAAGGAAGTCGTTGTCAGCTGCAGCGTCCCTTGCGATAGACCGCCGAACTACAAAGAAGCGTTCAAACGGTACGCATTTATCGAGTCGTCTGCTTCACGCGTCTACTTCGTTTGTTCTCAACTTACAGAAAATTAATCGCCGCGTTAACATCAATTTTCTAAACTATATGATATATTGTGATGATTAAAACATTTATTTGTGTTTTCAACTGCCACTGTGACATTGTATTTAATTGTTTTCGTGCAATTCATGCGTAACTACGTCGCTCACATGTGTTAACGTCCTCATTATAAAATGCGATTACATACTTCCAGCCCCTGCGGTTTGTGGCACCTATGAATATGATGAACAACCTCAGGTGTCTATACATAGACCTTTCACTTTGATAAAGCTTCAAGTAATGCTTACTATAAACAATTATTTGATCTGTTAACTACAGCACGTTTCAGGAAAAATAGTAATTAGTTTAGAAGATGGTATTAAAGACGATTTGCAGTTGAAATTTCATATAACGTGTTTTCAGTTTTCATTGGGTACAGTGATAAAGCTCTTTGTATGTACAACAAACTGATTTGGATATTTTGACTGATTCTTTCGTCGGTTCTTGGTAGAACACCATATTGACTTTTATTTAAATAACCTGTTTTCGACGTAGTTTAAAGTCTGAATATGTCCTAGTAAGCAGAAAACCAGGTAACTACGTGGAAATGAACGTGTAGAATATATACAAAATTCTACTTTTAAGTAAATGTAGTGTTGTACTACCAAGAACAGATGGATAAATCACTGAAAATTTCTTGATTTACATTTGCTCTACGTTTGTTTGGATTTCATATTAACAGCTATATCTCTGTATTCAATAAAATTTGTACACAGGTTATATTAAATTTTTAATGCAATTCCACTATAGTATCACCTCCTAAAATACTTACGACTGAGTCGAAAAACTACGTTACTCTGAGCAGGAGACGAGTACACATTCTCAAACAAATTACTGATTTGATTCGTTTGTCAGCTGGGTTCCCCATTCGGTCGTCTGCGCATGCGCGAAACACTTCCATACGCGTGATAATAGGATCCATCCTATACCGTCTTACTAGCGATCGTATGCGTGCATCTTGTGCAAGTGGACGCGTCTACACTGAATGCGGACGGCGTGACCGGTGCATCATGGGTAATCTCTTAAGCTCTCACTTCCCGTGTAGAAAGGGCTTTAGGATTCTTCCAATGACTGTAAGTCTGGCATCTGCTTTACCGACGGTTGATTTTATATGGTCGTTACATTTTAAATCATTCCTAATGCCTACTCCCAGATAATTTATGGAATTAACTGCTTTTAGTTGCTGACCTGCTATAGTGTAGATAAATGATACAGGATCTTTTTGTCTATGTATTCGAAGCACATTACACTTGTCTACATTGAGATTCAATTGCCATTCCCTGCACCATGCGTCAATTCGATGTAGATCCTCCTGCATTTCGATACAATATATACAGGGTGGCGCAGGGAAACGGGAAATTTCGAAGAATAAATTCATAAAACTAGTAATTTATTCAGTATGACATTATTTAGTATGTCTTTACAATCAAAATGTCCAAAAGAGTCTCTTTACTTTTTAACGATGACATCGGAAAGATGTGCTCCCATTCGGCGTTCACACTCTAACAGCCTGTTATGAAAGCTCTGGAATGCGCGGTGTAGCAAATCTTGGGAAATGGCACTGATTTCGGTTTCAATGTTCTCCTTCAGTTCATGGATTGTTGCAGGACGTGTACGGTACACCTCGCCTTTAATATATCCCCACAGGAAGAAGTCGCACACGTTAAGATCAGGGGATCTCGCAGGCCATGCAGTGTCACTGTTACGTGAAATAATGCGTCTTCCAAACAATTGACGAACTGCTGCCATCGATTGTCGAGCAGTGTGTGACGTGGCTCCGTCCTGCTGAAGCCACATGTTTTCGACGTTAAGATTAATCTCGTACAGTCTCGGTGTAAATAATGTTTGAAGCATTTCAACACATCGAGCGGATGTTACTGTCACCGCACTACCATCCTCCCGTTCAAAAAATAAGGGCCGATAACATCATGATATGATACAGCACACCATATTGTGACCTTAGCGCTATGTAGTGGTCGCTGGTGCAACTCACAAGGATTGTCCTGTGCCCAATAACGAAAATTCTGTTTGTTCACGAATCCGTTCAGGTGGAAATGGGCTTCGTCTAATATCCATAAGTTACCAAGGAAATTCGAGTCCTCGTTGATTTTAGCCAATATCTGGCTACTAAACTCCATACGTGACGATGGGTCTCGTTCATGTAAGTGTTGCACATTCTGCTACTTTTACGGATGAAAGTCTAATTCGTGCAGTATTCTTTGTAAGGTTCGTCTCTTAATCCCTAGCGAAGATGCATGCTGTCGAACGGAGCGGCGAAGTCTTCTCTCGATTGCAGCTCTAGCAGCTGCAATGTTCACTGGGGTACGTACCGTTGGAATGCCACCTGGAGGTTTCTTTTTCAAGGCAGATCCTGTTTCTTCGAAATTACGCACCCACGTTGTAATCGCATGCGCAGATGGGAAACGTCCATGACGTCCAAGCTGGTAATGCTGTCGAAATGTATTGTACCTGATTGTATCATGTTTCGCCCATTTTAAATTGTATGACTTACAGTTTTAGATTATCAACAGACTTAAACTTCTAAACACCCTTTTTATATACAACTGACTGTCATGCAAATCTTCACTCCGCCTGTTTTACATTCTTAATGTGTTTTCAAAATTTCTCTAGGGGTTCATTTCATAGTCTTTTACTGCATGATTATAATCTTATCGTCTCAGACAGAATCCTGTATCTATACATGTATATACAGTTTCAATACAAAAATCATGTAAACATACCTTGACTTAAAATTAACTACAAGATGTTAATATTCTATTGAGACCAACTTTGTATTGCCTATACCTACTTCAAATAACAGGATTTCACTGCAATTTTACTATACCATTGTCTTGAAAATATTTCTGTACAATTTAAATCAATCCGTTGTCTATGTAATCAATCACTACTGTAATTATGATATTGTACCCGATCACAGGTCAACTCGAAGACGTCGACTCTCTTTTCAGATTATTTCTATACTGATGTGATGCACCGTAAACAAATAAGAATTGATTACATCTTCATCCTACTACTGACCTGTACTATCTCTTGTTATAACTTCAATGTAATTCATGTTTAAAAACTATTTCTAATTAATTGTATACTTACCAAATTTCATCTCTGTACAATTTAGGAATAATGTTTTTGTAACACAGCTCTGTAATCATACATGTATTATTTTCAATTTCGTCTTTATTTCAAATGTCTATCTGAAACAAAACAATGTAAACAATATTTGGTAGAAACTCTAACTCACAGTGCAAGCTAGGTACGGTTGCAAAGAACTAGTTCGCCTTCACGTGCCTAGGAACGGGCAACGGCGTAGAACACACGAAGGTAATACTTCCAGTTCCTCCGGCGGCTAAGAAACCAGCAACCGTTACCAATGCTACTAACTCGGGTAGTATACGACCCACCTTAGAGTATCAAGGTGGTGGGTCACTCTGTATTGTTAATGAAAATAAAAATAAATGAATAAATGTCGAAATGTTCTCTGCGCGGTAGTCGCACTATCACCATTTTTTGTAAAAACGCTCTCACAGCTACTGCACGTTCCGCACCAGTCCAATTCTCCATGGTAATTAAATGGCAATGCGTTCACATCAATTGTGCAAAGTTTCGAACATCTGCCGGCGCTGCAGTGCTGCCAACTAAGGCTCCTATAAGTACGAGCTGACGCATCCGCCATTTTCATTCTCATGGCTCGTAAGTTAAACTTACTGCGGTGCTGTAGGACTTGCGTCACGGCACTTAAGCACGACATTACGTGTGGTTTTGTTGCCATACACTGCTCAAATCATTCCAGAGGTGGCTACCGAACGTTTACTTTCCCGAGAGATAAGAAAAAATGGATCATTATATGTCGGCGCAAAAACTTGGAACCTGTACCGAGCCCACAGTTATGTATTGTAAGTAAATAGTTATTATTATTACTTCAAGCAATATTTAATAGTAAAAATTGTCTGTGCTATTTGAACTTACGGTTTTGTTTAGCTCTTCTGAAAGTACCACCTCTTAACAGAGAAGCTGCCTGTAGGGAATTAGCAGCCGCAAAATATCATAACACAGCAAAACATCCCAGAACATACAGTTTTACAGCACTATATGTGTATCTTATATAGAATACTGAGAAATACACCTCACCAAAAAGTTTTGTATTGACATTGCATAAATTGTTGAAGATACTTCTGTTACGTTATTGCGAGGAAGTATAACAAACACTAAAACGGAAAATATAAATATACTGGGCACAAAGTTTCGTTACGGCTGTGGCAGCGTACTGTGCTGATACAGGCAACTACCATTGAATGCTATTTGTGGTATTTCGAAGTTTTAGCGTCATAACATGTAGTATGCAATATGAAAGAATAGTACGGTACCTGATGTTTTTTCACAAAATACACCCTCAATTTCTTATTAGTAAATGCCAATATTGACGCTTATCTGTAAGAAGCTGTAACATAACTGGCAAAGAATATTTGGTAAATTTTACTTACTGCTGCGGCGGAGTATGTGCTAATGTTAGCAACGAAATGTTTGTTTTGTAAGGATTATTAAACTACTGACAAGACAAGGGTATTGTTACACACGAAAACTTGTCAACCTTAGAGAAGGAACAGAATTATTTATTTATTTCATTGTCAACACACTCTATACGATTAGGTTTTCAAATAGCATTCAAAGGTTGTTGCCAACATCGGCACCGTGTGCCTCTACGACCGTAAACTTCAGTTTTAGTGTTTGTAACACATTCTGAAACTGTCTCAGTAACATAATAGAAGTACTTTCAGCAATTTGGGTACAAAAATGGGGCCGAGGAGACTGAAGCGTTACAGTCAAGGTCTGCACGGCCACTACGGTCGGGGGTTCGAATCCCCCCTCGGGCATCGGTATTTGTGCCGTCGTCAGTCTTACCTAGTTCATAAGTAGTTTGTAAGCTTAGGGAGTGATGACCCCGTAGTTAAGTCCAATAAGTTCTACAAACATTTGAACATTTTGGTACAAAAATCCGATGTGGTGAATTTCTCACAGAAGACAACAAACACTTACTGCAAGACGGCAAACAAACGTTGCATATTCACAGTCATTATTCAAATAGGCGGCAAGATCGCTTAAAACTTTTATCTAGGTGACAAGTTTCGGCAGCATTAAACGTAGTACTCGATTTTCATCACAGAAATATATGTTATTGCTCTTTTTTTCTGTATTTGGACAGAAGCAGCAATAAGTAAAGGAAACGCGAGATTTTTTGTGCCTAATCCACATATCGATGTAAACAAGAGCGGAATGCAATCTCATAGTAGCACGATGTAAAAAGGTTATATGCCGGGCATATTAAAATATTTGCCTTGTACGGGAGTGAAACATGGACGATACGCATTACGGACAGGAAGAGGATAGAGGCTTTTGAAATGTGGTGCTACAGAAGACTGCTGAAGATTAGGTGGGTAGATCGCATAACTAATGAACAGGTACTTAACAGAATTGGTGAGAAAAGGAATTTTTGGCACACCCTGACTAAAAGAAGGGATCGCTTGGTAGGACACATTCTTAGACATCGAGGAATCGTAAATTTAGCATTGGAGGGAAGTGTGTGGGGTAAAAATCGCAGAGGGAGACCAAGAGACGCGTATAGTAATCAGATTGAAGTGGATGTGGGTTGCCGTTCTTATGAGGAGATGAAAAGGCTTGCTCAGGATAGAGTAGGGTGGAGAGCTGCATCAAACCAGTCTCCGGACTGAAGACCTTAACAATAACACATTAAAATATTTCACTAAACTTAAATAAAATAACACTGTTCGTATAAGCTGCGTGCTGTGTTTAGCATTCGCAGGAATGAAAATGGCGGATGCGCCAGCCTGTATTTTTAGGAGCTCTACTGCCAACTGTAACGTTCAAAATTTCCCGTTCCCCTGCGCCACCCTGTACCACAGCGTCATCCGCTGTAGTGACGAGCGCCGGTGTTCCAGCCCGCGACCGCGCCCAGCAGCTTCCGCGAAAGACCGCCTCCTTCCTCCTCGGGGTCGGCGCGGTAACGCTAGTCGAGATTGGCCGGCCGACACGCGATACCCCCACAGAGGCGGCTCGAGTCTGGAGTCTGCAGCCCGAGGCTGGCTTCCCGGCGGATGGCCGGAAGCGGCGGCGGCCAGCCGCCTGCAATCGATAGGTCGCACCGCGGCGGCGCGCCGGATCGACTTCCCGAATAAATCACCCGCGGCCGAGGACGGCGAGTTGCAGTGTCAGCGTCTCCGGGGTAGAAGCGATGGTCACACAAACTCAACGTGTAAAATCAGTTTCGCTTATACGTTGAAAGTAGGGAGCCGTAGGCTGAAGCTCATTATTTATGGATTTTTAGCTTTATTTTTGTGAATCTGAATGTGTATCCGCCTTATAGCTTTATTTTGTATGTGAAAGTCATCCATGATCGATAATCTCAGTCCATGTTTGTAACTACTGCACATTATAATGTCTTTGCAACTGCGATGTAGCATCTGCGCTACAGCAGCTTCTTTGATTGCTGAGGCGAGTAGTAGTGAGTGAACTGTTGAGCAGAAGAGTCGATTGTGGGCTAGGCTAGCTGACAGACGTATGTTGAGTACTAAGGTTCAATTGGTCAGCAATAATTGTATTGAATTTGATTTATTTCACATTATATTTATGAGTACAAACGTATTATATTGGACAGTGCTTTCTGTATCAAGAGGAAGAGAATATTTCTATGGAACGGAATTGTATAACATCATTGTATTATATTGAACATTCAACAAAGGTATGTTTCTTTAATTCAAGAAATAACTTAATGGTTACTAATTTTTCTTATTTCAGCTCAACCTCGTCGCACATTTTCCTGATTGTGTGTTGTATGGTACGTGTTGAGTTTTTGAGAAAAAGATTTCCTTTTAAATGTAAATGTTCACGTACCAGTAAAGTAATCAGTCCTTACATGCCACTGAATCTGACTTTCAGAAATAATGTTCACAAAAGTATACAGATTGTTTTACTTACAGGGCCTAATTTTGTTTGTTAAATCCGTTGCGCACAAATGATTAGAGAAACTCCTTGATTTAAATAGAAAGACTTAATAAGAAAAGTAAACTTTCACTTAACAAACTTTCATCAAACTATAAAAAAAAAACATTCAAATGTTTGTTAAGCTTATGGGACGTAACTACGGGGTCATCAGTCCCTAAACTTACAAACGACTTATCAACTACTTACGAACTAGGGTGGCACAAATATCCATGCCCGAGGGGGGATTCGAACCCCCGACCGTAGTGGCCGTGCTGAGCGCATCAGTCACCTCGGCCACCGCGGCCGGCGCCAAGCTTTCACTTAATAAACATACAACAAGAAGCTTTCAGCGTAAGAAAGATCAGGAATGGAGACGGTAGTGACGATGATTTCGTGCGGCATTTTTGGTCGTTACACCCCAGCTAGGATCGTGTTCTGACTGCCTGGCGCAAGTCTTTAGGTGATGCCACTTGGGCGACTAGCGCGTCGATGAGGATGAGGAGGAAGACAACACAACCCCAGTGTCCGAGTGGAACAAAACTCCGACCCTACAGGAAATCGATCCCGGATCTCCTGTATGGTAATCTACCACACTGACCACATTTTTTTCTTTTTTTTTCTGACTTTTTAGGCTTCCTCCCACCCCTATAGCCCTTCCTTTTGCTCACCATAGGTGTCTTCTCGGCCTGGCTTCATTTCCTTTGCTTCTTTTCTCGTGCTTCTGTGACTATATACAAAAATGAAAATTGTACCATCATTTGATCAGCGTACTAATTCCAAAATGAAGGACATAGTAATAGGTATTTCCGGTGTAAAGAAGCAGCTGAGAGAGCTAAATACGAAAATGTCTGCTGGTCCGGATGGAATACCACTTCGGTTTTACAAAGAGTATTCTGCGGCATTGGCCCGCTACTTAGCTTGAATTTATCGCGAATCTTTAATTCAGCGCAAAGTTTATATTGATTGGAAAAAAGCGCAGGTGACTCCCGTTTATAAGAAAGGAAAGAGAACTAGCCCACACAATTACAGGCCAATATCGTTGACATCAGTTTCATGTAGAATTTTGGAACATATTCTCAGTTGGAATATGATAAATTTCCTTGAGACAGAAAAGCATCTTTCTATGAATCAGCACGGGTTTAGGAAACATCGTTCAGGTGAAACTTAGCTTGCCCTTTCTCACATGACATCTTGTGAGCCAGGGCAACAGGCGGATTTTGTTTTTCTCGACTTCAACAAGGCGTTTGACGCGGTGCCACTTTGCAGACTGCTAACGATGATACGAGCTTATGGAATAGGTCCACAGATTTGAGACTGGCTGGAAGACTTCCTAAGTAATAGAATGCAGAACGTTGTTGTCAACGGCGAGTGTTCATCAGAGACGAGTGTATCGTCAGGCGTGCCCCAGGGGAGTGTGATAGGACCGCTATTATTTTCTATCTATATGGATAGAGTAACTTGTAATTTGCGGCTGTTTGCTGATGATGCTGTGGTGTATGGGAGGGTGTCATTTTTAACTGACTCTAATAGCATACAGGATGACATAGACAAAATTTCTAGTTGGTGTGAGGAATAGCAGCTAGCTCTCAATGTAGAAAAATGTAAGGTGGTGCGCATGAGTAGGAAAAACAATCCCATAATGTTCGAATACAGCATAAGTAGTGAGCTTCTTGAAGCTGTCGCTTCGTTCAGATATCTAGGCGTAACATTGTAGAGCGATATGAAATGGAACGAACATGTAAGGACAGTTGTGAATAAGGCGGACAGCCAACTTCGGTTTATTGGGAGAATTTTGGGTAAGATGTACCTCATCTATAAAGCAGACCGCGTATAAAACGCTTGTACGACCACGTCTTGAGTATTGCCCAAGTGTTTCGGACCCGCAACAGATCAGTTTAAAGGAAGACATAGAAGCAGTTATTGTTAGTGCTAGGTTCGACCAATGCGCGAGTCACGGAAATGCTCTGGCAACTCAGTTGGGGATCGCTGGAGGAAAGACGACGTTCTTTTCGTGAATTTCTGTTGATGAAATTTAGAGGGCCGAAATTTGAAGCTCATTGTAGTACGATCTTGCTCCCGCCTACTTATATTTCGCATAGTGATCACAAAGACAAGATAAGAGGAATTACGGCTCGTACGGAAGCATATAGGCATTCTTTTTTTTCCTCGTTCTTTTTGGGAGTGGAATAGGAAATGAAATGCCTAGTATTGGTACAGTGTACCCTTCGCCACGCACATTACGGCGGATTGCGGGGTATGTATGTAGATATGTAGATGTGGTTGGATAGAATAAATTGTTTGAATTGGCGTCACCACCTTTTTTCAAGTATGTGAATATGTTTTTTAAAAGGAAAAATTTGGCATCTTCTTCTGCCTATTGAAGTCACTCGAACGCTTGTGCTTTTGAAATAACTTGTAGTGCCGACTGTAAACTAATTCTAATATAAACTGTACTGAAAATAAATGAACGAAACGTTTTCTTCTTCCAAATAAAATATGTTTGGGGGAAGAATAAAGAAATTCAATGCGTGCATCTTCTAAGAGTGTGCGGTGGAAAATAATTCATAAGTGTCTAGACAAAGAAGTCACCTTTTCTCTCCCTTCCCATTTGCAGTGTTTCTGATCTTTAAGTGAGTCGTTCCTGAGTTGTTGAGAGTAAAATCGTCTTATCTAAGAAATTTGCTAAATATTTTTTATTTCTTCTTGCTTTGGAGCTCGTGTGCCTGTTCTGTCAAATATACTAAACAGTCTTGTTTGCATTTGTCAGGTGACGTTAAAACGTAGTACGTCGTGTGTCCTTCTAACCAGTTCGTAGAATTCAGTTTGACTGCAGGAAATGGCTTGTCATCCGGACTCAGGAGTTTGCCAGTGTTATATACTGGGGTGTAGTTACATTCATAATCGCGATTTTCTGTGCCATGTAGTCCCATATGTCCTTGCTATTTACACCTACGAATCGATGTTCATCGCTGTCGATTAAGCTGTAAGAGCTGCACATGGGATGTGCCGCCAGTTGACGTGCATGAAGATTACAGTTGGTCGGAATTTTTTTGTACACCGCGAAGTACCTCTGAGCCTTCACATGTGATGGTAGATGTGGACTGTGTACATTTTCCTATATCACTGACCACGTTTTGTTTTTGTATTTTTACTCTATCACGTTTCTCGCTTTGGCGTCCATAAGGATCTTATAGACGCCTTTGACCTGAATGATGTGTTTGTCACGTATTCGCGGATATAGCTGTATTCCAACAGGAAGGATTTCAAGTGATGGAGACCATTGGGTATATGGCCGACATTCATCGGTAGTACAGTATTATTCGGAGCGATCTCATTTAGAAGGTGTGAAACTCGACTGTCTGGAGCTTTTCGGTACTACTTGTAAGTGCAGCAAACGTAGAGCTCTTTGGCCTTACTGAACACATTTGTTAAATTCAAACCACCGGATCGAGTTGGAAGTGTGAGTGTATCATATTTGACTTCAAGAATCCGGCCATGACTTACGATGTGTCCAATAGCTGCTAGTACACACTTCGCGATGACTTCAGGCACGAGTAAAATTTGTGCCTTATAGATAACCTTGACAAAATGTACTTGACTACTGCGCTAAAAAATTAATAATAATGTCAGTTGGTAAATTTGTACTCGATGAACAGAGGCAATGTATTAAGCGAAAACTTTTTCCGTTCACCGTTTTGGAGGGGTGTCAGCGGCACAAATTTCGTAAGGATTTCAAATTACATGTAACGTTTATTGCGAACCGTCACGTTATCCCGTTCTCAGATAGTCCCGGGTATAGTCTGGCAATTTTCACGCCGTCCCTTTCACTGTTTCAGAACACTTATACATTTTCTAACGGTAATACCTTTCTTAGAACCTTAACGCAATTCTACGCCGTTTTCAGTAACATGTATTACTAAGGGGGGGGGGGGGGGGACTTTGTACCCACCATAAAAAAATTTAACAGTGTGCGGCCGACGTAATATTATGTCTCGCCAGTTACAATGTTTCTATGTGGCGTCGAACGTATATATACGACTCCCGCGAAGCCTGAGTGGTCTGATGGCTTCGTAGTTTCAACCGCGAGAGCTAAATGGCAGCGGCGAACTCAGTGGAATAGCCTAGTTTGTGTAAGACTTTGCTTTTCTAGTTTACTTTGTAGACATTGTCTGGCGTTGGCATCCTCTCAGTTTAATTCGTTTTGAGTGTTTTCATGTTGATTTTCTGTTCGATATGTCCAGTGAACAGGACAAACGTTTATGGAAAATGAATTATGAACTCATTGACGAGTTTTCAGATGATGAAAATGGGCTAGCTGATGACGATTCGGATTATATGCCGTCTAAAAATAGCGGTAAGTGAAGAAATGTTCAACAACGAAAGCTGAACGGATTGTAATGTCGAGTTGTGACTCCCCTTGTGTATCTCCCCGTTGTCCACTATGTGCGCTAAATGTGTACTGAACTTATGCTTATTGTTATTTTTCTTCATTTCAAATATTTTTTAAATATTTTTAGAAGATAATAACGTGTTTAGTTGTATAAAACAGTACTGAAATTCTTTTTTTCAATTTTTTCCGACAGTAAGTATCAATAACTTGAAATTTCATTGGTGCTTTCAAATTAAAAATTCTTCACCCCAAAATTTGAATACTTGACGTCAAAAGTCCAATAAATATCAACATTTTTTTGTTGGAATTCTACTAACAGTGAACTGTACAGTAGTAAGAAATTACAAAAAAAACACTGATTTTACCTAGTCCGCAGGTGACGGCAACTACGAACTGTATCAGCACTGTTAGTGTAAAAGAATAAATAATATTCATTAATTGTTCTTTAATTACATTAATAACATACTTTTGAAAGATCTGTTAATGCATGCCGGCCGCAGTGGCCAAGCGGTCTGCGGCGCGTCAGTCGCGTTCTGCACGGCCACTACGGTCGGGAGTTCGAATACCCCCTCGGGCATGGATATTTGTGCCGTCCTTAGTATTATCTAGGTCATAAGTAGTCTGTCAGTTTAGGGACTGATGACCCCGTAGTTATGTCCCATAAGCTCTACATTTTTGTTAATGCATAATCAGGATCCAGAACCTGAATATTTCATGTAACACTGATTTCAGTAATGTACTTCATATCTTTCATTTGATTGGGTCTGTGGATACTTTATCACTGTCCACATCCCCACGGACAACACAGTCCTCCTCAGGTTCACTTACTACATTGTCAGTTTCATCAAATTCTATTTCAGAATCTGTAGATTCTTTCCGTGTCAGTAAGAAAATGTCTATACATCATCAATCACAGTTGTATCTAACACGGGACTAAGTACCACTGAACAGGAAACAATAAAGAAACAAAGTAAAGGGAAATAAATCATTATTGAGACCATTGCTGCTGTCAACGCAGAGAAAAATAATGTCTGTTCTAAGGTCACGTTTGCTATTACACTCCTGGCCATTAAAATTACTACACCACGAAGATGACGTGCTACAGACGCGAAAGTTAACCGACAGGGAGAAGATGCTGTGATATGCAAATGATTTGCACCTTAACGACGACCTTCTTATCGTGTGCCTCTTGTGAACAATTATTGAGGTTGTGGTAATTCCTTCGAAAATTAGAGCTAAATACAAAAGTATGTTTCATTTTGAAATATATATATATATTGAAATTCATATTTAGATATTATAAAGTAGATACAACGAACGCGATAATACTGTTTGCGTAAAATATACATCATCGGGCACTTAGGTGCATTTATGGGCACATACAAGAAATGAAGTAAAAACGGGAGAGTACGGTAATTTCCATTTATGTTTTCCGTTAAATGCTTCATTGCCAGATTCTGTTCGTAATTCGCGTTTTAGCAGTTTTATTTTTAACAGTTCTCTATGGCTTCATGTGACAATGTGTTTCAGTACGATTTCGAATTGATTACACTTCCCTAGTGTCGTGCTGCAGAAGTTCTAATTAATTGTTGTCACTCTACAGTATTTTAGCGATATTATATATACGAAATGTAAGTTTCATCTTTGTCTAAACAAAAACTCAAATTTTTCCAAGCAGTTTCATGAGTAAGGTAACCTTAATCACATGCATTAGTTTTAGGCGTAAAGGCAAATGTAATTCAAACGTACGTAAATTATTTTTTTAGTTACAAGAGAGTTAAATAAAAAATATTCCCTCGATGAAGAGTCGTAAGCCTTTATTTCTCAAGTGCCTGATGTCGATAATTTCACACGTACCTAATTATGCCAATTTCTTATAACTGTTTTTACATTTGACGCTATAAATGTTCTAACATACCAATATTGAATACCAAATATGACTTTTGATGTTTTTCTTGCAGTAGAAATTAATTCAGCCCTTAAGTGGTTAAACTTAGCGATGTAACGATACACTTAAATTTTATTTTTTGTTTTTCTTTGATCAGCGATGCTTATCGCCTCCGGTTCCCTCTGACTCGCAATGCAACTAATTTAATTTCGTTCGTCATTTTTTTTTTACTCCCAAACAAGCAAGAAGACGGAACCGAGATAGTAGTTTTACTCACTCTCTGGTTTGTATCTAATCGGTGTAGACGTCTTTCATATCTGTATCCACTAATGTAAGTGATGCAAGTTGTTGTAAAAATATATTACTTAAATTTAAAATCATCCCCTCTCTTTGGCTTTTATTTAATGAATCCCTCCACGTCAAATACTTGTTTTCTACTGTTTTCAACTCCTCGACGTCCGTAATAGTTTAATGTACAGACGCCATTACAATCGCTTCGCATTGTCTGCAAAATTTCAATCAATCAATCATCCTTATACTATACTTTGCTTGAATTTAGAACCTGCAGTAATTTCTTTTGTAATATCACGAAGTCCGATCATTTTTATTATTATTATTATTATTATTATTATTATTATTATTATTATTATTATTATTCTATCATTACCAGTAACTTCATGTTCCACCCGCGGTCACACAACAATGAAAAGCGAAGTGAACAGTCTGAACATTTATCTACTACAGAAAGTATCTCTAACGTTCACATATTTAAAAAAAAGGTTATCATTTCCAGCTTCTACAATACGAAGCGCAGGATCCAGCTAGATGCTTTCCGTAAGTCTTATAACGTGCTGTTGCTTGTATGGTGCCCGACTTTAATATTCAACCCGCGGTTTATTTGCTTTAATCTTCATTTTGTGCTAACTTATTTCAAAATTCAAAAAATTCGGTGCCATCAATTCCTTGTCCAAAAAATATAATCGCGGAATCTACTTTAACGATTATGGCATCATACGAAGCAAAGGCAACGTTATAGCGAGTACATTATGACAAGATTTTGAATTTTTAAAATCGGTCAGTAGCTACGCAAAAAACAAAAAAATTGCTGCCCCTTGGAAGTTAACCTGCAACTATTACCTGGGTCCGGGATAGAAGTTTACTACAGTAATATGCAGAGATACTCAGATGTCTTTCCAACCAATGCGATCTCTCCTTTTTTCAATCCCTACACATGACCGGAAGAACAGACACCACATCCCTTTCAGCCTCTAGGGTGAAGCATAAGTAACGAACTTAAAAGAAATTACATTTACTTGTGCTTTCCAAAATGTCTGCAGAATACCACTCAAATGAAGTTACCAGTTTACGAAATTAATGTTTGAAAGCTACATATCCAAGGTGATGAGTGTTTTAAGTGTTGTACTTCTCAACCGTTCTCGTACATTTGTTTCCACTCTCTCCAACATCGCAATAATTTTAACGATTTCCACGTGAGTTGCTCCCTTTAGTTCTTCACATAAACGTGATTTATACTCTCATACACGCGACTGCAGCGACCCCACAAAAAGCTGGGCAGGTCTGGGGAACGAAAATGCCACTTCATGTCACTAACCCGACCACGATAAACAGTCCGACATTCTTGCTTCGTGTGCTGTAGCGCAGATCTGGTGAAACTAAACTCGCCTTAAACGAATACGTTTTATTCTTATTAAGAACGTACCGAGGTTACAGTTACAGTGTACCCACTATCGTCTTGGAGTAACATTTCCTGGAGTGCTTACTGAGCAAGGAGCCACTGGTAGTTTTCTGTTCACCACTGTTCGTCATAAACTAAATGATTCAGCCCAACGTCTAATTATTTTACGAGTCTAGCAAGATTGAAATGCCAACTGACCTGCAACGATAGACACGTTAATACGCACAAAACTATTGGAATCAAGCACGACTAAATAAAATTGCAGTAACTACCAAACACGTGACCAAATAAGTGCCCCTCCCCCCACTCCTACTACCTAAGCCTGAATACTATCTCTTCTAAAAACATCCATCCTTATTGCCATACCCTTTACACACTATTAGCGAAACCCGCAATATTTCGCAGTTGTTAATATGTATGAAAATTTGATATACACCCTAATGTCCTTCCCTCTCTACACCTCCATCGCTCTCTCTTCCTCCTCCTCCTCCGCCATATCATCATCATCCACCGTTTCTCCCTTTGGCCTCCTCCCATCTCTGTCCATCATCTTCATCCCACTCCCTGCAAATTTCTTATCCCACATCCTATTCTCCTCCTCCTCTCCCTCAACTCCCTCTCTTTATATTCATTTATTTTTCTTCTTCCTCTCTCTACCTTTGCCTAATTCCCCCGTTCTCTGAAAATCTCGTCCTTCCACTATATATGAAAAATTACATATATTAGCCAAATTACAGAGTAAGGTACCCTTCACCATGCACCAAACGAAATTTTATGTTGGCCTCTTTTGAATGTCTAGTGCAAAAACATTGTCCAAAATCGGAGTAAAACTACAGATGTAAAGCCTATATCCTCTGCCATGTACTGTAGAAATTATTATGTAGACAGTTTTTGTGTAAAATTGTATCAAACTCGAAGAAACGGTATTGTCATTATGTCGTTTCTATCGTCAGTCTTTATCGAGATTGCATATGTTTGAAAACATTTTTGTGTTTCTTTGTGGGATTAACAGTACCCTTATTTGAATTTATATAAAAACAGTCTAGAGTGTAATGAATTATTCATTTAGTCAACTAGTTTCGGTCCTTATTTTGGACCATCTTCAGAACTCCATTAATGTCGTGCAGCTGGGCAGGTGCTTAGGAGTCTACATCTACATCTACATGGAATACTCTGCAAATCACATTTAAGTGCCTGGCAGAGGGTTCATCGAACCACAATTATACTATTTATCTCCCATTCCATTCTCGAATAGCGCGCGGGAAGAAAGAACACCTGAATCTCTCTCTTCGAGCTCTGATTTCTCTTATTTTATTCTGGTGATCATTTCTACCTATGTAAGTGGGAGTCAACAATATATTTTCGCATTCGGAGGAGAATGTTGGCGATTGGAGTTTCGCAAGTAACCCACGCCTCAGCGATAAGCGCCGTTGTTGTAATGATTCCCATCCCAGATCCTGTATCATTTCCGTAACGCTGTCTCCCCTGTATCGTGACAATACGAAACGAGCTGCCCTTCTTTGGACTCTTTCGATGTCCTCCGTCAAACCCACCTGATAAGGATCCCACACTGGGCTGCAATACTCCAAAAATGGACGGACAAGCGTAGTGTATGCAGTTTCTTTAGTAGTTATGTTGCATCTTTTAAGGGTTCTGCCAATAAAACGCAGTCTCTAGTTCGCCTTTCCCACGATATTATCTACGTGTTCTTTCCAGTTTAAGTCTGAAGTAATAGTGATTCCTAGGTATTTTGTGGAGTTTACGGCCTTCACATTTGATTGATTTATGTTGTAAACAAAGTTTAACGGATTTCTTTTCGTACTCATGTGGACGACTTCACACTTCTCATTATTTAGAGTCAATTGCCAATTTTTACACCATACTGATATCTTATTCAGATCGTTCTGCAGTTGGTTTTGATCTTCAGATGATTTTACTAGACGGTAAATGACGGCGTCATCTGCAAACAACCTAAGAGAGCTACTTAGATTTTCCCCTAAATCGTTTATGTAAATAAGGAATAGCAGAGGACCAATAACACTACCCTGTGGAACGCCCGATATCACCTCTGTTTTAGTCGATGCCTTACCATCGATTACTACGAACTGTGTCCTCTCTGACAAGAAATCCCCTATCCAATTGCAAATTTGGGGTGATATACCATAACCACGCAATTTGATTAAAAGCCGTTTGTGAGGTACGGTGTCAAAAGCTTTCTGGAAATCAAGAAATACGGAATCGATTTGCGAACCTTTGTCGATAGCACCCATCACTTCGTGTGAATATAGAGCTAGTTGTGTTTCGCATGAACGATATTTTCTAAATCCGTGTTGACCTTGGGTCAATAGATCGTTCTGTTCGAGATAATTCATAATATTTGAATACAGGATATGTTCCAAAACCCTGCTGCAAATTGACGTCAATGAAATAGGCCTGTAGTTTAGTGGGTTACTCCTACTGCCTTTCTTGAATATAGGTGTGACCTGTGCAACTTTCCAATCTTTTGGTACAGATCCTTCTATGAGAGAGCGGTTGTATATGACTGTTAAGTAAGGAGCTATCGCTTCAGCATAATCAGATAGAAATCTAATGGGTATACAATCCGGACCAGAAGACTTGTTCTTATTAAGTGATTTTAGTTGCTGCACTACTCCGATGATATCTACTTCTATGTTACTCATTACGGCATCTGTTCGTAATTCGAAATCTGGAATATTGGTTTCATCTTCTTTGGTGAATGAGTTTCTAAAAGCAAAGTTTAGTAACTCTGCTTTAGTAGCGCTGTCATCGGCAGGATCGCCATTACTATCACGTAGTGAAGGTATTGTTTGTGACTTTCCCCGAGTATATTTAACATATGACCAAAATCTCTTTGGGTTTTCAGTCAAATTACGAGAAAGAGTTTCGTTGTGATAAATGTTGTAGGCATCTCGCATTGAAATCCTCGCTAAATTTCGAGCTTCTGAGTACAATCGCAAATCCTGGGGATTTCGTGTTCGTTTAAATTTAGTATGCCTTTTCCTTTGCTTTTGCAACAGTGTCCTAACCTGTTTTGTGTACCAAGGGGGATTGCCTCCTTCTTTTATTAATTTATTAGGTATAAAACTTTCAATTGCTGTCGATACCACTTCTTTGAATTTGAGCCACATCTGGTCCTACACCTACGTTTAGTGTTAGAAACGAGTGGAAGCTGTCTTTCAAGAAGCAATGTATTTTGTTTCTATCTGCTTTCCTGAATAAATATACTTTGCGTTTATTTTTGGTAACTTTGGGACTTTCGATATTCAATTTCGCTACTACAGCTCTGTGTTCACTAATACCTGTATCCGTTTTGATGCTCGTTATGAGCTCAGGATTATTTGTTGCTAAGAGATCAAGTGTGTTTTCACATCCATTTACAATTCTAGTTGGCTCATGAACTAATTGTTCGAAGTAATTCTCAGAGAATGCGTTGAGTACAATTTCGCACGATGTTTCATGCCTACCTGCTGATTTGGAAATATAATTTCGCCAACAGATCGAGGGTAAATTAAAATCACCACCTACTATTATCGTGTGAGTCGGGTACGTTTTTGTAATTAGACTCAGGTTTTCTTTGAACCTTTCTGCTATTGTATCGTTAGAGTCGGGAGGCCGGTAAAAGGAACCGATTATTAACTTCTTACGATTTTCGGGTACAACCTCTACCCATAATAGCTCTCACGAACTATCAACTTCAACTTCGCTACATGAAATACTACTTTTGACGGCGACAAACACGCCCCCACCTATTTTGTTTAATCTATCCTTTCTGAATACCGTTAGATCTTTTGAAAATACTTCTTCTGAACTTATTTCCGGCTTGAGCCAACTTTCGCTGCCTATAATGATGTGTGTTTCGGTGCTTTCTATTAACGCTTGCAGTTCTGGAACTTTCCCGACACGGCTACAACAATTTACAACTGTTATACCGATAGTTTCCGGATCTACATTTCTCCTGTGATGCACCTGAACCCTTTGAGATTGCCCATTTTCTATTTCCCCGAAGCTCTTTATCCTAAAAAAACCGCCCAGTCCACGCCACACAGCTCCCGCTACCCGTGTAGCCGCTTCCTGCGTATAGTGGACTCCTGACCTATTCAGCGGAACCCGGAAACCCACAACCCGATGGCGCAAGTCAAGGAATCTGCAGCCTACACGGTCGCAGAACCGTCTGAGCCTCTGATTCAGACCGTCCACTCGGCTCTGTATCAGAGGTCCACAGTCGGTCCTGTCAACTATGCTGCAGATGGTGAGCTCTGCTTTCATCTTGCAAGCAAGACTGACAGTCTTTACCACTTCAGTTAGCCGCTCGAAACGTGAGAGGATCTCTTCAGATCCGAAACGACACACATCAATGGTACCGACGTGAGCCACCACCTGCAGTTGGCTGCACCCCGTACCCTTCATGGCATCCGGGAGGACCCGTTCCACATCTGGAATGACTCCACCCGGTATGCACACGGAGTGCACGTTGGCCATCTTCCCCTCCTTGGCAGCCATCTCTCTAAGGGGCTCCATCACCCGCCTAACGTTGGAGCTCCCAACTACAAGTAAACCCACCATCTGTGAAAGCCCGGATCTTGCAGGCTGGGTGGTGACAAGGTGAGAGACACCATCCGACTCAGGAACGTCGTCCTGAGCAGACAGCGCCTCAAACCTGTTCGCAAGACGAACCGGGGAGGCCTCACGATCGGTCCCCCGGAATGTCTTGCGCCTCCTGCCACGCACTGGAGCAACCTCCCACGCAACCACGGGAGGGATGTCTGCCTCACTGCTAGCAGTTTCAGGGCATGTCGCTGCCGCAGGCCGGTCGGTGGAGACGACGGGAGTCCGTTCGGTCCCCACCGCCGGCCAACAACAACGACGCCCATCGATCGCATCTTCCAACTGTGCAACCGAGGTTAACACAGCTTGAAGCTTGGAGCGAAGTGTCACCAGCTCAGACTGCATCCGCACACAGCAGTCACAGTCCCTATTCATGATTACAGTGCCAACAAAAACTACAGTCGCGATGCGTTCAAAGGAAAACTAAACTGTTCGTTAGAAAGCGGATGTGAATCCAATACGCACGACAGCTCAGTAAAACTTTACAAATTGAGACGAGAAAGTGTAGACGAAAATCAAAATACTATATGTCGCTTCTAATCAGAAAATAAAGACAGACGACTGTCGCGACGCGATTCACACGGCGGAATAATACACTAACCAGATATTTAACGCGAATATGAATCAAATAAAAACGCGAGCACACAATAAATTTAACGAACTGAAGGGAAAAACGCACTGAAAAGTAAAAATAGGTAGCTTCTAGAGAGAAGCCGGTTACACTTACAACTGATAAATTACTGCTACGCCACTGGAGAGGTGTGCTCTGGACGACGTCCGCTGGGCGACTGCGTCACTGCTGTAGAAGACTCCGAAGACCGCCGGCCGCGGTGGCCGAGGGGACTGAGGCGCTCCAGTCACGGTCTGCACGGCCACTACGGTCGGGGGTTCGAATCCCCCCTCGGGCATGGATATTTGTGCCGTCCTAGTTCGTAAGTAGTTCATAAGTAGTTTGTAAGTGTAGGGACTGATGACCCCGTAGTTAAGTCCCATAGATTATACAAACATTTGAACATTTGAACTCCGAAGACCTGCCCAGATCCAGGACATTAATGTAGTTCTGAAGATGGTCCAAAATAAGCACCGAAACTAGACTAAATAAATAATTCATTGCACTCTGGACTGTTTTTTTATATAAATTATCAAGATTGCCCGTTGCATCAACTAAATGTTTTCTTACGGTCGCAGGTATGTTACTGGCGCAAAAAAACTTTTAAGCGGGTTTTATACTGATGTTCCGCCGAAAGTTCTTCACCACATACTAAGAAATTTGGACGCCACGTTCTACTGGAATCAAATGATCAAAAGTTTGTATAGCTTATGGGATTTAACGACGGGGTCATCAGTCCCTAAACTTACAAACTACTTATTAACTAGCTAACACTAAGGACGGCACAAATATCCATGCCCGAGGGGGGATTCGAATCCCCCGACCGTAGTGGCCGTGCAGGCCGTGACTGGTGCGCCGCAGACCGCTTGGCCACCGCGGCCGGCTACTGGAATCGCACATCTTTTTATAAACCTAATTTTTAATATATGTCATACATTAATTAATATAAAATATTGTGATGGGGAAACGTTGTTACCAAAAATTGCAAATCAGAGGTACATATACATAATCCAAGAAGTTTCTTGTATTTAAATGCAAGGTTGTATCAAACTTTGAGATCAGTCGGTGCTGAACGTTTTGAGTTTAGGAGCGTACGCAAACTAACTTAGCACTTCATATGTAGAGATTATAAAAATTTATATATGTGTGGCCGTGCGAGAGTAACTCCTTGGTCTAAGGCATCATGCTACACCCTGGGCGACCGCTCCCACCGGAGGGTTGAGTTCTCTCTCGGGTGTGTGTGTGTGTGTGTGAGAGAGAGAGAGAGAGAGAGAGAGAGAGAGAGAGAGAGAGAGAGAGAGAGAGAGAGAGAGAGAGTTGGTCGATGTGTTGTCCTTAGTGTAAGCCAGTTTGAGTAGTTTGTAAGTCTAGGAACTGATGACCATAGTTGTTTGGTGCTATAGCTTTACAAATATTTGAACATTGTGTGTGTGTGTGTGTGTTTTACTCACCTCATCCTAAAACTGCAGAACCGATCTCAACTAAACATGGCACGCATATTCCTTACTATCAGGCAGATAACAATCACAATGAGAGTAAGATACTTCAGAAGATACGACATTGAGGCGACTCAACGATTTTACTTTGCTACAACGAGTCAGCGATTGCATCACTGTCATTGATCTCTCTACTACCGGATGTTCGGCTGCCTGAGCATGCTAGCCATAGATATACTTATTTCGTTTCTGCCAAATTCAAACATGGCTGCTTTAAAGTATTACAAGAAAAAGAAAGTATATATAGATTGTTTTACTAAGTGTCTTTGCCTCTGTAACTTATAAAATAATAGATGACGGGAAATTTTAATGCGGTAGGTCAACACAAGAAATGTCACACTTTCTGCGGAGCTATGAACATAGTTTATTGTATCATTTTCCGAAGAGTTACAGCACAAAGATATAATTTTTAAATGGAACAATAGTTTTTTCTATTGTGTATTGGATTCGTTTAAACCAGCTGCGTCCAAATCAATTTAAACTACATTCCTATCACTGTTAGTTTGGGAGCTACAACCCTTCAAAGTTCCGGGGGCGTAGGCTGCGATAGCGTAGCTGACTGGCCGAGTGGCTATCCCCTGGGGCACGGCCCACTGTCTCATGACCACCAGCCAGTCAGATACGCTGTCGTAGCCTCCGCCCTCTAAATTTTGAAGGGTTGTAGCTCCCAATCTATCAGTGATAGGAATGTAGTTTAAATTGATTTGGACGCAGTTGGTTTCAACGAATCCAATGCACGAAAGAGAAAACTATTGTTCCATTTAAAAAATTATATCTTTGTGCTGTAACTCTTTGGAAAATGATACAATAAACTATGTTCATAGCTACGCAGAAAGTGTAACATTTATTGTGTTGACCTACCGCATTAAAATTTCCCGTCACCTATTATTTTATAAATTACAGAGGCAAACATGCTTAGTGAAACACCCTATATATATCGCACGTCATTCGAATATGTTGTTGTTGTGGTCTTCAGTCCGGAGACTGGTTTGATGCAGCTCTCCACAATACCCTATCCTGAGCAAGCCTCTTCATCTCCACATAAGAACGACAACCTACATCTGTCTGAATCTGCTTACGGTATCCATCTCTTGGTCTTCCCCTGCGATTTTTTCCCCATACACTTCCCTCCAACGCTAAATTCACAATTCCTTGATGTCTAAGAATGTGTCCTACCAATCTATCCCTTCTTTTAGTCAAGGTATGCCAGAAATTCCTTTTCTCCCCAATTCTGTTCAGTACCTCCTCATTAGTTACGCGATCCACCCACCTAATCTTCAGCATTCTTCTGTAGCACCATATTTCAAAAGCCTCAATCCTCTTCCTGTCCGCACTGTTTATCGTCCATGTCTCACTCCCATACAAGGCAACACTCCATACAAATGCCCTCAGAAAGGACTTCCTTAGGCTTAAATCAATATTCGAGGTTAACAAATTTCTCTTTTTCAAGAACGCTTTTCTACCCATTGCCATTCTGCATTTTATATCCTCTGTACTGCGACCATCATTTGTTATTTTACTGCCCAAGTAACAAAACTCATCTACCTCTTTTATTGCTTCGTTTCCCAATCTAATTCCTTGAGCATCACCTGATTTTCTTACACTGCACTCCATTACCCTAGTTTTGCTCTTGTTAATGTTCATCTTATATGCACCTCTCAGCACACTGTCCATTCCGTTCAATTGCTCTTCCAGGTCCTTTGCTGTATCTGACAGAATTACTATGTCGTCGGCAAAACGCATTCGAATATATATACGAATAATCTTAACGAATATTTGGACAGTGTATGTGACTTTGTCTAATGCAACACATAGGATAATTTTACCTCCATTAATAACCTTAATATTATTTTTACTACAAATTGTATGTTTTATCTAGGTTGGGTAGGTATACAATAATTGTCACTGCTCTTCATCTTGAAGTCTGGACTGTTTCATATATATAAAGGGATGACGACCAGTGATCTCTTCAGTATACAAGCACACCTAATTAGAAATTTACATAAATTATATCAAACATAGTCATTAATTTCAACTAGAAAGTAAAATTATACACTTTAATATCAGCTTCACGGAAGAGTGATTAGAGAGTCGTTTTAAAGACGCGGTGTAGATGTGGAACTTCTGCCTCCTTAATCGTTGTCTGGTTCCTATTTTTTCGTTCTTTGACCCAGAAATGTGAAAGTGATATCGCTGGTATACGTCCATCTTTGATACGAGAAGATCAAAGAGTCATTTACATTTCTTTGGTTCTTTAATAAAAATGTAAATTTTGCGTTTCGCTTTGCATTGCAGCAGTGATACAGAGGAAGAGAAATTTGCACAGGGAGGAGAAGTTAAAGGGTGATGACGTCTTGTTTGAGGTTTGCGTCACATCTAAATCTTCACATCCGTAAGAATTTTTCACGTTTGAATCTAAACTTAACATGGAATTAGAACTACATGGCAGAAATTGTCGACGCTGCAATAACATATCGTTCTTATATATCAAGAAAATATTCTTTCTGTTATATCGTTGCGACTAGAAATTTGATTTGCGGAATAATTTAATCTATACGATCTTTTATAATATTGTTGCTGTGTTTGTGTCGTGTAGAATGGTGACTTGGGATACTGTTATTCCGAATGACTCTTTGTTGAACGGCTACAAGTATACACAAAATTTTTGAACGTTGATCGACACTCTGTTCTGTTGTTTTGAAAAGTTAACAAACGGGTATCTGAATTCATAAATTGCCATTATCTTGATAATTTTTAACTTGTAGGGATTGTCGAAGTTATAGTTGCAGTGATAAATTTTGAAGAAGAATTTTTATTGTAGCAGAACTGCGAGATTGTTACTACCGATACTAAAATGAGTAACAGTTAGAAACAAATCTTGTGCTAGTTTCGGCCTATTCCTGGATATAATCACGTATTTTGTTTCTGGGCAAAAACACTTCCCCCTTGCACCCACTCCACCTTACAAACACACACGCACGCACGCACGCACACACACACACACACACACACACACACACACACACAATACAATTTTGTCATACATCTCTTAAAACAAAACAAAACAAATCAGCTCAGTAAAGACGACTTTAATTAATATGACACGCTGACCTGCGAAAAGTATTTGAATCAAGCAAAGTATGGACAGTTCATAAAAAAGAAATTCATATTATATCCGTCTTGTTCATAGCTAGAGTGGTGGGAAAGCTTCCGTTTAAGATTACTGATGCATTATACACAACACATCCACTAGCTGCAAGGGTTAACAAATCCTCAGAGGCACGTGGAAGGGGATTGTAACTAAACTAAGTCAGTGCCTTATCGTCCCACTTATATGTTCGGAAGCAAGATGGCTACAAAAACATTGTTTCCAAAACATTTTTACAATGTGTCTGACAACACACAGATAAGAATGTGGTGTGTGTGTGTGTGTGTGTGTGTGTGTGTGTGTGTGTGTGTGTTGGTGGGTGGGTGGGTAAAACTTCTGGTCCATGCCAACCAAATCTGGTACAATATTCCTTACCGTCATAATAAATGAAATGTGTGAAAAAATTCCACATCATGCGACGAAATGTCATATTGCCTGCTAAACTACTGGATCGATTTCAACCAACCTTCGTATAAACGTTCTTTACCTTCAGATAACAACCGCTTTGGGGGTAAGAACCACCCACGGCACATAGTTCAGGAGATAATACATCATAAACAAATGGACAAATAAATGGATGTGCCAAAAACTGCCGCATCGTGCGATCCAGTATTTAATAATGAGAACACTTAAGACTCCCAAAAATTTTACACAGGATTCTATGCCCTTAGAAGTTTGTTTGATTGCCCTCTTTTTTTTTTTTTTTTTTTTTTTTTGAGGCACTAGCCAACCTTCCCCCCCCCCCTCCTCCCACAAAAATAGGTGAAAATAAATAACTTTACAGATTATTATTTTTCTACTGTTCATACAGAATTTGGCATGATGTTAAATTCCGTTTCTTCTACATTAGTTCAGCCATGGTGGCTCTCGAAGCGCGTTTTATGCATATTTTCTTCTGCAGCACTCGTGACCACATTGTTATTCATTTTGTGAGATCTTAGTTGGTTTCCGTGAATTCCTTTCGTCTAATTTTATCTAGGCTGGTCATAATTCTCCTATTCAGATTACTTCCTTATCTGTTTTATTCTTTCATTGTTCTTGACGCAACTGAGTTTTCTAGCACATACTCTCGATTATGTTTCCGCTTGCTATCACTGATGGTGCACTCTGCTATCTGTGGGCATTTCTTGTCTACATGAACACCTTTGCGCAGGCGCTGATAAGTGGGGCCTCCTGCAACAGACAGGCAATTCAGCGGTGTCAGCGGAGTGGGCAGCATGCCCCGGCAGCTTGTCTGTGTGTGATTCCATCGTGTTAACTGGTGTCTACTTGTATGAGCACTTAGATGCGATTTGTGTTTGCATCTTCCATCAGACACAATGGATTGCTAAGTTTTTGGAAGACTCGTACACTGTTTCTTTCAGCAACGTGGTGGCACTCTGCGCTGTGCTATGTTGACTGAACAGCATTTCATGCAACCAAGGACAACGTCGCTGTGGAACCAATAAGTTGAGTAGGCCTATTCAAATTCTGGTGCCTCATATAAGGATTACCACTGTTCTCAGAGTTCCGTCTCGACGTTTGTATTGGTGAAATTTGATGGCATATTGTGAAGTTTGCAAGCTTCTGTTCTTACAATTTTGAGGGTGTAGCCAAGGTATTTCTCTGCTTACATACTCGTTGCCAGTCAGTTACCTGTCCTGGCCGTCAGCGTTTTTTTGGGGAGCGTTCTTTCCGCCTCTATTCGACTACTAGCTCAAAAAGTGGGTGTATTTGTGCAATTTTAATTTGGGTAATCACCCCTGCCCAACTTTGTGTGGAATTTCTCTTGTTTCACTGGTTACGTGATCTGGTTGGAGTGTTTATATTATTATACTGTCTCCATCCCCTGGCTACTACTTTGTAGATTTGATTCATTGTGGTGATTAATAGTTGGTCACTCACCTGTCTTAAGGTCTAATCATTGTAAGCCAGGTGTGCTCTGAACATCGAACTTACATGCTATTTTACTGTATTATGTTGTATCACGTGTATACTGTGACTTTTAAATTTTGATTATTTAATTACACCTCTCTTGTTGTAATGCTTACGTTCAGTGAGGCTGATTAACAGTTTAAGGTAAGGGGTTACCTGCTGATCGTCAAATTTTAAATTAGACTGCAACCAGTAATTATTTCTTACTTCTAACCTAAATAAACTGATAAAGTATCAGTTGTTTGTTTTGGTTACCCACCCAGTCCTTCGACTTGTCTAAGAGCAAATATGAGATTTCACTAGTACTCGTGACAATTTTTAAACATAGTAAGCACTTACCTTTGAATTCATATGATAGTGTGAGACATAGGTTCAGAAAATACGAGGTCATAATAAGGTTCATGAAAAACTGCTCCATCACGCATGACATTTCGAAATATTGCATCTTTACTACTAATGCTATTCACAACACATTCATAGGCTGTAACCACTTGACATCTTATTCATGATTTATATAGGATGCGATCTTAATATCATACTTATGAATCTCTTTAGAGATCTTTATTGCCATAGATCGTAGGTATATACATTGAGTTTTCATTGATGGCTAGTTTTGACTAATTAAAGAGTCATTATCAAATCTTAATTGTCCAGGCATGGTAAGACATATGCTTGAAATGAGCAATCATTATAGTGGCATGCTATAAATACTATGTGCATACCATTTACAGCATGCCACTATACTGTCTGCTCATCTGAAGCAAATGTCTTACCATGCCTGGACAATTAATATTTGATAATGACTCTTTAACGAGTCAAAACTAGTTATAAATGTAAAAATCAATTTATGTTCAGATAAAAATCAAAGCAAGCATCTTCAAACAATAGAGATAGGAAGTTCACATTTGCAGGACACTTTCACTTGCATGATTTGATGAAGTGATCAGCATTTCAGTCAGCTGGGTGCGGTATGTGTCCTGTTGCCAAGTCGGCAAAGGGTCTGCATGGGCCCTCATAACCTTGTCAATGCGTGAGGACACTGACGCGTATAAGGCGCGAATGGCATCCTGTAGTGTTGCCATCCACACTGCATTCTGCTGGGTGCGAAGTTTATCTTTGGTAGTTGGGTCACAGCACTGCGACCCTTATTTCGCCACATCCCAGGGTCAATAGGTGACACCCTGCGACACCAAGAAGACAAGTGTTCGTGTGGCAAGATGTGGTCTGCATTGTCCTGCTGAAAAATGGCGTCTGGGGTGTCACGCAGAAAGGATGTAGCTACAGGTCACTGTTGAGACCTCCGGATGCTATAGGTTCGAAAGGAGGTACGCCGTGGCTAGCAAGGAGGTGGCCAAGGTCTGGAACTAAAAGAAGTAATTAGTCCTCAAAGGATTTATTGTCAGAAGAAATCAGTAGTTAACTTTCGTGTGCTTGTGTTGGTAGAAACGTCTTATACTATTACATATTTCTGCTACATAATAGAAAACTGTTCCAGTTTATGCATAGACAGAAGGCTGGTTCTTCTAAGATGTAGACAAAGAGGTAATGAGACTGCGGGCGCTCCCGGCGAACAAAGTACTGTGGTGTTACGTATCACCTCTTCTTGAAGTTGCGCGGCGACTTTGTTAGATCGCCGGCGTTGTGGCGAAAGCGATGCCACAAGTCACACGTAGAGCAAACTGGTCACAGTGACCTGGACAAGCTCCATCTATGATTTGTGATTGTACCCAATAGCAATGCGCTCCGTAAGACCTTGAACTGGCATTGCAATGTGTTTTACAAATCGTCAATAACCCCTGGCGGTTAAAAGTCGACCACTGTACGAAACAAGAGCTTTGTTTTATCACTAAAATTAGCAAATAAGGTCCGTGTGAACTACCGGTTACTCCCTGCTACAAAACCTTATTCCCTGGCCCAAACTGAGGACTGACTTGTTTCAAATTACTTCAGTAACAGGAAGTTAATACTACAGTGGCCAATATACATAGCAGCTCACACGTTATTACACATAGACACTAATAAGCAAGCCACAACAATTAAAGTTATCTTAGAAAAGTGGCTAAGAAAACATTTATAGCGCAACGAAATTTAGACATAAGAAAAATTGAATCTGAGCTTGTTCACAGCACTTGTGAAGAACAATATTAAATAAAAGAGGGAAGGTGCTCTAAAACTACAATTTATAGGCAACTTACGGTTTAAGCTGAACTTAAACTTGTTTATTCAGGTAGAAAACAAGCAAAATGGGGAAGCGATTTTGGTAACACAATAAAAATGCATCTCTTACATGGATTAATGCGGACGGTGCCCAGCCTAAATTATACATGATTTACCGCTACTGGGGGAGGAAGGAATCACAAACAACACTGCCGGCCACTACGGTCGGGGGTTCGAATCCCTCGGGCATGGATAATTGTGCCGTTCTTAGTGTTACCTAGTTCGTAAGTAGTTTGTAAGTTTAGGGACTGATGACCCGGTAGTTAACTCCCATAAGCTATAAAAACATTTGAACATTTTTGAACAAACAACACTCATCCGCTCACACACACGCAATGCCACAGCGAAACTCACAAAAATCAGCGTGCTGAGACGAGGCGGAAGCAGGCGCCGCTATCGTAGGCGAAATTCAGCAAGTCGGAGGTAGCACAAAACACAATATATAAAAACACTTTGAAGCTGGCTCTGGTCTGTCGTGCCTGTTTTGAGATGGTGCGTGTGTGTAGCCAAGTTAAATTACATCTGAATTCGACCGCAAGCAAAACACGTTAACGGCGACACACGGTACGTTACATGAACGCACTCCACTGAAGGGAAGTGGTTGAAAATCAGATTTATTATACAAAATCACGATGGATTCTTAAGTTGCAGTATGTTAGAAACCTATCTAGGTACTGGTTTTATATGAGAAGTGGCGTGAATTCAGGCGACTAGCTGCAAACCCCGGAAGTCGGAATTCGGACCCACGTGGTTCCGAAAACCGATAAAATTGAATAAATTCAGGTTCCGAGAAATAAAGAGAATAAACTACAGCATGCAACCCATAGAAATGCTTAGAATTATATAAGGAAGCGAATGAAATACATCTACACGCGATAGGAGGCGATTACAGAGACGGATGAGGTCCTGTCTCAGAAAAACCACAAAAATGAAATAATTACAAAGACGGAAAAATAAAAATAAGAATTACGTCATACAACCCATAGAAATGTTTAGAATTACATGAAGAAGCGAAATAAATGCAGCTACACGCGATAGGGAGCGATTACAGAGACGGATGAAGTCCAGTCTCAAAAAGCTCGTAAAAGTGAAATAATTACAAAGTCAGAAAAATAAAATTAAGAATTACAGCATGCAACCCATAGAAATGTTTAGAATTACATAAGGAAGCTATTGAAGGAGGTTGTACAAGGCTCAGAGAGAATTACTGACAAAGACTGAGTGCGTACTACTAGTCGGAGAAGAAACAGCACAATTTAAATAGGCGGTGAGAGAAGCTCGCAAAATATTAGTGGAAATCAGAAAGATACCCGCGAAGTTATTTGCCTGATGGGCATGGAACAAACAAGAGTGGAAGCTGAAGGCTTTGTTCTACCAACCAACCACGTGGAACACATATCACTCACGGAAGGAAACGATGAGAAAATTTTTACATGCACTGTCCAAAAATGAACATATTACCTATTAGAAATAGGGCCCCACAAAGCTAGAAAGTATTTACACAGAGTTCATACACCGCCATATGATCGAAAAAGGTTTTAACATACCAGGCCGTTATCAAACTGCAACTAGAATCACATACGCCGCGTTTATCTATCGGAAATCACTTAACTGAAGAACGAGAACACATTTCCGCACACGATCGGAGAAAACATTCCAAAAAGTTATTCTAAGTTCACGAGTTAAATTAAACGTGCTAGACAATGAAACGCTACCATTTCCAAACACAAGAGCGAAACCAACCTTACCTCACCAGAGGACCAGCACAGAATGACCAGACCGAACGGTCACCGGAAGCTGGAAAATCGAAGATCAGCGGCGGTGGGGGCGGAGAGCGAATAGACTCACGCTGAGGAAAGGCTCACCAACTAGCTCGCAACCACAGTATGTGGAAACCTCTGTGGTAGCATGAGCAGCTATCGACTCTGAGCCAGAGAGAACGATGCAAAGCAGGCTACTCCTACCCACATTCAGACAGCCATAGATTTTCGCACCCACTTAAAAGTAAAACAACTGCACATTCTCACATGGACAGTGGCGTAGCGGAGAAGGCGTACTTATGCCACATTAATTAATATAATAATAAATTATTAACGTAACAAAATAAGAAAAACCTAGAAATATTAACTAATATTTTAACACATGAAATAAAAATGCTATTCCTCAAGCCTTGAAAAGAGTGGGGTTCAAGTTTTAACAAAATGATAATCAAGCGACATTACACAAATTATAACTTTACAGAAATATACCAAACAATATATGGAAGACGACAGACGGTTCGCGTCTGATACAACAAGAGGGAGAAGAATGGCAGAGTCCTCCACGTGGCGCTAGTAACGAACCTTGAGCAAGTAGCGTGAAGCCCGCCCCTGCGACCAGAGTCCCTTCAGGCCGGCAGGCGCCGCGAGATGATAGGGGGCCAGCGGGGCAGAAGCCAGCGACTGCAGCGCCGGGCCAGAGAGCGGCGTGCATCATTGATGGCGGAGGATACTGCCGCGCCGGCCGCGGCTAAAATTTCGCCGCTCGCGGAAATTACCACTTCAAAGTGCGCACTAAAGTCCCTCCAGCCGGCGCTCTGCCGAAGCCGTAGCTCAGCTGGGGCCGGCCGCGGGCAACACGGCCGGATGGGGATTCCGGCCCCACAGTCGCGCCAAACGGGATTATTCCCGAGCCAAGGAGCTGCACCGCGCGGCCCGCCGGGAACACTGGCTCCGTGGCTCTCTGCGTCCACCTGAGTTACCTGAGGGCCTCTGCGTCAGGTAATCTAAAGTGGTACCAAACGTTCTATAAACTTACACGTCCTTCTTTTCTATTTGCATTCCTGTTCTACATCTACATATACTACAGGAAAAATGTTGTACATTTAGAAAGACAGTGGCGATTTAGAACCGATGACGGAAGATGCCACCTGGGTGTTGGCAGAGGTTACGGTGCGACAGGTACGGGTGATGATAAAGATACCAAAGACGCTGGAAGAAAGATGGATGGAAGAAGCAAGAACAACACACAGCAGACAATATAGAGCACGCCATGAAAATTTTACATATCACGCAAAATGGAGCAATAATGAACGTTCTTGAAGAGGTTGAAATTTATTTACACACGAAAGTTAACCCTGAACAAATTTTAAATGAACAAATCGAGATGAACCACAAGAGTTACTTAGAAAATTTCATTACTACCATTCTTCCAAAGAGATAGACGGGATTTACAGATACGCCTGGGTGATAGCAGAGGTTGCGATGCGACGGGTACGGGTGATGATAAAATTGTCATTTAGAGACTTTGTATATTATTGACACCAAAGACGCTGGAAGAAAGATGTATGGAAGAAGCAAGAACAACACACAGCAAACAATATAGAGCACGCCATGAAAATTTTACATCTCACGCAAAAGGGAGCAATAATGAACGTTCTTGAAGAGGTTGAAATTTATTTACACACGCAAGCTAACCCTGAACAAATGAGATGAACCACAAGCGTTACTTAGGAAATTTCGTTAGTACCATTCTTCCAAAGAGATAGACGGAATTTACAAATACGCCAGAGATTTTATTGTCACGAAATTAAAAGTAATCCCTTGAAAGCATATAATTATTATGATTCATAAAAACCAAAAAATTACACCAAAATTAATTCCACAAAGTAATATATGGCTAATCATTTACATACTAGTAATGAAACATCCTATTGACGTACCGATAAGACCAGCTATGCTCTACATAATAGCAAAGAAATAATGGCATTGTAAACTTGTAATATCGCTGACATATCTGTCAAAATAGCCTTCAAACATCGACAGCATAAGAATTTTTTATAAAAAGTATATATACAGCTATATAAGAGCTATAACAACAACAGTTCTTCTACATATGTAAATAAGAACCTATAAATATAAGAGCAGCAGCGATCTTACAAGGGTAATAAGAGCTACCAATGTATGTATAAATTACTATTATCTTCTTAAATTAAATAGTATACCCACCTTTGTATTTTACAGTATACCTGACGATGGCATTTACGCTGAAACAGGCCTGTCGTATTAAATAATTTAATAAATAGCAGCTTCTTTGGTATCAATAAATTACAATGTCTCTAAATGACATATATGATGCAGCGGGCCCAGAAGATTATAAATGATAAAATTGTCATTCAAGTCAATACTACTTTGCTAAAGTTTGTAAATGAATATCGTTTCTAAAAGAAATTGTTTTAACTAAGTCCCAGTTGGTAGATCGGTAACAGTTGACTCAAAGTTTTCTGTTACCTAGCAACATTAACGGTCAATTTTGGACCTGAAAATTATCAACTTCACTCCGAAGTTCGCGCACCAACAGCACGATCAATAAAATAAAATGAAATAAAAACTAAAAATAAAGTAAAATAAAATAAAAATAAACAGTCTCTTTACTTAAATAAAATAAAAATATGAGGTCCTTGTACGAGCGGGGCATCAGAATTAATTTTTAACTGTTACTGTAAGTTCACTCTCAAAATCAATCACAGGCACTACAAATTGCTATCGATCTTTTTAAACTGACACATCGAAGTTCACTGCCTGCTAAACTTGATGTTTCGTATTAATAGTTAACGACTTTATCTTACCACTGAATTAAATACTTTCAATAAATCAGATTCATCTTCCTACAATGTATTTTATTGTGTATATCTTGTTTATGTAATTTGTGCCCCTGTTTGTCTTTTTATGTGTGTGTACTCTTCTTCAATGTGCGTGAAGCTAGCCTTGTTTATAGAGTGCTTGTTGTGTCACCTTTACTATAGATTTTGTATCGGCAGTCTCCTCGTTAGGTAGAATGTTAATAAGACGCCGTGATAGGCGCCAACGCCGTAATTCATAGGATTTTTAGTTGCACGTAGATGCACTGTGGTGTTGATGCTTAGGGGTCTAGATAATTTTGTTTAGGGATTGTCCGTTTGAATAACAGGAGGTGTGCGATTCGACTGGTAGACGGTCGCGGTAGAGCATGAACGAAGGGGTTCATCTAAATTTCATTGACAATATACCCCCTGGCTTGTTAATAGAACCAACTTGCATTTTTTCAGAGTAGTTTTGCAGGGCAACTTTGTAAATTAAAGAAACGAGTGTGATCTGTAGAAGAGGCCAGAATCACATTCAGAAGCAGAACAATATGTGAGGAAATAAAAGAAAAATAAAGGACTTGAAGAACGGTAAGCTCAATGTCAAGGAACTGTCCGCCTAACATATACGACGAGGGCACATGATTGTCTAACATCGATTGGACGGTAAACCCTGAATGACCTGCAACCACTAATTCTCATTCTTCATTTTTCAGCATGATTGTGGGAAGATTAAGTTACATTGTAAGTCACTAATACCTTAGATCTCACTTTATTAACTTAGTATTGTTTAACATGTGTGGATTTCAGTGTAGTCTGTTTACAGGCATTAAACTCGAATTTTCAGTGTGTGGAACCAGATTGGCGGCCTCAAGAATCTACACACACTGGGTATAACTTCGTAATAAACTCAAAATGACTTTCATTATACCACAACCACATTAATTGCCGTCTGATACAACACATGTCGAGCTAAAGGAAGTGCTCGTATGAACGTCAATTCAGAACGACACACAGTAATGATGTAACCAAATTTTATTTTTCTCTTTGCAAACGATCGACGAGCGGCGGTAGAGAAGGCGCAGCCGGATTCGTAGCCCCGTAAATGTCGATAGTGACCAGGTACAGCAATGTTGGCCGAGGGGGCGACGACGCTGATCTTGATCATTGCGGCACCTCGATCGTACATGAAACAGAAAGAAAACAATCAAAAAATATTTTAAGTATCACATCATGGGCCGGCCGCAGTGGCCGAGCGGTCCGCGGCGCGCCAGTCACAGTCTGCACGGCCGCAACGGTCGGGGGTTCGAATCCCCCCCTTGGGCATGGATGTTTGGTCGTCTTTTAGTATAAGGTAGTTCATAAGTAGTTTGTAAGTTTAGGGGCTGATGACCCAGCAGTTAAGTCCCTTAAGCTTTACAAACGTTTGAACATTTGATCACATCATGACATTATATGATTTATACGCAAATAAATATATACGATTTCATAGTATTTACATATAATAAGCAAACTTTAATTCGTATCATGCAAAACAGGGCTGATGTTGCAAAGTGGGGCTCGGCAATGTTTGTCCCACTACAAGGTGTACGCTGTAAGTTAGCAAAGTACGTGGCGACACCGCATTTTCTGGCTACACCAGTCGTCGCGCAAAGGAGAGACCAGTCTTAACATCTCTAACTTATGATCACAAATTCTAATTCCAAATTAAATTCCGAGAAAACTGATAACCAACCCAGACAGATCAATTAACTAATTAATAAACCTTCAAACTTGATTGCATCATTAACACTAATAAATTAATTTTCCCACGTCCTCAGTCTCTACCAATACAGTGCTTACATAGACAAGCACCAGTTGGAGGGAGAAACATTATTTCTGAATTCCTTATGTAATTGAAAAAGAAAACGCACAACATGGCGGAATCTGGTTCTGTTTGTTGGACGTTATTTCAGATTGACTGGGCGTCAGATGGAGAAGAGTTGCAGCGGTTGGGGAAATTCGCACAAGTTCAGGGCAGCCAACCTGAAGGCCGAAAGTCAGTCGCTGCCGGCGGACAGGAACAGCAGTTCCGCCTACCCCTCCCTCCCTCTGTTAGGTTGGCTACAGGGATCGCATACCGCAGAAGTGCACTGGATTCCGTTGGCTGTGTCTTTAAGTAACCCGAACAGCAGCTCTACAGCCCCATTCCGTTACAGTTGCTAGAGGTGTCAACATCGCATGGATGGCGAACTAGACTTATCATCATTTAGTATCAAGTGTTTACCTTGGGAGCAAGCTGTCTTAGCCAGCCAACACGGACTTGATATACTCGCTATTTCGGCAGTTTGATAGTGCTATCGCTGCATTTACACTGAGATATTCGGTTGCTATAAAACGGTATGTAGCCTGATAGTTACCTTGGTAAGACCTGTGTTTCTGTGATCGTATGCATAAATCATGGCTAGGTCTGTTCGCATTAATCCGTAACTGGTGATGTTGGGTGTGAGATACAGAGCTAAAAATTTGCAACCTCATAGTTACCAAATAGTTGTAAGTACATCATTGTTGGTTCCTATACCTACAAGTCAGTTGCGAGTCAGCCTGAAGCACGGTACTCAACAGAGCGGGGAGTTGTTTGATTTTATACACGAATTTGTAAAATACTGGGTATTTTTAACCCAACATCACCAGTTGCGGAACTTTTTTTGAATATTCCCCCCTTATATTTTATAGGTAGTATGGAATCTGGTAGGTTTCTTGTGATAACTAATAACCCTCGGAGCAATTCTCATCCAAGCAGCGAGTTTACGTGATTCATTGTTACTAGAAGGTCTGCTGTTTGATAAAACCACGTCAGTTACCTAACCATACTCTTCACTCTCATGAACATTAGCCTAGTGAACGCGTATGTTATCTACTGTGCATTCCCATGAAATGCAGAGCTAACTAGATTGGAATATATAAAAAATCTTGGCAAAGAACTTGTAGAGCTTCATCTCAATCGTCGATTTCAAAACAGCAATTTGCCCCGTAAATTGCGAATAAACTACAGTTCCATACAAGTCAGACGAGACTTGGACAAACAAATGAGGTGTGAAAAGTGACTGCCAGGGTCTGACAGAAAAACAAAAAAATTCTGTAGCAGCTGAAACGCTGTATGCCGAGTTTGCGTTGAGTAATGGCTTGCAAATTTTTGTGTGTGTAATAATTTGTCAAAGTATAATGAGTTTTTATAAACGTTATTTGTTTCTTTATACTGTAATACTAAAATGTGGTTTATTTCTTTATAAAAATTTGCAGATATATCGATTATGTAACAAGTTACAAATTTTTTATGGACTTACATATATTTAAAAAATTGTCTATTCTGTAAACAGTAAATAATTTTCTGCTGCCAAAAGTTCTTCAGTGATGTCAATAAAAGTTACTTTTGATATGTAAGTAGAAATTTTTCATTTCTGCTTCAGCATAGAAATACGAGGGCGATGGAAATTATTAAGCATCTATAACCAGACCTCACTAGTTGCGTTACAAAAATATCACCTCACCAGTTACGGGTTAAGAGCTCTTTGTGAGATCTGATCTTTATTCTCTTAATATGTCAATCATTGTCTTATCGGCATGCCCTACTGGAAGTCTGTTTGTCAAAAATGTTCAAATGTTTCTTAAGCTTAAGCGACTAAACTGCGGTGTCATCAGTCCCTAAACTTACAAACTACTTCAGAACTACCTTATACTAAAGATGCACAAACATCCCTGCCCGAGGGGGGATTCGAACCCCCGACGGGGAGCGGCCTCGCGCATCGTAGCGCTTGGCCATTCCGACGCGGTCTCTGTTTGTCACCTAGCGGCTATATTCAGTGACTAGTTGTACATGAAACTTGCAACAGGGCTGTCTCTAATATATACTGTGTGATTGTAAGTATCCGGACACCTGGCTGAAAAGAAAGTTTATGACGCCCTCCATCGGTAATGCAGGATTATGGTGTTGGCCCACCCATACCGTTGATGAGAGCTTCCACTATCGCAGGCATACGATCAATCAGGTGCTGGAAGGTTTCTTGCGGAATGGTAGCCCCTTGTTCACGGAGTGCTGCACTGAGGAGAGGTATCGATGTAGGTCAGTGAGGCTTGGCACCAACCCGGCGTTCCAAAACATCCCAAAGGTGTTCTGTAGGATTTAATTCAGGACTCTGTGCAGGCCAGTCCATTACAGGGATGTGATTGTCGTGTAACCACTCCGCCATAGACCGTGCATTATAAACAGGTGCTCGATTGTGTTGAAAGACGGAATCGCCATCCCCGAATTGCTCTTCATCAGTGGGAAGTAAGAAGGTGCTAAACATTAATGTAGACATGTGTTATGATAATGCCACGCAATACAACAAGGGATGCAAGCCCCCTCCGTGAAAAACACGACCACTACATAACACTACCACCTCCGAATTTTACTGTTCCTACTACACATGCTGGCAGATGACATCACCGGGCATTCGCCATACCCACACCCTGTCGTCGGATCGCCACATTGTAAACTGTGATTCGTCACTCCACACAACGTTTTTCCACTGTTCAATTGTGCAATGTTCACGCTCCTTACACCAATCGAGGCGTCGTTTGGTATTGACATGCGTGATGTGTGGCTTATGGACAGCTGCTCGACCATGTAATTAAATTCTCACCTCCCACCTGTCATAGTACTTGAGTGAATGCTGATGCCGTTTGATGTATAGATGCCTGTACGACCCTCTTCAACTGTCGGTGGTATCTGTCAGTCAAGAGACGTGGTCGGCCTGTATGCTTTCGTGCTGTAAGAGTCCAGTTGATTATAAATTGGTTGTCTGTCTTGGCCAAATCATTTTCCTCAGTTACCCACCGCCAAAACGTCTTTTGTCACATTCTACAGCATAGTTGCTTAGTATTCTATTATGTCCTTCCGTCTTTAACTCACTAATCATTGATTTTATCAGCGTGAAAACATCCCCACAACATGGTCGTCCCTCCAACGTTCTTCATCGTTGGCCTCACACACTGTCTCTCCATACTCCACGAAGTCGACGTACAGATTAGATTTAGATTAGTTTATATTAATACTTTTTCCACAGATCATATATACGACATTTCGTTATTATGTGGAACGTTTCAATTTAGTATATGTTGTATACACACGACAATAGGTATTTCACGGATTTTTTTAATTACATTTTTATTGTCTCTGTTTTTTTATATTTTTTATTTTTAATGTTGGTTTTTTAAGTGTTATCTACAAATTCATCTATAGTGCAGAAGGAGTTGCCATTCAGAAATTCCTTTAATTTCTTTTTAAACACTAGTTGGTTATCTGTCAGACATGTTGATGCTTCTTTGTAAGTTTCCGCAGATTTTTGTGGCAGCATAATTCACCCATTTCTGTGCCAAAGTTAGACTGAACCTTGAATAGTGAACATCGCACTATCTCCTAGTGTTGCAGCTATGCACACTGCTATTACTTTTGAACTGGTTCGGGTTGTTAATAAATAAATGTTTGCAGGATGATCTTCGGTAGGCTCCAGCAATTATGCTGACAACACGCTTTTGTGCAATGAATACTTTTTTACTCAATGTTGAATTACCCCAGAATATGATCCCATATGAAAGCAGCGAATGAAAATAGGCAAAGTAAGCTAATTTACAGATATGTATATCACCAAATTTTGCAATGACCCTAATAGCATAAGTAGCTGAACTCAAACGTTTCAGCAGATCTTCAATGTGTTTCTTCCATTTCAATCCCTCGTCAATGCAAACACCTGAAAATTTTGAATACTCTGCCTTAGCTACAGATTGATGTTCAGAGTTTAAATGTATTATTGGTGCCATGCCATTTACTGTATGAAACTGTATATACTGGGTTTTATCAAAGTTTAATGAGAGTCCATTTGTAAAGAACCACTTAATAATTTTCTGAATGTATCATTTACAATTTCACCAGTTAATTCTTGTTTGTCAGGCGTGATAGCTATACTTGTATCATCAGAAAAAAGAACTAGCTTAGCATCTTCATGAATGTAGAATGTCAAGTCACTAATATATTACATTAATAACAGCAAAGGACCCAAGACCGAACCTTGTGGTACCCCATTTTTGATAACTCCTCAGTGTATGTGTCCCACTCATACCACAACACTTAAGATTATCTAGAAGAATCCCATGATTTACAAAATCAAAAGCCTTTGAGAGATCACAAATAATCCTAACTAGTGTTCGGTTAATCAAAGCATTTGATATTTCATCAGTGAAGGTATATATAGCATTTTCTGCTGAAAAGATCTTTTGAAAACCAAACTGACATTTTGTTAGAACTTTATTTTACTAATATGTGAAGCAACTCGGGAATACATTCCTTTTTCAAAAATTTTGGATAAAGCTGTCGGAAGTGAGATGCGGCGGTAGTTGTTCACAGCAGACGTATCCCCTTTTCTATTCAAAGATTTAATGATAGTATATTTCAGTCTATCCGGGAAAATACCCATCTTTAAAGAGCTATTACATATATGACAGAGAATCCTACTTATCTCATGGGAATAAGCTTCTAATACCCTGCTGAAAATGCCATCAATTCCATATGACCTTTTACTCTTGAGAGCGTTTATTATTTTCCTAATTTCTGTAGGAGAGGTGGCTGGAATTTCAATTCTATCAAATTTTATAGGTATGGCCTCTTCTATTAACTACCTTGCTTCTTCTAACGGACATTTAGATCCTATTTTCTCTACAACATTTAAAAAGTAATCATTAAAAATGTTTTCAACTTCTGACTTTTTGTTACTAAGGTTTTCATTTGTTTTGATGGTAATACCCTCTTCCTCTGCTCTTAGTTGCCCTGGCTTCATTTTAATAATATTCCAAATTGTTTTAATTTTATCATCAGAGGAACTAATCTCAGACATGTTGCATGCTTCTTGATTTTTTTAATATCTTTCTTAAAGTAGCACAGTAGTTTTTATAACAAAGGTTTGAGTATGGCGTCCACATAATTCAAATTTCGCTTCGTCTACGTGAACAATATCTTAAAGCAATGCTGCACGCTCCATTTCTGTGTTGCCGTGTGCAATGCAATGTTTTCATCTTACACTGTGTAGTATGGCCAGTGTGCAGCTCTCTAATCGCCGTTCACGAAAACGGCATTGCGTTGTTGAGGCAGACATGACAGCTACTGGCGTACTATTTATTTGTTCCAGAACTTCAAGTGCGATACCTCTTGATATGGTAACCTTTTAACCATTTAAATAAATTGGATGTAGGCGAGGTGAGGTGCTGTTTTAAATGGGCACGCCAAAATTTTGAACAACAATTTATTAAAGAAGTCCAATCATTGGTGACAACCCAATCACAGCAGTTTCCACAGTCGTTAAGGAAAAAATACCACTTATGATACTTATAGCTCAATGACTATCACAGTAAAATGCATTGGTGTATATTAAAAAGCCCACTGTTCCACGCCACATATTTTGGATCCCGCAGTTAAAGTTATATGCATTGTTCTGTTTCTTAGAACATGATTACTGTATGCCATAATTCCTACTTCACGTAATTATCAATAGAATTTCATTTATTAGCAAAATGCGGACGTAAAACCTGAAGCAGACTATATTTGTGACAGTACATAATACAGCTACACTAACTGCATTTTGTTAATCAAACGACATCGCCTCAGAAAAGTAGCACATTCTATTGAGAGCATTAAGCGCTACGTTCGCACAATGCAGCAATTTCCAGGATTATCGTTAATGTACAAAGCCGTGGCATGGCTAATTCATTTCAAACTTCAAACTTACATAAGAATTACTCCGCATAAGTCAACTAACCATTACAGCAGGAAATGAGTAGTAGTATTAACAACACAGAATGTCACTAAAGTGTCAGTGCAAATGCAATAGCATTAATTACACTTTTCTCCTCATAAACACAGCCCTGTAAGGTTAGAACCCAAACCAGCAACAAGCAGATGCACATGCGCCCGCGTACAGTAGGCACAAACCACTCGAAACACGTGTCGTAACAGCAAACGGCCCCTTAGCCGTGAACGAACAGTTCTAACTACATTTTAAAAAGTTGCACTAAAACATTTCCATCAAATAGGATTAACAAAAAACAACTACAAGAACAACTAACAACTTACAAAACTTCTGACAAAAAGTATATCAAGTATTTACAACCTTGCGCAAGGTATTTTGCCTACTAGGCAATGCACTAAACACGTCTTACATAGACGACGTGCAACCATTACATGCTAGCAGTGTACAGTTACCATCAATCACATACTACAGTCAAATTATATCTTCCAAAATAGGTTGTACCCACTCTTTTTCTTTTCTCTTTGAGTAAAAGGAGTTCACAGATTTACTAGCTAATCAGTCGCCACCTTCACACATTATTTTAAAGATGATTTGATTTGTTTATCGACAATAGCTTTTACTAGCATAAACAACCATCAAAAAATAAATTGCAACAGTGTGTGTCGTCAAATGGTTATTCAGGTAGACGAGACAACCAACATAATAGATTGACCTACTGTCTCCATAAATCTCCAAGCAGGGCAAGAAAAATACGAGGGACGTTTGAAAAGTTCGTGCAAAGTCCGAGAGATGTCACCACAGGCGCGTATCGGGTTATGTTTAGTTAGCAGCATCTTTGGAAAGAACGCACACCACGTTTCAGCCATATTAGTGTATTTCTTTGTGTTTGGCATTCGTGTGAATCAAAGAGTCGAGTGATTGTCAAAGATTGAACGAAAAAGAATTTCGTGTGTGGTGAGTATTGCTCAAGTGTTTGGAATCCACAGCAGATCAGTTTAAAGTAAGACATAGAATCATTTCAGAGACGAGCAGCTATGTTTGTAACTGGGAGGTTCGAGCATTGTGCAAGTGTCACGAAAATGCTCCGGGAACTCAACTGGAGATCGCTGGAGGAAAGACGACGTTCTTTTTGATAAATTCTGTTGAGGAAATTTAGAGGGCCGGAATTTGAAGCTGAGTGTAATACGATCTTCCTGCCGCCTACTAATATTTTGCGTAGGCATCACAAGGACAAGATAAGAGATATTAGGGCTCGTACGGAGGCATATACACATTTTTTTCCTCGTCCTATTTGGGAGTAGAATAGGAAAGGAAAGGAAATGCCCAGTAGTGGTACAGTGTACCCTACAACACGCACCTTACGTTGGATTGCGGATTATGCATGTAGAAGTAGATACAATACAGAGAAGAATCGAGAACGCCGTGGTCGGCTCACCTCTGACGTTTTCTCTGTTCACCTATGAACTGACATTCCCTCTATATTACTTGGGGTCTTCTAGACTGCTTCGACCATAGATACTAGTAGACTGGGCATGCTGTACTGAGGTAGTGCACTTGGCGAGGCTCAAACATAAACCACGTGACTGTTGGCAGAACGTTGGCGGCATTTCAAATCAGCACTTTGCCTTCCAAGTTTATATCCTATTTTCCAACATTTCTAAGTGGAATACGGCGTAATTCCTAGGAAAACACTTTCTTCTTTTGTTACAAATTAAGAGAGAGATACATCTGGCCTTCATCTGTTATTACAATAATAAGAGCTAACGAATACATTGGCTGCCACTCCTGTGGGCATCGACACGAAATTAGGGGAGAACCTATTAATTAAGGTAAATCCCACTATAATTCTTTTTGACGGAATGCGTTCGTTTCCAAACTAAAAGTATTGGATGCGCGTATTTTTTGTTTTAGCCCTGGACGATTATAAGAAACAAAGTGATATGCCGTACTTGTCCACGAAAACAAAATGAATGCAATTAGGATTTATCGTCAAACACTTAAAAACTCCAACTCTGGGAGTTGGCACTTACGTGAAACAACACAAAATGGTACACGAACTGTTAACTGTTTACAGTTTCAGACAACCTTCGTTGTAAACAAATAGAATGCGTTTGGCAGCTAAAATGCGAAATATTTCGACCTCTGGGTTAAAAATGTGGAAATTATACAGATTTCGTTATAATTTAAAGGTGGTCCACTTACATTTACCAAATTAAGCTTTTAACATTATAGCCAGTACTATACTTTTCGAGTTAAACTGCCAACATCTTACCCAGTATTTTTAATTATTTTTAGGTAGGCCTAATTTGTCACTAATATTAATGTACATGGCTGTTGCAGTCAAACCTATATGTACACAGAGGGCAGTGTACATTATCTTCAGAAGACAAAGTTCCTATAGGCCTATCCCTACAGTCAAACATTTTGTTAATAAATATCAGAATAATATATTTATACTATAGATGTATATACCTTCATTACTATTCTCCAAAACAAGACACATTCATCTCCCATGTTATTAAGAGCCACAGGCCTAAGAAAATTGAAATTAAAAGTAAGTTTCCTGATAAATCATTTTTATAGTAACTGATTATCGATAGGAAAATCACTGATGAAAGTGTTATTGTAGAATGTAATCATAAAAAACGAAAATAATAATCGTATCATTTACATATAAACTATGTTTCCCCCCTCCCATTATCCTGATGAGGTTTCTAGAAAAGTCAGTATTTTTCAATTGCAATAAGATCTGCCAAAAATTAATTTAGAAATTTGTATAAACTTTTAATTGAAACAGTTGTAACAGCTCCAAATTTAATCCCAGCAAGTCAGAAAATAAAAGTTTCAAGGACTTATTTATTTGTTATGGCATTCTTTGACAATCAATGAAAACAATAAGAAAGAATGTTGTTTTCAAGAAGAGTGTATAATAATGATAAACTATTGACTCTTCATATCTGCAGAGTAAGTGGAAGAGCATAACAGTTCCCACAATGAAAGTGACAGTTTAATTTCTATAATACTTTACCAAAGCTGTTTGCATGGCACCTTCCATCAGAGGAAAGCAATGTCATACCTTGTCCAAAGAAGACCAAGACTAGTAAAGGACGGAAGTGGTCAGGCCAGTCTTCAACGGGACATTAAACCCTAAACTTACTTTCTTTCAGACCAATCTTGATTGATAACTGCTTTACCTACCTTACCTTTATGCTAAACTTCAGTCTAATGGCTGTTACCAGTGTGAGCCCCCATAACTGGAGGCAAGGGAGAGGTGGACTTTATGGTTACTTACAGCACCATTTGTCCTTCAAAATATTAGAAAGTACTTAACACCACATTTTGCACCCCAAACCCTATAGAATGGAATGTGTGTGCCCTCATTTACATGGCACAATTAGGCTACAGCTCAGCATCACAAAAGAAAAGACAGTCTGTAAACTGTCTGCTCAGAAAGTATATCCTATAAAATTTGGTAATATCTTTCTAGAATAATATGTGGGCCCTTATTTTAACAAACTATGTCCATATGGCAATGTGGTTTAGTTCTAACATTGACATGAGCAACTTTCTCTTTTAGAGCTGTATAGTTATTAAATTTTCTTCTGCTATAAATTAACATCTTTCATTGTAGTAGGTGCATAGATTTAAAACTAAACCACCAATTCACAAGTAGAAAACATTAAAAACTGTAAGAACAATTTTTGGCCTATCTTATGCCTAACCTTGAAAGATATGAAAAATTGCCCCTTCAGAAAAAATTCAGCTCTTTTTCTGCATAAGATCTATTTTAAAACAATTCTAACTATCCATTGAGACGGAAGGTTTGAAGATAACACATTTTTGGTCTCTGTCTGAAGATAACCATTCTGTGGATAAAAAAGAGCAGAACAGGTCAACAGAGTGGCACATAATATACTTACCTATTTTAAGTCCTGTATAACAGGTCCCAAACAAGTACACATCTTCAAAGAAGAACTGTCTACACATTGATAACATCATAGCAAATTCCATAAAACCTGACTTATTACAGCAGAATATGGACTATTATTTGGAAAAAAATATATAAATGTACAGTGAATTGATTTATTCTTGTCATTGGAGGAATCACAGGGAAATAACACTGTTCAAACAATGTTATTGCTATAAATGAAACTACAACTTCAATAACAAACATTTTATTATACTTTGTGCACAAATAATTGAATGACACAAACAAAAAATAAAGTATATTAATTCTATTGCTTACAAATTGACTTCTGTGATAGGGAAACCAACATATACACTCACAAAAATCACATCACACTCATAAACAGCATGCTACGAACTGTCTAACGTCATTTATATGTTTTGTGCATGTCTTGTACAAGATGGACCAGTCTCATCTCATCTCAGATGATTGTACAATAAATCTAATGACCCTTAAATAAAACAGTTTTCGTTAACAGACTTCTGACACAGCCTTTTTGGAAAGTTTCTGTCACAGTCTTTCCCAAATGGTGATTTCTGATTTTAAAGTACTAAAATAAAATTGACTTTATAAGAGCATTTCTATGGTTTTCTGATGGCTCAATGTCCATAATGTGACCACTGATAGACTCAAATACATTGCTGTTTACATCAGCCATAGCACATGACAAAAGAACAAGCATAACATTTTTCTTCTGCAACATACCTTTTGCCTGCTGCAAACGATAAGCCTGTTCTGCTGCTTTACAAATTTTAACAACATCAGTTGAAGGTGTAACTAAGCCACCCACATTTTTTCTGTTGATGAGTCTGTTCTCGTAACTGAATTCACCATGTAAGGCATTTGCACATTCTACACAATGTATTGATTTGTGCAGTTTGCGTACTATGAATCCTGCAATGTACACAATGACATTACTTACATAATTCGACAGCTTCTGAAAGGAGATTCGAGGAATAACGTAGGAGTGATCATGAGAGACTGTGTCAACATATGACTTGTCAACATTAAAATTCAAGGGTGACACAAATGGGTTGGCCTGCATTGCATTTTGACCAGCAGATACACTGAGTATGGGACAATCTAATGTACTGAGACTTGTTCCAAATTCTGACCCTGTTACCTGCTGATGAATAAGCAGCTTTAAACTGAGTTGCAGTGGGGTTGTTGTTGTCACCACCATACCTTCTAATAGAACTAAAAAATGTTTCTATGTGGTCTTGTAACAGCTTATTTGTAAGCAAGAACTTAAGTTGTGGGGAAGAGCTGCTAATAAGTGAAACATATAACTTTATTAGACTCTGTATTGAAGTAATGAAGCCTAGGAAGCCCGTCTTTCTGTTTGTATGCAAAATAGAGGGTCCATTTAACTCAAGCCTTAGCTCCCGTATATATTTCTCTGCCTCATCAAGAAATGGCAAAATATAAACATCTGTCTCCACTGACAGAGGAGATTTATAGCGTTTAGCCAAAAGATTCCTACTGTTAAAACAGTCAAAAAGATTATTCATAAGTCTTATAAAATTAACTGTTGTTTCACACCCTTTGAAATCTTCAAGGTGCAAATCTTTATCAAGGAATTCAAGGGCACTAGCAAAACTACCACTAAAAGTTTGCACAGCAATCCTAACATTCATTTTGTGGCGATACCACTCAACATGCTTTGTTCTTACCTTTGTGGCAGCCAGAAGTGTCTCCATCTTTTGCAGTTCATGTAATTTTATAATATAGTCCCATTTGATTTGGTTTCCATTGCCATCAAAAATAGTACCCTTACCAGCTAAGGTATTACGCACCAACTTGAACATATGGCATGGATCCAAAAAAATACAAATTTCATCATCACAGAGTGGGTGCTTAAAAAAAGGTTTCATTTTGTACGTTGAAAGAGAGGCACCAATTTTGTCCACCATGGAAGTGTTCACATGGGAGCCATCAAAAGTTACAGATACTACATGTACACCAGCATCATGAGTAAACTTCAAAGCTTCATTAAGTAGATTGGATTTCTCAACAGCACCTAGACCATTGACTAGAAAATACCCAATTGGAATTTTCCATGAACTATTCACAGCTGTTAGCATGAATGTCAGTGCTTCATTTGCCACAGGCAGATTGTCATGATCAAGTTTTGCCCCATAATCTATATAGCTAACAAACTTATTTCCACGAAATTCAATTTGTTTTCTTATTGCAATTTCATCAAAACACATTGCACAAAGCAATTTCTGGCCTTTGCTGAAGAGTTCCCGACTTTTGATTCTAAGTGCTATTGCCGCTTCTTGACTAAAACCAGGATCACCATCGACTACACTGTACCAGCTTCTTAGTGTCCGTGGGTGTGGCAAACATGTTCTGAAATTTTTTCTAACATAACTATATGCTTTGCTGCTATAAAAGTTCAGAGTTAGAGCAAAGGTCCGAAGTGCTTGTGGATACTTTTCCTTTACATGTCCACTTTTCACAGGCTGCAACAATTCAGATGTACCAGGTGGCAGCATCTGAAAAAAATAAGCCACAATTCGTTGAACATCTTCACACTAATCTGCAAACTGTATCACATAAAAATATTGAAAACAATATAAACACACACAAGCTTACCTTGAGCAAATCAGCCATGGAATCATTTATAATGTGATTCTTTTGAAGATCACTTATTAAAGCTTTAAGGGATAAAACTTTTTTCTTCATCCTACGAGATGAACGCTTCAAATTTGTTATCTTCCTGGCTTTGAGCGTCAGCTGCTTTTTAGCTACATTTGCAACTTCCACAGCTATACCAGGAGTAGCCAAATCACTTTCAGAAAAGTCCCCAATGTAACGAAAAGTTTTCTTTCTCTGGGAATTGGCTTCCATTGCTAAAAACAAAATTATCTGCTATAGTATTTTAAGAGGGAACACAGTACAATAAAAATAATTTCAACGTCTTGCCAAATGCATTTGTTGACAATTACACATTGCGTTACATAGTTTTCAGTTCTATTTTAACATCTCTATGTTAAAACACGAGTGCAACAATTTCAGACTTACAAGTATTTGGTAGAGGAATATCTATTGACGTTTCCTCTTGTGAACATCTTCTGCTAGGTGATTTACGGGTCCTAGGTTTTTTCACCTTAATATGGACAGGGAAATCGAAAACCGTTGGAACAGCATCATTACGGAGCCATCTCCCTCCAGTCTTGGCCCTGTCAAAACACTCTTCTTGAAAGTGTTTTGAACGAAGGCGCGAATGTGTAGATGGCTTGAAGTCCTTTCGTTTCAGAGCCTGAACCCATTGCTGTTTATTTATTTATTTTTTTATTTATTTGTTTGACCCACTTCAGGAGTAAGACTCCATGGTCATGGAACAAGTCAATACATTAATTGTTACACAATAATGGTAATAGAAAAATTTTAAGTAGTCCTTTGCACACGAGAATCTTAAGACAAAGTGAAAAGAATCAATAAAGAAAAAATAAATTAGCTTAATTGTTTAACTTTTCTAGGAGTTCCTCGACAGAATAAAAGGAGTGAGCCACGAGGTAACTCTTCAATTTAGATTTGAAAGCATGTGGATTAGTGCTAAGATTCTTAAGTTCTTGTGGCAGCTTATTGAACATGGATGCCGCAGAATACTGCACCCCTTTCTGCACAAGTGTTAAGGTGGTGTGGTGCAAATGTAGATTAGACATCTGTCTAGTATTCACCGAGTGAAAGCTACTAACTCGTGGGAATAAGCTGATATTATTAACAACAAACGACATTAAAGAAAAAACGTATTGTGACGCCAGAGTCAAAATTCCCAGACTACTGAAAAGGGGTCGACATGACGTTCGCGAACTTACACCAGATATTGCTCGAACCGCCCGTTTTTGAGCCAGAAATGTCCTTTTTGCATCAGGCGAGTTACCCCAAAAAACAATGCCGTACGTCATAAGTGAGTGAAAGTAAGCGAAATAGACTACTTTTCGTGTTGAAAAATCACTTATCTCAGATATTGTTCTAATGGTAAATATAGCAGAATTTAGTTTTGGAAGAAGATCCTGAACATGGGCTTTCCATGACAGCTTACTGTCTATATGAACACCTAGAAATTTGAACTGTTCAGTCTCACTTATCACATGCCCATTATGTGTAATCATAATGTCAGATTTCGTCAAATTATGTGTTAGAAATTGTAAAAACTGAGTTTTACTGTGATTTAACATCAACTTGTTTTCTATTAGCCATGAACTTATCTCTTGAACTGCATTATTTGATACTGTATCAATATTACGAGCAACATCCTTCACTACCAAGCTGGTATCATCAGCAAACAAAAATATTTTACAATCACCTGTTATACTCGAAGGCATATCATTTATATAAATAAGAAACAGCAATGGTCCCAAAACAGACCCCTGGGGCAACCCATACTTAATTGTGCCCCATTGGGATTGCACGTCATAGCCATTTTCTACACTGCGGAGAATTACCTTCTGTTGTCTATTATTAAAGTAAGAGGTGAACCAGTTGTGGGCTACTCCCCGTATTCCATAATGTTCCAACTTCTGCAACAATATTTTGTGATCAACACAATCAAACGCTTTTGTTAAATCAAAGAAGACGCCTAATGTCCGTAGCCTCTTATTTAACCCATCAAGTGCCTCACAGAGAAACGAAAATATAGCGTTTTCAGTCGTTAAACCACTTCTAAAACCAAACTGTACGTTTGACAGGAAATTATGTGAACTGAAATGACCAATTAATCTTGAATATACAGCCTTTTCAATAACTTTGGAAAAAACCGATGGCATAGAGATAGGTCTATAGTTGTCTACATTATCCCTTTCTCCTTTTTTATAAAGCGGTTTCACTACTGAGTACTTTAATCTGTTAGGAAACTGACCATTCTGAAAGGAAAAATTACAAATATGGCTTAGTACTGGGCTAACATATGGAGAACAGTACTTTAGAATTCTGCTAGATACCCCATCATATCCACAAGAGTCCTTAGTCTTTAGTGATTTAATTATTGACTCAATCTCACCTATGGAAGTATCATGAAGGATCATTTCAGGCAACAGCCTCGGAAACGCATTTTCTAAAAACGTTATATGATTACCTGTAGAAACTAGAGTTTTGTTTAGTTCCTCTACTATATTCAGAAAGTGATTATTGAATATTGCACATATATCTAACTTGTCAGTAACAGAAACATTCCTACTACGCACTGACGTTATATCTTCTACCTGCTGCTCCTGACCAGACACTTCCTTCACGACTGACCAGATAGTTTTAATTTTATCCCGAGAGTTTGCTATTCTTTTTGCGTACCACATACTTTTTGCATTCTTAATGACATTTTTCAGAACCTTACAGTACTGTTTGTAATGAGCTACTGCATCTTCATTCTGACTGCTTCTAAAATTTTGATACAACTCCCGCTTAGTTCTACATGATACTCTTATCCCCTTTGTCATCCACCCTGGCTGTCTGTTACTGAAAGAACCCGTTCGTCCATAGGGGAACCTATCGTTAAGGAAAGAAACACTTTTACGTACATTTCTGACGAAATATTCAATGATACATTACGGGATCTAATGTGCGTCGGATATTCACACTTTACTTCCAACAAGAATTTCACGTGACACCACGTTTGTGTGTGTAAAATTTATACAAATTTCACTGCAGCAGTTTTCAATAAATGCATTTCCAGTAGCATAATAATACTTACACATGAAATGTAATGCCACTACCGGCGACAAATCGCTCGGAACACCCGTAAGCACAACACGAAACAACCACGTTATGCCAATAGTCACGTGATTTTTAGCTGGGAGATGTTTGAGCCACGAAAATGACGCCATGCCCAGTCTACTAGAAATGGCAGAAAACACACGCCTTTTTCTCAAAACGTTAAACACTATAGCTCGCTGAGATTGACTGTAGCTTTGCATATACAATATACAAGCGTATGACATTGAAGTAAAATTTCGCTTCATTATCTATGTGTGTACGGAGATGCATTATCACATTTAATCAGATGTAATATCTTGGCATTTACCACAAACTAACTTGAAGTTATCAGTAATAGCAATTTGTGGAAGATTTTATGCTTCATCGCTACCAAATGAATTATTAATCTTTTCTAATAACTCGGTTAACTTACAAACTTTAACTAAATATCTTTTTGTGATACAAAATACTTCTCTGTATGGCGATGTGCTATGTTTATTCTCACTTGTATCCTCCAAATCTATAGTTCTTAATAAAAAAAAATAATAAAAAAAATTACTCAGTTTACCCGTATGAAAAAAAAATATTATTCACAGCAACATTTTTTATACATTCAGAAATGCTAATCACTTATCTTTTGTCATCTTTCACTCGATATGATTACTCTGAATTTAGGTATATCTCAGTGTGCTACTCTCTGTAAATATTTCTTTCCTAAGATATTGGTAATTGGTTCTTTCTTCAATACTATGTAAAAGATATATAATAGCAGTAACGGTTTTCTCTGGCTTAACTTGTATTTAGGAAAAAATCTTATAGCCGTTTTCGAGTGAAGTCAGAGATATCTTTTAAGCCAAAAGATACTTTGACTTTTCGTAGTACTCTTTACTAATCCTTTTTTTCTAATCTTTCTTTTCATATTCAACCACGGAGTTATGATAAATAAAGGACCTATGTTTTATCTTTTTAATTTATCTGCACGCAGGCCAATTTATTGCAAATGTCAGGTATAAAATTTTGTGTACGAGTGACTCCTATAACTAAGACCCACTAACTAGCCTTTTGCGTTACAATTTTTTTACCTACGGCACCACCACCACCACCATTAACTCCGTATTTACATTTACACATATATAATAGCAACACTTGGCGACTTACGACGCTAAAAAATTAATGATCTTTTCCCCACAGATTTTTTTTACGTCACTCGCCACTTTAACTTGGTTACTTGCTTTATATTTCAGAATACTATGCTGGTTCCAACTTTCAGATTATAACACTACATCTTGATGACACATCTGGTTTATGCAATATACAGGAAAGCATGTTGGTATTTCTCCAAATTTACATTCAACAACGAACGGAAATATTATATAGCGTAATCACAGTTCAGAGACAACCCTTTAAATAAAGTACACGAATATCTCGTGACCCAATAAAATTGAACTCCCGCAGGATTCACAAATAACAGCTTCTCTATGTTATTAACGTTAACTCCCAGCAGGATTGACAAAACAAAATAATATACTCCTATTTGCAATAGGAATTCCGCATATACGTTGTGATATGGCCCTCAGCCATCAATACAAAATACAATCCCAGACCAATCGATCCCTCCTGTCAAAAACCAACAAAATTCTCATAACACATTTTACAGATATTCTTTAACTACCAGGTGAACCTAACGCGATGAGTCGCAATACACTATCATAAAATATACCATACCTTCACTAATGTTCCGATTCCAATCTTCAACTCCCAGCAGGAAACAAGTAGGTCGGTGTAATAACTCAAATTCTCTGGAAAATATGTTTAGTAAAAATAGCAAATATTGCCTGGCAGCACCAGCATTAGTAAACGTGTGTATATCAATATACTATTCGCGTTCGACTTCCGCGAGTGAATAAATCTATTGCGATTCTAATAGCTCGTACTCGGGCACATGAACTATTGCAAGTGAACTAAATTTCTTTAACTGGAACCAGCAAAAGCATCTAAAATATAAGAGCTTTGGCCATTAACAATTAAATTCATTATTAATTTGTCGTTCGTCATGTTCTCCAAGTGGCCAGCTACATGCTCATCAATGACAGCAAGGAACATCTTTGGCGTCCTGCATTTTCGCCAGAAAATTCTCATACTTCGTATGCGGACACAGAAATCTACAACGTAACATTAAATCATACACAAATTAGCATTAAAAATTATAAAAAAAGTTACAAACCATCGTTTAAATTCAGTAAATAATCAATAGCAATTATTTAATCTTAATAAGATGAAGCAACTACACACCGGCTCTGTAAAAACATAACTACGAAAACGAGCGTTCCGTTACAAGATGTGATGGCTTTCTTTGATTCATTGGCAGATGCTAAAAAAAATTTTAAAAAAATTCTTATCCAGCAGACTGAGTATATAACGTGGATGTGACAGGCTTGTTTATTGTCAAGAGCAAGATTCCCAAAGTGATAGGTATGAAAGGGAAAAATCAAAACCGCGGTGCAGTAGCCGAACGGTCTAAGGCGCCTCGCTGCGGATCGCGCGGTTGCTCGATTGACATCGAGTCCTCCCTTGGGCATGGATGTTTGTGTGTTATCCTTAGGTTATTTTACCTTAGTTTAAGTAGTTTGTAAGCTACGGACCGATGACCACGCAGTTTGGTCCGATATATTTAGAAACATTTGAACATTTGAAAAATCAAAGTGCAGCTCTAACATCTGCAGAAAGAGAAGCTACAATCACAATTATTGCATTCACAAGCGCTTCGGGACATTATTTTCCGCCAATGATAATTTTCCCTAGCAGCAACATGTCGCAAACTCTAATGAGAGGCTGCCCTGCTGGAGCAGTTGGAAGATTCCATCCTTCGGGATGGATTCACAACAATTTGTTCACTGAATGGTTTGCCCATTTCATTGAGAAAACATGCCCTTCTGAACAAAGGCCTGTTTTAATCATATTGGACATTATAGCCATGTTCAAAATCCAGATGTGATTGACATAGCCAGAGAACATCATGTGACTATTATTTCACTTCCTACCCATTCCACCCACAAACTGCAGCCTCTAGATAAGACGTTCATGGGTCATCTGAAGACGTACTACAGCAAGGCAGTGAGAGTATGGTTACCTCAGAATGGGCGTCCTTCACACCTTACGACACAATGGAAGTATTTGGCCAAGCCTACATTCGTGTTGAACAGCTGAAATAGCAATAAATGGGTTCAAAGTTAGTGGGTTGTATCCTATGAACCGCTACATCTTCACCGAAGATCATAGCTGATGAGTTGACAGCAGGAAAACTTGCTCCACAGCAGAAAGCAAACAGTGTTTCTGAATCACGTGCTGCTCCACTTGCTATCCCTGCACCTTCAACATTATATGCCTCTCCTTCGACTTATCCCAATATACAGTCACATCATCCACTTGCACTGCCAATTGACGAAGCCGCTGAAATAGCACGAAGTTCTATGGACACTTCAACAAATGTAGTTTTGTCATTCGACATCTCCCCTGTTTCTAGCGTTAAGATGAGAACCACCACTTGAGAACGCAAAGCAGCTTCCCCCTGACTTGCCACTGAAATGCCATATAAAGATCAATTGACAAAATTGCTAGACAAAAGTGCAGTGAATAAGAGGTCATTAAGGTTTTCAGTGGCTAGAGGCCGCTCTGCGGGCAAAAGTAGGAGGGGTAATGGCCTCAAGAATAAGAAAAATTACTGCTCTAAACAATCTGACTCATCGTCTGTCTCGTCAGGCCTCTGCAACCTACACCTTGCGGACAACGATAATGATCCAGACATTAACGCTGGGGACACACCTGACTCCGAAATAACAGGCGTCACTTCTGATCCTGCAGTTGTTATTCTTTCATATTCACAGAATGTATGACATCAGCTGCGAATGGGCAAAGCTGAAAATGTGTATCCATACGGGATTCGAATCCGAGTCTTTCGCTTCCTAGACAGATGTGCTGACCACTACACCACTGGGGACACTGTGATCGCCGGCCGCGGTGGCCGAGGGGACTGAGGCACTCCAGTCACGGTCTGCACGGCCACTACGGTCGGGGGTTCGAATCCCCCCCCCCCCCCCTCGGGCATGGATATTTGTGCCGTCCTTAGTCTTAGCTAGTTCATAAGTAGTTTGTAAGCTTATGGACTGATGACCCCGTAGTTAAGTCCAATAAGTTCTACAAACATTTGAACATTTTGAATCCCGGCTGGGTACACATTTTCAGCTTTGCCCATTCGCAGTTGATGTCATATTAAGCGAATAAGAAATTTCTAATTTGATGTTTACTGAATATGCATAAACGTAGGCGCCGGCCGCGGTGGCCGAGGGGACTGAGGCGCTTCAGTCACGGTCTGCACGGCCACTATGGTCGGGGGTTCGAATCTTCCCTCGCCTCGGGCATGGATATTTGTGCCGTCCTTAGTCTTAGCTAGTTCATAAGTAGTTTGTGAGCTGAGGGACTGATAACCCCGAAATTAAGTCCAATAAGTTCTACAAACATTTGAACATTTGAACATAAACGTAGACAAATTATTTTTTGCACTAACATATTATTTTGTATTGTTTCATGACGTTTGATTAAAGTATATTTAAAGATTTACTGCACCTATTTGTGGCTGCCCATATTTGCACCCAAAGTTGTCAGCTCTATTTTAGAGGCTTTTTGTGAATCTTCGATTTAGAGCGCAAATATTTAATATTAATCTTTCTTTTGCCTCTCGTAACTTTGTTATAGATATGAATGAAGGTAAAATATTTACAATTATTGCAAAAGAATGTACCCTTAAGTCAAAAACAAAAGATGGTGCCCACATTTACACCTTTTCCTCTATTTCTCGCGTAACTTCAAGTTTTCATAGGTTCAAACTAACATGTCAGTTGATAGTACCAAATTGATTAAACATCTTTTAAAAGTAAGAAACTGTTTATTTCAAATAATACCCATATTCTCATAGAAGAAATTCTTTGAAGAAAGGTAATGCGAGATGTGCAGCACATGATATGACAAGCAGGTTCCCGTATAGGAGAGGTTGTGCAGATTCCTTCCACGACGACCGACAGGCTGTTAATTACATTCCAGTCCTTATAGCTCGCTGAGCCGCTATGTTAATTTTCCACCACATTCTGGCGCTTAGGTAATACGCCTTACGCTCGTCTTTCATCTCGTCATTAACCATACTCACTGGCAGGAGAAATTCCATCTTCTAGACGACCAGCGTTATTGATTATGGGTTTCCGTGAGATATTACTACACTGAAGACAAAAACAAATAGTTAACGAAAGAATAGGAAAGAGAGCGATATGTCGATACTTAGGCAGGAAGTCTGTGAAATTCGTTTCGTTTTTTCAACTGCAAAGTAACTACGTCTCGCAAACGTGAGGTTGAAATTTGCACAAAGATTCTAGCATGTGAAAGAGGACATTCAGTTGAACTCAGAGAAACCGGTTGGATTAATCTACGAATCGATCAACATTTCAACAGTAACGACGCTATTTTTCGATAGTGTTGGCAGGATGAGTGAATCGAGATCTAACACATATATAAAGGGTGTACATAAATACATGGGAAAGTGCTAGGTGTTCCATAGAGATCCGGAAAACTAGCAGAGCATGTCCTGTAAATATACGGTTTATTTGCTTCCGTTACCGTTATAGAGGCATTTACTGTAGTGAACATAATGACAGGCCACTTCACTAAGCTGATTGATAATTTGTGTAGGGCGCATAGGCCACAGTTAAGTTTGTGGTATTACCCCACATTGTTTAATTTCGCCCCGTTTTTATAAATTTTCATTTCTTTTCGTATGGCCTGCCGTTGGCAGTCCATACAGTTTTATTGAATAGCAAACGTCTAATTTCACTTATTTATTTTTATTTATTTATTTATTTATTTTGTAGCTCAAGCACTATGACAGATTACGACCATGTTCGATGGTATTAACTACAGTTTTCTTATTAATTAAAAGTACAGTTTATTTGGAAGGTTTTATATTTAGAAAGTGATGTCTCATTGGCTGCTTTGAACCAGCCAATCGTGTGGAGGCTTCTAGAACTAAGGCGCAAAGTAAGAGCTTAGGTTCGAGTGGCAGTCGGTGGCGGGCCTCTGGATAGGCGCCACGTATGTCGAGGTGCGGTTCTAAGTGACATAGCGGAAGTGTTATCCGCCTGATGTTTGTTTCGTTAGTGAGCTTTAAGAGCTCTGAGGAAGTGCATTTGCGTGTGGAGGCCTTGTGCCAGCATTTTGTAAATTAAGCGAGCTGTTTCTCTGGTGATAGTGAGTGAATACGACGAGATTGTTTTTGTGGTAGAGTTGCTTAAAATACTCAAATTTTAATAATTAGAAGGTGCTCATTAGATTAATTTTTAGTTACCGCGAGATTATTGAAGATATCTGTGCATATGGCTCCAAGGTTACATGCCACGCTGATTGTAATAAGTAGAAGTTATTTCTAAAGGGTGTACATAAATACGTGGGAAAGTGCCAGGTGTTCCATAGAGATCCGGAAAACTAACAGAGCATGTCCTGTAAATATACGGTTTATTTGCTTCCGTTACCGTTATAGAGGCATTTACTGTAATGAACATAATGACAGGCCACTTCACTAAGCTGATTGATAATTTGTAGGTAGAGACAGTTTCCTTGCTACCAATTTCTAGCATCACACATCGAGAACTGCACTACGTTAGAATCTGCGGCCTGAGGAGAGGAGACATCCAATGGGTCTGAACATTCTATCTGTTGTGGAGCATGCAGGTAGGAGAGGACACTCACCACAGAATAATAAGAACTTTCACTGATAGTAGCATTTACTTAGGGTGTGTGCGTGTGTCCGCGTGTAAGGCTGGCTTGGCGAATTAATCAAGTGTTACGCAGAACATGCATAGCTGGCATCCCTTAATAAATTAACTTTGTGTTACCAGGTTGTAACGTAGGACTCAAAAAACTGTTCTTAAACGTTGCCAGGTAGCCGCCGAGAGCTTTATAAGTTTTGTCCATGTTCACGTCTGTGTGCATTTGTTTTGCAATTAAAGCCATGTGATGTCCGTTACGGCACAAAGTGAATACGTCCACACAGGTCAGTAACGCTTGACCATTGTTTGCAGAACACTTTGCTAATAGACTTTCACTGACCTACAAGACGTTCTAAAGAATATACGAGCGTCTGTGCGAAACAGGCTCGTTTAGCAGTCGTGTTGTTGATAATGGGCGACCTAGGAGCACAAAAATACGTGACACATACGAACGAGATCGCAACTATATTGGAAAAAATAGCAAGAGCAGCAATACTGTTTACCGAGTGGTCTACCATTTTCCGGACGATCGGCGTCGCATAGTGTGTTCCAAGCAAATACCTTGTAAAAAAAAAAAAAAAAAAAAAAAAAACTAGACTCCCTAATGGCGCTGTTGTCGCAGGATAATTTGAACCTTCGCCCAGCCCCCATGATGGTGGCAAGCGTCAGATAAATAGGAGTTTTGTTAGGAGATAAAGCATGTATTATATAGCTTCTGTGGTATATATACCTAATTCATAGTCTCGTCTCTGATAATGGTAAGCATCAGATAAATAAGAGCGTTGTTAGGAGATAAATCATGTATTATATAGCTACTGCGGTATATATATATATGCGATTCATAGTCACGTCTATGCTACTTGACTGCAGCAGTGTACTTGAAGCACGATGGTGAAGAGCTGTTCAGCGTTTAACTGCACAAATCGGTTTAAGAAAGGAACAAAAAGAACGAATACTGTCTTCTCATTTATATTTCTCAGGAATACAAGTAGCCCTACTACTTGTGTTCAGAGATAGATACTCTTACTTAACAGGCTGTCAGTCAAGACAATATAGGATTCGATGAAATTAATAACAGATTTTTTACAATACTGGTAGCTCTTAAAAACGAGCTATTTTAGGTAGTACTGGTGGAGAGGAAGTTCAAAAAGTTTCATTTTATGATGTGTAAAATGACTATTGGGCGCACGAGATCAGTTACCTCACTGCAATTCGATTGTTTGTTTATGAAATTAATATTAGCAACTTCTAACACAGAATTTAAAGGTCATCTAATTTACATATAACAACTGAAAGGGATTTGCAGAACTGTGTATAGTTCCATATATGAAAGACACATACCCACACTGGATGCATATTGTGAAGATAAACCCTAGGATGACAGTTGCTGACTTTTGCGCAGTTCGCGCTGCTGTAAAATATTTGGCTTACAGCATTAAAATGCTAATATTCCTGCTGGATACCCTAATGCTACTGTTACGTGCACTTAGTTAAGAAAACGTTATGGCATACTTCGCGTTCTAAAAATAATTTGGTAGTGGCTGGTTGCTGTATTCACATGGTAAGACGCTACTTCACAGTTACGTGTCTGATGGGGTATTTCATTTTCACAGTTGATTTTTAACATTAGGTGTTTCAGGCAGCTTTGATTCATTATTTGATGGTATAAAATAACTAAATACTGGAGAATACAGCAGGCACTCAAAGATGTAAAGAGTTGTGAAACTCTTCCGAAATGAATTTTTGTACAATAGTTTCACCATTGTAGAATATACTGAGAAATTGCCAAAAAACCGTATCTGACGATAAATTCCGTTCATATGCTGCACTTAGATTAAAAAAGACTCATCTCCATCTCCGAGTAGTCTATAGAGGTGCCCTGGCAACTATTATCGGACTTTGAACTAGTTGCTTCGCTTGGCCATGTCTAATTATTTGCATTAGTTGGCGTCTTTCTCTCCTGGCTCGCCATGTACTTGCCTGTCCTTTGTCCACTAGTTCAGGGTAGTTAGCTGAACCGCCGCGGTTTTCCACGCCTACGTCCTTGAGAAAACATGTACTTTGATGACCTATTGCGTTGTAGTTCTTTATAGCAACTAGGTCTTTTGTTTGAGCGGCTATTCGCCCATGAAATTTAATCTTATATGGTTTCTTAGCTGTTGTTTTTCGGTTGCAACTTACTTAAGTGTCTCTGGGGATTTTTCTGGTAAAATTTACCGGACTTTTACCTCGTGGCCCGTCCGAGGGGACAGCCGTAACCGTAGGCGGAGTGTTTCCTTCTACGGGCAAATGATCCCAACCCGTAGTCGTATTTTTGGGCAATGTAGTGGGACTTCAGAGCTTCCTTTCTGGTTAAGGCTGTAGCTCCTTAATTCGTTCGGACACTCGTTAAACCGTACCCTTTCATTTTTCCTGTAGCCACTCGTTGTTCTCTTGCCGGGAAAGACACTGGTGCTTCGAGATCGCTGCAATGGGAATTGATTAGTGTTAACCTTTGATGTTACTTCCCCTATGCTGTAATCTGAATTGTAAATTTTAATTTTTGCCCTTCAGGCAAGTTGAAACCTTTCTTAAATTTTATTTAAAAGGCCTTGTTGGTTTGACATTTTACCTGTTATTGGCAAAGTCTATTGTAAAAGTTTATTTTGGTAATTTAATTGCTGTCCTTCAGGCAGGTTGAAGCCTTTTCTTACATTTTACGTGTTTTGGAAAGCTTGTGTAGCTATCAGGAATTTGGCCATTTAAAAGGGCTTGTTGGTTTGATAAAGGCTTACTGTAAACGATTTTTTTTGCTAATTTAATTGCTGCCCACGAGGCAAGTAGAAACTTTTCTTACGTTTTTGTGATCCTGGCTATATTTAAATGGTTTAAATGTTACGTTTTCCGGCAAGCTTTTTCCTTTCTTTCTTATGCGTTTCTTGTATAAACAGTATCTCCCATTTATGCGTGCGCCAAAGTTGTAATAGAATTTGTTGTTTGTTTTTGGTGATACCCTCTACGTTCAGACTTGCAATCGTCAAAGTTGGCTCTGAGAAGTGCCCATTCTTTTTGCTTTTCCGGTGTTGGAAGGATTGGCCGCTGCCTTTTGTTGCAGCATTTCCGGGGGACGCCGGCATTATCTGACAGATGATTGTTGGTGTCTTATCTCAGATGGGTACATGTGAAGGGACCTTCCTTGTCCCCCAAGCTTGAACATTCGGACAGACCAACATACCTCGGTGTCGTGCTGGATATATCTCTGATGTACAAATATCGCTGCGAAAAGACCTGCCAAAAGGTTGCTGCCCGGAACAATATCTTAAGGAAACTGACCAACAGTAAATAGGGAGCCAGTCCAACTGTATTACGAACGACTGCTCAAGCATTCTGCTTTTCCGCGGCAGAATATGCATGCCCTGTATGGTCCCGATCCACACATGTCAAAAAATTCATCATAGCCCTATGTGAAACATGCAGGCTAACAACAGGATGCATGAAATCGCGAAACTTGAGACAATAAAGCAGCTGGATTCTCATCTCCTGAATGCCGAAGAACTGCTCACGTTACACGGAAAAATTCAAACAGACCTTCGACGAGCGCCACCCGTTGCATGGTTCCTCATGCGGACGTGGCAGACTTAAATCCTGCAAGATATTCCTCGCCAGTGAGCTGAATGAACCCCCGAAGGACTACCCTGCTTCACGAGAATGCCCAGCGGCAGTACAACCAGCTGGAATATCTGGAGACACTGAATCTTATCAAGCGTAGCACCAGTCAGAGCAAATCTAGTCAAATGGAGTTTCAAGATATGGAACATCTTCTACAGTGTTCAATCTGCCCCACGAGTTGTACCCTTGATGAACTATGGCTTGAGAAGAGAGAAGCATTGGACTTGGCTCGATACTGGGCTGAAAGACTATAAAACAAATTTACGGTCACGAAAAACGAAGTGAAGTAGTCTGTGTTATGCACACCATAACAAGAGCCTCTGTCACTGTAATGAAATATAAATAAACCGTATAGGTACCGGACATGTTCTGCTTGTGTCACGTCCTCTATCGAATCCCCCGACCTTTCCCACATATCTAGTTACACCCTGTATACAGGGTGTCACATTTATCTTGACGACCCTAAATAACTGTTTGTCCAGATGGAAATTACAAAATGTTTCAAGTACATGTTTTTTAGCCGACAGGGGGACATACAGTCCTGCAAAATGAAAAAAGAACACCATGAATTCGTCAACCCAGCAGAGCGTAATTTTATTGATACATTCTTGAAGATGTATACAACACACGATCACGCAGTCAGAACCACACGCACGTCAGTACAGTCACCAGAGCGTGAACAATATCGGCACTAGTATCGTGTACACCCTCCTTTTTCAGCAATACAGAGTGCAACTTTCTCATGAAAACGATCGTAGAGGTGTAGAATAAAGTCTTACGGTATGGCCTGCCATGCAGTTTCCATCTGATGCCTCACTTGAACCAGATCTCGTGCCGGTCGTGTAGACCGCGCCAAGATGACGTTTCATCCGGTCTCGGATATGGTCAATGTAGGACAGATCAGCAGGATAGTTGACGTACAGCTAGAAGAGCACTTTGAGTCCTATGGAATACGTATGAACGTCCATTGTCCTCTTGGAAAAGCACATCGCCTTGTTGCTGCATGAACGGTGACAAGACAGCTTGAATGATGGTTTCAGTGTACCGTGTACTGTTAAATTTTCCCACAACGAACACCAGAGGAGAATGGCCAGTGTAGGTTATGGATCCCCACAACCATGATGCGAGGTGTCGGCTCCGTTTGCCTCTATCGCGTACACTCCAGATTTTCGCGTCCCCTGCACGACACAACACACGCGTACGACCATCATTGGCACCGAGGCAGCGACGACTCTCATCACTGAAGATGACACGTCTCCATTCGTCCCTTCATAAGCGCCTAACATGACACCATTGGTGGCGAGCTGAACAATACTGGAGCGTGAGCGGAGGACACTAACGGCACACATGATCGTGCATCATTGTGAGGGGAGCGATATTCTACACTCACCATTCTCCTCTAGTGATCGTCTAGAGAACATTGGACAGTGCACGGCACGCTGAAACCATCTTTTAACCCGTCTTGCTACCACTTATGCACTAACAATGTGATATGCTTTTAGAACAGAACAATGCGGATCCTTGTGTATCCCGTACCACCCAACGTGCCCTTCAAGGTGTACAACTCCTCTCCAGCAGGATCCCCAGATCTCTCCTCCATTGAGCATGTTTAGGACCGCATGAAACTTGATGCTGGGCGGTCTGCATGAGCGGGACGAAATCTGGCCCAACTGAGGCACCAGGTGGAAACTGCGTGGCAGGCCAATCCATATTAGGCAGATCTACGGTCGTTTCCATGAAAGAATTAAGAGTTTGCATTGCTGCAAAAGGAGGGTATTCACAGTATTAACATCAACTTTTCGGACGCTCTGCTGATTTCTTTCACGTGCTTACGGCTCTGCCTATGTGATGGTGTGTTGTATACAACGTAAAGAATTTGTCAATAAAATTTACCTCTGCTGGGTCGACGAACTCATGGTATACTTTTTTCATATTCCAGGAGTGTATATCAGCATGATTGCCTTTTTGTAGCTTTGTTTCTTACAAACATGTACAGCGGTATGACTTTTTTAAAGGGCACCCGTACTTTCTATTCGGTAATTCATTTCCTCTCCTAAAGAACTATTACAAAATCTATCGCAGTGTACTTACGTAACGCAACATTGACTTTGAGCCCGGAATCACAAACTGGTCCACTTGCTGGGGTCGTCAAAAAGCAAATGGAAACCAAGTAAAACCATACCACAAAACTGACTGACTCTCCTGTAAGATTGGCCAGAAGTAGAACATTCAAAGGTGCTCATAGTGGTGACCCTGGACGTCGATACACTGGTGCACTCGTGCAGGTTCCAGTGTTGCCTGCTAAAGAGAATTACAAGCAAGCACGATACGTTCCTTCATGTCCTCTGGAGTTGTTGGAATACCGCGATAACGTCTTTAAATCCATTCCTAAATAAAAAAAGTCAACAGGATTCGAATCAGGAGACCTAGCAGTCCAACTTCCTCCACGACAAATCCATCTGCCAGGATACATTCAATTCAGAATACGACGTACATGCAAGGCATTATGTGCTGAACATCTATCGTGTTGATGCCATATAAGCATTCGGGTTCGTAGCGGCACTTCATCTAGAAGAGAAGGAAGAATTCGTCTGAGAATGTTGGCTTATACTGTGCCTTTTAGCTAACATTAATGAAATTAGGGCCAATATTTGTAGTAACAAGACGTTAACTTTGCATTGTCGCTGATATTCCACCTGACTAAGCCTTCGTGGGTTGTGGCTGGACAAATATTGCATGTTCCTTGTACTTACGTCTCCTTTGTTTGAGAAGTAATATTCACTGGCAAATAGGACATTGTAGAAATTAGTTTTGGCGAGGATTTGCTGCTGTGCCCACTGACAGAACTGTACACGATTCTTTAGGAGAGAAAATAAATTACCGAATAAAAAATACAGGGTGTCATTTAAAAAAGTCAAACCGCTGTTCATATCTTTATAAAAAAACAAAGGTACAAAGAAGGCTGTCACGCTGATATGTCCTCCTGACGGCTAAAGAATATTTACTTGAAACATTTTGTAATTTGCATCTGGACAAAGTTAATTTTGGTGGTCAAGATAAATGGGACACGATATATATAGGGTGAATCTAAATTCGCACACTCGAGCTTCGCAGCGCGATTCTTCACATACTATCAATTAAAGAATGTCTCTCACAAAATTTCGTTCTGCGCATATTTCCGGCGGTAGATGGACGTCGAAGATTGAGATGGGTGTGTGTCCCATACGTCAGTGTGTTGCAGAATTACACTACAATAACAAACTTCTAGGGGATGTGGGAGGTGTCTTGAGGAACAAAGTGAGCATAGCAACCCATGCCCGGAAACACCATTCAGCGACGCTACGGAGAGTCCAAGTTACAGGCACCAGCTCCTGCCGCTAGACGTCCCCTCCAGCAACTTCGATGTTCTGTAGCGTCACTGGATGACGTTTCCGGGCATGGGTTTCTGTGCTCACTTTGTTCCTCAAGACACTTCCCACATCCCCTAGAAGTTTGTTGGTGTAGTAGTGTAATTCTGAAACACACGGACGTATGGGACTCACACCCGTCTCAATCTTCGACGTCCATTTACTGCCGGAAATATGCGCAGGACGAAATTTGGTGAGAGACATTTTTTTATTGCTAACATGTTAGAAATCGCACTGCGAAGCCCGAGGGCGCGAGTTTAGATTCACCATGTATAAAAATGAATTGCTGTGTGTTAGTCCCACTAAACCTCAGAAATGATTGATAGTTCCGACTTTCACAGTAGAGGAATAGCATGTAATCACAGGTTTTCTTCATTTGCTTTGTGCGGCACCGATTGAAATTCATTGGTAGTTAAGTGATATTTCTGCTGATGGCGTCACAGTTCATGAAAAGCAGAAGACCGGGACAATCTCGGCCTCGCACCAGTCGGTCTAACGATATGATGGAGCGAGTGGGGAAAGTCGTTTTTGACAATCGCCAAAGGACTGTGGAACACATCCCCTCCAAAGTTGGAATTTCCGTTGGATCTGTGCACACAATACTACACGCGGAGCTGCAAATGCGAAACGTGTCCTCCTCGCGGCTACAACGACTGCGGAGAGAAAAATGCTGCGCGTCTGGCATGTCGTCAGGCAATGTTGACGCTTGATGACGGCATGAATAGGGCTAGCTTTTCCTCGATTGTGAAAATGGATTGGATCTGGATGCTGTTTCTCTGTGCCAGTTAGATCAATGGAAACACAAAGAATCACCGCCGCCAAAAAACAGTTACGGTAAGCGCCAATGCTAAAATAAATGGTGGCCATGTTCTGGGACACAGATGGTGTAATCCTTACTCATTGCGTTCCATTGGGTACAACAGAGAGAGATGCTTCCTACTGAGATGTTTTGTCGAAAAAATTCCTTCCAGCATTGCGTGAAAACGGCCCCAAAAGGCTGTCCTTTTTCACATCAGGCGGACGTTGCTCTGCTATCTTTTCGTGAGAACAACTTTAAAACTTTGGACTACAATGCAGTTGCCTGTATATATAAGTTCATACCGATTTTATTGTATTTTCCTTTGATGTTCTTATGTTTTTAAATAGCCGATCCGCATACTAAGGAAAATTGTAATATTTATTATAATTATCTCATATAAATGTATACATCTATTGCCTACTGTGAATATCGTTTCATATGTACAAGTGTACAAGATTGTTTTTGACATCAAGGAAGTGATGCTCAAATGTCACACGTAGAGCGTCATATGGGATCAAATTGTGTGTTTGGATGGCAGAGTTATTCAGGATTGTTTGTAACTAAGTGACCACACCTTATTACAGGATGTTGATGATCATGTTTTGTATATATTTATATATATGTTGTCAAGCCAACAATTAAGTTGGCGAGTAAATGTGTTTTTAAAAGCTTTTAATAATAATGTTGTGAAAAATGAAATATAAGGTGGGTTTCGAAAGTGGATATTTAAAAATGTGTATTCTCTGGCTTGTTGTATAATTGCATTTTGAGTATGGTTTTGTGTGTCAGTTAAACTGCCGAAACCGGTAATCTTAATAAAAAAAATAAAAAAAGATCTTGGCTCTTGTCTTCAATAAATAGATTAAAAGATCGCCTCCAAACATGACAAGCCTTTATGAACTTTAAAATCTCTCATGCACATCTCATTTGAAGATGATAATGATGACCATGGAAAAGATAGCAAGCAAATTTGGACTTAAAGTGAACCCCCGTCGAAACCAAGTACATGACAGTTGGAAGAGGAATTATCGGTGGAAAATAACACCCACAAAAGAGTAAAGGATTTTAAATATTTTTGAAGAATAATTTCAGAAAATTCATCGTCTGAAATGGAAATAAAGGCAAGAATTCAAGCGGGTAGTAGATGCTTGCACTAACTAAACAACATTTTGACTTCACGGAGCATATCACGAGCCCTTAAACTAAGTTTGTATAAAACATTAATTCTTCCTGTCATTCTATACGGATGTCAATGCAGGAGCACTAGAAAACAGGAATTAAGAGTAATTAAGCAGGCTCGCAGTTTTCGAAAGGAGATGCTTGAGGAAAGACAACATAAAAGGAGAATGGAGGAGAAGGCACAATATAGAATTAGAACAACTCTATAGCGAACCGAACATAGTGGGCTTGATGAGAAGTAGAAGATTAGAATTGGCAGAGCATGTGGTACACATGAATGAGGAGCGATGGCCTAGGATGGCCATGGAGATGATACCAACAGGCAAAAGACCACTGGGACGACCAAGGAAGAGATGGATGGACGGGATAAGAGAAGACCTGCAAAAACTTGAGGCCTTGAAGAACTGGGAACAGACAGCGAAGAATCGTAATGAATGGAGAGCCTTGATTATATTATCGGCGGTCCACTGGGCCTGATCGCGTAAAGTAAAGTAAGTAAGTAAGTAAGCATGCTCCTACTCGCCTAACCTGGCTCCTAGCGACTCTTACCTTCTTCCAACGAATAAAGACGTTCTTCACACATTCACTAGCCACGCTCCATTTACATCAGCAATTTTTCAGCGGTCAAAACAGACACCTAAAATAGAGTTCGCGGCGGCCGTCGAACCATGGCATCGCCGTTATCAAAAATGTCTACAGTTGCAGCGAGATTAAGTCGAGAAGTTTCACATTTTGGCTGTGATTAGTCTGAGAGAAAAAATCGGAGGTTTTATGACTTGAATGCACCTCATAAATGCAGCCACAATAAGTTTTATTTACGCTAACAAGTATACACATGTTTCGAGAAAATAAAAAGCAGTTTTTGCAATACTAAAAGATAAGTAGGTAAAGCAGTCAACAATCCAGAGATTGGTTTGAACACTACCAATGCTTTACTAGGCATGCTCCTGTTTGGAGGTGGTTCAAATGTTAAAGCTTAAGGGACTTAACTGTGGGGTCATTAGTCCCTGAACTTACAAACTACTTATGAACTACCTTATACTAAATACGACACCAACATCCATGCACGAGGGGAATACGAACCCCCGATGGGGACCGTTCTTGAGCATCGTAGCATAACGCCTCAGTGCGCTCGGCCGCTCCGCCGCGGCTTTGGAGTCGGTATGCCGTTGCCTTCCTTCTACCTTCGAAATGACTTACCCAGCCAGCTATAAGGGGACCTACAAGTTTACTTGGATTCCTAATCACGGTACAACTCGGTATTTTTGACATCAACAAGGCTGTCAGAGGTGAAACAAGTGAACAATGACAGTTAAAAATCCTAGTACTGAACGGAGATCAAACGCACGACCTTTACATGACATCCTGAAACTCGTACCACTTTGCAACCGAGTCACAGCTCTACAGCTGTAACTAAAAGCAGCTCCATCCGAAAGAAGGGGGCATTTTTACTGATAAGGCGCTTCATTCTTTTACAGTGCGAGTTTAAATTCAAGCTCATTGCATGGAGTTGTATTAATCCGTAAAACGGAAAAGAGACTTGTTAAGAAACGTGGTGTACCAACTACTTCTGTCGGAACTAATTCCATACAATTATGTTCCGAATAAAAGATATTTATATTAATTTTTTTTACTGTACTAGCTGAAAACCTGGCGTTGCATGGGTATTTATTTATTTATTCAGGCCTTGAGTTAGTACTCATCCTATCCCTTCTGTCCTGTCTATCTCTTTTTTTCTAAAAACATGTTATATTTATCGGAGAACAGATAATAAATAAGGCTGTCTTGCATAATATACAAAATTTTAAGTACAATACCCACACGAAAAAGATAGTAATCAAAATCAAATGATATGTAACATTCATTTACGATAAACAGTATTTGTCGTTACTTGTCCAGGATCTAATATGAATAATTTCTTTACTGAGGCCCCCTTGAGCAAGTGACATAAAGTTGTCCGTGTGAGAAACATGGACATGTCAAATCCTCTCCACAGTATTGAATAGATTGTCCTGTGGTTTATTAATCGTAATAGAAAATGCTAGTCTCACTGGAAAATGTATTCTCTTGAAGTTTTCACGTTTTGTAAATTATTTTAGAAAGCCCTCCCTGCCCCCCCCCTCCCGGCTGACCAAAAGTACTAATTTTTAACCCCTCTCCCCAACCCTGCAGTTTCAATTTGCTACTGTCAGCTTTCCAGGAATTTCCTTCAGCTAACTGGAATACGAGTTGCACGATGTGATAGGTTTTTACCCATTGCAGTATATATTTCCCATATTTATTGAATTATATGTTTTACAATGGTATAATTTTGTAAAGAAGTAATAGATTAAAACCTGATGCGTGATGGGGATGTTTTCCATGAAAGTTACTGTTATTGTCCTTATATCTCATGAACTACGTGTCGTGCCGTGATACAATTTTGAAAGTACATTCAGCTGAATGTGTGTTTAATGTCTAAAATTTCTTTCGAATGCAATTAGTAGTGTAGAAATAATAAATTGTAACGTCATACCGATTGCTGCTGTTTTACTTAATGAATAGCGAAAAAGTAATAAGCGAGAAACTTTTTTCCTTTCATTACTCTGATGTGGTTGTCAGCGAGAAAAAGTTTGATAAAGGTTTTAAATTATATTTAAAGTTTGTTCCAAGTCGCTAATTACTCTCATTCTCATACAGGGTATGAATAAAGTTTCCCCGCGTCATGCGGCGGTTTTTTTGCAACTCATGTTGCTTATGACGTTAGAACTCCTGAACTAAGTGTCGTATGTGGTTCTTACTCCTACAGCAATTGTTATCTCACGTAAAAAGTATGTTTACGAAATTTGGTTGAATTCGGTCCAGTGGTTTAGGAGAAAATGAGCAGCATTGTCGCTTAATTGAGCAGTTTTTTGCGAAGCTCATTGTTTATGACGTCACATCTCGTAAGCTATGTGTTCTACGTAATTCTTACACTTACGGCGACCGCCCTCATGGATTGAAGCTTACGCGTACAAAATTTCACAAAGATTGGAACAAAACTGTAGATTTCAACACGGCGTCTTATAGGCGGCATGGGTCTAAAAGTAAAAGTGTTGTTTTTATTATTTTCCTTGTAATTTTTAAGTTGTTTCTCCCCATAAGAAACTTTCTTGTGCTTTAACGAAGACGTTTAAAAAAATTAGCGTAATTGGTCGAGCCGTTCTCGAATTTTACGCTTAGCAACACATTTGGCGATTCATTTTTATTTATATAGATTTTTCATCCTCGTCTCAGTTTCTCAACGATGTCCCTTTGGACAAGGCAACCTTAAGTGGGAAGTTTAATAAAGCTATCTACGGATGCTGTAGTTCATCGAGAAGTCGCAAAACTGGAAAAGGGAAGCGAAATGCAGGATGATCTGCAGTGTGGAATGGCAATTGAGCCTCAACATAAACAAGTGTTAAGTTCTGGGTTTACATAGAAAAAAAATCCTTCACTACATAGCTACGCAATAGCAGGACAAACAATGGAAGCAGCTACTTCCACAAAATATTTGGGAGTGGTTTGAAATGGAACGACCATATAACATTAATTGTGTGACAAGGGAAGTACATGGACTCGAACAAATATATCTGTATGAACGTTTGCTTACAGGATCTCTACGTACACCTCAATGTGCTTGTTGGTTGGCGTTTTTATCCAAAACTCTGCAATCATGCACTGTAGATGTAATAGTAGACACCATACGAAATGCAGATATCTTAACTTATGTAATAATCATCGTACATGTTCTCTAGAGTATGATGATAGTTGCAACTTTAACCTTCTTCTCGGAAGACTGTTGGTATTCACTGCCACTGCTTCCATCGCCTCTTCCCGCACTTACCGTAGCACTACCGCTTGCAATGAGTTGTTCGTCATTATCATCCCTATTATCATCATTATGTGTAATTGTTACAACAGTATCTAACTTATGCTCATATTTCTGTATCATAACAGGTACGAGTAAGCATGCGAATGATTCATCTTCTACACTATCATCTTCACGAAGAAGGTTCCTTCGTAACTTCATCTCAAGTAAGCGCAATACATTAGCAGGATTGATTACCAATCGCCGCCCCATCTGACGCTTCAACACACAAATAACGTCACAAAACGCAACTTCGCAGGAACACTGCACCGTCCCTACTGACGAAGCGACAGGTCAAAGTGCAATGTGGTATGGCACACGCAGAGGTCTCTAACGGACGACTGCAGAGTTTTGCATATGCGGGACCTTTACATTATATCTCATACAATTTTGGTGTATATGTGTTTGTTCGATCCCAAGTACTTTCCTTGTGAGATTCATTGGAAGAATCCTCCGTCACCAAATGAAGTAGGTTGCAAAACTCTCGTTGGGACAGTGCTTGAGTATTGCTCATCAGTGTGGGACCCGTACCAGGTAGGGTTCATAGTAGACTTCGCAGCGGGCTCATTTAGTAAGCGCGAAACCGTCATAGAGGCGATAGGAAATTCCAGTAGCAGACGCTGCAAGAGAGACGTACTGTATCGCGACACAGGCTTCTGTCAAATTTTCGAGACCATACGTTTCTCCAGGCGTCAACGAGTATATTGCTTCCTCCTATCCATTTCTCGCGAAAAGAGCACAAGCATAAAATGAGAGAGATTAGAACCAAGACGGAGGCATGCCGGCTATCATTTTTTCCGCGTAATATGCACGACTGGGTTAGGATGAGGAAGTGACAATGGTACATCTACATCTATATGGGATACTCTGAAAATCACATTCCATTACACGCCGTGTTGCGGTACTTCTGCGTGCTCGTCGGGACCCTACACGATACTACGCAGGTATACCAGTTTCTTCGGCTCTTCAATGTAGGATGACCACATCAGTCGATACCGGCAGAATGAAAAATATGTCGTGCGATATTGTATGAAAATCTGTACAGTTGCGCCTAATGTTTCCAGTGGGCCGAGAGCTGCTTCGGCGATAGTATTCAGTGGATTGCGCGAGGCCTTCCCTGGCGGCTACTCATACGGTAAGCGCGGTAACTCGCGGACGCCGCCAATGCGACAGGTGCCGCAGGAGGAGTTGGAAGTCGCCGGTGGGCGGTGAGGGGGCCGTAACAGGCGGCAACTGCCCAACTCGGCCAGCAGCTCGTAAACGTCGCAATAAACCGACGGCGGGGGCGGAGGCGGAGGAGCTGCCAGTGTCGCCAACCGCCGCTCATCTCACACCTCCCAGCACCGTAGCTACACAAGCGAGCAGTCGTGACGCTCGACTGCAATCTACGAGGGTAAGTCAATTATTATCCGCAATTTAGTTATATTTTTGTTTATGTTGGTAGTACTGTCGTTTTACGTTGGTGACGCATGCTTTGTTTATTTGTTGTTATATCTTTGCAATTTTCAAGCTGCTACGTTAGTTACGTTATCGCTGCTGTGCTGTTAATCGTGGCTGCTCCGCTGTCTATTTGCACCAAAGAAGAACAACGTTTGTGATATTCCTGGCCTATGGCCACTTCAGATTTCTGGCCGCTGGCTGTTTCTTTGCTAACATCGTACGTGTCTTAAACGCGGAAGAAAGACAGCAGTGCAGCATATGTTGGAATGTGGGGTGGGGAGCAGTAGCATATGGCACAGTAGGTGCTGGTTCCCGTGGGAAAGCCCGCCTATGTTACTGGTGCTCTCCTCGCATTGGCTGCTGCATTTCACGTCACGTGATTTCTTTTGAAATTAGTTTTGTTTATTATATACTAAATATTAATTATTCAGAGCTGAGAATTTCTAATAAATATCTCTCAAGGACTGGCTAGATTCTGACAGCTAAAAAGTTTTTAGGTGCCTTCTCTTATTGTAACAAGAGAAGAGCGATTTTTCAGAAGGCGCGCGACGGCCCTGTTTTGGCGCGAAATAGAGCGTCAGGTGCCCTCTCGCAACGCGCCGCAGTTTCAGTCTCGAGCTGACCACTATACGCGCCGGACAGCGCCGGTCATGAGTAAAGATTTTTGTAATAGTGATAACAGTCGAGGTCTCAACATGAACTATGGGCAGCATAGGCCGTAACATATTAACAATAGTTGCTCATATTTTATTATTTATTTAATAAATGGCATCCCTGACAATTAAAAATCTCGCGAGTCGCTTTTTATGCTTCCATCATACAGAACTTATTTTAGCCTCACTTGTATGCTGTATAAGAACATACGACCTGTGTGCTGACTTCTGCGCTGGGGACACAACTATAGAAGACAACAGGTTAGTCAGTACTCTATGCTTTCAATAAGTATTGGACAGCAACTACGGCACCTCGTGCGTACTGTAGGGCGGTACAAACGCACACTGCTACGCAACAGCATCCGCAAGGATGTGAAGGTTTTAGGGGACTTGTGGGAGGAAGCAGTACTAACTTCTCCGTCCGCAATTAAAATCCTAGGAAGCTTGTACGTTTGGTGATACGTTTTCTGTGGGCGGAAGATGTATCAGGGGCTGAAATTCATAGAAGACTTTCAGTACAGTAGGGCAGCAGTGTGTTGCCACAACGAAGTGTGTACGAGTGGATTGAAAAATTCCGAAATGGTCGCACGAGTGTTAAGTACGATGAAGGAGCGGGACGACCGTTTACCGCCACAAATTAAGAAACCATTGAGCGATCACGTGAAATGATTCTCTTACACAGACGATTAATTATTGATGAAGTGGCTCATCGTCTTCAAATTAGTCATGGTTCTGCCTACGAAATTATTCACAGCAGACTTGGGTTTCGTAAAGTTTGTGCAAGATGGGTCCCAAAACAATTCACACAGTTGCATAAGCAAACGCGTCTCGACATCTGCAAAAAACATTTGGATCGCTATGGTTGTTGTTGCACGACAATGCCCGTCCGTATGCTGCTGTCCACCCTGCTGAAACGCTCCAGAAACTCAAATTCGAAGTACTGGATCATCCTCCGTATAGTCCCAATCTTGCCCCTTCTGACTATCACTTGTTTGGGCCACTCAAACAGGCATTAAGGGGCCGTCGATTTGACTCGGTCGAAGCAGTGAAGGAAGCGGTGCATTCCTGGCTCGCAGCTCAATTTTCTTTTATGAGGGCATAAAGAAGCTTGTAGAGCGATGGACGAAGTGCATTAAAAAGCAAGGAGACTATGTCGAAAAATGATGTTCTTGTAAATTTTGTACTTTATTTCAATAAAATTTTATAACTACTTTGCGGATAATAATTGACTTACCCTCGTACTTCTACTATACGAGTAATATGTTCGACATCAACATTTCTATAATTCAATGCACACAGAAATTTACATCGTTAGCTGTCATTCGATATTGAAATGCAAGGTGCGTCTCAAAAGTTCTGTGCGTGGTGTCAGAAAATATAGGACGCAATGGTCACAAACGAAATACGTTTACTGACTTTTAAAGCAGTGTCCATTGGCTACAGCATACTTCTGACATGGTTGTAAAGCTCTTGGAACCTGCCATGAAACGCTCGAAGCAGTTAGAACACGCGTTATTGAATCTACACAAGCGTAAGTCTTTCAGCACTAATTTAAAGTGGCGAAACAGAAAGAAGTCTATATACATGTGGCGTCTGTTCCGAAAGACTTTTGATCCTGCAGTTGTTATTCTTTCATATTCACAGAATAGATGACATGAAATGCCAATGAGCAAAGCTGAAAACATGTACCCAGCCGGGATTCGAACCCGGGTCTCCCGTTTTCTAGGCAGTTGCGCTGACCACTACACCAACTGGGTACACAGTGATCACCGCACCTGCAAGGTCTACCTAAGCACGCCTACCGTCAGATACAAATTCCTAGCTTTACCCTGCCCACAGTACTCAAACTCGTAGTTTTGAAACTAATTCCCGTACGAGTAAGGGCCTCAAACTTGCCCATCCCTTCACATTAACATTTTCAGCTTTGCCCATTGGCAGTTGGTGTAATATATTCTGTGAATATGAAAGAATAACAACTGCAGGATCAGAAATGACGTCCATTCTTTCGGAACAGAAGCTACATGTATATACAGGGTGTCCCACTCAACTGTTTCATCCCAGATATCTCTGAAATTACAAGAGATATTAAAAAAAAAAAAAAAAAAAAAAAAAAACTTTTACGGTCATGAACGTACGGCAGGGCCTTATGAAAGTAGGTACTATGAGACACACTAAAACGTGAAGAAATATTATTTTCAAAACAAACTTATGTTTTTTTTTTAGTGGATACCCCATATCATTTCTTAAGCAACCGATAGAATGAAAAATCACAAAAAGAATGGCGTCGGTTGCATCGCGATGAATCAATTACATCCGGAGAAAATGCGAAGCGAAGTTGACGTTTGAAACAAATGAGGCGCGCTGCTAGCGCGGGTCCGAGACTCAACCGTGAATCTCGCTTGTCTCGGATACCCGCTAGCAGCGCGCCTCGTGTTTCAAACGTCAACTTCGCTTCGCAGTTACTCCGAATGTAATTGGTGCATCCCGATGCAATAGACGCCATTCTTTTTCTGATTTTTCATTCTATCGATTGCTTAAGAAATAATATGGGGTATCCTTTTAAAAAAACATTAGTTTATGATGAAAATAATATTTCTTCACGTTTTGGAGTGTCTCATAGTACCTACTTTCATAAGCCCCTGCCGTACGTAAAATTCGTATTTCAATATCTCTTGTAGTTTCAGAGATATCTGGGGTGAAACAGTTGAGTGGGACACCCTGTATATAATATGCCAGTGACGGGCAATGATCTTTTCGTTAGTGGGGAGGGGTGGGCAAGTGTGAGACCCTTACTCTTACGGGAATTAGTTTCAAAACTACGAGTTTGAGCTAGGAATTTGTATCTGACGGGAGGCGTGCTTGGGTAAACCTAGCAGGTGCGGTGATGACTGTGTCCCCAGTGGTGTAGTGGTCAGCGCAACTGCCTAGAAAGCTGGAGACCCAGGTTCGAATCCCGGCTGGGTACATATTTTCAGCTCTGCCCATTCGCAGTTGGTGTCATATATAGTCTGTGAATATGAAAGAAGTCTGTCGACGCCAAATCCGGAGAATAAGAATGGTGTTGAAGCACAGGGACCTTGAGTGTAGCGAGAAAGTTGAGAACGCGCATCGCCGTGTGCGGACTATCATTGTCGTGCAGGGAAACCCATTGTCCACTCCGTTACAGCTCTGCCTGAACACCCGCCGGATGCCTTGCAGCAGACCTTTCAAAACTACCTCCTAAATTTCCGCGTTGATGGTATGACCTCTGGTAGAAGTTCTTGATGGATCAAGCCCTTGCTTTCGAAATACATGTTTTAGGAGGCGGGGAAGACGATGAACACTATGTTGCTTGGTCTCCGGATCGTATTCACAACACCAACTCTCATCTCCTGTAATGATGGTTTCCAAAAATTGAGGATTCCAGTCAGTTTCATATCAGCGCACACTCCGCTGCAGAGTGAAAGTTTCATTCTGGAAACATCCCTTAGGCTGTGGCTAAGCCATGTCTCCACCATATCCTTTCTTCCAAGGTGCTAGTCTTGCATGGTTCGCAGGAGAGCTTCTGTGAAGTTTGGAAAGTAGGAGGCGAGGTACTATAGGAAGTAAAGTTGTGGGATGGCATCGTGAGTCGTGTCAGGGTAACTCAGTCGGTAGAGCGCTTTCCCGCGAAAGGCAAAGATCCCAGGTTCGAGTCCCGGGTCGGGCACACAGTTTTAATCTGCCAGGAAGTTTCATGTCAGCGCACATTCCGCTGCAGAGTGAAAGTTTCATTCATGAGCAACATTATCACTAAATGCAGCAGTTTTTTGCGCATCGCATTGTTTATGACGTCATATCTTGTAAACTATGAATCGTACGTGATTCTTACACTTACGGCGACGTCCTCATGGACTGAAGTTTACGTGTACAAAATTTGAAAAAGATTGGAACGAAACTGTAGATTTGTATGCAACATGAACATACCAACACTCTGCTTCATATATTAGATGACGAGTTAACAGGCCACATCACTCAAGTTGTATTTGAATCATGGACAAGTTTTGTATCACATGTCAAAAAAGTTTCGGGTTATCACAAAGTCAGAAAAAATTCCTAAATATTTCCAAAAACCTAAGAACTAATGTGTGTGACATTTTTTGTCCAGTCATTAAATAACTTTCCTAATAACTTGGGCGATTATAACAAAGAACAAGGGAACCGGTTCAACCAGGGCATTAATATTATGGTAGAAAGGTATCAGGCCGTTTTGATCCCCATATGACGGCAGACTATTCCTGGAACTTCCAAAGAGACTGCTCTGACCAAAAACACCGAAAAAATTCCATACTAAAAGCTTCCCTTAATTCCTATTGACAAGTTTTGTTACGATTATAGAAATGATACAAAGTATAATAAAATTATAGTAAAAAAAAGTGAAAGTTTCATTCTGAAAATTATAGTACTTCTTTGAAGTCATTTGGTAACTTCAAAATGAATGTTTTAAATCTATTCTTGTCTTTTTTTTACAATTTAGTTTCTAATCTAAATCGTTTGCCTTTATCTCTAAAACTAGTCAATTCAATAAAAATATTAAAAAATCTTATTATATTTGTATTCAGCAGGCCAAAATTACCTGATATTGATTAATAAATCCCATGCCGTAGATTCGGTGTTGCGCTGATATCTATCCTGTCTTTGTCTTTCCTGCTAGTACTGACTGCACTGTTATTTTTTTGAGATAATATACCTTCTTAGAGCCTCTAAATCGTGCAGTGGTGCTTATCACCCTTAGTCTCGTCAATATCATATGATGGATTTCAGATCAACTTTCCTCGAGCGCTGAATACGATAATCAACATCTGCACGTTTACCTTGCCGCACAATTTAACGCCCTTACGTGGCCAACACAATACCACAGCTGCGGAAAGGGGCGTCGTTAATTTGGCGGGTTTTCGGTCTCATTAAGCCTTCCGCACGGTACGGCGAGAGTGTCTGCTTTGTCTTCCATCGGCTTTCACTCCGTTTTGTTTCCTGACGCACGGTCGCCTTTTTGTATGACACAGACCTTACCCGAGAGCTGCCAAAAATTGTGCGACTAAAGAGGGTCCGTTCTTCGCGGAAGCTTTTCTTCGTATTTGTTTGGAGTATACCGTTCTGATTACGACACCAAAGAAGGCGCAGACCATGTGACGATGTCTGCTTCGTATTCCACTACAATCCCCTCCCTCTTCCCTACTCTCACGTCACGATCAATTTCAGTGTCCATACCACAATGGACATGTTGCGACATATATTTGGAATGATTTAATCGTTACTCTACTCTCCTTGCACTCTACGCTCAGCGAAGTCTTTTTTGAAATGCCTTGCTTAACTTACTGCGTCCCATTTATTTTATTCGCGTTTATCAGTGGCAGCTGAGGGTTCACTTCGTTGATTGACGGATTTTGATCATGGCGCCTCTCCACCCCCATTCTCCCGGCTCGGCGCGTCATCGTTTCTACCCCCCCCCCCCCCCGCACCCTCCACCCCATCAGCGTCCAAAGAAATAAGTTGGCTGACATCTGCAATTGGCGTCGGGGGGGGGGGGAAGCGCCCCAAATTGCGCCCTCCACCCAATAGTTCATTTTCGTTAAAAGATCTGCAGATTGTGTTTGCGCTTGCTTCAACTGGAACTGAGACGTCGGCCTACCAAGCTTCTTTATTTCACACATTTGTTGCAAGCTTAAAGCTGAGTAATTTGTTTCTAAAAGATACTGAATGTTGTTCATTTTTCTTTGATGATAAACGCCAAGAACATACGCATATACATATGAGAGCTAAAACACAGTAAATGGCTGATTACGCTGTTAAGTTACTGTAACAAAATGAATCTGTTACGATGAAGAATAGACAAGCTAACTTCGGGTAACGTGACACGCATGCGCAAAGGCTTCTCTCCCCCACATCTTTTAAAACAACGAAGAGATAAATCTTATTCATCCTCAAAATCGCGACACATTTGCTAAAACTTCCAAAGATATGGGGCAAGTAACAGTACAAAAGTCATTGTTGTTCACGTATCTACCACCTTCCACGGTGCAATGAATGCTATGCCGCTAACCACACAGCTATTGTTCCTACCTGGAGAAAAATGACTTCATTATTATTCATGATCGGATCTTTGAAGAATTTTACAGTTGATGCGTCTTTAATTTATAGTTATACGATATTTTATCATATTTTACCAAATATGACCTGTTTTTGATGAATGTTCAATGCGCCAAAAACAAATATGAAGGGTTGATGTTGCCTAATGGAGGATTTGCCGATGCGCAAGGTGAGGTTCGCAGTAGCTCGATAGTCCTGCTTCGAGTCCATTCGTGCGTAGTCGCCAGAGATCGAGTAGACAGCAACTGGTCTCTCTACCAGCTCCAACGCCAATGATAAAAGCTGCGATACCCCTCGTCCCTCCCTGCCGCGGGAGCGCCCGTGTGCTGATTCCATGGCGTTCAGAAGAGAATTTGAACCTCAGCCGCTCATGCGCATTGCAAAGCTGCGGTTACTATATTAAGAGCGGCCGCACTTCGACACTTATACCTGCTGTCTCTGCGACGTAAAACGTTTCTCATACGATAAAAATACTTTGAATTTGCGTATAAAATGATCAGATGGAAGAACTAAACGAAGAATGATATTTTTAAAATACTTTTTTATTTTATCTATTTACTTGTTTCTCATGGCGAGGTTTTTTTTCGGGGTAGAGACTCTTCGTGCTCGTATTGTGGACGGTTATGATACAACAAGCCATTCTCCAGGGCTGCATCAGCGCATCAGGGATTCCATGCGACGGAGGGTGGATGCCTGTATCCTCGCTAACGGAGGACATTTTGAACATTTACTGTAACAAAGTGTTTGAAGTCACGCTGGTACGTTCTGTTGCTGTGTGTTTGGGCAGGAATTTTTGGTGATGTCTTGATTGGGCCTCATGTTCTTCCACCTACGCTCATTGGAGCACGTTATCATGATTTAATACGTAATACTCTACCTGTGCTGCTAGAACATGTGCCTTCACAAGTATAACATGTGGTTCATGCACGATGGAGCTCCTGCACATTTCATTCGACGTGTTCGTACATTTCTCATCAACATATTCGGTGACCGATGGATTGGTCGAGGCGGACCAATTCCATGGCCTCCACACTCTCCTGACCTCAAACCCTCTTGACTTTCATTTATGGGGGCATTTGAAAGCTCTTGTCTACGCAACCCCGGTAACAAATGTAGAGACTCTTCGTGCTCGTATTGTGGACGGTTATGATACAACAAGCCATTCTCCAGGGCTGCATCAGCGCATCAGGGATTCCATGCGACGGAGGGTGGATGCCTGTATCCTCGCTACCGGAGGACATTTTGAACATTTACTGTAACAAAGTGTTTGAAGTCACGCTGGTACGTTCTGTTGCTGCGTGTTTCCATTCCATGATTAATGTGATTTGAAGAAAAGTAATAAAATGAGCCCTAAAATTGAAATTAAGCGTTTCCTGGCGCATGTCCACATAACATATTTTCTTTCTTTGTGTGTGAGGAATGTTTCCTCAAAGTTTGGCCGCATATATATATATATATATATATATATATATATATATATATATATATATATGGCGCTATGGTTGTTCCCACTAGATAGCGCTGCCATAGGTCAAACGGATATCAACTGAATTTTTTAAAATAGGTACCCCCATTTTTATTACATATTCGTCTAGTATTGTAAATAAATATGAATGTTTTATTTGGAACATTTTTTTCGCTTTGTGATAGATTGCATTGTAATAATCACAAGCATATTACTCACAATTTTAGATGAACAGTGGGTGCCGGCCGCGGTGGCCGAGGTGACTGAGGCGCTCCAGTCACGGTCAGCACGGCCACTACGGTCGGGGGTTCGAATCCCTCCTCAGGCATGGATATTTGTGCCGTCCTAGTTTGTAAGTAGTTCATAAGTAGTTTGTAAGTTTAGGGACTGATGACCCCGTAGTTGAGTCCCCTAAGCTAAAAAAAAAAAAAAAAGAAAATGAACAGTGGGTAACAGGTAGGTTTTTAAAATTAAAACACAGAACGTAGGCACGTTTGAACTATATTTCGGTTGTTCCAGTGTTATACATGTACTTTTATGAAATTATGTTACATTATGAGAAGGCATGCTGTTACTGTGTGAGTACCCGTAATTAACTCATGACTTCAATAAATGCTCAAAATGACGTCCTTCAACTTCAATGCATTTGGCAATACGCGTAACGAAATTCCTCTCAACAGCGAGTAGTTCGCCTTCAGTAATGTTCTCACATGCATTGACGATGTGATGACGCATGTTTTAAGGAGTTTTCGGTGAATCACGATAACAAATATCCTTCAAATTTCCTCACCGAAGGAAATCCGGGGTCGTAACATCAGGTGAACGTGATGGCCATGGCATGGTGCTTCTACTACCAACCCACCTGTCACTAAATATTCCATTTAAGACCGCTTCAACTGCACGCGAGCCATGTACTGGACATCCATCATGTTGAAAGTACATCGCCATTCTGTCATGGAGTGAAACATCTTGTGGTAAAATCGGTAGAACATCACGTAAGAAATCAGAATACATTGTACCATTTAGATTGCCTTCGATAAAATAGGGGTCAATTATCCTTCCTCCCATAATGCCGCTCCATACATTAACCCGCCAAGATCCCTGATGTTCCACTTGTCGCAGTCATCGTGAATTTTCCGTTGCCCAATATTGCATATTATGCCGGTTTACGTTACCTCTATTGGTAAATGACGTTTCGTCACCAAACACAACGCGTGAAAAAAAATCTGTTATCGTCCTGTTATTGGTTTTGTGCCCAGTGGCAAAACTGTACATGACGTTCAAAGTCTTGGCCATGCAAATCCTGGTGCATAGAAATATGGTACAGATGAAATTTAAGTTGATGCAGAATTCTCAACACCGACGTTTTTGAGATTCCCGCTCAATTGGTCTGCTTTTGATGTGCGGATTAGCCGCAACTGCAGTTAAAACACTTGCTTAGGCAACATCATTTGTTGCAGGTCGTGATCGATGTTTCACTTTTGGCTGAACACTTCCTGTCTCTTTAAATAACGTAACTATCCGACGAAAGGTTCGGACACTAGCAAGATGTCCTCCACGATAACAATCAACAGTTTTGCCACTGGACACGAAATAAATTACGGGACGATAACTGATTTTTTCACGATATCTGTTTAGTGACGAAGCGTCATTCACAAACAGAGGTAACGTAAACCGTCATAATATGCACTATTGGGCAGCGGAAAATCCACGATGGCTGCGACAAGTTCAAAAAATTCAAATGTTTGTATAACTTATGGGACTTAACTACGGGGTCATCAGTCCCTAAACTTACAAACTACTTATGAACTACTTACGAACTAGGACGGCACAAATATCCATGCCCGAGGGGGGATTCGAATCCCCGACCGTAGTGGCCGTGCAGACCGTGACTGGAGCGCCTCAGTCCCCTCGGCCACCGCGGCCGGCGCTGCGACAAGTGGAACATCAGCGACCTTTGCAGGTTAATGTATGGTGCGACATTATTGGAGGAAGAATAATTGACCCCTATTTAATCGATGGCAATCTAAATGGTGCAATGTATGCTGATTTCCTACGTAATGTTCTACCGATTTTACTACAAGATGATTCACTGCATGACAGAATGGCGATGTACTTTCAACCTGATGGATGTCCAGCACACGGCTCGCGTGCATTTGAAGCAGTCTTAAGTGGAATATTTAATTACAGGTGGATTGGCCGTAGAAGCACCATATCATGGGCTGCACGTTCACCGGATCTTCCATCCCCAGATTTCTTTCTGTGGGGATACCTGATGGATATTTTTATTGTGATTCACCAACACCTGAAAACATGCGTCAGCGCATTGTCAATGCATGTTAGAACATTACTGAACATTACGATTGAGAGGAATTTCGTTACGCTTAGTGCCAAATGCATTGAAGTTGAAGGACACCATAATGTATGATAATTTCACAAAAGTACATGTTTCACATTGGAACAACCGAAATAAAGTTCAAACGTACCTACGTTCTGTGTTTTAATTTAAAAAACCTACCTGTTACCCACTGTTCGTCTAAAATTGTGAGCAATATGTTTGTGAATATTACAGCGCCATCTATCACAAAGCAACAAAAGTGTTCCAAACAAAACATTCATATTTATTTATGTGCTACACGAATATGTAATAAAAATGGGGGTACCTATTATAAAAAATGCAGTTGATTTCTATTTGACCTATGGCGGTGCCATCTAGTGTGCCAACCGTAGCGTCATCTGTTTTCCCCCTTCAAGCTAGAAAAGTTTTGTTCTTTGTAGTTTTTTCGTTTGATGCTTGTTTCGTGAGATATTTGGCCCAGTCACTATTAATGATTTCGTGATTTATTAACACTTAGAGTGCCATGCCCGTAATATTACGTTGCTGTCGTTTGTTCGAAGATTGCCGCGTCCGTAATATTACGTTCTCTGTGTCTTTGCGAGAACTGCCGCGCCCGTAATATTACGGACGACTGTTCTCAAACGAATTCTAGCTTTCGCGCGCATCATTATCCGTACTGCAGTTATCAGAAGGGAGGCAAACCCTTGTAGTAGACATCTCTGCCAGTAGGAGGCGCCACAAAACTGTTCACTTTACGAAACAAGGGTTTGTGTCAGTTGACTGCGAGACATCAGGGTGAGCGTTAGACGCAACATGTCAAGCAGTAGGCCTTTGAGCGACGCCGAGACACTCAGGTGACAAAGAAAAACATTTCTAGCAGCCAGTTTATTATTGCGGTATGCAAAGACTTGTCATCACCATGTGCCGCCGACTTTCAGCCTGGTACAAGTGGTGCTGCGCTTTCACGACTGGATGGAACACATTTCCTGGAAAGAATACCCATTCCACCAGGGAAGAACAAGGCACAAAAGACTTGTAGAGTGTGCTCAGAGAGTGGCAAGAAAGAAGCAGGAGTCGACAGAAGGAAGGATACTTCATTCCAGTGTGCAGTATGGGGTTTTGTGTCCAGCCCTGCTTCCAGCTATACCACTCAAAAAAGAACTATTTGCACTAAAAGCCGTTTGGTGATGTTTAATATTCATGATATTTGCATGTAATCATATAAACATTGCCATGTTTATTAATAAATAGTTTATAATACGAAAAAAAAAAAAAAAAAACAATTTTTACCTACCCGAAAACAGCGTTTCTTGTTCTGATTGTTGTGATGAAGGTTTACAAAGCAGGGAAATGTACGGGGCAAGTATTTGAAGAGGAAATAATAAGGTTTATTCCTGACCAAGAAAAATATATTACTGATTATTCCTGAATCTGTACCAACAGGACGAAATATTGTAAAAATGGCCGGCACTGGGGGAAGGAGACTAAGAAAATGGGCTGGCACTGGGGAAGTCGGTTCGTATATATGGCCGGCACTCAAAGTGTTAAGTTTTCAAATTTATACTGACTTTTTGATCACCCGGTTTATCGGTTGTCGTATCAGGTACATTTCGAAATGATACCGCAGATTCAGTACTGGCCGCTAGTGCAGTGCGTAAGAGCCACACGCGTTCGATATCGCGCGCTCGCCATAAGCTGGTGCAAGTGCCCCGGCACAAACACTGAACACTGGCGCACGCGCAGCTGGCGACACAGAATGCCCCCCCCCCCTCCTCTCCTCCCGGTTTTACAATTAAGCCCGGCGCCATTGTCTCGGTTCGGCTTTTTCCTGGCGCCGGCAAATTGCGCTTAATGAAGCCGCTGGCGCCTCAAAACTAATTACATGATAACGACGCGACGCCCGCCTTTTGGAATATTAACGCCGCGCCGCGTACAGCTAAGCGTCGCTCACCTCTGGCGCCGATGTCGCCGCTACAAAAGCCGACAGCCGACAGCAGCAGAGGCCAGGTCGGCGTGCCAGGAGCCGCGCTCTCTGCCAGCAGTCGCAGGCGACAAAAGCCGCCAGCTACAGGCGTAATCTCGCTCCGGTAGCGCGCGAGGTGTGAGGCGTCGCACTGGACGTTTTGTTTAGCTTTGCAGGCTTTCATCGCCGTTATCACTCGACATACAACCTTCCTCATTGTTAGGTCGCTTCATGCTCCTCTCGCGCTGTATTTTTTTATTAGAGTATGCCATGTTTTGACCTTTCAGTTACGATCTTATTCAAGACTGCTCAGGTATCTCGGGTTAGCTCAAATCTGTTTGTTGTATTGCTGTCTTTGCATTCGTCCTATTCTACCAGAATTTTATTCTTCTCCCAGCTGCTTACTTTATTTACTCCTTTCGTGTCCCATCAACTGTTCAACTCAACTGTTTGTATAGCTTATGGGACTAAACTACGGGCCGGCCGCGGTAGCCGAGGAGACTGAGGCGCTTCAGTCACGGTCTGCACGGCCATTACGGTCGGGGGTTCGAATCCCCCCTCGGGCATGGATATTTGTGCCGTCCTAGTTCGTTAGTAGTTCATAAGTAGTTTGTAAGTTTAGGGACTGATGACCCCGTAGGTAAGTCCCATAAGCTTTACAAACATTTGAACATTTGAACTTAACTACGGGGTCATCAGTCCCTAAACTTACAAACTACTTATGAACTAACTAAGACTAAGGACGGCACAAATATCCATGCCCGAGGGGGGATTCGAACCCCCGACCGTAGTGGCCGTGCAGACCGTGACTGGAGCGCCTCAGTCCCCTTGGCCACCGCGGCCGGCCGTGTCCCATCCTCGTCGCCACTTTTGTGTCTCGTTTCCGCCGGTTGTCGTAGGTGTCGGTGGCCGAGTAGAAAGAGACCGACACAGGAATAAAGGATGCGCGCTTGTGCAGGTACGAAGGTGACCAGCCAGTGGGACAGCAGAAACTGGAAACACTAAGCTAGATTAGTATAAGAGATATATTTCAAGAAAAATTACATTACTTAACTTGGAGAGCACCAGACTAGTAGAATGTTGATACATAGTTTAGATAGAGGGTTCAAATGTTTGTATAGTTTATGGGACTTAACTACGGGGTCATCAGTACCTAAACTTACAAACTACTTATGAACTAACTAAGACTAAGGACGGCACAAATATCCATGCCCGAGGGGGATTCGAACCCCCGACCGTAGTGGCCGTGCAGACCGTGACTGGAGCGCCTTAGTCCCCTCGGCCACCGCGGCCGGCTAGATAGAGGCCTGCCTACTGATGATTCCTAGTGCCTATCCGATAGCCTTGTCTTAACTGGTGCCTATCTGATTCCCAAGTGGCCGATGCAGCAGTCGTGGCCACGAGCGAAGTTGCAGCAGAGGGCGCTCGTGGCTGACGTCGTAAGAACGTCGCGCCTTGCGTGCATGGCGGCGCGCGGCGAAATTATGTGGCGCGCACTTCATACTTGTGTGACACCACATCTCCCTTTCTCTTTTTCCTTACTTTGCTCTTGCTTTTTATTGCATCTTTTAATGTGCGTGTAACGAAGCATGTTGAGATTTCTTTCCATCTGATTGCATTACTGAACCTTCCGATACCAATGTTGCATAAATTACGAATGTAATTATTCCATTATCATTTTATTTTCCAAAAAATTTGTTATTCTTTTTCCTAATGTGACTAGCTGAAGTTATTTTCTATTGTTTGAAGTCGCAGAAGTTTGTTTAGTTCCCAAATATTAATTATTTCATGCAAGAGGCGTATTGTTTTATATCATATTTTGGGCTAATTAGTATCTCTGATAAAACTAATTAAATAACCTTCTAATAATATTAAAGTAGGTATTTTTATGTTTCACAAGTAATGTTAGGAAAGTTGTGCCCTAATTAGTTCCTGTATAACTACCGTTTATTACGAAGTAATTGTTTATAAAACATCTTTAATTATATCTGGATATCATCATCATTTGGTTGTCTGCCGTACGACAGGTTTACACTGCATAGCCCTCCAAGCTTCTCTGTCTTTTGCGATCATCTTCGTTCATTGGTACCCTCCTACTGGCTTGCTGACGTCATCCAGCATCTGGTACCTTCTTCTACCCCTCCCTCTATTACTCGGAATGCAACCCTCAATTACCAGGAGGCAATATCGTCTTAAACTGTGGCCTAGCCAGTTTAGTTACCTGTTTTTCATCGTCAGCAACATCCTCCGTTCCTCTACAACTCTATTCAGTACTTCATTTCTGACTTTCTCGATCCAGCTGATCTTGTCCATCCTTCGCCATATCCACATTTCACAAGCTTCAATTTTCTTCTCATCTTGCTTTCTCAATGTCCACGTTTCTGCTCCATATAAGGCGACACTCCATATTAGACACTTAACCAGTCTCTTAAAAAAAATGTTCAAAAGTTTGTAAATCTATCGGACCAAACTGCGTGGTCATTAGTCCGTAGCTTAAATACTACTTAAACCTAGGTAAACTAACCTAAGGACAAACACACACACCCATGCCCCAGGGAGGACTCGAACCTCCACGGCGAGCAACCGCGCGCTCCGCAGCGAGACGCTTTAGACCGCTCGGCTACTCCACCGCGGCGATTTAAAGAACACACCAGTAAACATAATAAGACTGCATGTGGGGACCATGTACGGTGTACACAGCACAGAGTTAAGGACATGCACAATAGTCTTAAGATTTTACATAAGCTACCCAAGGGCAAAAATTTAAACATTTTGGAAAATATACCAATAATTAGTCACAAGAAAAGTATCGCAACCTTATCATTAATGATCAAACAGAATTCCAAGATCATAATTTTTACAGTTTCTTTGATAAGGCCACATAAAGACACTGCAGCTTATTTTGGTACTTCTCTTGTTCGTCAAGAAAGGTATCACCAATGTAGCCACTGTATTTTATTTCTTACTCTATTTATCATCATAATAGCTAACCATTTTACCTAATCCTCAGACTACTGTAATTTTTATACTGTTAACATTGATATACCCTTCTTCATTGACTACCCATGTTCAACCCACCATCATGTTAGTATACCTTTACATAACAAGTCCTTTGCAACCTATGCTGTTTGCCTTCATGACATGAACCTACACATTAGTATACCCTGTGACAGGTATAATTTTCCATATGAGGCAATTTAATGATTATGATGCTACTGTCAACCTTTATATAAACTTTAGATAAAATATGGAATATCACAATAATAAATGGATTGTGATATGTACTATTCATTATAAAGTACTAGACACAGCAGATCTGCTATCAGTTTTCGTAGGATAACTGATAACACAATCTTGAATTCTTGGATAGATGAGTATGCCCCAACATTTTTTGTAAATATAACATAATGTCTGTAAATGTTTCTAATACCTTTGATGTATAAATTTGCTTGCTACTTCACATATATATGTATGGTATGCCTTATGAATTATACTTTTGATGTCAATACTATATAAGGTACATAAGCAGTTACTTTGGTGTCTGTACTTGGCCCGAGATACTAGTAGACCGTGCCCTTCTTCTTATACATGCGAGGTAGATGACACAAAGTATTGCCTTTGTGGGATACTATGCCATATATAGAGTCTGTATGGGAGAATAGCCTATACACCAACTTGCCAATAATCTATTCATATAGTCTTATTTTGCCTTTGTCTGCCACATAAAGGGTAGAATGTGGTTAACACATTCTATCCAGTGTGTCTCATTTCACATTGAAACTATTTTCCAGGTTATACTAGTTTATATGTAATCTGGTTTTACAGCTTTTATTAAAAAAATAATCTATAATAATTTTAAATTTTTTGCAGATCACTTAACATGGTACTGACTTCTATGTTTGGTACCTGATATAGCACCTCATACTCTATGGTGCTCAGCGTTATACTTCATACAAATTGTATATATATGACATTCAATGTATAAAAAATAGTACTTCTTTTAATTTGTGTATATATGGCATTTGATGTATATTATAAAAAAACGACTGCCTCAAAAGCAAAGACCAATATGTAATATATTCTATTTACATGTAACATCTTTGTCTATGTCTTCCCGCCTAATAGTCAGTATTGAACTTGGATTCTGAAGTGCCTCTTGTTAAGACCATAGGAAAAATGGGCTCAGACGTTTTATTGTTGACTTGTAAATTTCATGTTGATGACACACCTACGTGGATGTACAACGTTCTACTATGTTAAAATATTGTTATAACAGCATCGAATTCACGTAAGATAGTTTGGTTTTTTTTTTTTTTTTTTTTTTTTTTTTTTTTTTTTTTTTTTTTTGCTACTGTGTATTGCAGCTCATTTTGTAAATACTTTTGTGTATTAGGTCTAAAGATGGCGTCTAGCACGCCGTAACCGGTAATGTAATTAAATGAAGAAACCTATCTTGGCTGCAAACCTTTTATTAAACAATTATAGATCGCCCAAATAATGAGTTCCTTATATAACGACAATTTTTGTTGACAATTTGTGAGGCATGTGCAGTTTAGTGTCGAGGATGGTGAGATATTCATTCACAGTTACCCAAAAAGCGAGGGTAACTAAAGAGACAGTTGAATTCCACAATGTAATGCCTAAATTAAGGCGGAACCTCACCCTCCTCACCCCCCTCACCACCAAGCTTAACTTCAGTAAGGAGGACGCGCGGAAGCGGCTGTGCCCTCTATGGTGTCTTGCTGCCGATTAAACTTCAAATACACATAGAAAATATTGTAGAGAAGGCGAACCAAAGTCTACGTTTCATTGGCAGGACACTTAGAAGATGCAACATTCTACTAAAGAAACTGCCTACACTACACTCGTGCGTCCTATTTTGGAGTATTGCTGCGCATCGTAGGACCCATACCGGGTGGGACTGACGGACGATTTAGATAAAATTCAGAGAAGGGCAGCTTGTTTTTTATTATCGCGATATAGAAGAGAGAGTGTCACGGAAATGATGCACGAGTTGGGGTGGAAATCATTAAAAGAAAGGCGTTATTTTTTGCGGCGAGATCTATTTGCGAAATTCCTTTCAGCAACTTTCTCTTCAGAATGCGAACATATATAGTTAGCGTCTCGTTGCGGAGCGCGCGGTTGCTCGCCGTGGAGGTTCGAGTCCTCCCTGGGGCATGGGTGTGTGTGTTTGTCCTTAGGTTAGTTTACCTAGGTTCAAGTAGTTTGTAAGGTACGGACTGATGACCACTCAGTTTGGTCCCATAGATTTACAAACATTTGAAAAAACATATTTTTAGCACCTACTTACGTAGGGAGACATGACCATCATAAAAAAATTAGAGAAATCAGATCGAAAACTGAAAGATTTATGTGTTCCTTTTTTCCGCGAGCTGTTAGAGAGTGGATCTATAGAGAGTTCGATGAACTCTCTGCCATGCACTTCAATGTGATCTGCGGAGTATCCATGTAGATGTGGCCTCACCCCACTGGAGGTTTGAGTCCTTCCTCGTGTATGGGCGTTTGTGTTGTTCTTACCATAAGTTAGTTTCAGGAGTTTGTAAGTCTAAATACCGATGACGTCAGTAGTTAGTACCCTTACACTTACAAACATTTGAACATTTCTAGGAAGCAAGCATGCCGTATGTTGAGCTCCTTTTGGGCACTCGCTACAGAACTGTACCAGCGATACGACAGGCGGTAGACCGCTCCATTCTCACCATCAACAGAACAGGCTCTGTTAACGGTGTACTACGCCTTCCACATCGCTGGCAACAGGTTCCACACAAAGCTGGTAACAACTTTGAAGTGCAGTAACAGGAGAAAACATGTAACGCTTTTGTATCGGTCGTGAACAAACAGTTTAAGTTCCAACCCTCGTACATATTGTTAGACTGCAGCATCTCATAGATGGGGGGGGGGGGGGGGACATTCCTATCCCACGGAACTCAGATGAATAAATTTTTATTTGGGACCCATACATCTATGTGGTCACGAAAGGATTGGGAAAGATTAGGGTATAAGAATAATTTCAACTTACATGGATTTTTTTTCCGAAAACTAAGAACTACAGTTTTTTACACACGTACTACCACTCATATGGTTTTGCCTATCCTATTAATGAAAGTTGGTTGTACACACAAAATGTCAAACGTTTTATGTTAAGCTGTTATTCGATCTACTCTCCCGACTGGACAGAAGTGCCTTTCAGTGGGACTGTTCAGATAGTGTTCGGGGCTATTTGAATAAAGAAAATTATGGGCATGTTACATGGTAGGTTAGCTGGTAATACGATAATTTTTATTTCATACTCATTACCACTAATAATATAAAATAATTACAATAGTAGTTTCACATTAATGGAAAGTAGACGTTATGAAACGTTTCTGTTCTCAAGAGTCACCTTCAGCTTCCACAGACAAATTGTTTACGACCCCTCGCACCAACACAATATTCTGATAGCAGGTAGTACACTTCTGTAGTTGTGTCCATTCACGTTTATCTTCATCTGCAACATGTAACAATTATCCTGTCAGAATCCACATTTCCACCGCCTTAGAATCATTTAAGTTCACAAGATAATCGACATTGCTATCTGAATCAGTCTCTAGAACTTTTCTTCTACACCAAATTTTGTTAACTGTCTTCTTGAATAGTCCAATCTTCGCTCTCTTACTGGTACCGGCGCTTTTTTTCCGCTACCATTAGCTTCGAAAGCTTTCTTTTTTTTGCTACACGCCTTATCAGTGGACGACATTCCTTCTTTGCTCTTACTATAGTATTGTTCTCTGCATATGTTGTGTAACGAGCTTGTGGAACAGCTCGGCTTCGGATATCCCACATGGAGTGTTTGTTTCCGCGTTTGTTCTTATGGTTTCCGAAGGAGCAAATCGCCAATCCCCAAACGCAAATGGGTTAAATGTGGAGATCCCCACACAGTAAAATGCACTCACAGCTAAGTGAATGGACGCAGTTAACATCCATGTTTCGCTTAATATCCCACTGAGATGAAATTACCCCTTTTGTGTTCCGATTTCTTTGCTGCCATTTTGTTGCCAACTCAAAAATGTTCAAATGTTTGTATGGTCTATGGGACTTAACTACGGGGTCATCAGTCCCTAAACTTACAAACTACTTATGAACTACTTACGGACTAGGACGGCACAAATATCCATGCCCGAGGGGGGATTCGAACCCCCGACCGTAGTGGCCGTGCAGACCGTGACTTACGCGCCTCAGTCCCCTCGGCCACCGCGGCCGGCCCGCCCAGTGTACATGTAAGTTTGATTATTGGTTATTTTAGATTAAAACAAGAGAAATTAATGTGAATTCAAATAATAAAAGGGGAGATAATATTGGCGAATTTAAAACATTGAAATGAAAGCTTTAAAACACACATAGTCAGAATTAAAACTGCCACGGTGGCAAAAAGAAATACAGACTGTGCACAGTAAGTGGTGACGAGAACAAACAGACGATGAAAAACATGGCATTACGTTGTTCTGCCTATGCGGCGGTTGCTGAAGTCTTAAAGTCCCACTCACAACTTGACACTGACACAACACTGTCGCACGATGCACTGTTAAAAGTAAAGCAATGAGACACCGCAGGGGGAGAGGGGAAGGAAGGGCGGTGCGGAGGAGCGGGAAGGGAAAGGGTGGGAGAGTGGGGAAGGAAAATGTAAGAACACCGCGGGAGGAGAAAGGGAGATCGAAGCGGGAGAGGAAGAGGAGGGGGGCTAGAGGGGAGAGACAGTGGCGCAGACATTGGATTGGGGCGGGGGGAAGGATTTATGGGGCTGAATACCCCCCCCCCCCCAGCACCTCCAAAAGATTTCTTAATTTTATTATTTTTTACTGTTTTCATTTTTTTATTTTTTTTAAAAAGGTCGGCACTGGAAATTTGAAATAGTACACACGTAATAAATCACAACGTAACAATAATTTGCCAAGCATAAGTGAGCGTGACAATGGATCGCCAACGTGATACCGCCACTGAGAACGTGTGCTGATGTTACTGTGAGCGGTTTTTTACTGCTATGCTGAAGTTACGAGCCGATTGTTCATATACGGCGACCCGCACATGTCAGCGGCGCCACCGAGTGGAATCTTATGAACCACAATAGTGCCATTCTAGTTCAATGTTTACACATAGAATCTCATGTGCATTAAATTGTAAAAACTTTCTCTTTGGCTAGTGACATAGAATTTCCTTAATTATTTTACGAGCTAATTATATACACTCCTCTTCTACTTTCAAATTAATGTGAGCCTGTTCATCATATTTCTTGTGCAATTGTTTTCGTAATATTGCTGGGGCCGAGCAGTGTGTTCCCAGCTTTAGGTCAGAATGAGGCGTGGAACCTGGCGGAGCGCCAAGGGACGCTAGTGAAACAGAATTATAGTTGACACATTTTTTTCCGTAACATACATACGTTTGATGAAGACGCTAGCTCGACAGGAGGTAGAGCAGTAGGTAGCGTCGCCTTTGAGCTGCAACCTTGGTGTTTCGTATGATGGTAGTGCCCGAGCTGCGCCGCGATGCCGGGAAGCGATGAAAAGACTGTTATTGTGAAGTGCTCTATCCCTTCACCAGGCTATGCAGCGGCTAGTGGATCCACGCAGGAACCCCTCTGAAGTCGGATGTCGTGCTGGTTCCCGACTCGGGATACCGGCTGGCCAGATTAGCACCAGAGTGCTAACTCGACGACAGGAACATTGGCCTTTAGTAACCAACCACTGAAGACTGCGCTGGCCTCAGACAGCCACCATAGAGGTGTGAAGTCGTCAGCACAGCGGATCACCATCTTCCCAGATGATGTTTAGTACGAAGTATGGCCTCGACCAGACTCCATCTCTTAGCTGCCTCTAGCAGCTACCCGTATGTACTGCTATCTGTGACAAAGACTGAGCACAACGATTAGGCCAGTGAATTGACGACTACCTCCTGGGCATTGTCGATTCAGAAGACCAAGTGATCGCTACTTCTAAATGTGGGAGTATTTATACATAAAATTGGCTGAAGCTATGACGTATGAAACGGTTTGAATTTGTTCCCTTTGAAAATGCAGTGCTCGCCCGATCTGTCTTTACAGTTGATGCATCCGCGGTCTTATTCACTCTTGTAACAGAGTTGCGTGTAGTTATGAAATGTTTACTAGCTGCGTCTCTGTCTGGCAGCCATTTCACTCACACACAGTTCGCTGACGGTAGTCTTTCCAACTTGCCGACGCAGCGGCTGCCGTCATCACGCAAGGCGGGTGAGCATTTTCTGCTACCGGCTGATGACCTTATTCCGTCTTGCTAAAGTGAGCAAACCAAGATCTTAACACACTTCCCTGTCACAATGTTTTCGGCGTAACAATATAATTGAATTAATTATTAAAAGTGTAAAAATAAGACATAGATTAATAAATTCAATAGGCTTTATTTTTAACCCCCCCCCCCCGAACCAAATACTGGCTGCGCCTTTGGGAGTGGAGAGATTAGGGTGGTAGGATGGGTAAATATCGGGACGGAGGGTGTCATCCGGGAGGGGGAGGTGGCGAAAGTTACCCTGGGAGGTGATGTGGAGAGTGTGAACGTGTAAAGGGGGAGGGATATTCTGGTATCGGTGTGGCAGAGGCCTGGGATTCAGGAAGGGACAGACCAGAGGGTGACGGGATTCTTTTTTTTTTTTTTTTGGGGGGGGGGGTAGTGTCGAGGATGTGGATATGTACAAGGAACTGTAGAAGCTGAAGAAAAAGAATGAGATCATAGAGAATCCACGTGGGGAAAAGGAGGTGGAGGGTGTGGCGTTAGAGGATTTGGAGGGATTTGTAGTAGGTGGGGATACGGATATCCAAGAGAGGTGGAAACTGCAAAGGACGGGACGCATCAAGGAATGGTAGGTGTATAGGATTGTGGAGAGGTTAAGTCCCCATGTCCAGCCAGAGAGGAGCTTCACGAGGTTGAGACGGGAGAAGGCTTTTTGATGGACTGTTTGAAGGTGAGCGTTCCAGGAAAGGGAGCGGTCCTGGTTGAGGCCAAGGTATTTGAGGGTGGAGGTTTGGGGTATGAGACGGCCATGTAGTGTGAGGTACAGGTCACGGTGACAAAAGGATCGGGTAGTACAACTTATTACTAGGACAGTAGAACATGGGTAGTTTGCGGCAGTAAACAGAACACTTCCATCTCATTCTCCTGGTAGAATTCCAGTAATGATAGAGAAAAATGTAACAGATGCCAATCCATAATCATAAGTTCTTTTCCTGGTACTCTTGTGAGACGGGGGCTGCAATTAGTCTATTTTTCATACTAACCTTGTGTTACTGTGTCTTTCTCTTTACGATAATTATTGAAATATGTAACATTTTTCTCTGTAGATATTTCTTTATTTTGATTTCTGTGCCTTTGTGGACACATCAGGCGTGATGGGCTCCTGGGATTGTAGTACATTCTATGTTTATATGAAAATTTCGGGATTTTAATTTTTATTGGCTCAGCTTGGCTGCTAAAAAGTGGTTTTCCGTGTTGGGTACGGCCAGGCCGCGCAGAGCACAGACGCTCTTGGAGGTCTCCCCCTCCCACCAACTTTCGCTCGCCTTCGGGGAAGGACGAGAGGGGCTAGTTTGACCTGCTCGGCGCCACGCTACGTCCATGTTGGCGGAGTATACCTGGCAGAGTTTTTTAGTGTGTGTGGGATGCTTTACGTAATGCTGGTCCGCGGTTTACGGTGGGCGATAGCGGGGACTGCCTTTTTAGTCATTCGGCCGTTTCGGAAGAGAGGAATTTGCCGGATACAAACAATATCAGAGTGCTCTTGGCCCAATGCTGTTTATGGAGACGTATTGCCCTTAGGCGTTATAAAAAAAAAAAAAAAAAAAAAAAAAAAAAAAATACTTCTTTGAAGGCAGCAGAGTTTGAACATAGCGTGACAAATGGTTAGGTCGAGAGGAAAGCTTTCAGCCCGTCTGGCACCCTAGGGGTTTGGTTCCAGCGGCTGTATATATAGCACAACCTTAACATTTTTAGGTCGTGTGACCGTAGCTAGGAGCAAGCTGAAATTCCTTGAAGGGCAGTCATCCTGGGAACGGCGAAATCCGCGGGAAGCTTTGGTGGCGTGGGCGGAGCCTCTTGGCAGCCGCAGAGAACACGTCCTGATTCGGCAAATTATTTTAGAATGACATCTAAACAATTTGACAACGGCGCTACGCCATCCGATTGGTCTGACTATTAGCCGTTTGCAGAGATTGGTGCGTCTTTTTCGCGTGGGTGTGGCCGCCCGTCACTTGCCGTGAGCTGCGGCACAGCGCGAGGAGGCACGAGGACTCCTGTCTAAGCGTTCGAAGTGTACGGACCTCGGGAGACTCTGGTTTGAGCATCCGAAGTGTACGGTGCTCGAGAGACTCCTGTCTGAGCGTTCGAAGTGTACGGACCTCGGGAGACTCCGTTTTCAGTGTCCAAAGTGTACGGAGCTGGAGAGACTCCTGCCTGAGCGTCCAAAATGTACGGACTTCGGTAGACTCCTGTTTGAGCGTCCGAAGTGTGTGGACCTCGGGAGACACGCAATACTCCGTTTAGATTCGCAGGGAGGACATCATCTTAAACGGTCCTCTGGATAGACTTGTGTGTTATTCCGAAGATTCGGACCTTTTAGAACTTGTGTTTACTTCACGGTCGTTACATTGTCCGGTGTTTACGCTGTGATCGGCCACAGTTTAGTTTTCGTTTTGCTAGAAGTCTCTGTTTTACAGATCTTATTACGCAACTGACTGATTGATTTGTGCCAAGTGGCCTTTGTGTCACCTATGCAAAATACTGATTAGTGTACTAACGTTATAGAATCGCACAGCAACTGCCTAGCGACGCCAACGCTAGTGAAGCTGTGTTAAGTTACATATCGACCCTGCTTAACAGGTCGCAGCAATTACGGTCGGATTAAAAAATTTCAGCTCATCCGCTCCCACCGCCTGCTGCCTGCGAGCCTGAGATGCTGCCGTCAATGATCATCTGTGTGGGTAAGGTGACGCACTTGCTGGGGGGTTATATGAATCAGACTTGTTGGATTCTGTCTCTTATTTTATTCTTTTGAGATGTGCCTATTTACTCTGGGGAGCTTAGGGCTAACGATAATTTCAAGCCCCTGTGTAGCCAATCTAATAGCATTCTGTTTTGCAAAACCTCCGACCTTTGACTCGCCCAGTCATTTCTGTGTCTCAATATTTTAACATTTGTAAAAGATTGTTTGAATACCATTATCTGTTTTACATGATAGGAAATGTCATCTAATTTATTTTTTAATTATAATAAACTGATTTTTAGGAGATCGTCTTTCATTTAAGAACATTCCTTTTTCACTATTTTGGAGGGGAAACAGAATACTTAAATCCCACAGTTTACCAATAATTTTTCAAGAACACTTTTTGTTTGTTTGGTACAACTGATACATTGCAATAGAGTAGGAATATTTATTATATGTTTGAAAATATGATCACATCATAGCTGATCAGTAACATTTTAATTTTCCATATTTTGGAGAAATATGGTGGCGACCCAAGATAATTAATTTCTGTCCTAACGACATAGTTCACACTTGGCGACACCTGCCATAGGATTAACGACATAATTCACACTCTGTTTCTTGAAAAACTTTAAGACATTTCAGAAATATTTCCTCATTTATCTATTTTTCCACTAGCTCTTCGTAAGAACCTGCTCAGTCATTTAGTCCCATAGTTCATTCAAACACTATTGTGAAGTGGTTCCCCAGTACACTAACGGATGGTACAACACACAATCAGTGTGGCGTATGGAGGATCCAGTACCATGCCTCAACTTGTTTCATGGTTTTCATTTACTAAGAACTGCCGGAAATTCTTAGTGAATACTATGTAGGTTTTACAAACTATGCAGTGAACAGTTGTGAGTCACTTACCTTCTATATTTTAAACAAATATTGCGTCAATTTTTGAAGTCAGAAAACTAAATAAAACTGGTCACCGGACAGGAAAGATTTCCGATAACCACAGACACCGATATAAAGGCGTCTCCACTTTGCTGCTTTCACGGCGCATGCGTAAATGCTTACATTTATTCATATAGCGGCTCTATTCAATGAGTCCCGCTGTAACCTATTGTACGCACTACCTTTCAGTCTGTAAGACGTGTGATTCTCCTGAGAAAATTAGATCGGCGCTCACTGATGAGACTTGTTTGAACAGTACCAGTTACACTGAAGCAGATTTTCAAAGTTAATTTTATCTGTATGACTCAAACGGTATTTTCCCTGCATATTCAGAATCCAGTAATTCTCGTTGCAAGGTCACACTGCCGACCAAGTCGCTTAAAATTCCACACCAGAATACTCTCAACTCGGTGTTTATTTAATTTCTTTCTTTGTGTGAGCTGCTCTAGAGCCACTTTACTGTGATACTATTAAAGCGTGTTCATATTACATTAAACAAACGTGCATGGGCTTACTGTTTTGTTCTTTCTTCGTTCACAGGTTGTCGAGTCGGGCACAAAGTGAGCAACTGTTTTTCGAGCTATATAAAACTGGCGTACCTACATTTAAATAGAATATTTATACGTTGTTTTTCTGAAAAATTATACAAACCGTGCTACAAATATGACTGCTAGTTTTTAACCAACAAAAAAGCTGAGATCGTATCGTACGCTATAGTTGTGATACTATGAAACATCAGTACAAGAGAGTCAAGTTTATGACGTAAACAGTGAGGTTATCTGTTGCTTTAGCAGTGTTCAAATATTCAAATGTTTTGTAAATCTAAGGGACTTGACTGCTGCAGTTATCAGTCCCCAGGCTTAAAAACTACTTAAACTCACTTATGCTTGACGGAGGACTCGAACCTCCAATGGCGTGTAACCGCAGAGCCACATCAAGGCGCCTTGGAGCGCTCGGCCACTCCACCGCGGCTTTTAGCATGTTAAACTAGAACTATACTATAAATTAATAACTATATTTCACTGCTACACAGCAAATGCGTCCTTGATTTCAAAATTAAAGTAAATTAAATTAAAAACGAAGATCGATAGACGCGATCATCAAGAAACATTTGAATTGTGAAAACTATAATAATTTTATAATGAAGTTCACAAAAAGATGGAACTAGGTTGAATGGCTGGTAAAAGATGGCGCTGTACGCATCGCAGCTGCTACAGCTGTATTATACGTGCGTAATGCAGTTCGTCCTTAGTACGCCGTTTTTGCAATCACATCACAATTTCTTCAAAATGTCCACCACCCGCAGGAGTGAGGTGGAGTAGACGAACTGTAAAATTTGCTAACACATCCTGTAATTTTTCAAAGGAAGTGCAGTCGGATACCTCACAGAGCGCCGATTCAAGTTCGTCCAGCGTTGTGTGATGGTTTCTATGGACAGTGTCTATCGATGTGTTCCACAGAAAGTAGTTACACGGAGTCAAATCTGGCGAATATGGTGGCCAATCCATCCCTCCGTCAGTATATATATGCAATATGCAACGCAGTTACCTTATAGCGTAGCATTTATCAAGAAAGCGAAACACTTGTTCGGCGCGATTGAATGAACCACTCGTTGGCTGGTCGATCTTCTAACGTTACCTGCGTGGCGACCGGTATCTCCAAAATTGCAATGCAACGTTCATGAGCGGTCTCTTCCAACGCCACCTAGATACAAGGCCTGTGCGCTGCCTACCAAGAGTAGTCATAATACAAGCAATCTATGTACCGTTGTGATGAGTTTGGGAATATATACACACTACACACTGTGATTCAGAATGTACTTAATATTATTTATGTGATTCATAGAAAAACTTGTTTTAGTAAAATATATTTATGAACTATTCGTAGATCTCTTACCAATATTGTAATCGGGAGATTCATATTAGGCATTTTCTTTCATACCAGCAAAAATCTGCACGGGGAATCACATAGATAACACAAAAAACACTCTGAAAGTTATTATGCAATGTGTACATATTCCCATACTCAGCTTCATAAGGCAAATAGTTTGCTTTGTTATGACTACTGTTGGCAGGCAGCGCACAGGTCTTGTATCTAGATGGCGTTGTCTCTTCTCACGTGAAAAAGGGCCATACCGCAGTCCACACACTAACTTTGGAAGAATACAAATGGGCATTTTCAGAACGCTAATTTTGCTCAATCACGAATCCATTTATGTGGAAGTGTACTTCACCTGTGTATCAGACGCATCCAACATCAACTCCTTCAATATAAATCATTGTGAGAAACTGGTTTACAAAGTCAGCCGTCTGCCGCACTACTTGTACAGATATGGACCAGTGGTAATGGGTTTTGAATGGGAACATGTGTAGGCTCTGTTTAAATAATTTCTGCGTGATGGATTACTTCAAACCAGCGTCTGTCGCGATTCTTAGGGCGGATTTCCTTTAATTCTGCTAAATATAAGGGTTGGAACTTAAACAGTGGCAACTCTGCTTGTGGAGACACTATGCAATGGAACCTACTATTGTCGCTAATAGCCTTGCCTCCGATCAAATTGACTCGCCGAACCCACATCACCGGCGTGCTCACAATCGAGGGAAATATAGTTACTTGTGAGAGAGAGGTCTAACGTAACGGTGTCACCGTGTTTTCAAAATAGGAACAACGGGGTGGATCAAGATTGACTGTGTCAGATGTCGTACAGCACGACAGTATCATCAGTCTTCAAGTGCGACAGAGCCTCAAAATAGCGATTCTCGTGTAAACTTTCATGGTGTCATCGTAACACATTACGTTCCTTCACGGCAGACCGTCTATGCACAGTATTACTGCTCGTTTTTGGAGAATCACCTGCGACCAACTTTGCGGAAGAAGCGGCAACATTTTCTGTGCAACCAACCCATCACTTTGCACGACAATGCGCGAGCGCATACAGCACAAACTGTAACTGCTTTGTTCGGTCGATGAGACTGAGAAATACTGTACCATCCACCTTACTCCCCGGACTTACGTCCTTATGACCTTTATTTGCTTCCGAAGATGAAGGAACTATTTCGTGGCATTCGCTTCATAACTGTTCCAGACATTCGACAGGCAGCAGACCGCTCCATTTGCAGCATCAACAAAACAGGCTCTGCTAACGGTATACTGTGCCTTCCACATCGCTGGCAACTGGTTGTACACAATGCTGGTGACTACTTTGAAGGACAGTAACAGGTGCAAACATGTGACGCTTTTGTATCGATTGTGAATTTTTTTAATTTAAGCCAGCAGGTGGCGGCAGACTGGCAGCAGCTTCATTGCTGATCTTCAGCTGATAGTATAAAAAATTTGTCATGAACAATTGAAACATAAAAGGAGCAAACAAAGCAGAATTTAAAACATGGTAAAGAAGATAAAATTGGAGATCTAACAAGATTACAGAGAACAGTAAAACATATTCTGAATTGTAACCTCCATTGCATGTGTTTCAATCTCCGAAAGTTGCTAAGACAGATGACGGCGACAATAGCACACAATTAAAAGCACATGGCAACTCGAATATTCAGCCTGTTCAGCTGTTGCTGACGTCTTGAAACTGGAGCACTGAACACAATACACTGGCACTGACACTGACACTGAAACACAGATGAAGCACTGATTACAACTGATGGCACAGGTTTCCCACATGAGGTAAGAATGGGAGGGGAAGGGTGGAGTGGGAGGGGCAGGAGGAGAGGGGAAAGGGGAGATGATGCAAGGACTCCTGGAAAAGGGGGAAGTGGGGAAAAGCCAAACGGCAGGGGGGGGGAAGGATGAGAGGGGGAAGGGAGAGTGGGTGTGCAAATACAAGGATTAAGGTTGCTAGGATGGGTAAATGTCGGGACAAAGGGCGTCATCCAGGAGGGGGAGGTGACGGAAGTTACCCTCAGAGAGGATATGGAGAATGTAGAGGTAAAGGGATGGAGGGATAACAAGGTATCGGCGTGGCAGAGGCCTTGGATGTAGCAAGAGATGGGAGTCAAGTTTGCAGGCCACTTAGCGGTGGCAGATGTGTTCTAGGAACTTGAGCAAGTGTGGGAAAGGAATAAGGTCGTAAAGGATCCGCATGGGGGAGACGGATGCAATAAGCGAGATAGAGGGCGTTGCGTTCAAGGATCTGGAGGAAGTGCTAGTGGGCAGAGGGAGTGGAAACCCAAGCGGGGTAGAAATGGTAGGTGAAGAGGATAGTGGAAGGGTTGAGGCCCCATCTCCAGCTGAAAAGAAGTTTGAGGAGGTTGAGGTGGTAGAGGGCTTTATCACAGACTTTTAGAAGGTGGGGTTTCCAGGACAGGGAGTATCTGAGGGTAAGGCCTAGGTATCTGAGGGTTCTGGTTTGCGGGATGGGGCGGTCATTGAGTGTAAAGTAGAGGTCGCAGTGATGGAAAGGATGGGGTGGTGTGACCTATCATGATGGCCTGGGATTTGGTGGGGTTTAATGCTGAAGAGCCACAGGTTACACCAGGTGGAGATTTTGGAGATATGGGATTGAAGGAGGTGTTGGGATGTGGGTGAGGGGTGGTGCAAGGGTAAGGAAGGTGGTGTCATCAGCATATTGCAGGAGGTGGACAGGAGGCTGTAGGTTGCGGCATGTCTTCCGAATATATGAGGCAGAGGAGAGGGGAGTGGATGGAGCCCTGGGGCACCCCAGCAGAGGGATAAAACAAATGGAATTATTGACAATGACATAGGATGGGTGACGAGCTAGAAAGGACATGATGAATTGAACATAATTAACAGGAATGGCATAGAGTTGGAGCTTGAAAAGGAGACTGGAGTGCCATATATGGTCGTTGACCTCTTGGATTTCGAGGGAAACGAGGATAGTGGCACGATGGGAGTTCATCGGGACGGAAAGGAAGTAGGTAAGGCGCAGGAATTGGTCATCTGCAGAGAAGGAAGGCCGGAAGCCACATTGCGAGAGGGGAAGGAGCTGGTGTTGATGGAGATGCTGGTGGATGCAGCGGAACAGGATGGTTTCCAGGACCTTTTTGAACACTGAGGTGAGGCTGATAGGACGATAGGATGAAGCATCAGAGGGTGGCTTGCCAAGTTTAAGAAACATGAGGAAACGGGAGGTTTTCCACAGGTCAGGGAAGAAGCTGGTGTGTAGGATGATGGTGTAGAGGGAAGCTAGGGCTGTGTGGAAAGAATGGGAGCAGGCCCGAAGGTACCTGTAGGTCAGGCAGTCATGGCCAGGAGCTGTTTTGCGTTTTGTGCGAAGTGTTGTTTTGATGTTGAGGGCAGTGATCAGAGTGTTAAATTCTGGGGGGGGGGGGGGGGGGTAAGGATGCTGCCCGAGTACTGAAAGCCAGGGCGAGCGGTGGGATGGAGGTATTCGTTTGTTCGTTCATGGACGTCTGGGAAGAGGGAGTAATCAAACCTGGGATTGTCTCAAAGTATTATGTTTTTGGGGTCTTGAAAACATATCAGTACAAGGACTTTTATTGTATTTTAATGCTCCGTGGAGCAGACTGGCAGCAGACTCGTCTGCTGTTCTTCCGCCAAGAGTACATGTAAGTTTGATTATTGGTAATTTTAGATTAAAACAAGAGAAATTAATGTGAATTCAAATAATAAAAGAGAAGATATTATTGGCGAATTTAAAACATTTAAATGAAAGGTATCAGTGAGGTGGATGGCAAAGTGGTTTCCCTTGCTGGTGTTGTTTGCGAAAGGAAGGTCATTATGGAGGAGCGGGTAGTGGGGAGCGTAGTAATTGCCAGTAAGGCAGTGGAAGGCTTGCCAGTATTTGAAGGAGTTGTGTGGGGAAGAGACGTTAAGACGGGTGCATGTCTGCACCAGTCATGGCTTTTTTTCTGTTTTCCCGTTTTTCACCTCAGCCTCTGTGATCACCAGGCTAAGCTTGGTAATCACAGTGGTGAGGGTCGGCGCTCGCCGGGGAGCTTGGAGTTGGGGAAGAGCTGAGGACGTGATATGTGGTGTGAGGGAGATGGGGATCAAAGAGGACTGAGGGGATCCTACGGAGGATGTCTGAGTAGAAGGTGGGGGAGGAGGACTTGATAAGGACAGTCCTCAGGAGGATGAGCTGTAGGATGGTGGGAGATGGGAAGTACTTACGGATCTCAAGGGAGAGGGCGTTATTATCTAAGAATTTGGGGATGGGTCAGGAGAGGACGTAGGTGAAAACTTGAAGGGCAGCAGCAAGGGAGAGGAGAGGTGTGGTATCCATGGTGAGGAGGTTGCAGTAGGAGTGGAGGCTGTGATGAATGGGACCTTTCTGGAAGCTCCATGGATGGGCTTCATGCTGGATCGCTTGGGAGCGACTTTTATGGTAGACGTGCAGGACGTGAAAGGAGCAGGGAGGGGAAGGGGGATTGGGGTGGTAGGGATGTGGCGAGGAGTGGGGGCGGCCTGTGCCTGGTGTACCAGGCTGGGAGACGATGGAAACTCAGCCACCGTGGATCTGCGCTGTTGTATCTTTGCTGTGGGTAGTGGGGAGGGGGGGTCGTAATCCTGTGAATAGGTGACTGGCGGCGGAGGGTGGGGGCGGGGGGTACTCAGGGAGTGAGGGAGAAAGTTGATGGGTGGTGGTAGTGGGAGGCAGTGGCTGACAGCAGGACAGAGAGGGGAACAAGTGATTGGGGGAGGGAGGGTCTTAAGGTCGTGGAGTTTGGGGCCTGTGATGGGGTTGTATACAGGACGGTGGTAGTGGTGGAGGTTACGGTGGGGCTGGTGGTCATGGTGACGGGCTATCGGGAGTGAGGGTAAGGGCGAAGAGTCCAAAGAGGGTGGACGGCGGAAACTCACGAAGATCACGAGGTCGACGATGGCGGGGGTGCGGGCTAAGAGAAAGGCTGCGACTCTCTGCCGGTGGTCGGCGGTCCTTGGCCGGTCGGCGTCGGCAGGCGGCGGACTGGGGACGGCGAGCTTCGGCGTCGGCGGAGAGGAGACGGCGATCCAGTGACAACCGGATGAGCGTCGTCCGGCTTGGGCTGCAACATGGTGGCGGCGTCCAGCAGGGTCTGCGGCGAGGTGGCGGCGTAGCAGCAGGAGCGGCGGCGTCCACACAGCGTCCACTCGACGACACGGACCGATCTGCACCCAGCAGGGAGGAGACTGGTTACCCGCAAGGAAAATCCATATAAGCGAAAGCTATAGGCAATGCCTGAAACCAGGCGGGAAGGGTGTCTGGTTATGAATAAATAGTTGCCACTATATCCTTTCTTCCAGGAGTGTCAGTCCTGCATGTTTCGCAGGAGAGCTTCTGTGAAGCTTGGAAAGTAGGAGGCGAGGTACTGGCGTAAATAAAGTTGTGAGGCGGCATCGTGAGTCGTGTCGGGATAGCACAGTCGGTAGAGCGCTTGCCCGCGAAAGGCAAAGGTCCCAGGTTCGAGTCCCGGTTCCGGCACACAATTTTAATCTCCCAGGAAGTTTCATACCAGCGCACGTTCCGCTGCAGAGTGAAAAGTTTCATTATGGAAACATTCCTTAGGCTGTGGCTAAGCCATGTCTCCATCATATCCTTTCTTCCAGGAGTGCAAGGCTTGCATGTTTCGCAGGAGAGCTTCTGTGAAGTTTGGAAAGTAGGAGGCGAGGTACTGGCGGAAGTAAAGTTGTGAGGCGACATCGTGAGTCGTGTCGGGATAGCTCAGTCGGTAGAGCGCTTGCCCGCGAGAGGCAAAGGTCCCAGGTTCGAGTCCCGGTTCTGGCACACAATTTTAATCTACCAGAGAGTTTCATATCAGCGCACACTCCGCTGCAGAGTGAAAGTTTCTCTCTGGAAACAACCCTTAGGCTGTGGCTAAGCCATGTCTCCACCTTATCCTTTCTTCCAGGACTGCAAGTCTTGCACGTTTCGCAGGAGAGCTTCTGTGAAATTTGGAAAGTAGGAGGCGAGGTACTGGCGGAAGTAAAGTTGTGAGGCGGCATCGTGAGTCGTGTCGGGATAGCTCAGTCGGTAGAGCGCTTGCCCGCAACAGGCAAAGGTCCCAGGTTCGAGTCCCGGTTCCGGCACACTATTTTAATCTGCCAGGATGTTTCATATCAGCACACACTCCGCTGCAGAGTGAAAGTTTCATTCCAGTTGCCACTATAGTTAGATGGAATACATGAATTTAACCTCCTCCTTGGTACGCTGACCACCTTTGACGTTGCAGCGGTAGAATTAATCGTTCGGACCTGCTGCGCAGTTTCTAGGCATGCCATAATTAGCCCTTTTACAGGGCTTTAACCGTAATTAGAGAGATATAGGCTCTCTAGCCATAATAATGTTCAGCACCATCTGTCGGCAGATTTTTGAACTATTTAGACTTTTTTAAAGTTATGTAGACAATTCTTACGCCTTTCACAATACTACCGCCATGTAATGCACCCGGTTACCATTCTTCGTTTTCAATTTAATTTTGAAATTAGGGATTTCTCCGCTAGATACCCTGTAATTTCCAACCTTGCTCTTCATTTCAAGCCTCATATCGTCTCTTAGTTTCTTGTTACGCATATTTAACAAAATCATTACACCAATACAAAGGAAGGAGTTTAACAACCCGTCGACATCGTGGTCGTTGAGGGCTATCTCTTTTCTAATCCTCCTTTCAGTGTCAAATAATCTGTTCTAAACTACCTGCAACATGCACGCACAAGTGTCTTTTCTTGCTGAAAACCTGGTGGAAGCCGTTGCTACTTGCCTATTCCTTATTTTGTATCTGATCGTCCTGTTTAATTGTAAACATTTTTATACTACCACATGTCATCACTATATTTCCGATTTTGATGGTACTCAAATCAGTATTTCGTACAATTCCTTACTTCCGGATTTGTTTTCATTGTCCTGTAAAACAATATACCCCCGATCATTTAACAGTTGTTCTGGAAGCACCAACGAAATTTAGCATTGGTGTATGCAGTCAGAAGCAGCATAATAATACACGTCTTGAGGAATAGCGATATAAGAACTCAGACTAAGTGTCGTACTGTGATACGATTTGGAAGGTACACTCAACTATCTACGTATATACTGTCTGTGAAATTTCCTGGGTTACAATTTGTAGTGTAGAAATTATAAATTCTGATGTCATGCCGAATGCCGTAGTTTTAGTCCGTGAACAGCGGAACGTTACTGTTTATGTGCTCATATCTTATTAATTACATGTCGTTCTGTGATACAATTCAGAAGGTACATTCAACTACACGTGTGTATAGTGTCCGTAAAATTTCATGCGGCTACAATCTGTACTGTACGAATTATAAATTGTTACGTCATACCGAATGCCGTAGTTTTACTCCATAAACAGCGAAAAGTAGCAAGCGAGAAACTTTTTTCCTTTCATCATTTTGCTATGGTTTTTCTACGGCGTGAATGAGAACTACGGCATTCGTCTATCGGTATTCACCTTTCTTTTCGTTCGGACGTAATTTAGTCCGCCAGATGATTTCCTTCATTTATTACAATGTGTGGATGATATTCCAATATTATTCTTAAATAAATGCCATTTAAATTTGATTACTTACATTAACAATTTTCTTTACTCACAGCCCCTGTACAATAGCCCTGACGCAACTAACTCAAGCATCTAATCTTGTAGTGATTCGGCGCCATTATTTATTTTTTCGCGATTGCATCTTGCAACAATCCATAGTAACAAAAGTTCTGCCGGCCGCAGTGGCCGAGCGGTCTGCGGCGCTCCAGTCAAAGTCTGCACGGCCGTTACAGTCGTGGGTTCGAATCCCCCTCGGGCATGGTTATTTGTGTCGTCTTTAGTATAAGGTAGTTCATAAGTAAGCTGTACGTTTAGGGACTGATGACCACGCAGTTAAGTCCCTTAAGCTTAGAAACATTTGAACAAAAGTTCTAGAAAATTCTGCAAGGAATATGTGTCATTATTACGATTCGCTTCGCGATTGCATAACTTCGGCTCAAACTCAACTTTGCATACATTCAATTTATACTGACTGCAGGTCAGACTTGAAGTCTTGATGGAGGTGTGCAGCCTTAATTATCAATGTAATAAGAAAGAATCGGCTTTTTTAACTTCTTTCTTATTACAGTTTATACTGATTTGTTTTATTAGTAATATTAATAATAATAATAATAATAATAATAATAATAATTTTAAACATAGCTGCGAAGTGAAGCCCTCGGTCGCGAAGATAAAATTATTTAACCTCGTTTCGGCAACAACTATGATTGCCTTCTTCAGAAGATATAAATAAAACCTATAACATGAGATTGCAAAAAGAGTCAGTTTTTATAAAAGAAGAATGTAAGCACTAATATGATGCAGACCATTGAAGCAGTACATACAAGTCACATAATAAAAGCTTACGTCACTAATTTTTAAGAAGAATATATAAGAAGAGCTAGTCACTAGGGGCTGCAAGCCGGCACAGAGACATCAGACTGGTGAGTGCTAAGTGGAGTTGTGAACAGGAAGACGTTACCTCAGTGGTGTCGTCTAGTAGCCGCAATTACAACTAGGCTACTGTACAGAATAAAATATTGGGAAAAAATGTTACCAGAAGCTATGTTTAGCATGAGACATGGCTGAGGCGTCATTTTGGCAATACAATACTAGTTGAGAGAATTAACGAGTAACAAAATTGTAATAATTAAGACAGTTAAAACTAGCTTTTTGGTAATCAAATTTTGAATCAAGCCGAAAGAAATATTTCGGACACTGCACGAGGCACAACATCAAAGACCGAATAACGGTTCTTTTTTTAATATACTTTTTAAATATAATTAAACAATTCAGTTTATGAACGCACTAGTAATATATTCAGATTCATTACAATAATTTCAATTAATGTGTTTAAAGAGCTTGTTTTAAACATTACATTTCAAGTGTCTCCGTTGATTTTCCATAAGAACATAATTTTATTGAAAAATTGTAACCCCACAAGGATTTTCTAATAGTGAAGTGAGTGTTGGAATGAAGACTTAACTTCGAGCGGGCGTGCTGAGTACCCCAAAGACCATTGGGGAATTTCGTAGTGCTTCAGCATAGCAATGTTACTGCAAAATATAAATATTTACCCGGTTCGAAAATGAACTGTAATTTACGTTAGAAGGTTTTGTATTGAGTACCCCACGCGCATTCTCATTAAAAGGAAAAAAAAAATTAAAAATTTCAACATTCTCTCATGTTTCCTCTTTGCCCTACCTTTCTCCTATTCTCATAGCATTTACATAAAACCTATAAATTTCCAGTGCTCAATAAATTTCAATTACTTTTTTTTTTCATTTTCATGACTTTGCAAACGCAACTGGTCGAATTTCGACCAGAGGCAATACTAGGCTACATAAATATTCTGCAAGTCACATTGAAGTGCATGGCAGTGGATCTATCGAACTGCTTTTATGATATTTCCTTGCATTTCCATTTTCTAATAGCTCGCTGGAAATAGGAACACCTAAATCTTTCTGTTTTCGATCTGATTTCTCTTATTTTATTTTGATGATCATGTCTTCCTATGCCGCGGCAGAGCGTCCGAGCACATTGAGGCTCTATGCTACGATGTGCGAGGTCGTTCCCCGTCGGGGGTTCGAATTCCCCCTCGGGCATGTCTGTTTGTGTCGTCTTTAGTATACGGTAGTTCATTAGTAGTTTGTAAGTTTAGGGACTGATGACGCCGCAATTAAGTCCCTTAAGCTTGACAAACATTTGAACATTTTTGTATTCCTATGCAGATGGTTGCTAATAAAATATGTTCGCATTCAGAAGAGAAAGTTGATGAAAGAAATTTCGCAAATAGATCCCACAGTGCGCAGCAATACTCCAAAACAGGACGCACAAGTGTAGTGTAGGCAGTTTCTTTCGTAGAACTGTTGCATCTCCTATTTCCCATCTCCTATGTGTTCTTCCAATGAAAGGTAGTCGATGGTTCGCCTTTCCTAGAATATTTGTTTGGTGTTCAAAACAATTCAAATGTTTGTAAATCTATCGGACCAAACTATGTGGTCATCAGCCCGTAGCTTACAAACTACTTAAACTAAGGTAAACTAACGTAAGGACAACACACACACACACACACACACACACACACACACACACACACACACACATGCCCCAGGGAGGACTCGAACCTCCGACAGCGAGCAACCACGCACTCTCCAGCGAGGCGCCTTAGACCGCTCGGCTACTCGAATGCGGCAGTTGGATGTTAGATGTTGTCCTTAATGTAAGTTAGTTTAAGTAGTTTGTAAGTCTAGGGACTGATGACCATAGCAGTTTCATCCGACTGGTTTACAAGCATTTGGTTCATTGTCTGTAGCTTCCCTTTAAATTAACCATCTACCAGGAAACGAAACACCTGCTGAAAAAACGAAGACTAATCGTCTGGGAGAGAAGATCTGTAGGTGAGCCATCTGTTAAAGAACAATTTAGTCAGTGCTTCCTGGAAGTTAAATATTCAATCTTTCACTCTACATCCACATAAATACTTTGTAAGTCACATTGAAGTGCATGACAGAGGGCTCATACAGTGGTACAGTGGCGGACTAAGGGAGGTGTAAGAAGAAAGTTGCTAGGAGCGAGCGAGACTGTACGGAGGATGATCAAACACGTCCCAGTGAAATTCCCGTAAGAGTTGTTTCGTCACATTCGCCTTGTGAGGTCGGGTAGCAACCTGAAGGGAAGAAGAAGACTCCTTTCATCTCTTCTTACACCTAAAATCTGTCCTTGGTGGTCAACACTTCAACGATGATGAGCTGAAAGAGCATGTTTCTCACATGGTTGAATACACAGGCGGGAACCTTCTATGAAGAAGGCACACAAAAACTTGTCCCAAGCTATGAAAAGTGCCTACAAAATTTCGGAAGTTATGTAGAAAAGTAGTTGAACAGTTCAAGATTTTTATACAATAAATATTTTTTCTGTATCTGTTCACTTTTGGTTTATATAACCAAACGGAACTTACTTTGTGGACATACCTCGTATGTTCGCATTAGGAAGAGAAATTTGATGAAAGAAATTTCGCAAATAGATCTCGTCCTAACGAACGACACCTTTCTGTTAATGATGTCCACACCAACTCGGGCATCATTTCCGTGGCACTCTCTCAAAATTCAAATGTTTGTAAATCTATCGGACCAAACTGCGAGGTCATCAATCCGTAGCTTACAAACTACTTAAACCTAGGTAAACTAACCTAAGGACAAACACACACACTCCCATGTCCCAGGGAGGACTCGAACGTCCACGGCAAGCAACCGCGCGCTCCGCAGCGAAACGCTTTAGACCACTCGGCTACTCCACCGCGGCTACATATTACTTATACAGTAGATTGTATATCACATACAGTTTTAATTAAATTCTCCAACTCTAACTGCAACAACAGTGAAACAGACTGAAAAAATTGGGTAATTCCACTTTGTATCTCTAACACCTGCATCCACTGTGGTTTATGAAGAAACACTCTTCGCAAAAATAGTGCAAAGTACTAAAAGCCGGAAGGGTTGCCTGTGCTCCATTTATATCTATATATAAAAGGAAGTGTCCCGACTGACTGACTTATTATCGCCCAGCCCAAACCACTGAAGATAGAGACTTGAAATTTGTGGAGGGTGTTGATCTTACTCTGTAGGCGTCATTTAAGAAGCGATTCTTCGATATTCCGTCCATAAGGGGGTGAAATAGGGGAGGAAACGTTTTTCGAAACTACGTAGCTATTTAGGGAATTTTGGAGCTAGAACTACAAAATTTCGGATATTAATTCAGGGTTCTAATTTAAAAGACACGGCATTTTTTGAAATTCGACAAATAAAGGGGTAAAATAGGTAACGCAAAAAATTGATGTTCAAAAATATGTTGCTGTTAACTCACATTTTAAGCTACAACTACGAAACTTCTGATATGGAATCTAGGTCAGGATTAAAAAGACACGAGTTTCGGTATTTTTGGAAATTCAAAAACTAAGGGGGTAAAAGAGGGAATCAAAAATTATTTTCGAAGACACTTTGTTGTCAAGACAATTTTGAAGCTATAGCTGCAAAAATTGTTATTTGTATTGTCCTTCATGATTTAAAAATTACGTGTTTCGGTATTTTAGGAAATTCAACCATCAAGGGCATTAAATTGGAGAGGGGGTGTTTTTCGAAAATCTGTTGCTATTTAGGCAATTTTGAAGATAGAACTACAATTTTTCGGATTTGGATTCGGGGTTCGAGTTTAAAAGACACGTGTTTCGGTATTTTTTGAAATTCAACTAATAAAGGGGTAAAATAGAGGAGGCAGAATTGATTTTCAAAAATATGTCGCCGTTAACTCAAATTTCAACCTAGAACTACGAAACTTAGGATATGGACTTTTGGAAATTCAAAAACTAAGGGGGTAAAAGAGGGGATCAAAAATTCTTTTCGAAAACACTTTGTTGTCAAGACAATTCTGAAGCTATAGCTGCAAAATTGGTGTTTGTATTGTTCGGTATGATTTAAAAAATACGTGTTTCGGTATTTTTGGAAATTCAACCATCAAGGGGGTTAAATTGGAGACGGGATGTTTTTCCAAAATCTGTTGTTATTTTGGCAATTTTGAAGTTAGAACTACAATTTTTCGGATTTGGATTCGGGGTTCAAATTTAAAAGACACGTGTTTCAGTATTTTTGGAAATTCAATAATCAAGGGGGTTAAATTGGAGAGGGGGTGTTTATCGAATATATGTTGCTCTTTAGGCAATTTTGAAGTTAGAACTACAAATTTTCGGATTTGGATTATGGGTTCGAATTTAAAAGACACATGTTTCGGCATTTTTTGAAATTCACCCAATAAAGGGGTAAAATAGAGGAGGCAAAAAATTGATTTTCAAAAATATGTTGCTGGTAACTCAAATTTCAAGCTATAACTACGAAACTTAGGATTTGGACTCTTGATCAGGATTTAAAAGACACGTGTTTCGGTATTTTTGGAAATTCAACCATCAACTACATTTTTTTGGATTTGGATTCGGGTTTCGAATTTAAAAGTCACGTGTTTCGATATTTTTGGAAATTGAACCATCAAGGGGGTTAAATTGGAGAGGGGATGTTTTTCGGAACTCTGTTGATATTTAGGCAATTTTGAAGTTAGAACTACAATTTTTCGGATTTGGATTCGGAATTCGATTTTAAAAGACACCTGTTCGATATTTTTGGAAATTCGACCAATAAGGGGGTGAAATACGAGATGCAAAAATTGATTTTCAAATATGGTGCTGTTAACTCAAATTTGAAGCTATAACTACGAAACTTAAGATATGGATTCTTCATCAGGATTAAAAAGAAACAACTAGTGCAGACCAACCAGACTATGCATGCGAAGCAGCGGGGGTTCTGCTAGTATCGCTATAAAACAAAACGAGCTGCCCTTCTCTGTTCTCTAAATCGTCTGTCATTAACCCTCTCATGCACGAATTATCAACCCCACAATGAACAAATTTTCAGATATAGTATTTGGTAACCTAAGACCTATCTTGTGCAGAATTAATCATAATTTACCTAAAAATAATAGTTTCATAGACCAATACAGAGGTTTAATCATATGTGGACAGTGACAACATAATCTATTACATTTTACATGGAACATTTATTAATAATATTAAAGAATACATGAAGAGTGTACACTGTTTTGTATTTTTTGTATAATGAAATTGTTTCAGCACTAAGGAAACACAGCAAGTTTTCACATTTCTCAAATGTGATGTGATTTCCGTTGGCAGCCCCGATCATGACACCTCTTGGCATTGGAGTCACCTGACTTGGCTGGCCAGGGTTATACCCCATCAAAGCGTAATTTATTGGGTATCAATTAACAGGCTATTTTTTAATGTACAGACAACATCGTGCTTTCATCTGAATGCCTGCCTCTGCTCTTTCTTGTAATATCTATTTTCCATTTCTTTGTTAGCCCAACGTCAAAACCTACCGTCTACGAGACAGTCTATCATTCATTATTAGTCCTCATGCGTTTTGCCGACGACATAGTAATTCTGTCAGATACAGCAAAGGACCTGGAAGAGCAATTGAACGGAATGGACAGTGTGCTGAAAGGTGCATATAAGATGAACATTAACAAGAGCAAAACTAGGGTAATGGAGTGCAGTGTAAGAAAATCAGGTGATGCTGAAGGAATTAGATTGGGAAATGAAGCAATAAAGGAGGTAGATGAGTTTTGTTACTTGGGCAGTAAAATAACAAATGATGGTCGCAGTACAGAGGATATAAAATGCAGAATGGCAATGGGTAGAAAAGCGTTCTTGAAAAAGAGAAATTTGTTACCATCGAATATTGATTTAAACCTAAGGAAGTCCTTTCTGAAGACATTTGTATGGAGTGTTACCTTGTATGGGAGTGAGACATGGACGATAAACAGTGCGGACAGGAAGAGGATTGAGGCTTTTGAAATATGGTGCTACAGAAGAATGCTGAAGATTAGGTGGGTGGATCGCGTAACTAATGAGGAGGTACTGAACAGAATTGGGGAGAAAAGAAATTTTTGGCATACCTTGACTAAAAGAAGGGATAGATTGGTAGGACACATTCTTAGACATCAAGGAATGGTGAATTTAGCGTTGGAGGGAAGTGTGTGGGGTAAAAATCGCAGAGGAAGACCAAGAGATGGAGACAGTAAGCAGATTCAGACAGATGTAGGTTGTCGTTCTTATGTGGAGATGAAGAGGCTTGCTCAGGATAGGGTACTGTGGAGAGGTACATCAAACCAGTCTTCGGACTGAAGACCACAACAACAACAATTGGGAGTCAACAATATATTTTCGCATTCGGAGGAGAATGTTGGCGATTGGAGTTTCGCAAGTAGCCCACGCCGCAGCGATAAGCGCCGTTGTTGTAATGATTCCCATCCCAGATCCTGTATCATTTCCGTAACGCTGTCTCCCCTGTATCGTAACAATACGAAACGAGCTGCCCTTCGTTGGACTCTTTCGATGTCCTCCGTCAAACCCACCTGATAAGGATCCCACACTGGGCTGCAATACTCCAAAAATGGACGGACAAGCGTAGTGTATGCAGTCTCTTTTGTAGTTCTGTTGCATGTTTTAAGGGTTCTGCATAAAACGCAGTCTCTGGTTCGCCTTTCCCACGATATTATCTACGTGTTCTTTACAGTTTAAGTCTGAAGTAATAGTAATTCCTAGGTATTTTGTGGAGTTTACGGCCTTCACATTTGATTGATTTATCTTGTAAACAAAGTTTAACGGATTTCTTTTTGTACTCATGTGGATGACTTCACACTTCTCATTATTTAGTCAATTGCCAATTTTTACACCATACTGATATCTTATTCAGATCGTTCTGCAGTTGGTTTTGATCTTCAGATGATTTTACTAGACGGTAAATGACGGCGTCAACCGCAAACAACCTAAGAGAGCTACTCAGATTTTCCTCTAAATCGTTTACGTAAATAAGGAACAGCAGAGGACCAATAACACAACCCTGTGGAACGCCCGATATCGCCTCTGTTTCAGTCGATGCCTTAACATCGATTACTACGAACTGTGTCCTCTCTGACAAGAAATCCCCTATCCATCGCAAATTTGGGGGCGATATACCATAATCACGCAATTTGATTAAAAGCCGTTTGTGAGATACGGTGTCAAAAGCCTTCTGGAAATCAAGAAATACGGAATCGATTTGCGAACCTTTGTCGATAGCACCCATCACTTCGTTGCTGTTGCTGTTAACTCAAATTTCAAGCTACAACTACGAAACTTAAGATATGGATTCTTCATCAGGATTAAAAAGAAACAACTGGTGCAGACCAACCAGACTACGCATGCGAAGCAGCGGGGGTTCAGCTAGTATCGCTATAAAACAAAACGAGCTGCCCTTCTCTGTTCTCTAAATCGTCTGTCATTAACCCTCTCATGCACGAATTATCAACCCGACAATGAACAAATTTTCTGATATAGGATTTGGTAACCTAAGACCTATCTTGTGCAGAATTCATCATAATATACCTAAAATAATAGTTTCATAGACCAATACAGATGTGGTATCATATGTGGACAGTGACTACAAAACCTACTACATTTTACATGGAACATCTATTAATAATTTTAAAGAATACGTGAAGAGTGTACACTGTTTTGTATTTTTTGTATAATGAAATTGTTTCAGCACTCAAGAAACACAGCAAGTTTTCATTTTTCTCAAACGTAATGTGATTTCCGTTGGCAGCCCCGATCATGACACCTCTTGGCATTGGAGTCACCTGACTTGGCTGGCCAGGGTTATACCCCATCAAAGCGCAATTTATTGGGTATCAATTAACAGGCTTTTTTTATGTACAGACAACATCGTTCTTTCATCTGAATGCCTGCCTCTACTCTTTATTGTAATATCTACTTTCCATTTCTTTGTTAGCCCAACGTCAAACCCTACCGTCTACGAGACAGTCTATCATTCATTATTTGTCCTCATGCGTTTTACCGACGACATGGTAATTCTGTCAGATACAGCAAAGGCCCTGGAAGAGCAATTGAACGGAATGGACAGTGTGCTGAAAGGTGCATATAAGATGAACATTAACAAGAGCAAAACTGGGTTAATGGAGTACAGTGTAAGAAAATCAGGTGATGCTGAAGGAATTAGATTGGGAAATGAAGCAATAAAGGAGATAGATGAGTTTTGTTACTTGGGCAGTAAAATAACAAATGATGGTCGCAGTACAGAGGATATAAAATGCAGAATGGCAATGGGTAGAAAAGCGTTCTAAAAAAGAGAAATTTGTTAACATCGAATATTGATTTAAGCCTAAGGAAGTCCTTTCTGAAGGCATTTGTGTAGAGTGTTGCCTTGTATGGGAGTGAGACATGGACGATAAACAGTGCGGACAGGAAGAGGATTGAGGCTTTTGAAATATGGTGCTACAGAAGAATGCTGAAGATTAGGTGGGTGGATCGCGTAACTAATGAGGAGGTACTGAACAGAATTGGGGAGAAAAGAAATTTCTGGCATACCTTGACTAAAAGAAGGGATAGATTGGTAGGACACATTCTTAGACATCAAGGAATTGTGAATTTAGCGTTGGAGTGAAGTGTATGGGGAAAAAATCGCAGGGGAAGACCAAAAGATGGATACAGTAAGCAGATTCAGACAGATGTAGGTTGTCGTTCTTATGTGGAGATGAAGAGGCTTGCTCAGGATAGGGTATTGTGGAGAGCTGCATCAAACCAGTCTCCGGACTGAAGACCACAACAACAACATCAGGTACTTGTTCTTTTATGGTCACCTCAGATGTAAAAGATGATAAAAATAAGATAAAATTTAAGTGTCCTCATTTGAGGACGCGACGCACGAGAGGGTTAATTCAGACTGCAGTTTCTTCCTTCAACATCCGCAGGCTACAGCAGAGGCTGCTACGGTGTGACCGGGGCATCGCCTCACCCACCCCTGCCGACGCCGCCTCCGCCCACCCAGGGGCCGGTGGACCGCAGGAGCCATCCATCTTTGGGGCGTCGTGTTTTTTGGCGGCTCCCTCGCCTTATTAAAGCCATTCTTTTCCCCTGGTTGCGCGCGGCATAAAGGCGCCATAAAGTGCAGCGGTTCATCTGCCTGGTGCCTGGTGCCTGGCTCCGCGCCTCCGTATCACTTTTCATCGCGCGCGCCGGAGGTTGCCGAAGACGTCCCGCCGGTGATGGGCGCGCAGAATATGGGCCGGATGGACCGCCTCCCCCCCCCCCCCCCCCAACCCCCTCCTAATGGCGAAGGTCAATCTCCGGTGGCGCGCGCTGTTCATCACCAATACCGGTCGCTGCCGCTGCCGCCGCCGCAGCCGCGGCTGCTATGGAAATTTTTCGCACCTGCCTCCGCCGCTATTCAAGTTAGAGCCGCGCCGACTTACGCCAAACTTCCACAGTTACACCTCCAGGCTCACATTCCCGATTTCAAACTCGGAATAACACGTCACTTCTTAGTGGCACAAAAGCTGCTTTATTATCAGCAACAGGTATTTATTCGTGTAAACCCTTTGTGCAATTGAAATAAAACGAATTATTTTGCCATATGCGTTTCGCCTTTATTTTCAAAGCATCCTCAGTGGCCTGGATTACAATGTATGCATATGCATATTTTTTTATAATAATAATACCTTAAACCTGCACAATATTTTGTTACTGTTAAGCTATAATTATATAACTTAACAGTAACAAAATATTGTGCAGGTTTAAGGTACTATTATTATTATAAAAAAATCCCAGAGGGAGTGAGTGCGCATATGTGAGTGAGAGAGAAGTAGAATGACAACATCGCCATCCGGCGGACCGCTTTGCTGACCTTAGTATGCACTTGACCATCCTACAGAGATGTTCTGGGGGTAATTTTAAATTTCAAATTTATTTTATGTTTGACATATGTCTTTGACAGTGATTTTTAAAAGGAATGTTTAGTTTCACTTTTTTATGTTTTAAAAGATATGGTGAGTGTGATGATTGTGTTCTCATTTATGTTTTATCGAAATGTTTGATGAATATTAATTCCATTGTCTTGCTGCAGCCTTCGATAATGACGGAACGTCGAAACGCGTAAGGCCTCAATAAATCGAAATTAGTGGTCAAGACTCTAAAGTTTATTTCAAGCTTCGTTAAAATTTTGACGAAACGAAATATCGCCGTTATATACAAACCGACTCTGAAGATACAGGATCACCTGAAATCGGCAAAGGATGCCCGCAAACCGCTGAAAAAAGTAGGAATTTATAGAATTCCGTGTAGCTTGAAACGTGTCCATAGAAAATGTATAGTGCTGAATTTGTAAGAAAATGTCTAATATTGTGCCTCCTGTTTTGTTTCGATTAACATGCTTGGAAGAAAATGTATAATATTGCTTCTATTGTGTGTATCGACATGTGTACATAAATCTGTGAAGTTTCATCTTTGGCAAAGATCATGTATCGCATAGCATTGTAGCTCGTGCAGATGCAGAGAGACAGAGAGTCAGACTTGTGGTTCAGCTCGCTTAGAGAGCAGTTGTGTTGAGTATTTCGCTCCGATCAGTGGCATAACTATGGGGGGGGGGATGAGGGGGATAGAACCCCCCCCCCCCCAGAACCCGAAAAAAAAGGAAAAAAAAAAAAAGAAAAAGAAAGAAAATAAATCGTATAACAGCAATCTTGTAAAGGTAAAGATTGGAAACTTGTGGTGTTTTACCATAATCTTTCATTGGATGGGAGTGAATTAGTTTCTTCAACAGGAGTGGTACATGGTAGTCTGTCTGGAAACTAAAATTTTGCTCGTCAAGCAGATCTATTCCCCCCCCCCCCCTCCCAAAGCCAAGTCCTAGTCACGCCACTGGCTCCGATGTAGAGCAGAGGCTGCAGTGCCAGCAAGTACATATATATTGCATTTCATATAATTGTGAAAAAAGTTGTACCACCCCTGGAATGAAGGTAACAGCATTTTATGTAATTATGAAAAGGTTGTATCATTTAGGTAATGTAATGGTGATTATCAATAATAAGTAACAAAGTTGACCTTTCTTTCCTGTTTCATTCACGTAGTTAGAAGATTAACCTACTTCCCTTATTTGATAATTAGTTATTTGTGGATTTAAAGTACAGTATTGATTTTGGTAATCTTATGAACAGATTTCTTTATTGGTACCGTAGAAAATGATTGTTATGCAACACTGCAGTTAATTGAGTATGATACTGAGTTTTCATAATCAGGTACTGATCTGCATAAAATTCTCGTAGTCGAACATTACGAAAGAGGTTTGTGTTTTTAATATCTTTTTCGCAGTCAAATTTTTTGAGTATAGTCTGTGTATTTCATGCAGGTTACATGACACAGTTGTTATGTTAAAAGATCCGTTGCGCACATAATCAGTTTAATGCACTATTTCTCATTTAACAGTATATACATCAATATCAGGGCCATAATTAAACCAAATTACTGTGTTAATGAATAATGTACGTGTTCAGTTAAATTTTGAGGGAAGTTATCTGATGACAGTGATCTTGACTGTTAAACATCAATAAATGACAACTATTTGGACTGCAACTAATACCAGATCAGGTTTTGAATGAGTAACTTTAAAATAAACTTCTTTTGTCGTCTGATTAAACGATAGATTCAACATTAACATCACGTACAACTTTTAAGATATAGAAAAAATGTTTATTGTACAAAATTCTACAACTGTTAAACTACTTTTCTACGTAGCTTCAGAAATTTTGTAGGCACTTGTCATAGCGTGGTAAAAGTTTTTGTATGCCTCATAGAAGGTTGCAGCCTGTGTGTTCAACCATGTGGTTACATGGTCTTTCAGCTCGTCACCATTGTAGAAGTGTTGACCACCAAGACAGATTTTAGGTGTCAGAAGAGATAAAAGTCGCTAGGAGCGAGGTCCAGGCTGTACGGAGTATAATCAAACAGGTCCCAGTGACATTCCAGTAAGAGTTGTATGGTCACATTAATAGTGTGAGGTCGGGCATTATTGCGGAAAAGTACACATTTTGACAGTAATCCTCGGCGCTTGTTCTGTATTGCGCGGCGCAATTTCTAGATGGTCTCGCAGTAACCATGTGCATTGATTGATTGGTCTCGTGGTAAGAAATCAATCAGTGAAATGCCTTTTCTGTCCCAAAATACGGTGCACATGACTTTTCGAGGTCTTAAGATTTGCTTAGGCTTAGCCTTCGTTGAGGGTGAAGTGTGCCTCCAATCCATTGATTCCCATTTTGTTTCAGGGGTGTCGTGCGATACCCTCATTATTTCCTTTGGTTTAACTTTCTTTGCATTTATTAAATGAATCACAGATCTGATTTCACACGCGGCGACATTTTCAGTTACAAATGACATTATAAAGAAGCATTACAAAGCAACGTCGGCAGCAGCGATCTGTAAAGGCGTACATGTCTTCTTCTTGAGTCAAAGTAATTGCCGCACATGTTCGCAACTGCGATCGGAACTGCGGAACTTACTTTGTGGACGACCCTCTTATATACCTGATGTTTTATAATATTTCCTTTTTCATAGTTTAGGTGATAAACAGTTCTGGTGCGTTTTCTACAGTATGTGATCAAAATATTTGGACCCCCCCCCCCCCAAACAAAAGTTTTTCATTTTAGGTGCATTGTGCTGCCACCTACTGCCAGGTACTCCATATCAACTACCTCAGTAGTCATCATTATACATCGTAAGAGAGCTGCATGGGGCGCTCCTCGGAACTCACAGGCCGGCCGCGGTGGCCGAGGAGACTGAGGCGCTCCAGTCACGGTCTGCACGACCACTACGGTCGGGGGTTCGAATCCCCCCTCGGGCATGGATATTTGTGCCGTCCTAGTTCGTAAGTAGTTCATAAGTAGTTTGTAAGTTTAGGGACTGATGACCCCGTAGTTAAGTCCCATAGACTTTACAAACATTTGAATTTTTTTTTGGAACTCACAGACTTCGAAATGAAATGTTTGTATAGCTTATGGGACTTAACTGCGGAGTCATCAGTCCTTAAACTTACAAACTACTTATGAACTACCTGATGCTAAAGACGACACAAACATCCATGTCCGATGGGGCAACGCGCTCGGTCGCTTCGCCGCGGCCCACGGACTTCGAACGCGATCAGATGATTCAGTGTCATTTCTGTTAGAAGCCTGTACGCGAGATTTCCACTATCCTACACATTTCCAGTTCCACTGTTTCTACCTGTCCCCACCACACTGTTTCAATCTACTGTCACTACAGTTCTTATTTGCTATTTTCCACTTTCTTCTCTCTGATCATATATCTTGCCCACCTCTTCCTCGTCTGCTACCGATGTAGGCAGGAGCACTTGAACAAATAAGGTGTGTATAGGGTCACTGCATATTGTCATTGCTGTCACCCTTTCACCGACAGGCATTACCTTGATAATGTTCTTATCCAGATTCTTCTTCTACAATAAGCTTAATACTCCTTCATTGCAGTCCCCTCCCTTGTAAATCATCTTGTATTCTCCAGAAACCTTTCATATTCCAATCTATGGTCCAGAAACTTCTGAATTCTTCTTGTTGAACCTCACTTTTTTTTCCCTGAAATAGTGCCCATCCGGAGATCCGGTTGCGGGCATTTAGCTCTGGAATATTTCTTCAGTCATTCTGTGAAGGATTTTGTCACTGGGACTACGGATACCTAAAGGATCTTTAATAAGATAGTTTCCTCTTGACTTCTGCAACATATAATGTTGACCTCCAATAGGTTCATCCGCCTTTAGGAGTGATTTTTCATTTCAAGGGCACGAGGGTGCCCTGGACTTACGCCAAACTTTCAGAGTTAGACCTCCAAGCACATTCTCGATTTCAAACTCGGAATAACACGCCACTTATTAGTGCCACAGCTGCTTTATTAGCAGCAACAGAGACGTTATTGTGCAGAAAAGGTAGTTGACCCATATAAGTCCACGGCCCCAAAAAGGCCAGTAGCTTTTATTTCTAAAAGTGTTCACACCGGGCAGATGATCTCAGCACTAGTGAATCGCTTATCGTTCAGGATGATACGCTAGATGCGCCACTGTTGCATCAGAACAACACTGCAGGTTATGATTTCGAGTAACTTTCATTTTTTAATTAACTTGTTCCATCAAAACTGCTAAGTGTTGTACATTTTCGAGTTCCTTGTGAACTGTATTATAAGATCATGGTAAGCTTTTCTGAAACAACTGAATTATATAGTGGTAATCATATCACATTCAGTGGTAAATGGAGATGCCCCAATGAGGAGAGCAGCTGGCCTTATTAGGGAAATGATTTAATACATGTTTTATCCTTTTTCGGTCTCCTTTAAGGTTTGAGATTCTGTTGGACTACCTAAATATTTGCAAACATAAGCCTATTACTATAATGAGTTGCATAGAACTAACTTTAACAATGGTTAAACTTAGACTATTTCAATTTTATTCAATGTTCTCGTTTTGAAGTTATACAAAATTATATTGTTTGAACCTCAAAATATATGTAAAACGAACTTTCATTTACAAATGTTCAAATGTTTGTTAAGCTTATGGGACTTAACTACGGGGTCATCAGTCCCTAAACTTACAAACTACTTATGAACTACTTACGAACTAGGACGGCACAAATATCCATGCCCGAGGGGGGATTCGAACCCCCGACCGTAGTGGCCGTGCTGACCGTGACTGGAGCGCCTCAGTCACCTCGGCCACCGAGGCCGGCTTTCATTTACAATCAGTTTTATTTTTTTTAACTTAAAGATACATTAATATATAACGTAATAAAACTCACTAAGTCGAATTTACAATACATCAGTAAAACTTATGGCCGTATTCATTGTCAAACAGCTATTTTGTTATTTCTTTCAGTCGAAACCCACATTAAAAAAAATCGACAAACGTTAACGTGGCCTTATTTGGGTCATCTACCTTATTTATTTGCGTCAACCGTCCATGCAAATGAAATAAAATTATTTTGCCATACCAGCCATTCAAATTGGATAGCAAGAAACATTTATTTATTTATTTGTTTTATTTGAACGGGGATTAATTTTTCTGTAATAGAAAGTAGCAGATGTGATACTCAAACGTTTCCAGTTCTTCTTTTGGGGCCGCGGTGGAGTGGCCGAGTGGGCTAAAGCGCCATGCTGCGGAGCGCGCGGTCGCTCGCCGCCGGGGGTTCGAGTCCTCCATCTGGGATGGTGTCTATGTTGTCTTTAGGTTTAAGTTAGTTTAAGTAGTTTGTAAGCTTAGGGACTGATAACCACAGACGTTAAGTCCCATGAGATTTACGAACATTTGAACTTCTTTTGGGAGCGGAAGTTACGTTACTTTATGCAATCACGCAATTATGACACTCATTACTCGGAAACTATTCAAAGTAAAATTTTCAAATAAGTAACAAAATGAAGGAACTATTGTATACACTTCTATACTGACGTGGTATTTTTGCAGAATTTTTAGAGTTTAAATTTCAAGTACTTTTCATCATTTTGTCTATAAAATGCATTTTAAAATCCAATAAAATGTATGCCATATTGCTCAGCATTTAAATTAAAAAACAGTATCAGTGAACAGTTTTATGGTATCTTGGTTAGAGAGCAGTAGAAAAAATAAATAGCGCCCGTCGGCTTTGACCCGTGCCATCAGCGTCTTGTAGTGTGTGTGCGTGTTTGTAGTGAGTAATTATGTGGTGGTTGAGTTAGTGAGGTATCGCTTAAAGAGATTTTTTTTTCTTTGTTTGTTTTTTTGCAAGTGATCGCCGAAGACGCGAATTTTTGGGCTGAGACATGTGATCGATGTTGTAATCTGTAATTTACGAGAATAACCACAGATCATTTATTATATACAATACGTATATATTAAGATATTATCCCGTATACGGGTTTACGACATGTTTATGACGTCATGGGTGAAAGCTGATGGGTGGTATCCCGATCTTCAGTTATGCCCCGTATTTTATGCAACTAGTCAGTCCATGGCCGCTGTTCACCGTGTCCAGCTGTGAGGCGTCTTTCCTTGTTGATTGGCGGACGGCAGCCCGCCATAGTCTAACTACTAAGTAACGTGCGAGCTTACATATTTATTACTTACTTTTTTCACGTTGAAGATAAGGGACTCCGTAGTACTTAAACCGGAAAACAGTACATACTAAAAAGAAGTCTATATAAGTTTAATCCTTATGAAAAGTGCGTATATTTTAGTAAACGGAAAAAGCTCTTAGAACAATAAATAAATTTTCTGCTTCAAAATGATCCATAGTTCACTGAAATTCGCTATGAAGTTTTTAGTTAGATACCACAGAAAGTGTTGCGTTCGAAAAATAATGCTACTTCACTGAATATGAAGTCGAAAAAAATAGTAATCATTTCAGGGATAACATCATGGCATTTGATTTTTCATATTCTTGGTAAATGTAGAAATTATTGGCTATTTAAAAATATACGACGCCAATTTTCTTATTTTACGTCCGATTTCAAATGCAATAACTCATTGCCTTTATTTGCAAGGCATCTTCAGTGGCCTGGAATACACACATGATTAACATCTGCATCTCCAAATGACATTTAAGTGCCTGGCAGTGGGTCCATCGAACCACCTTTATACTATTTATCTCCCATTTCATTCCCGAATAGTGCGTGGGAAGAAAGAACACCTGAATCTCTCAGAGCTCTGATTTCTCGTATTTTATTCTGATGATCATTTCTACCTATGTAAGTGGCAGTTAAAAACATATTTTCGCATTCGGAGGAGACTGTTGGCGATTGGAGTTTCGTAAGTAGCCCACATTGCAGCGATAAGCGCCGTTGTTGTAATGATTCCCATCCCAGATCCTGTATTATTTTCGTGTAGCTGTCTCCCCTGTATCGTGACAATATAAAACGAGCTGCCCTTCTTCGGACTCTTTCGATGTCCGCCAAATCCACCTGATAAGGATCCCACAATGGGCAGCAATCCTCCAAATGAGGACGGACAAGCGTAGTGTATGCAGTTTCTTCAGTAGTTCTGTTGCATGTTTTAAGGGTTCTACCAATAAAACGCAGTTTCTGGTTCGCCTTTTCCACGACATTATCTACGTGTTCTTTCCAGTTTAAGCCTGAAGTAATAGTAATTACTAGGTATTTTGTGGAATTAACGGCCTTCATTTTGATTGATTTGTTTTGTAATCAAACTTTAACGGATTTCTTTTCGTACTCATGTGGACTCCTTCACACTTCTCATTATTTAGAGTCAGACGCCAATTTTACACCATACTGATATCTCATTTAGATCGTTCTGCAGTTGCTTTTGATCTTCAGATGATTTTACTAGACGGTAAATGACGGCGTCATCTGCAAATAACCTAAGACAGCTGCTTACAGTTTCTCCCAAATCGTTTATGTACATAAGGAACAGCAGACGACCAATAACACTTCCCTGTGGAACGCCCGATATCACCTCTGTTTCAGTCGCTGCCTTAACATCGATTACTACAAACTGTGTACTCTCTGACATATTTAACATATGACCAAAATCTCTTTGGGTTTTCAGTCATATTTCTAGAAAGAGTTTCGTTGTGAAAAGTATTGTAGGCACTTTGCATTGAAGACCTCACTAAATTTCGAGCTTGTGTGTAGGATCGCCAATCCTGGCGATTTTGTGTTCGTTTAAATTTAGCATGCCTTTTCCGTTGCTTTTGCAACAGTGTCCTGACCTGTTTTGTTTACCAAGGGGGATCACCTCCTTCTTTTATTAATTTATTTGGTATAAAACTGTCAACTGCTGTCGATGCCACTTCTTTGAAATTGACCCACATCTGGTCTACATTTACCTTTAGTGTTAGGAACGAGTGGAAACTGTCTTTCAAGAAGCAATATATCGTATTTATGTCTGCTTTCCTGAACAAATATACTCTTCGTCTATTTTTGGTAACTTTGGGACTTTCAATATTCAATCTCGCAACGACAGCTCTGTGTTCGCTAATACCTGTATCCGTTTTGATGCTCGTTATGAGCTCAGGATTATTTGTTGCTAAGAGATCAAGTGTGTTTTGACATCCATTTACAATTCTAGTTGGCTCATGAACTAATCGTTCGAAGTAATTCTCAGAGAATGCGTTGAGTACAATTTCTCACGATGTTTTATGCATACCTCCTGATTTGAAAATATAATTTCGCCAACAGATTGAGGGTAAATTAAAATCACCGCCTACTATTATCGCGTGAGTCGGGTACGATTTTGTAATTAGACTGAGGTTTTCTTTTAACCTTTCTGCTATTGTATCGTCAGAGTCCGGAAGCCGGTAAAAGGAACCAATTATTAACTTCTTACGATTTTCAGGTACGACCTCTACCCATAATAGCACACAGGAACTATCAACTTCAACTTCGCTACACGAAATGCTACTTTTGACGGCGACAAACATGCCTCCACCTATTTTATTTAATCTATTCTTTCTGAACACAGATAGATCTTTTGCAAATACTTCTGCTGAACTTATTTCCGACTTAATCCAACTTTCGCTACCTATAATGATACGTGTTTGGGTGCTTTCTATTAACGCTTGTAGTTCTGGTACTTTCCCGATACAGCTACTACAATTTACAACTGTTATACCGATAGTTCCTAGAACTATATTTCTCCTGTGATCGACCTGCACCCTTTGAGACAGCCCATTTAGTGTTTCCGCAAAGCCCTCTACCCTTAAAAGAAAACCACCCAGGCCCCGCCACACAGCCCCCGCTACCCGTGTAGCCGCTTCCTGCGTGTAGTCGACTCCTGACCTATTCAGCGGAACCCGGAATCCCACCACCCGATGGCACAAGTCAAGGAATCGTAAGTTTTACGATATTTCGTTATTTTACGTTCTTAGGCTATAAACAGTTCTAGCGCGTTTTCTAAGTATCATCATCATCATCATTGTCATTACAGACTGATTATGCCTTTCAGCTTCAGTATGGAGCGTAGCCCCCCTAATAAAATTCTCCCATGATCCCCTATTCAATACAAACATTGATGCTTCGTCTGATGTTAAGCCTGTTACTTCAGAAACATTCTTCACCGAATTTAAGTAGTTTCACCTTGGTCTACCTCGACTCATCTTAGCCTTCTCTGCTGAACCCAGGAGTCTCTTAGGTACCTTGCCTCGCCCATGCGTGTAAAATGACCCACATCATCTCAGACTATTCGCTCTAACTGCTTCATCTATTGCGTTCATTCCCAGTTTTTCTTTGATTTCGTCATTATGGACACCCTTCTCCATTTGACCATCTGTTAGTGCTTGAAATCATCCTTGCCACTTTCATATCTGTAACCCCAACCTTATTATTTTGTAACTTGTATCCTCCCATCTTTCAGTCCCGTACAACAAAGTTGAAGGAAATATGACTAATGATTCTTTGGTTTTATTAAAACTTACAATTATCGTACATGCTGCTCTACATGTGTTCTTTGTTGCGTCAGGCTCCTGTTCTTCTGTCTTCCTTTATCTCAGATGGATCATTCATTCCAGCAAACCAGCACTTGTCACTTGCTTCTTTTTTGTGTTTTGTTTCTTTGATGTTGTTGTCAATTGTTGGATGTCTTTCCGTTACCAACGCCATCCAAAACAAAAACGTCACACTAATAAAAAGGCATCTGCCTAGTGCTCGTGTGTTGTAATGAAAGAAGAACAGCAACCTGAGGCAACAAAAATCACACGTAGACCAGCATTTACAAAAACTGTAAGTTTTGATAAAAGCAAAATATCATTAAACATACTTAGAAAACTCGCCAAAAAAGTTTATAATCTAAACTACTAACGCGTAAAAATAACATATATCGTAAAACATAATCAGGTATGCAGGGTGACTCACGAAGAGATGCAAATAATGTTCTTCTACTAGTAAAACTAAAGTAAAAAGTTCATATAAACATAGTTCCGCATACGTTTACTAATAGAGTTATGGCTAATAACAGATTTTGCCTGAAATATAGCAACCTGGCAAATATGAAGCAATCGCAAAACTGTAAGAGTTCACAGTAAAGCACAATTGCCTTTTACGTTGTTGATCTGGTGAATCTACTGAAACATGTCTCAGACGTGTAACTGCAGTAGTTTTTCAGAAATTCCAGAGAAGCAAAGCTGCTAGTACAGCCATATCATCTGCCTAGCCGATAGTTTTTGTTCTTGCTCCTCCCACTACAAGTCCTTTTGCTTTTTCGAAAGAATTATTGATTTTTTTTTCAGCATATATATTAAAAAGTGCTGATGACATACAGCATACCTATCTCACACCTCTTCCAGCAGCTTCAGTCCTCGGTTTCATCTTCATCTATTCGACCCACTACTTTCCGTTCCAAATACAGTTTTTATAATTCTATCCTTCCAATCGATACCATTATCCTTCAGAATCTTCAACAGTATACACCAGTCAACTCTGTGGAACGCTTTTTCTCAGTCGACATATATTTCTCTTTCCACTTCAAACATATTTCTGCCCAAATGCATCTCTTGTCCCTCTTCCTTTTCTAAATGGAAACTGATCTCCTATATTTTCCTATCTATTCTTCTCAGCACTAGTCTGGTCACAGCTTTGTTAACAATGCATATACAACTAATCCATAATCTTTAATTTGCCTGTCATTTCATTTCTTTGATCTTTGATCATTATCGTCTTCAGGTCTTCAGGTCAGATACCTATATTATATATTCAGTTTATCAGATTTGTAATTCTGATAACACCCTCATTCACTAAGACCTTCAGTGCTTCTGCCGATTTTAATCACAACCCATTGCTTTCCTTTCCATGAGCTCCTGGATCGCCTTTCCACCTACCATTTTTCTATCATTGCTCCCTATTGATTTTCGTCACATTCTTGTTCCTCTCTAAGACTGATCCTTCATGATCAGCTGCAGTATCATACAGTTATTCTATGTATGTCTTTCAAACATCTTTGTTTTCTTTGGTATTATTTGTTATCTTTCCAAACTTGTTTATCTTTCCTTGCTTGCTGATTTTTCTTGGTTCTTTCAGTTTTATATACTTTGCAGCTCTGTTCATTTCATTTATTTTTTCCGTGCCTTGCCATATGTTCCATTTCCTCACATTGATTTTTCATCCAAGTCTCCTTAGTTTATTATTCAACTTTGTATATTGTTAGAATCCTTCTTCTGAAGCTTCATTTTTTTCCATTTTCCACTTTCATCCATTTTATCTAAACCTTTTTGTTCCTCTCTATTTTCCATTTTCCAACTTCTCGTTTTAGATTTCCAGTGTTGCATCTCTGATGGTAGCCCATTCATCTGTTATGTCCAGACTCTGTCTTACCCTTCCCAATTTCACTTCCATGCTGTTTGTAAAGGGCATGGTATCTTCATTTTTTCAGTTTTGACAGATTACACTACTTTACTTTTCTTTTTAATATGTATCAACTTATTTCTTTTGTCTGCTACAATCAAGTAGTTATGCCGTATTTGCATCTGCTCCAGGGAAAGTTTTGGACATCCTGATGCTGTTTTTAAATCTTTGATTGGCTACAGTGTAATCTACATTCAAAAGACAGAAAGACTGGTATACCTGCAAAATATTATGTAGGGCTCCCACGAGCGTAGAGAAGTGCCGCAACATGACATGCCATGGACTCGACTAATGTCTCAATTAGTGCTGGAGGGAATTGACACCATGCATCCTACAGGGCTGTCCACAATTTCTCTAGGTGGTGTTGGTGCAGCTGAGCACACGCCTGTCCGTCCCTCGCTACGGGGAAGGCACCTTTACTACCTTCTATGCTCTGTGCCCGTCTCACAACGCAGACGCTGCTCGCTGGCTGGCTGCTGCTCCATTTGACTCCTGGGTCCTCACATTGCAGACTTCTCTCTAGCACCCACTGCACACGCCAGCTCCTTACCTGGCGTAGAGAACACCATTGTACAATTCTCTACGGGTTAGGCATGTTGGCGGTTGGTTGTTTCGTTGAGTAGTCGTAGTGTGGTTTGGTGGGACGGTCGGCCTCGTCGTTGTGTTTTTCGTTACGGCGTTTTCTTGTTTGATACATTTATTATAGCTGATAATGGCGAAACCACAACGCATTAACTGCATGCAATGCGTTTTGGATCGAAAGGCCCCACGGTCATCGACATTTGAGATCCATCAGTGGATTTTTGAAGACTTGCAAATTCTGTATTTAGACGTCGACAATTTTAAATTGGATTTCGTGCTATATTCAGTGCGCATACAGTTTGTTGACAACGAAAAATTTGAAAAAAATTGTCCAGGGACTGCAGAAAGAGTACATATTTAAACGCCTGAACGCGCAATAAGCACAGTGCATATCGTACCCACGGGATTCGGCATGAGCAACGTGCGCTTTTGTAAGGTCCCCCCCCCACCCCCCAGAATGCCCTAACATGGAAATTACTCGCGCGATCACCGCGTGTGGAGTGCCACTGTCAGTGACCAATGAAAAGTGGTGGACAGCCTCTCCGTAATCCGTGAAAAGCGGACTCAGGAGCGTCAGGGTGAAGCTGAAAAAGCACAGGACCCAGGTGCAATATATAGACCAGCCGCTGGTGTGTGCAATCTGTCGATCGACTGCCCACCTGCGAGCAGAATGACCCCACAGACGTCCCATAGAACTCCTGGGAGGAACTGCAGCAGAAACTGAGGCGAAACTTGTGTCGCTATTGAGTGAGATTGTCATTGGAACGGCGAGACGATCTTAACAGCAGGCTGAGGTCCGTGAGGAGGTTGTGTCAGTGGAGGCTGAAGCCACCACTAGCGCCACCCAGAAACACTTGGAATTCGCGGACACGCCCGAACCCGTCCTTGTGGAGTAGCCAATAGTTCCTGGACCGGCGGTCCCCACTGACAAGGGAGCAGATTGACGTTACTGCACCTCCCGATGCCCAGGTCAAGGACACAGCGAGCCCTAAAGGCTGCAGTAGGAGGCACACGTGATGGGGTAGTAAGACCAAACAGGCAGACGACTCCATCTGCAGCACTGAAGACTTACAGATGTCTGTCTCAGAGAATGGCAGTGAGGCGGAACCCCTGACTCCTGCCTCCACGAGGCATGCCTCGCTGGACCATCAGCAAACAATCAGGGAACAAGGCAGAAACTTGGATGCCGTGCTGCACCCCTACAGAGAGGAGAGGGGTGCAGTAGCGCCCAAGAGGAAAAGCGAACAGGCCAGCGAGCAGCTGTCTCATAGTACAGACCGCCAACCCGTATCGACAGCGCCCCCAGGCTGGAACTAGGCGGGCGCGGCGTCGGAGCTTGAGCATGGGCCGACTCCTCGCAGCAGTGATGCAATGAACGAGCTGGAGCGTCTATCGTTTTATGGTCTTCCTTTGTTTTACATCTATGCCCCTTGTAGCCAGATGCGAGGTCTTTCTCTTGTGAAAATCAACATCACTGGGATCACCAAGCTGCATAAGATTTTAGCATGGTCCGATTTTATAAAATCTGGAGATTTCGACCTGGTTCTCGTCCAGGAAGTTACTGCACCCGTTTTACATCATGTTGCTGTATACGTCGCAATTTATGATGTAGATCATGAAACCAAATATACTACGGCTGTTTTACTTAAACCAACACTCGTGCCAGGTGCAATATAGCTTTTGCCCAATGGGCGAGCCATCACTCTGGAGATACGAGGGGTGCGTTTTATTAATGTGTATGCCTCCTCAGGCAGTGACAAAATCCGGGCACGAGCAGCCTTTTTTAACATAGACACCAATCCATTTTAGCTACGAATTGCCCCATTGTGATGGGAGGCGATTTCAATTGTGTTACTGCTGCTGCCATCCAAGTCCCAACACCAATGAGGTATGCAGAGTCAGACGGCCTACTCTCTGTCAAATACATGCAGGACACTTGACATTACTTCCATCCCCAGTTCATGCAGTTCACCCACATCCACCACACTGGAGCCTATACAACACACAGTACACGTTACATATAGTCAGAGTTGGAGTCCACCACGTGGCCTTTAGTGACCTCGCTGCCTATGCTTGTGAACTACAGTTGGACCAATCATATGACAGGCGCTCTCCACGTCTGTGGAAACTAAATGTCGCGCATCTGGAGGCATATGACCTTCGCCTTTTAGTGCAGGATACGTGGCGACAGTGTCTGGATAAGAAAGACTCCGTCCTCTCAGTGCTTATGAGGTGGACGATTCTTCCCTGTCTGCAAACAGCCATACAGCATTACTGCCGGGAGGTGAACTACTGGACTACTGGACTTCTTTCAGCAATGCCTACAGGGTGTAGCTGCAGCTCCAGTGGCCTAAAACGAAAATCTCTGCCTCCGGCTAAACAGGCTCAAGGCTCAGAGCCTCCAGCTCCATCGTGAAAGGGTCAAGGGTCTCATGGTGAGGAGTCGTCCACAAAGCTTGATGGTAGTTGAAAACCCCACCACCTGCCACATCAAGCGAGAGCAGAGGCGTGCCAGACACAACTATATAGAAGGCATTATCACTGATGATGGAATATACCTTGTGGTGTAATAGGATATCCTTTCACATATCCAACTTAACCAAATTGTTCAAATCTGTTGATGTAGACGCAGATGCTAACTGGGTCTTGTTACAAGACCTGCCGAATCAACTGACTGATGTAGACAGTTCAGAACTGGTCACATCCCTGTCTGTCTTGGATGTCACCTCGATACCTTATGGTAACATATACTGAAGAAGGTCAACGTTTTTTCTACAGTTAACCCATTCACCATCCAAAAAGGCGTTGATGTAATCACAGGCCCAGTGAAGTCCTACAAATGTTTACGCAATAGTACCCTATTGACTGAAACAGACAGTGCCTTTCATGCTCACTGATTACTAATGGCCACCCTTCTCCAGTGAAATTAATTTTCTCAGGCCAAAAGTGCAGAAAGTCAAGTCCATATGTAGAAGGGTAAGAGTGGAGACACTTCAGGACAAGGAAATGAGGCACAAATGTATAACAATGAACTCAGAAAGGTACCAGTTAGTTGATGTAGTCATTTGCAGTCACTGGAAGAGAAATGGGCAAGGTACAGGGACACACTACTAGAAGTGGCTAAAAATGTCTGGGAACAGTAGTGTGTAAAAGAAGGAAGAAGCAGACAGCTTGGTGAGATAACACAGACAAGGCATCCTGTAAAAATAACAATGAGGCATTTCAAAAATGGCTGTAATACTAAAACCCAGGCTGACAAGGGAAGTTACACTGAAGAAAGGAATAAGGTCAAACAGATAATTCCAGAATCCCTGCAGAAATCTTAGGACGACTTTGGAAGGGATATAGAAACTTTGGTTTGGTTCAAGCTGCAGGAATACCATCCTGTAGTGTAATGAGCAGTCTATGAAAGGTATGGAAAAATGAATTAAAGAGTTTTTGGACAGGTCAGGAAAGCTGCCAGTGAATCCTGTTTATGCCTTGGGCAGATGGAGATAATATTCTGAAGAGTTTCTCAATGTATGTGAAAAGTTTAATGATGTGTCAGATTTTGAGGTACAATGGGTTAGGAATAATGATGGAAACAAGATCACATATGAGGAAGTGGAACGAATTGTCAAAAGATTGCAGTACAATAAAGCAGATGATGTAGATGAAATTAAGTGACAAAATATTCTCAGTTATTGTTGGAAGAAGAATGCAAGTATTAGTTGAAGACATATTGGATGAATTACAGTGTGGGTTTATGCCTCTTGGAAGCTGTCAGCTTACGGTAAATATTGGAGAAGTGCCATGAGTGGGACAGGGAATTGTATCTGTGTTTTATAGATCTGTAAATGGCTTATGACCATGTTCCTAGAAAGAAGCTATTGTTAGAACTAAAAGATTATAGAATAGCTGGCAAACTTCTGCAAGCAATTAAGCCTTCAGGTACATTGTCAGGCAGAAGTTAGAGTTGACAGTACATTGAGTTCGTGGTTTATGATAGTTTCAGGTCTACAAAATTAAGGAACAGGAGGCAAACTTCTGCATTCAATTAAAGGTTTTTACATAGACTGTCAGGCAGCAGTTACACGGCAAATTAAGTTCATGGTTCAGAGTCTGTCAAGTCTGTAACCTGTCACAACTGTTGTTCATACTATTTTATATACCATATGTTGAAAGCAATAGACTGGCAGGTTGAGACTAAAATAGGTGGAAACAAAATAAGCAGTCTTGCATATGCAGATAACTTAGTTGTGATGGCAGATTCAGTTTAAAGGTTTCATCCTAACATTTCAGATTAAGATCAAAGATGTAAGGGTTATGGTAATGAAAGTAATGTCTGTAGGAAAGAGAGTTGAAAAGAATGAATGCGAAATAGGAGGAATAAAGTTAGAACAGGTGGACAGTTTCAAGTACTTAGAATGTATTTTCTCACAGGATGGCAACATAATGAAAGAATGGAATCAAGGTGTAGCAAAGGTAAAGCAGTGAGTGACCAAAACTGGGAATGAACACAACAGATATAGTGCAGTTAGTGTCAACAGGCTGAGATGCTGTCACACAAATGGGAGAAGCAACTTTATCTAAGGGACTCATGGATTCAGCAGTAAAGGGTAAGAGGAGTCAAAGTAGACCAAGGAAAAAGTACTTGGATTCAGTCAAGAATGACTTTGAAGTAACTGCCTTAAGTTCAGATCAGGCAAGACTTGATAATCCTCAATGGGAACAACTGTAACATTAGCAGTAAAAAATAGCTTCATTGGAATTGGTACAAAGGACATCATAATACTATTTCTTCTACACTACCCACAAGACAAACATCTAAGGACTTTCTGAATTAATAATGTTTCAGGAATAGGCATTAAGTAAGTATCATAGATTACTGCAGTGTCTGCAGTTCTAAAACCAGGCACTGGTAATAATATTTTTATTTTCTGTATAATACTTCTTTTACATGTTACATGTGTAGTTGTCACAATATTACAGAAAAACAGAGTAAAAACTGCTCCTATAAGAGATAAACAGTCACACAGTTTTTCAAATAATATATAATTAGTCAGCTTTCCTTCACTATATGAGGTCAATCCACATCAGCTCTTGTGTAACTTGAACAATAAATGTGGATATTTATACTGTAACATAAAATGCAGTTTGGTATGTGCATTATCTTGTGTAATCTGAAAGCCAGGAAGCCCTAGTCTATTTCAGGGGGCATGAAGTCCGGAAGTACTTCACGTACACGTGTACGCCATGCTTCAAGTCGTTCCCTGCGCTTCTTCTCATCTCGCACCTTGTACCATTGTCTGAAGTAGTGGCGAAGCAGTGTGCTGTAATAAGACTTTAAATTAATCATAACAAAGATGAATCTGACCAACAGCAATTGTAACACAATGGACAATTAAAGAAACCTCTTCTTTTCACACACACAAACGTACATGCATCGGCAAAGAGAGAGAGAGAGAGAGAGACGTAACGATTTATATTTAATACCGTTTACATACCTATTATAATGCTGCAATGCCGTTTGCATTGCAGTTTGTTCCTGAGCCATTTGTTGTTCTACAAACCTCCCCCACCTTAGAAAAGCCCATTTTTTCAGTATCCATACATCATAAAAATCTTCAGCAACTTGTTGCTTCCTCTTGGAATCAGCTCGAATCTAACAGAAGGACAACTAATTAATAAATTTATACCATTTACTTTTGATTGTTAACTTACGGGAAATGTATAAAATGTGAACTTTATTGCACACATTTATTACTTGTATTAGTAATTCCTTTTTTCCCTCTACTTCCTGACACTCCATCCTTCAATAATATAAGATACATCTATGGTCTTGAGAAAGGAGTAATAAATGAATATTTATATTGTACTTTCATGGAAAGGATGTTCAAACAGCTAACACAACAGCACAAACAAAAAAACACATTTAAACATGTCAGAAATATTGTTTTGTTTTCCTTAAAACTTTCATTTCCATGTTAGGAATTCAGCTTTGGAAAAATTAAAATTCAGTGTTTTCTGTATTAATACAGTGCAGTAAACATCAAAATATGCGTTAAAAAATTTTTTGATCGAATTCTTTATTTTTTTATGTCATTTATTTTATGCTCAACACAGACATTTGTATTGAGGTATTTTATTGCTTGGGGTGTTATTTTTTTGGTAGATAACACAGCCAGCTCAATAATGCTAGCACCAGAAAACAAGACAATTCACTGCTGAAATAAAATAACATGAACCACACTCATCCTCACACTCACATCCACATACAGAAGGCAACAGAACCTCAAAGATAGAAAAATTAATGCCTCAGAAGTGGCTACACACCATTCCAAGCAGCAAAATGTTGTACTAGAAGCATGTGATTTTAAGACTGATACACAAAATACAATATAAATCATCTTTTAATACATTGTTGTCCAGGAACAACACGGGGATGAAATTTGTGATGCAGTCATCTAAAAATTACCATAAATGAATTTTGATTACTTGTAACTGTTATTTATTAAAATTTATAACACACTTAATTTTATTTCTTTTCAAATTAATTCATGCATGAAAGGGCTAAAGATAAATTATAAGTGAATGTACATTATTTCCAGAATAGCTTAAGGCTCAACAATATCAGTCTCAGAGAATAATGCACTGTGTGAGTATCAGAAGAACGTAACTCCATTTCAGCTACTTCACAGGAGAGGCGAAAAAAGGTATTTTAAGATGAACATTTCTTGTTTCATTAATGTAACAAACATTTTATTGGAAAATAAGTTTATATTACGCCATTGAAACAAGAAATTTACATCTTAAAATACCTTTTTCCGTCTCGCCTGTGAAGTAGCTGAAATGGAGTTACGTTCTTCTGATCCTCACACAGCAAATGCATACCACAATGTAACACCTATTAAATTTTACTGTTACATTTTACAAGCAAATATTCTATTCAATAAAGCTTCATATAGGTTGAAGATAAAACTAAGAAATATACCTTGTAGATAAAACTCAGAAATAAATTAGTACTTGCATGTGAGTAGGAACTATATGGAAAATAATTACCTCAAGAAGAGCCTGAAAAGCATGCCTCATCCTAATTCGACGCACTACTTCAGAAAGAACATTCATTTTCTCAAATGTAATTTGTCTCCATGCTTTCCAGCACTTCCTAAGCAAGAGATAAGAGGCTAAAGCAATAGCTTCAGCTTGTTTCCGACGACTCTCAGCAACAAGAGCACGTAGTGGATCCAACAAGAGTCGACGGGAGACTTTCTGCCGATATTGTGTCCACACCACTTCATGCAGAGCACGCAGTCGTTCTCTTTCAGCCTCCAATCTAAACATATCATATATTGTGTCATCTCTAAGAACAACAGTGCTCCTTAAAAAAAACTATATAAGTTCACAATCAGTTTTGTTTTATTATAACATGTAATATAACACCCTGAGACCCATATAATATATTACGTGATAGTTGTTAAGGAAGTGCATTTTATAAGATTTCACTAGAAAATATAGTCTTGTCAGAACTCTGTTGATGTCAAACATTTCTTCTTTTTGTAACGCATAGCCCTACATTTGAATATTTGTGAAAGTATAATTTTTCATTGTAAGAAAATGTTTTATTAAGAGAAGACTTGCAATCCTGTAGTTTTGTGTCTCTATATATACAACAGCTGGCGGCTTAGTCTACACAGAAATTGTTTGAAGCTGTAAAATGGCAGTAGTTAAACCAGGTCATTTGTAATATCAAAATTGAAATTGGAATTTTTAAAAATAGAGTCAAAGTTTGTTACTACTTTGTAAATTCACTTGAAGAAAAATTTAAGTCATACACAAGTATTGTCAGGCTGTTAATTTTCATTGACAACCTCAGAATATCTTTACTGAATACAGAAATTAAGCAGTAACATGAGCTCATTTTAACCAATATATGATCAAATTCTGAGTTCTTGTGATACACATTGTGTTATTACTCCAAATTAAGTCCTCTGATGTACTTGCAAAAATTAAATGAATACTTTTTGTCAGACAGCCAGATAGTATATGGATAAAATAATTTATTTGTGCCTCCAACATCTGTGCAACTAAGTAGCAGCCCGGCACTAGCCATATGAACTGTAAACTATGAGTATGACCAGTATGTAGGTCAAAACAGGTAAATAAATAATATTTCAGGTGATTTTTATTGTTATTTTATCAAAATAATTTCATCATAGGTCACTGCTTCTCCTGCAGATAATGTTATCCAAATTCATAACCAGATAGTACATTAGAATTTGTACATTGTTCCTTTTAAGAACCTTACATCACTTTTACCTTCCATTGTTGTGAACTTTACTCCAAAGAATGACTTGATGCAATGCATCATGTTAATCTAAATCAAATGATTGTAAATCTATCGGACCAAACTGTGTGATCATCAGTCCGTAGCTTCCAAACTACTTAAACCTAGGTAAACTAACCTAAGGACAACAAACACACCCATGCCCCAGGGAGGCCCCCAACCTCCATGGTGAGCAACCGTGCACTCAGCAGCGAGACGCGTTAGACCGCTCAGCTACTCCACCGCGGCCATGTTAATCTATCCTGTGGAAGTATCTTCAGCTCTGATTAACAATTGCAACTCACATCTATTTGAAGCTGCTTACTTTATTTGTCCCTATGATTTTTACTGACATATCTTTCCCTCTAAGGCTAACTGACTATTCCTTGACGTCAGTGAATGTACCCTACCAATCAATTCCTTCTTTTAGCCATTACTTTCCTACACAATTTTGTTCAGTACCACCCCATTAGCTAAATGATCTACCCATTCAATCTTCAGTACTCTTCTGTAACACCACATTTCAAAAGTTTGAATCCTCTTCTAGTCAGAACTGCTTATTGTCCACATTTCTCTCCTGTACAGGGCTACACTCCAGACAAATGCCTTCAGTAAAGACTTTCTAACACTTAAATTAATATCTGATGCTAACAGATTTCTCTTCTTGAGATATACTTTTCTTCCCATTGCCATTCTTCATTTTATATCTTCTCTATTCTGGCCATTATAAATTTGTACTGCCCAAATTACAAAACTCATCTACTACCTTTATTGTCTCATTTCTTAATCTAATTCCTTCAGCATCATCTGATTTAGTTTGACTACATTCTCTTACCCTTCTCTTGCTCTTGTTTACGCTCATCTTGCACTATTCCTTCAAGGCACAGCCCAATCCTTTCAATTCCTATTTTAATCCTATACTGTCTGTGACAGAATTACAATATCATCAGCAAAACAAATTTGTTACATCTTCTCTTGTCAGTTTAAATTTCATTAATTTCGCCTTGCTGTCCTTCATGGTATCCTTAGTGTACAGACTGAATAACAATGGGGGAAAAGGCTACAAGCCTTTCTTATTCCCTTCCGAACCATTGCTTTCCTCTTATGCCCTTCGACTCTTATAACTGCCACGTGATTTCAGCACAATTTAAATATAATATTTCATTCCCTATATTTTATCCCTGCTACTGTTCAAATTTCAAAGAGAGTATGCCAATTAACACTATCAAAAGTTGTCTCTAAATCTACAAAAGCTATAAACTTAGGTTTGTCATTCCACAAATTATCTCCTAAGATAAGTCATAGGGTCAGTATGGTGTTGTGTGTTCCAGCATTTTCTTAAATCCAATCTGATCTCTCCCAATGTTGGCTTCTACCAATTTCTTTATTTATTTATTTTTTTTTTCTTTTTTTTTCTGCATATAATTTGTATTAGTATATTGCAACCATGACTTATTAAACTAACAATCCTGTAATTTTCAGATGTCCCAACACCTGATTTTTTTTTTGGATTAGAATTATTATATTTGGGGTGTGTCAAAATGAGACAAAAGGTTTTGATACTGAAAGACACTGGGAGATGTAGTGTTTGAGAGTGGCAAGACAATGGTCATGAGAGATGTTGGTATATGGTGGTGTAAGGATCCACAAGGTAAAGGGGTGGAGATAATGAAGAGTCAATGCAGGAAGTGTTTGGTACTCAATTAATCTTACAGAAATTCTCTACTGAGATCTGAAAATATTGTTCAAAACACACAATGAGTGGGCATAATGAAGAGTCAGTGGAAGAAGAGTTTGGTATTTGATTAATCTAGTAGAAATTGTCTACTGAGATGTGAAAATATTGTTCAAAATGGATAGAGTGACTGGACAATGCTTACCGTAGCTTGGTACCATCAATAGTAACACACAAAAAAAGAAAAAAATGGTGACGAAACTAAATGTTTCCATTAGCTTTCAGAAATGAATATTCCTTCATCAGGTAGGAGAGGGGAGAAGAGAAATGGGGAACCTCATGGCCTAGGTTGTAAGTAACCTTCCCCTTTCTCTTCCCTCCTCTCATACCTAACAAAGCAAACATTCATTTCTGAAAGCTAGTGGAAACAGTTAAGTCACCATTTGCTTCTTTTTTGTGTGTTAACTACCAGCAGTACCAAACTAAAGTAAGTACTGGCCAGCTACTCTACCTCTTTTGTGGTGTTTGGTATCTTTGATGTGGAAGGCTATAATTTGTACACTTGAGGTGTTCAGCAATGAGAGTCGAAATTCTTTCAGTGGAAGCTTGATTGCTGCCACAATTGAGCATCCTGGATTATTTGGTTCATGGATTTTGGGAATCATGTAGTAGATGGGTGTGTGGGGTGTTTTGTAAGTTGGAAGTGAGAGAGATTCGTGGCAGAAATTCTCAGAAAGAGAAAAGGATGTCAGTAGGGAATGGAAGTCATGTTGGATTTTTTGAGCTAGGGTCATTGTGTCACTACTTGTAGGTGGAAGAGTCATAAAACTAATAAAGACCTAACACTAGATTACAGTGGATAGAGATAGTGACCATTGTGTACTTGAGTTGTGCCTGTGTGATTGGCTGGATTTTTTCTGATGCAGACTATGAGTGAATGCTTTAGTTGTGTGAGTATGATTGTCTTATTTACATGCTGCTCTATGACTCATCAGTGATCATCTTCACATTGTGCTGTAAGGTATCCTAATTATATTAAAGATATTTCAATGTGGACTTTCCATTGTTCAATAATAATATTAATAATAATTTTATACATGTCAAGGACCAGTTGCAAGTCTTTCAATCAGAAACCATTTTGGCAACTTCTGAGCCCATAACCCAACCCAATTTTCCAACTGGGAAAAGGGTATCCACAGTTTAATCTGTTTTTTCCTTGCAACTCTGCAACTGGGATTCAATACTTTGACCTTTCAATTTCTATGCATGTGGTTTATTATTAGACCACGAGGCCCAACATTGATAATGTAGTATACAGCATACATTTCTAAAGAGTAGCTTATCTTTCTTTTAATGAGTGCCTCAAGATGTTCCACATCCCTGACAGCTTTCTTTCTTTAAGAATCTGCTGAATATGAAAAATAAGTGAGTAAATTAGAACAATTAAAGTACTGACATTAAGAAAGATTATTTAATTTTGAAATTCATTTGAAAGTGTGTATCTACAGATTATTTCCATAAAGCCATGCAGTTTATGTTCATATTTTCATTTGAAATTCTTTTAGTGTATTACTACTCCATGTTCACGACATGTAATAACTAGATAATGTATTTCATGATCACTTGCCATTGAGGTGCGATATCAAATGTCACTAATACAATATTTATGTAGTTTATTACAAAAGTTGTTAACAAATAATTTAGAGTTGTAATGTTAATTTTCTAAAAATGCATTTGTATTACTCAAACCTCACATAATAATATGACATTCAGTGTTAAATTAGTAAGCAGTTTATGTAAAATATATGTGTGTGCTAGCCAATCAAGCTGAAAAACATCTTCACTTTACATTATTTCATTTTAATCTTTCCTTGCCCTTTAAATCTCAGTGAACAAAGGATTTCTAATAGAAACAAAATGTAAGAACAGCATGAACACTCTATAGTTACCACTCATGACACTATTAAGATAATAATAGTCCATTACACTTACAAGTCTGAATGTGAACTGCCTGTCCCCATACTCCTTTTAGTCCTTCCACCACCAGCCGGCCAGGTGGCGTTCATGAACTTTCACACTCATACTGCAGTGCCAACAGGCGCAGTGGAACATTTGAATTCGTGCACTTGATATACAACATTTCTTCCCCCCTTTTTGTTTTTCACTCACTTGTTGTAGTAACCCTACATCCATATTTTCTTTGTCACTGTTTGTGAATGATCTAGTAGGTACCTTCCCATATGGCCAATAATGTCCTTTTTGGGCTCATGATGAGATGGTGAGTGACATGGGTGGTGAGGTGCATGATGGTGCATATGTGAAAGACGTAGGTAAGACTGGAGACATCTGTGTATTGGTAGCTTTATGGTTGTGTTGTTCCATCTGTTGTGGTGGTGTCCTATCCACTAGGATGTCAGAAGTGTCAGTTTGATTTCTTGTTATAGGAAGGTCCGTTTTCACATCCATTTTCAAGTCCTCCTTGATAGGCGGTGATGTGGTGACACTCGAGCGAAGTTGGTCAACGTGGTGAGGCACCTCCCCCACAGAAGTCCTGATGGTGTACAACCGCCAGCCCTTCCATGGGACAACATGGCCTTGTGACCATTTTGCTTGCTTTCCATAGCCACGCACCCACACAGGAGTAGCCTCCACAATTCTTTCTTGAGTACTGATAGTGCCTCAAGACGGCTGGGGTGTGAGGAGGTGGAGGAGAGTACGATGTTGGCATCCATGCAAAAGCTCTACCGGGCTATATGATGCTAGGAATTGCAGGAGTGTGTCATCAGTGGTAGAAGATGTGAGATGTTTCTTCATTTGGGATTTAAAGGTACAGACCAAAAGTTCCACTTCCCCATTGGAATGAGGGTGGAACGGTGGTACAGTGATATGGGATATGCCCCTCTGGGCACAAAAGTCAGAAAAGTTAGAGGAGGTGAATTGAGGCCCATTATCAGAAACAATGGTAGTGGGTAAGCCTTCCAGGGCAAAGATTTTGGCCTCATCCAAATGAGAACAAAGAAGCTCATCTTCGTCGAAGATGGGGTCAGGGCCCTTAGAAAGTCTGGATAAGGCATCATCATTTGCACACTGAGCTGTGGAATGAAAATGAATGTCATTTTGAAAAAGAGAGGGAAAAGTGCCGACCTATGGAGCCTGTGTGCTGCCTTGTCAGGAATGGAGGCAGACGGATGAAATAAAGAGACCAATGGCTTGTGGTCCGTAATAAGATGGAACTTATTGCCATAGAGAAAGCCAAACTTCTTGAGAGCATAAACAATGGTAAGAGCCTCTTTTTCAATTTGTGACTACCGCAACTGCGATTCATTTAATGTTTTGGAGGCATAAGCAATAGGACATTCTGAACCATCAGGATATATGTGAGATAAAACAACACCAATACCATTTTGTGATGCATCAGGAGCTTAAACAAGTTGTTGCCCAGGGCAGTAAGTGGCTAAACAAGGTGCTTTTAGGAAATGAGCTTTAAGGCAGTGAAAAGCAGCAATGCAATTGTCAGACCATGTAAAAAGAACATTATTCTTGAGCAGGCGAGTGAGCGAGTAAGAGTTCTCTGCTGAGGAGGGAATAAACTTGTGGTAGTATGCTATGTTCCCGAGAAATGCTTGCAGTTCTTTGACCAACGAAGGACGCGGAAGGGCATCAATCACGACAATGTTGTCACAAAAGGAACAGATGCCATCCTTTGAAAGACAAAAACCCAGGTACACTATAGAGGGCTGAAAGAATTGATATTTGTGAAAATTGCACATAAGACCAATCTGTTGTAGGACTGAGAAAAGAGTACACACATTCTTGAGATGTTCTCCATGGTAGCCCTGGTAATGACAATGTTGTCCTGATACTTAATGCATCCAGGAACAGAGATAAGAAGTTGTTCAAGAAACCTTTAAAACATGGCTGGCATGCTGGCTACGCCAAACAGCAACTGTTGGTAATGATAAATGCCAAAAGGCGTATCAAAAACAAGAAATTGATGTGATGGCTTGTCAATTGGTAACTGATGATAAGCCTCAGAGAGGTCAATTTTTGAAAAGTATTTGCCTCCAGCAAGTTTGGAAAACAATTCTTCCGGTCGAGGCATAGGATAAGTATCAATAAGAAATAAGACATTGAGCATTGACGGCAGTCTTAAAGTCATCACAAAGCCTGAGACTGCCATTAGGTTTGCTGACAATAAAAAATGGAGAGGCCCATACACTGGAAGGAACAGAAAACAAAACTCCTGGAGTTGTAAGCTGATCTAACTCCCTTTTTACAGGGTCGCGCAATGCTACAGGAATGGGGCGGACTCAGAAAAAACCATGGCCTGACTCCTTGTTTGAGAGAGACATGAGCTTCAAAAGCTGTGGCACACCCACGGCCAGGCAAAAAAAGAGCAGAAAAGTCTGTAGACAAGATATCTAACTGATGCCAGGAATGTTGTCTGATACAACATTGACAGTATCATCGGGAGGAATCCAAATATGCAGAAGGCATCATAGCTGAACAAGTCAGTCATCCCCATGTGGTCGACAACAAACACACTGGCCATTCACACAGCAAATCTATATGTGATTTGGACATCCATTTGTCCCAAAAGGGACAGTTTTTGCTGATTGTATGTGCATAAACGGTGCAAGACCGGTGAAAGGGGCAGTGACCCCACGTGAAGATAAGTTTGTGACATAATTATTGTGGCTGCTGAGCCAGTATTATTTGCATCTGTAAGTCTTATCCAAACATCTGCACCGTGAGGTAAAGTTTGTTTCCTGAAGATTTTGCAGAGTTGACATATGGATCCTGTATCTGAGTCAGTATTGTTTATAGCCTACACTTGGTTAGACTGGCAAACAGAAGAGATGTGACCCTTTTTCTTACATTTGTAACATGTAGTCCAACGTTGGGGACAATCATCTCATGAATGCTGGGAAAAACAGCAGGGACAAGAAGGTAAGACAGCAAGATATTGCTTCTGTTTAGTACTAGTGCGCTGCTTGCTTTGCTTGGGATGTGTGCAAGAGTACACTGCTGCTACTTCCTCATTCACGACACTGCCTGGCGCATCAACAAATGCCCCATCTGCCGTGACTTCCCCTACATCATCCCAAGCATCCAATTGCGCACCTGCAGCATGAGTAATTTCAAAAGACTCTGCTATGGCCAATACTTGAGATAAGAGTGGGTCATTTAATTGAAGAGCCTTCTGACGAACTTCCTTATTAGGAGCAGACCTCAAAATTGCATCCCTGACCGTTGAATTGGCATAAGATTTTTTATGAACAGTAGTAATGAATTTGCACTTTCTACTAATGCCTTGTAGTTCTGTAGCTCATGCTCAGTATGATTGATGGGGCTGTTTCTTACACTGATAAAATGCTACATGTGATCCAATGGCATGTATTTGCTTCTTATAATATGAAGTGAGAAGCAAACACATTTTGTCAAATGACAGTGAAGAGGGTTCTTTGAGAGGCACTAATTGAGACAAAATTTGGTACAACTTTGGAGAAATCCATGAAAGAAACAGTCACTTACAGAGATTAGCATCAACAATGTCAAAAGCTACATAGTGTTGTCGAAGCCGCTTCTCATAGTTCGTCCAATCTTCTGCAGTCTCCTCATATTTCGGAAAAGTGGATATGGAAAACGCCAATGAGTGATCATTGTGTGTTGCCATGAGGAGCTATTGTAGAGCCGTTGTGATGAACGTCTGATGTTCGGTGAGGTAGTTGGCCAGAAACGTTTGCTGTTCGATGAGGATTTGCAGAATTTGCTTGAGTGTTGACATCTTGAATGTTGTTTGTAGGTTAAAAATCCCTACTTGTCACCAAATGTAGTAACAGCATGAACACTCAATAGTTAACACTCATGACACTATTAAGATAAAAATAGTCCATTACCCTTACAAGTCTGAATGTGATCTGCCCATCCCTATACTCCTTTCAATCCTTCCACCACCAGCCGGCCAGGTGGCACTTGCGAACTTTCACACTTGTACCGCAGCACCAGTTCACACACTTGATATATAACACAGAATGCATTTGGATATTAATTTTAGGATTTACAAAAAAACTTATTTTGAAGGCTCTTTATTTATTGGATCTTGCAGCAGTTCAGACCACATGTGCAAGAACTACTTCTACTGCCTTGTGGTAGACCACTGTCTCTCCATGTCTTCAAGAGACTAATTTCAAATCATTTCATATTCCTGAGCTATGTGGCTATTTTCTTCACAAAATGTATGACCTTAGTTGAGAGCTAGAGGAGGGGTGAATTATTTTCATCATAACCACCTTCCACTGATTGCTTCTCTCTCTCTCTCTCATGACCAGCCTAAAATCAGTTGCAATGTCTGTGTCATCAGTTAACAATATGCCACCTCTATCTCAAGACATGATAAATGAAGAGGCTTTCCATGAGCTTCTCATCCAGTTTTACTTTGGGGCACTGCAGCTGATTGCCCAGAGGTAGAGCAATTTCAAGGGTTATCTTGTCCTAATGTGCATTTTTGCTAAATAAAAGGCAGTATAATAACTTCTATATTACAACAGGAACATGATCATTCTTCGCTATTGATTTCTTGCTTGATCTCTAGCCTTAGCCCAGACTGCTCACTGGGAAGTGAACATTGCCTTTCATGGAAGTGATCATTTCCCAACATGGAAAAGACTATCACAAAAAGTACCTAGTGGAGTAAACTGGACACTTTGCAGCTAACTTGCTGAATTTGAACATCATGTCAGCACCCATGAATGGGTTACTCATATTAACCACCCTATCCTCAAAGCTTCCATTCCACCATCTTCAGAACAATAAAAAGGCGGCCTGTCCCTTTGTGGAGTGACAAATGCTGCTCTGCATTTAGAACCAGGTGGTGCCTCAGCATAGGTTCAAGTATCAGCACTACGCTACATCAAAGGTTGAAACAAAGATCCTCTTCACTATTTTAATGTCATTTGGGTGTTAGCTCAAATTCATGACTCATGCTGAGAGTCAGATTTAATTCATTTTTAAAACCAGGGAAAGACTGCGCACACCAGAGCAGTGATCATAGTGTTGCACCTCACTAGCTGTGTGGAGATAACCTTGAAGCAGTTGATCAACTGCCACCTATCTGGATCTTAGAATCCAGGCAATTCCTTATTTACTTTCAGTGTGGGTTTATGAGGTATTTCTCCTCCTTTGATATCATGGCCTTCCTAGAGACAGTTATAAAAAGGGCTCTCTGCAGTGGTACTTTCTTGAGATTGAGTAGGCCCATGTCACTATATGTATCATCTTATATTCAATTTCTTGAACAGGATTCTCATGTCTTTCTTCCAAATTTTATTTATCTTTCATCTTTCCATGCTATTTCTTACACTGAGTTAGTGATGTCTTCTCTGATCACTCTGAGCAGCAGAATAGTGTCCCTGAAGGTGGTGTTTTAAGTGTAACTGTCTTTGTCACAGTTACTATTAGTCTTACATAAGTAGTTAAATGTTGTGTCAGATTTCTTTGCTTGTGGATGATTTCACTGCCTTTTGTCGCTCTTTAAGCCCTGCAACACCATGTTAGCTGCAACTTACTCTTCGACAGTTGGACGAATTGATGAAGAAGAGAGGTCTTTTCAAGTAAGAAGTATATGTGCACTCTACTTCACTGTTCCTGTTCTGTTTTAATTTTGCTGGGTTGAGGATGAAGACACTGTTGCTCATTTTAAAGACATAGTAAGATTTCTAAGCATCACATATGACTCAAAACCTACCTGTTACCACACCTTAAGAACCTAAAAAGACAGTCACTGAAAGCCAAATTTTATAAGGAGCAGACAGGACTTGTCTGTTCAAGTTTTATACAGCCTTGGTATGATATTGGCTTGATTATGTATGCACAGTGTATGAGTCTGCAACACTTCTGGTTTAAAGATTTTAGATGTGGTGATCATCACAGGATTCAGCTGGCTATGGGGACAATCAGAATCAGCTTCATGCTGAATCACTGCACAAAGGCTATTAAGTCAACCCTTTAAGTCAGGTGCAACAGGCATATAAAACACTGTTTGCACCATACACACATACATATCATGCTGTTCCTCAGCTCCCAATGCCCTGTAGTATGCAAATGGACAACAGCCTTTTAGAAATAGGTGCAGCTGGTTTTATGGTTTAACACTGAGATTGGACCTGAATTCCACCTTGGTTCCTCCTGTCCAGACTTATTTAAGTCTATACCAATTTTTGGATAGGTTGCAGCCTCAGAATTAAAATTTCATTCCATTTTATACCATTTTAGATAGGAATCAAGGTTTTCAGTGTCGCTCACTGATAGTTTCAAACAAGGGGACTTCCTTGGCTGTTCCATATTGTTCTGCAACTACATCATCAGAATTTGCCTTGCCATGATGGTATCATTTTTCAGCAGAGCTACAAGTGTTCATAAAAGCACTGGAGAAGATGTGACATGTTCAGGGTAAATGGTTTTTCATCCTGCACCAATTCCCTTAGTGTTCTACACTCACTGCAAAAACTGTACCCAGTTTAAAAGTTCATGCAGTTTATAATTGACAAACTGTACTTCCCCCAACAGTGAGGGAAGCCAGAGTCATTCTGCTGGGTGCTTAGGGCATGTGGCAATTTGGGTAAGTGAACAAACTTATCAAGGTGCCAAGGAGGCCTACAAATAACACAATGTGACACATTCCATTATTGCCCTACACAATGAAATTTCTATGTTACATCAGACATCCATGGAAGAGAAGGAATGGTTGTCAGTGACAGAAGTAAAGTGCCTGCCCATATAACTATAGTCCTATTTCTATGCCATCGGTTTTTTCCAAAGTTATTGAAAAGGCTGTATATTCAAGATTAATTGATCATTTCAGTTCACATAATTTCCTGTCAAACGTACAGTTTGGTTTTAGAAGTGGTTTAACGACCGAAAACGCTATATTTTCGTTTCTCTGTGAGGCACTTGATGAGTTAAATAAGAGGCTACGGACATTAGGCGTCTTCTTTGATTTAACAAAAGCGTTTGATTGTGTTGATCACAAAATATTGTTGCAGAAGTTGGAACATTATGGAATACGGGGAGTAGCCCACAACTGGTTCACCTCTTACTTTAATAATAGACAACAGAAGGTAATTCTCCGCAGTGTAGAAAATGGCTATGACGTGCAATCCGAATGGGGCACAATTAAGTATGGGGTGCCCCAGGGGTCTGTTTTGGGACCATTGCTGTTTCTTATTTATATAAATGATATGCCTTCGAGTATAACAGGTGATTGTAAAATATTTTTGTTTGCTGATGATACCAGCTTGGTAGTGAAGGATGTTGCCCGTAATATTGACACAGTATCAAAAAATGCAGTTCAAGAGATAAGTTCATGGCTAATAGAAAACAAGTTGATGTTAAATCACAGTAAAACTCAGTTTTTACAATTTCTAACACATAATTTGACGAAATCTGACATTATGATTACACATAATGGGCATGTGATAAGTGAGACTGAACAGTTCAAATTTCTAGGTGTTCATATAGACAGTAAGCTGTCATGGAAAGCCCATGTTCAGGATCTTGTTCCAAAACTAAATTCTGCTATATTTACCATTAGAGCAATATCTGAGATAAGTGATTTTTCAACACGAAAAGTAGTCTATTTCGCTTACTTTCACTCACTTATGACGTACGGCATTGTTTTTTGGGGTAACACGCCTGATGCAAAAAGGATATTTCTGGCTCAAAAACGCGCGGTTCGAGCAATATCTGGTGTAAGTTCGCGAACGTCATGTCGACCCCTTTTCAGTAGTCTGGGAATTTTGACTCTGGCGTCACAATACGTTTTTTCTTTAATGTCGTTTGTTGTTAATAATATAAGCTTATTCCCACGAGTCAGTAGCTTTCACTCGGTGAATACTAGACAGATGTCTAATCTACATTTGCACCACACCACCTTAACACTTGTGCAGAAAGGGGTGCAGTATTCTGCGGCATCCATTTTCAATAAGCTGCCATAAGAACTTAAGAATCTTAGCACTAATCCACATGCTTTCAAATCTAAATTGAAGAGTTACCTCGTGGCTCACTCCTTTTATTCTGTCGAGGAACTCCTAGAAAAGTTAAACAATTAAGCTAATTCATTTTTTCTTTATTGATTCTTTTCACTTTGTCTTAAGATTGTCGTGTGCAAAGGACTACTTAAAATTTTTCTATTACCATTCTTGTGTAACAATGTATTGACTTGTTCCATGACCATGGAGTCTTACTCCTGAAGTGGGTCCTATGGAACAGAAAAAACAAATAAATAAATAAATAAATAATTCCTCCTGCCAGTCATTCAGACAAGCTGTAGTGATCCTTACATGTCTACAAATTGGGCAGTCCCCTTAAATGTGGTATCTTACTACAGCAAGAGGATTCTTCAATCCCGTGGCATCCAAGTTGCGTCATATTTTAGGTAAGTGTATTTTATATCACAATGAAAGGGCAGAAGCTAATTTTGTGAAAATCTGCTGTCTATTTCATCTAATACCGAAGTGAGTGTGAATAAAGTGATAAGTTTTGTGAGGACTTTGACCTGAGCTTTTAGGCTGGAAGTTTTAGTATGTCACAGGGTGATTAGCTCATTCTCTTTATTTCTGTGAATGGACAACCATATTCCTGATTAGTGTATTTTACTGACACCTGTCTCCTACTATTGTTATCCTGGTGCTAAACACCTTTCTGTTGTATGCCCTAACCACCATATCCATCCTTCCGTCATCCATTTAAATGTGAAATCTTTAACTGTCCTATGAGAATTCCTAGTTAAAATATGATCTAAAGTTGTAAAATATATACAGAGCAGTTGAACCAATAGCAATAATATGTCGAAAAAAGGTAGTCCATGATTTGAAAAAATGTATTTTAAATGAAAGAATATTCAGTTAAAAGATAGATATTTCAAGTAATAATCTGAATAATAAAATAGCTCAAGTATTATTATTGGCCAACCAAAAGTCAATAACTACACCTTTATGTTGCAGAATTAATCATCCTTGTTTTCTCTTATATGTCCACTTATTTATTCTAGTTACTGAAGTAATCCGTTGTGCCATGATATATATATATATATATATATATATATATATATATATATATATATATATATATATATATATATATTAATTATCCACCTTTAGAACATCCTAATTTTAATAATAATGATTGTTAGCCATAGATCAAAGGAAAGAAACATGATGAATAAATGAAGTTGGCTTTAACTGGAAAAGATCAAAAGCACTTAAATTGTTTTTCAACTAATATCATAATTATGGGTTAGAATGTTCAGTAAAACAATTCTGCACAAGCATTGAGATGATTGCAAACTCTCTAACATAAAGCACAGATTCCTCTAGAGCAGATAATTATGTTGTGCAAACTTGTACTTTTATTAAGGCAGTGAAGAAACAATAAACCACTTTGCATCATGCAGTAATTTTACATAAATTAAATCACCTGAATACTTACCTTGTATAGACAGAAGAAACAGTCATGACAGCTAAATATAAGAATATTACATACACACATTTAAAGATACAATTTGAATTCCCAAATAATATCACAGCATTATATAATAGTATAACAGAGGTTTTCAAACTCTATATCAGGACTCTTATAGGTATTGCAGCCTTACAATAGACACTGTGGTGGTGTCATAAAAATAATAATTTGATTAGTGTCTTACCAAGGAAACAATAACTTGTGGGTAAGTAGTGATATATAGCAGGCCAGTTAGTAAGTATTGTTACTACAGCAATGTGATAGATGGCAGTTGAATTGTTCTATAAGACTAATTTGCTTTTATTCTGTAAGAGTTGGTTTGAAGGTTAATTTTGACTACTGCAAATTGTTTTTAATTTTTGTTTGTCTTCTGTGATTTTGTATTTCTCTCTTAACATGAACTAATGTTTAAATGTCGTCTAAATAAAAATGTCACAGTCAAATGTATCTTGCAATTTTAAACATACGAATAGGTAAAAATACAAGAAGTATAATGACAGTTACTTGAATTTCAGTTTTATTAACACATTTGTTGGAAATGAAGGCCTATCATAGTGTGTCATTTATTTCAAACTCCTATCTACTGGAAACATAAAGCATGTGTAGTGAAGTTATGGAATGATTCCTATAAAGGGTTCCTTACAAAGATGACAACCATGAAGCAAATAGTAAGCAACTTTACATCTTAGCAATAGTGGACCATATTTTACCAGCAGCTATGGACATATTACCTACTTATAACAGGTGAGTCAGCTACGAAGTATCTTGGATGTTTGACTTTGTAAGAATATCATTATTAATCACTAAATACCTGCTACCGTATGTCAATAATAAATGCTAGATACAACTCACCATAAAGATGATCATTAAGCCACAGAGAGGCACATAAAATAGAAAATCACAGTCACACAACTTACAAGTTTTGAGCACGGCCTTCATCAGAAAAAGAAACACATACATTCACACAATCACTCAGACATAACTTCTGTACACATAACAGCATAACAAACACCCTAAAAGTGAGTGAGGATACAAGTGTATGGGGAATGGTGGTAGAGAAGGGTGGGGATGGAATATTTTGTGTTGTGTGACAGATAGTAAAGGGTCTGCAAGGTGGGAATGTGAGATACAGCTTGGAATGCAGTAAACAAAGGGGGTGGAGAGAGAAAAACAGGTGTAGATATCTGTGTGAGAAGCAGGAAAAGGGCAAGGGTAAGTGACTGTAAAGTGATATAATATTATTATTACTACTTTACTTACTACTTTACGCGATCAGGCCCAGTGGACCGCACGATGATATAATCAAGGCTCTCCATTCAATTGCAATTCTTCGCTGTCTGTTCCCAGTTTTTCCAGGCCTCAAGTTTTTATAGGTCTTCTCTTACCCCATCCATCCACTTCTTTCTTGGTCATCCCAGTGGTATCATCTCCACGGCCACCCTAGGCCATCGCTCCTCACTCATATGTGCTACATGCTCTGCCCATTCTAATCTTCTACTTCTCATCAAGCCCACAATGTTCGGTTCACTACAGAGTTGTTCTAATTCTATATTGTGGCTTCTCCTCCATTCACCTGTTATGTTGTCTTTAACCGGTCCAAATATTTTCCTTCAGCATCTCCTTTCAAAAACTGTGAGCTTGTTTAATTCTTGTTTTCTAGTGCTCCAGCACTGACACCCATATAGAATGACAGGAAGAATTAATGTTTTATGCAACCTTAGTTTGAGGGCTCGTGATATGCTCCGGGAAGTTAAAATGTTGTGTATTGAGTGCAAGCACCTACTACCCGCTTAAATTCTTGCCTTTATTTCCATTCCGGACGATGAATTTTCTGAAATTATGCTTCCAAGATATTTAAAATCCTTTACTCTTTTGTAGGTGTTATTATCCACAGTTAATTCCTGGATTTCTGGGTGTGGGGCTCTTCCAACTATCATGTCTTTGGTTTTTGTGGGGTTCACTTTCAGTCCAACTTTTTTGCTATGCTTTCCATGGTCATCATTAGCATCTTCAAATTTTCTTTTGTGTGTATCATTAAGACTATATCATCTGCATATGCTAGATTCGTGATGTTCCTATTTGCTGCCTGGGTAACCTGATGGTTGAAACTATCCATTTTTGTAATGATCTTCTCAAGCACTAGGTTGAATAATATTGGGGAGAGACTGTCCCCTTGCCTTAGTCCAGTAGTTACCGAAAACTATCTGTGGTTATATTACCCATTTTAATCTTTGCTCTTCCAAGCATAACAATACAAGTCTTACCAGCTTCTTGGACACACCAAATTCGATCAAGGCCTTAAACAAACTTGTCCTGTGAATACTGTCATAAACCGTTTGGAAGTCAACAAACAGAAGTCAACAAACAAATATTATTATTAAAAAATAATAAAATATAAAAAAATAAAACTGGAAATAAATTAAGGTGATATTGAAATAATAATAAAGAGGCCACAGCCGACCGCGGTGGCAGAGAGGACTGAGGCGCTTCAGTCACGGTCTGCACAGCCACTAGCGTTGGGGGTTCGAATCCCCCCTCGGGAATGGATATTTGTGCCATCCTTCGTTGTAGCTAGTTCATAAGTAGTTTGTAAGTTTAGGGACTGATGACCCCGTAGTTAAGTCCCATAAGCTCTACAAATATTTGAACATTTTTGAGGCCACACACAGTTGGAAGAAAGACATGAATGGGAAGGAGATACAGGATGGTAATTGGGTTGGGGGTTAGTGATGGGCATGGCATGTTAGTAATAATATGTAGATAGGAAACGAGTCACCATAAAGATGAACGTTGAGCTGCCGACAGACACAAATAAAAGATACACAAACAAATAAACAATTCTAAATTATTGGCCGTGGCCTTCCTCAGAAAGTGCACACTCATCCACACAATCACTCAGATTCATCAGTTATCTCTGGCCGCCCAACACTGTTTGACAGTGGCCATTCATCCTGATGGACAGTTGGTTTGTTTCCATCCCAATATTAAGGCTGTGCAATGATTGCAGCAGAGTTCTTAAATCAATTGGCTGCTTTATTAGGTAGACCACCCTCTGATGGGCCAAGATAAGCCTATGACAGGACTGGAATTAGAAGTGATAGGTGGATGGATTGGGCAGGTCTTGCATTGGGGGTCTTCCACAGGGATAGGATTCATGTGGGAAAGAATTGGTGTGGGAGTGGCATACAGATGGACTAGGATGCTTTGGAGGTAGGGTGGGTGACGGAACACCACTTTAAGAGGGGTCAGAAGGATCTTGGGTAGGATGTTTCTCATTTCAGTGCATGATGACAGGTAATCAAAGCCCTGATGAAGGCTGTGATTTTCAATTACTGATGGCAATTCTCCACAGAGATGATAAAGTATTTTTCAAAAAAGATAGATTGGCTGACTAGTACTGACCTTAGTTCTGTACCATTGATAGTCACACAAAAAAGAAAAAGGATAAAAGTAAGACTAGCTTTCGGAACACGGTTCCTTCATCAAGTAGGAGAGAAGGGAAGAAAAAGGGAACAGAAGGGGAAGGTTATCCATGACCTAGGTCATGGATAACCTTCCACTTATGTTTCCTGTTCCCTTTTTCTTCCCTTCTCTCCTACCAGATGAAGGAATCCTGTTGGTCCTTTTGTGTGTGTGTGTGTGTGTGTGTGTGTGTGTGTCTATTGGTGGTAGAGAATTAGGGTAAGTACTAGCCAGCCAATCTATCTCTTTTGAAAGATGTGATTTCGTTGTTGCAATCCAGGGTGGAATTGAGTGAAAAGAGGTACACTCCTTTGGGGCAATCGGGGGTGGAACGAGGATTTGTGGTGTGTGCAGATATGGCATGAGAAATCTGTTTGTGGACTGTGGTCCACGAATTTGCAGTGATGAGAAGTCACTTACCCACTGTGTCAAAGGCTTCACAAACAGACATTAAACCTCTGGCCTACTCCATAAACAGATTTTCCTTGCCATATCCCCACATCCCTAAACCCCCAATACCCAGCCACAAAGAAGTGTCCCTCTTGTTCCAATACCACCACGAACTGGAAGAACTAAATCGCATCCCTTGTGAGGGTTTTGATAATGTCATCACACCCAAAAATGAGAAATATCCTACTCAAGATCCTTCCAAACTTTCATGTAGTGGCATTCCATCATGCACCCAACCTCCACATCCTAGTTCACTTCCAATCACTTACCACAGGGATCATATCCCCGTGGAAGATCCCAACACCAATCCCTCACACAACACTTCTCATTCCAGTCCTGTCACAAGCTTATCCTACCTATGATTAAATTTGTGAGTATGTAGTAATTGACAGAAAGTCATCGAGTAAGACAGAAGTGATATCTAGTGATCCAAAGGAAAGTGTTATAGGACCCCTACTGTTCCTAATCTTTATGAAAGATTTAGGAGACAATGTGAGCAGCTCTCTTAGACTTTTTGCAGATGATGCTGTTGTTTATTTGTTAGTAAAGTCAATGAAAGATCAAAAGTACCTGCAAAATGATTTAGATATGGTACCTGCATGGTGCAAAAATTAGCAAATGAAACTTTTGAAGTCATCTATAAGAGAACTAAAATAAATTGATTAAACTTCATTTACATGATAAACCAGTCAAATCTAAAGGCCATAAATTCACCTAAATACCTAGGAATAACAATTATGAACAACTTAAATTGAAAAGAACACACAGAAATTATTGTAGAGAAGACAAACCAAAGGCTATGTTACATTTGCAGAACACTTAGAAGATGCAACAGTTCTACTAAAGAAACTGCCTACACTACACTTTTGCATGCTACTTTGAAGTATTGTTGCCCCGTGTGGGATCCCCACCAAGTAGGACTGACAGAGAAAATAGAGAAAGTTCAGAGAAGGGCAGCTCATTTTGTATTATCATGATATAGGGGAGAGAGAGTCATGGAAATGATGCATGATTTGGGGTGGTAATCATTAAAAGAAATCCATTATTCATTGCAGTGAGATTTATTTGTGAAATCTCTGCCACCAACTTTCTCTTCCAAATGTGAACAAATTTTGTTCACACCCAGCTACAAAGGGAGACATGATCCTCTTAATAAAATAACATAAATCACATTAAAAATGGAAAGTATAAGGTGTTCCTTTTTCCCACACCCTATTAGAGACTGGAATGATGCAGAAATATCATAAAAGTGGTTTGATGAACCCTCCACCTTGCACTTTAACGTGATTAGCAGATTATTTATACAGCTTTACCTCTAGATCAAAGGCCCGGCTACCTGTGAAAGCAGCCATTTGATTTACCAACTCTGCTGCAAACATTGCAAACCCTTTACTTTGCCATAAAAACAACTGTCCACTAGGATGAATGGCCACTGTCATGCCAAAAAGTGCAATAAACCACCCTGAACACAACACACTTGATTTCAAAGTCTGCTTTACAAACAGGCTCATCTGGATCCTCCCCTCCATCACCAGCTCTTCTTAAGTGTGCAGATGGGAGTTGTCCTTACAACACCTTCTACTGTTTTGCAACCATCCTGGTCACAACCTAAGATGACTTACTTCCCTACACTCCAAGCCTAACAATTCTCCCCCTCCACTCCAATACCTGTCTTCTCCCATGTGTGCGGAATTTATGTCTCAGTGATTGTGTAAATGAATGTGTTTCCTTTTTTCATGAAGGACGTGGCCAAAAATTTAAGTTGTATAAATGTGACTGTTTTATTTTACTTGCCAGTTTGCAATTCAGTGATCATCTTTATGGTAGTTGTATCTATCCCCTATTATTGAAATTCCAAACTGGAGTTTCCATTATTAAATATCTGATATGTATGATGACATTAATGAGCAATTGGTTGAAAAACTTAAAAGTAATGGTAATTTTGCAATTCATTTGGATTAAGCTGCAGACAAGGATGTGAATCTAATTTGTTATTTCTGTTGTTGTTAAACATGACAATACATTTCATGTTGATCTTTTCAGAATTAAATAAGATTAGGAACAAAAGCAACAGAGCTATATGTAATATTTCTATTTTATGAAAAAATAGTAATAGTGTCTGTAAATATGGGTCTCATGTCATTGCAAATTTTAGTCTATAAAGAGGCTCCTCTGACTATTTTGACATAGCATTTCATTCACCAAGGAGCACTGCCATCAGAAAGTGTGAGCCCTTTTCTTCACAGGTTCTTCAATCAGCGATCAAGTGTTAAATTCAAGTTGGCCGTTGAAGTATTAAGAAAATTTTCACTAATTTCAGGACTAAGTTTAATTCTCTCATTTTTTAGAGTATCTCTTATCATATTTCACATGGGAATGTCTTGAAAAAGGGGGGGGGGGCGATATAAACACAGGAACAGACTTCACTCCAAGCCTGATCAAGGCAAACTTTTGAATTCCAAGAACTTTGCAGATGGTGACTTGCATTACTTTTGAAAAGCTCATTTCATTGAATGTATTTATTCAAGGTAATGCGGTCAAAGTTCTGTAACTGTGAGACATAACTCCAACGTTCAGAAAGAAACTAATAACATGTGAGAAAAAGTTGTAAGACGATGAGATATATTACACTTTTCCTGCACTTTACTTGTGTTTAGATGACAATTACTTTTCAATCAAACCGAAGTATGTGTGTCTATGGATGATTTTTCTCAACCCAGTAATTACTTTCTGAAAACTTCCCAGAGGTAGATCCTCAACAGAAATGAATCGAAGGTCCTTTTAGTACAGAAATTCTATCAATTCTCACTGCTTAATAAGAAAACACATTTATTGATACTTTTTCAGATTCCAAAAGAAATCAAAGTTTGTTTTCTCATTACTGCTTTTTGAAGCACAATTATCTACAAGTATGTTGATGATTTTTGATACTGTTTGCAATTCCCTACTTATGTGAAGTAGCTGTTTTAGAGTTTGGCAGTCATTAACATGAATTACAAGTCACAGATGAATCTGTAGAAAGAGATGTAATTTCAAATCTTAAATAAGATGTCATAACATTAATAGTTGGTTAAAATGTGTTACATCAATACTTAACAAAGAGGTTACTTCTCTTATTCATTATTTTCAAAATTTAAGTTGAACAACATGTGTGAAAGTGAGCCATAAATCCAAAAAGTTTTAAAATCACTTCAATAAACTGACTATGACATTAGAATATGTTTGAAGAAAAACCAGAGTATGGCTTCTAAATGATAGGTTGTTATTTTTGGCAATGAAAAGTGTCAAGAAATAATTATTGATACAGAACAGATATGCTAAAACTTAATTCTAAAGCCACTAAAATAATAGAAGTTGTGTAAATTTGTTCAATAAATTACTCTGAAAGGCTTAAGATAATAAAATAAATGTTCATAACCTTTTATTATAAACACTAATAGTACCTTATGAAAACCAAGGAAACATTAAATATGTATAGATGCTTATTTGAAACATCATTCTAAATACAAGTCAAACGTCTTCACTTCAAATCCTACCCAAAGCATTCCAAGTTGGAATAGTGGGAGAAAATTAATGTGGAATTGAAATTATAAAAATGTACATAATTTTAAAACAACATGTCCTATAAAATTCCATGAAATAAAAGTAATCATCTTTCTACACTTCCTTACCTCATTCTCTCAGCAGCAGCCTCTTGTTCCTGTTGCAACTTTTTTGCTTCTAGTCGTAGTTTCATGGCCTCCTTCCTCTCCTGAGCACGGCGTATACTCTCAATGGCAATAAGTCTTGTTGGTTGTAGAACCCACAATGGTACCTTTCTACCATAAAAAGATTAACATTAATGATAATAACAATAACGACATAGTTGAAACCATTGAAACAGATGTCAAACTAGTTACCTTTCACATACTTAAATTTCATTTCAAGTGCTACAGGGGCAACAATACAAAGCAGTAAATCTTCTAAAACACAAAAAGTTTGTTTTATATATGTATATATGCTCGATGCTATCATAATTGGAACACCATGGAAAATAAATGCATTAAATGTCAGACTGGCATAAGATATATTACACAGTTGGATATGCAAATAATTAACTATTATTCTAATTATTAGACCATGTTGTGAATCACGATTTGTTAATAGTTACTGCAGTTAATAGTTGCAAGATAAAGTTCCTCATGTTGATCAACCTCTCACAACTATCATGTGAATATGAACTCAGTGGGTTAAGGAGAACCATAACAAAAATCATACAGAATCTCAATGCCCCATGTGATTAGTAAGAGGTCACATATTGTTTATTCAACCATGTAGGATAGTACAATCATATCATATACCGTAACTAATTGTTTGCAACTAAGACAAGTACACAATGGGACTGTATGACAAGGTCTAGAGAACCATGAACACTAGGCCACTGACACTGAAATGGTGCTCTCAGTGTCAACACTGGAGACAAGAATGGCACCTTGTTATCTTTTGAAATGAATCCTTATTTTTATAGCTAGCACTGTGCATGTGTGTTGATATCCATAAATATTTTTCCAGAAGGAAAGCAATAGAAAATGCAACTATCAAACACAGCATTATCTAAAATTGATCCCTAAATAATTTTATTTCAGGGAATGAAATTCATGTAGTTGATTTCACCAAGAAACAATATTACAGTTTAATATTTACAAGATATAGATACCTAAGAACAGTTAAAACTATTTCAATGCATTCTACATCCATTTATGTACTAGCATTAGTATCCTGCATTTCCCAGCTACCAAATGTATTTACTCCATTATTATGTTAGTCCACCTGCTTCTTCTCCCTTTGTCCATCACCTTTTACCCCACTGTCTGTCCATTTCAGTTTTTTCATGCAGCTACATCCTTGTCATTTTCTCCTCAAATATGTATCCTACAATAACATAATTTTCCAGGTTTGTCAAGTGGAATTAAGGAAACTCTCTGTGAAATGTACTGCAAATAGAAATAGCGATAGAGACATAATAAAATCTACACCATGTGTGATGTGATGGTTTTTCATGCATTAGACTGATTATAATGTCGTATCTACTGACCCATGGGTCTTATTATGATGTAATATCAAAAGTAAGTTCAGTAGTATATGCGCACTCCTCTTCAAAATATATCACGTGCATACTGTCTGTAAAATCTCTCACAAATATAATTAGTATTGTACAAGTAATAAATTATAATTTCATGCCAAAGGCCACAGTTTATCTGGGATTGTCAGCAATAAAAATTTCCATAAAGGTTTTAAATAATGTGTAAAGTTTGTTATAAATTGCTAACTGCTCTTATTCTCCAATAGTGGATGAATAAAGTATTGTTATCCACCTGCTGCATGGTGCAATTGTAGCCTCATGGTAAGGAAAATGTGTACCACATTTGGTTGAAATTGGTCCAGTACATTAGGAGGAGATGTGGACTACACACACACACACACACACACACACACACACACATTTTTATAATACAGGTATGTAATTACAGTCTTCCAATTTATGTTTTTTAATTACCTTGGATTTTTAGCAGTGCTGCAAAACAAAAGAAACAGTTGTGAATTCAGTGCAGAAATTTGTTTGTTTTAAATGAAGAACTCTTCTATAAAACAACAAATATGTCACAGAGTAAGAAATGAAGATTATAACAATGTTCTTAAGAAATCAGATGTATTCTGGGTAATTTCAGTAACTATTCAGTGTGTTAAGAAGTGCACTCTTTATGAAAAATGTAGTTATTCCCTGAAAATATTCTTACACTATTATGGATGAAGATTGCCCTTATGAATGGGCCCAGTTACTGTACATATTGACAGAAAGTATTGCTAATATCTATAGCCTAATCTGTGTGTCTTGAACATAAAAGAGACACCATTATATAGGTCAGAGGCAAACTATTGCAAAATTCTTCTTGATATCATTACAGAAACAAAATATATTTACAGTGCATAGGAACAATTCAAAGGCAATATTAAGTATTATTATAGAAGGAGACTTTCCAGGTGGGAAAATAGGTATAAAATAAAGATTTTTTACTTACCTAAAGTACAGGCTCGTCGACAGAAACACCAAACAAACACAAAAACACACAAACATTCGAGCTTTCGCCACCAGTTGTGGCAGACATTTGTAGCTACAAATGTCTGCCTAGGTGTGTTTGGATGTGGATATGAGTGAGTGTGTGTGTATTTGTTTACCTCCCTTTTTGTCCCCTAAGGTAACTCCTTCCACTCCTGGGATTGGAATGGCTCCTTTTCCACTTCCTTAAAACCCGTATCCTTCCCTTTCTCCTCTCCTTCCTTCCTCTTTTTCCCGAAGAAGCCACAACTGGTAGCGAAAGCTCGAATGTTTGTGTGTTTTTGTGTGTGTTTGGTGTTTCTGTCGACGAGCCTGTATTTTAGGTAAGTCAAAAATCTTTATTTTATACCTATATATATATATACCTATATATATATATATATATATATATATATATATATATATATATATATAGAGAGAGAGAGAGAGAGAGAGAGAGAGAGAGAGAGAGAGAGAGAGAGAGAGAGAGAGAGGAAAAATTCCTAACAGGAAAAATATACGTAAAAAATAGACGAAGTACACTTACCAGGCGAAGGGGCACAGGCAGTAATAGCAACAAATAAACACACAGACACACACACACACACAAAAATGCTAGCTTTCGCAGCCTAGCTGCTTCATCAGGCAGAAGGGAAGGAGAGGGAAAAGGAAATGATGAGGGTTTTAAGGAAGGGGGTAAGGAGCCATTCCAATCCCGGGACAGGAAAGACTTACCTTGGGGGAAAAAATGGAAGGTAAATAAATGCACATACACCCACACATTTACACAGACACAAGTACCAAGTCTGTGTAAATGTGTGGGTGTATGTGCATTTATTTACCTTCCATTTTTTTCCCCCAAGGTAAGTCTTTCCTGTCCCGGGATTGGAATGGCTCCTTACCCCCTTCCTTAAAACCCTCATCATTTCCTTTTCCCTCTCCTTCCCTTCTGCCTGATGAAGCAGCTAGGCTGCGAAAGCTAGCATTTTTGTGTGTGTGTGTGTCTGTGTGTTTATTTGTTGCTATTACTGCCTGTGCCCCTTCGCCTGGTAAGTGTACTTCATCTATTTTTTACATATATATATATATATATATATATATATATATATATATATATATATATATATATATATATATATATATATATATCAACTAGTTTCGACCTAATGTTGGGCCATCTTCCAGATGTTGTTCTGAGACAGTGTGGAGTTGTTTAGTGCTGTCCCTCCTTTTCAATGAGAGGACCATGCCTGATGAGATATAAGCTCACCAAACTGCCTGTCAAGTTTTAAATCCACCTGCTCCTCTACACTATGGAATTCATACGCTCATGCCTACATCAAACAGACCATGTCTACACTTTAACATATCACTTGCTTTGCCTTGAGCCAGTGTATTAGATTGGTACTACTACCATGCAGCCTCAGGTTTTATTTATTTATTTATTTTAACTTTATTGTCTCTGCAGATGGCATATGCCTCTCCCCCCAATCCTGTGTGCAAGCTTCCTCTGGCCTGCCACTGCCAAAGACATTGTGTTGCTTCTTGGGAACAATGAACTGTTATCACAGGCACCTGTCAGCTTCTGTCCATTTGCAAGTAGCTCTTATGAACACACTGGCAGGCAAATGAACTTCTGATGCCCAAACAATCCCATGGTCAATGTGATGCACAATGCATTCCTCACCATAAAAGATTTGCTCACTCGAGCTGCAACACTGGCATACCTGATTCTGGATGCCAAACTGTTTATCATTAATGATGCCAGCACTTTGCCATTGCCAACGCTCTCCAACAACATTCTAATGGAGAGGTCACTCCCCTCCATTTCTTTTCTAAAAAACTTTCACTTGCCCAGCAAAAATACTCAGTATTTGTCAGGAAGTTCTAGCCATTGTAATGTCACCTATTGTCTGCTCTAATAACATATTTAACAGTTAACATTTCAAGGCTTTTTTTCTTGTCCACAAATAAGAATGAAGCATGTGAAGTAAGCATGCTGCAGATGGTACAAAATAAAGTAAGTTTCTGTTGAACATTAAAGTGTGACACTTATTCCAGATAGGCCCTGCTGAAGTCTGAGCTTGGTGGTCTCATTGTCTGTAAGGCTTGTACCAATCTGTTAATAATTATTGCACTTTAGAATATTGTTAATAACAGGTATTTATTCTTCTTTAAACAATTTGACATTATACACAATATTAAATGGTGGCCATCTTGGCACAGAAACAAAACACAGTCTATAAAGCTGGTTCTTTGAAATCTGATACTGAATCTTATAAATAAATACTTAATTTGTGTGTTAAATTGTGAGATGGGGGTATATAGCTTACAAAAACTTGTCACTGCAATGCCTGGTACACCCTGGCATTCATGCCTCAGACCATTTCGTTATCAAATCTTTCATATGGCGACATGTCATGTGTGATTGTCAATCTCAGACATGAGCCCATGTTACATAGCATGCCATCAGAATAAGGTCTCGTGCCACAAAACCCCTCTCCTTAGCACATTTGAAGTTTCATCAGGCCACTTCTGTCACATCCATTTGGACACTGATGGTCCTCTGCCATCTTCCAGCAATTTTGAATATGTTCGCTAATACATTGACTGCCTCACACACCTGGTAGAGACTATACTGATCCTGAATATTACAGCAGAGACAGCAACTCAGGCCTTTGTTTCTGGATGGTTCGGCTGCCCGACCACACATGCACAACTGACCAGGGGTCAATCAGACACATTTTCTGACCCTGCTGCACCTGCAGCATCAGTGCCAAATATAGCATATATTTTCAGGGGGGACAAGATTAATGTAAAGATAAATTAAGTAATTTTAAGTAGACATCCCATGATATTTTGGAGCAGTATTGTTGCTGATGTTCAGAGGATAATTTGTGCTGAAATTTTACTTTACTGAAATCAAGCTCCTTTTTTATTAATATACTGAATTATAAAAAAATATAGCTATTAAAAAGAGCTTGCACAAACTTCACACACTAACACCCCAATTCCCTCCTCTATATAGGCAAGTATTACTACCTACCACAGTGATGCCTTAACGTACCATTCATTAAAATAATACTGTACATATTTTTTCTTTGTATTTATTATATATGCCACTGTGCAACATAAGTAAGCACCACAGAACAGCCTACCACTCTCAAGGCAATGGGTGGTTGAGTGGTAGCATTGAACACTAAAAGCTACCCTCCACTGTCACAACGTCTTATGGGCAGAGGATGTTCTCTCGGCCCTCCTCAGACTCTGAAACACTTGCAAAGACAACCTAAAAGGAACTATTTCCAAATTTGTTTCTGGGGAAACCATGATCCACCCAGGAGAACTAGTACAGGCAAAGGATGTCACCATTGTTGACTACATCAATCATGTCTGTTTGTGCGTGCAAAAATGCAACTCATGCACCAACATCACACTCCACATCGTCCACCATGCTTGGGACCTCAAAAAGTGGTATCCTAAGTGGACAACACAACTGATATCTAGGTTAGAGGAGTCCAATAGAGAGTCTGCCTTACAGGGTGAAACTTGCACATGTCAACACTTTGCCAACACCACCCACAGAGAATGATTCAATGAACGAGGACATCATACATCCCACAGACACCTTACCCTACCCAACTTTGCCCCTTCCTTAAGCTTCTACATCAAACCAGACAAACTAGGACAGATACCTCCCACATTTTTTAGGGTTTACCTCCAAGAAGACCATCTGTGTTGTGATGATACAGAACTGTTTTTAAATTTTTAACTAATCATTTGTTTTGTAGTTAAAGAACAGAATATATTCAAACTCGCCTTAACTGTTATTGATGTATATTTCAGATTGAATGTGTCAAGAAATTTAGTATAAAATTCCACTTAAGGTCAGAATCGGCCCATGTTGTATTCTGTTTACTATTACATTCAATCTACTTCAAAAATTCTTACGAAGGAATGACTATTGATGATCATGTTTGTCGATCGTCAACTTATATTAAAACTTTTTTATGATCAAGAGTAATTGTATTCACAAAATACTTGGAATGACTCATATATATATAGGTATTATATGAAGTGTAATATGCTAAATCCCTGAGATTTGCGTGTCACATAATGTGACATGATTATCACGATGACATAAACTGTATTACATATAGGTACACCAGTACAGCAAACACTATCTGTGTGTGTTGTTATAAAGTTTATATGCTGAACTGATAGAACTAGTGAATAAGTGGCAGATTTATTTTGTCAGTATAATGAATGATATGAAGTTTATTTAAATACTGTGATAATGGACTCAGCGACTAAGAGCACTGCTATGGGGAGGGATGTCTACATTCAAAAGCTATGCTATGTGAAATAAACTAGCAAGGAATATTTACGTTTCCAGTCAAATGGGTGGCATGCCAATGCTGTGAGCGGTTACCTGATGTCGATATTCAATATGAAGACTATTTTGGACTTTGTAATGGAGGTAATATCTCAGTTTGACTGCTTGAAAGGAAGTCAATTTAAAATTGTAATTTGGACCAAACAAAGAAGATAATTTTGATTTGTGTACTATTTGTGTTTAAATAAAAGTTTTTTGTCTTCTGAAGAACATTTATGAGAACTTAGTAGTTTTATTCTGATTTATAAACATTTTTTTTAACAATTGACTTTTTGTGAGTGTTTACAGTTCTATTTGCACGAAGTGTTCAGATTACACACTAAGACATTTCAATATGATACTCAATGAGCAACACATTGGTATGACCCACTTCAAGCACAATCACCCAAATATTTACTTTACCCTCATGTGTCAATCTGATCCATCTTCATGCAAAAATCACAGACAAAGATGGAATACTACTTATTAATGCTTAATCATTACTGTATTCACCAGACTTCAACATCATCGCACATCTACACATGCCTGGGCTGACCCCTCACCCAACCATGACAACTAAAGGATTTCCACATCAGCACTCCACACTTAAACTTAAGCTGTTGGATAGCTGCTTTCATTGAGTGAGTGGCTGAACATCTAACATTGTGCTGCTACCCACAACAATAATGGCATCCCCCTCTCATGGATCTCCACTCCATAGTGAAGGGGGCAAGGGGCTATGTAGCAATGATATCACATCTATCGGCCCCAGATAGACTGTTTCTTCTTTGTATAAGGTTCTTGAGTGCGTCACATGTGGTTTTTATTATAATGTTTCCTGTTGACTCTTACATATTCTGTTCCACTATGTACCTGACTGTAACAAACATTTGGAATATATCCTTTATGAAGTGGTGAATTGTGTTAATCATTCAGTAAAGCTCTAAAATCCCACAGTAGTGTTCCACAAAAACAGAAGGCCAAAACTGAGTCAATTAAATGGATCACTGCAATTAAAGAGGGCCATAAACTAGCTTTTATGACTCGGGCAGACGTTACAGATAGAAAAATATTCAGACAAAAGATTTATTGGAAACTTTGTCAGAGGGAAATTATAAAACAGGCTGAACACCATGGTCTGATGGAAGAAAGAGACTTTATTCTGAAAGGATGAAACAAATTTGGACATGAAGGAAGGTCAACCATTAAAAATGGCATTAATTGATTGTAGTTTTTTTCATTTTATGTGCTTGTTTATGACTCAGTGCATATTTTCAGTAGTTTTGTGCATTTTTCAATGTACAAATTTAATGTAGCTAAGCCAACATGTGATTTAGGTGGGGTGTTGAAATGACCAAAAATGAAGCTCCAATTTTTACCACATTAGATTAACAGGTCACACTCCATTTAAAAAGTGCTAAGAAGGCTGGAAAGTATTTCAAATGAGGTGAAAAACAATTATTCATCCTTCCCACTCCACTGAGAGTGTCTTTCCACTGCCCTCCTAACTTTCATATCCTCTTAGTTCATTCCCAAGAAATCCCCAAACCACCTTCCCTACCCTCCAGCTGTTACCCATGTAACTGCCCCCAGTGTAAAACCTGTCCTATGCATCCTCCCACCACCACTTCTTCCAGTCCTGTAATCTGGGAGGTGTACATTGATTAAGAACAAAGACACTTGCAATAGCACTCACGTGATTTACCATCTGACATGCCTGCACTGTGAAGTCTTCTATGTTGGAATGACCTGCAACAAACTGTCCATTTGCATGAACAGACACAGTCAGACCGTGTTTGTTGATAATGAGGATCATCCTGTGGCTAAGCATGCCTTGGTGCATGGCCAACACATCTTCGCACAGTGTTACACTGTCTGGGTTATCTGGATACTTCTAACTGAGACCAACCTTTCATAACTCTGGAGATGGGAACTTGCCCTTCAACATATTCTCTCTTCCCATTGCCCATCAGGTCTCAACCTTCATTAGTTTTACATACCTGCCCACCATTCTACAACATCTTTGCCTCCAATCTCTGGACAGAGCCTCTGCCTCAACTGGCATCTCTGTCCAACTTCTTTGCATTTTGAATATGTCTGTCTTGGTGTGTGTGCATTTACATGTGTGTGGGTGGGTGTGTTTGTTTACTTATCCTTTTTCTCCCAAGGTGAGTCTTTCCTCCCCCGCGATTGGAATGACTCCTCACCCACTCCTTTAAAACCCACATCTTTTCCTTTTCCCTCTGAACTTCATCACTTCTGTCTGTTTGGAAAAACTAAAAGTCATCATGCACATGTTTCAGGTAAAGATTTCCCACAGTCTGTCTAGGTGTGTTTGCGTTTGGATATGTGTGAGTGTGTGTGTATTTGTTTACCTTCCTTTTTGTCCCCTAAGATAAGTCCTTCCACTCCTGGGATTGGAATGACTCCTTTTCCACTTCATTAAAACCCATATCCTTCCCTTTCTCCTCCCCTTTTTTCCTCTTTTTCTGAAGAAGCTGCCAGCGGTGGCGATAGCTTGTATGTGTGTGTGTGTGTGTGTGTGTGTGTGTGTGTGTGATTATTTATGCCTATCGATGAGCCGGTCCTTTTGGTAAGTCATCCAATTTGTAAAAAATAGATGAAGTCTACCTACCAGGAGAAGGAGCACAGGCAGTGATAGTAACAAATAAACACACACACACACACACACACACACAAACGCTAGCTTTCGCAGCCTAGCTGCTTCGTCAGGCAGAAGGGAAGGAGTGGGAAAAGGAAATGATGAGGGTTTTAAGGGAGTGGGTAAGGAGTCATTCCAATCCCGGGACAGGAAAGACTTACCTTGTGGGGAAAAAAATGACGGTAAACAAATACACACACACCCACACATTTACACAGACACAAGTACACTTAGGCAGACATACTGTAGAAAGCACACTGTGTGTGTGTCTGTGTGTTTATTTGTTACTATCACTGCCTGTGCTCCTTCGCCTGGTAGGTAGACTTCATCTATTTTTTACATGTATTTTTCCTGTTAGGAATTTTTCCTCTATAATATATCCAATTTGAGAGCTTCAAGTGAAGGTAACATTTTCTAGCAAGTGTCCATGCTACTGCCACTTCCAAGTGATAATCACTTTATCCCACTTTACTGTCCTTTGTATATCAATTGAGCAGATCTAAGAGTTTCACTTTGTCTTGTTTTGCTTGTACAGTTCTTTCACCTGCTCACCTTACCCAAAAGCAATTGCTAACATGAATATACCCCTATACTGACTCTATAAGTGCTCATAACCACTGATTGTGAATGCAACGCTAAGTGTCAAGCTTCATAAAATTTTACAAAAGGTGGGAAATCTTTACCTGAAACATGTGCATGATGACTTTTAGTTTTTCCAAACAGACAGAAGTGATGAAGTTCAGAAAACGGAAATACAGAACAATGGGAGACCTGCTAACACAAGACTGACTAACTTTGTTAACTATGCAGACATAAAGCCATCTCAAAGGAACGAGACAATTTGAATACCCTTATCATAATGAGTGGCAGCTGTGCAACAAGCAGGCAACTGTGTTGAAAAGCTATGATGATCTATTACAAGTTGTAGGTAAGAGATATTTGCCATAGACACAACTCTCTTCAGTATCCTATCATAGTTTGTCTTGGAGAGGATCAGTGTAATTACCACATCATGTGTACAATTGAAATACCAAAAGTGTATTTACCTACAAGTCCTAAACACATGTGAAATATCTTAAGCACTTATAATGCACTATTGATAAATCACTGGCTACTCTTTTTATAGACACAGTGTCATTTTCATCAAAACTATTTAACTTACACACACACACACACACACACAGAGAGAGAGAGAGAGAGAGAGAGAGAGAGAGAGAGAGAGTGGGGGGGGAGGGAGGAGGGAGGAAGAGAAAGAATAAGAATAATAATTACAAAAGTCATACAAAGTGTATACAAAAATTCATTCTAAAAACGTTAAGGGTAATCTAAAATCAGGGTTCACAGGAGGCCTTGAAATTCTTTATACAGCTCTGGTCACATGGGACACAAAACAGTAAGTTAAATTTTCTCCGTACATGAGTCCTTCATTTCAGAAATCATGTAACTGACTGAAAATGTTAAACATGGCTGCAGTTCAGCAACGGTGGAACACAATCCAAGAGCTGCATCTAAATATTTTATGCAACTGGTTGGCTGAAATTTTGTTCACTTTTGGATGATGACTGAAAATAAGTACTAAAATAAGGGCTCCACACATTAAAAAAGAAACAGATATAAAGTTCATTTATAAAATATCACCACTCCATTCTAGTACCAATACACTACCCATAAGGTTTAATGTGCATTTCTTCTTTCTCCTGAGACAGCTCAGCTTCCCTCTTTTGTCTTTCAACACTTAGTTCACGCACTTTGTTCTCAATGTGATCAATCATATCCTAAACAGAGAAAATTAATAAATACTGCAAAGTAACAAAGAAAGCAAAGGTGTGGTTACATTAATCATGAATGTTCTACTGGCAAGACCAAAATATATAAGATATTAACATAATTGCTATTTTAATTTTAAAATAATCATTACTTCCAATTTGATTGTAATAAATGATTCATTTATTTTTCAAACTTCATTGATAGGAAGCTTTAAAAAAGGATTTATTTGATAATCCAACAGTTAAATAACTGGTTATGAAGATTTAAATCCAGTTAATAGTAAGCCTTAGGTTTCATTGTGGCACTTAATTGCAACTTTAACCTCTAAAAATTCCAGAAGTATGTGAAAAATGACACTTCACTATGATCCAGATTGCGGAATAAACTGGAGTTGCAGTTATTATTCTCTATTCACAGGTGTATAATCAATTACCATGATTAAAACTAATCTTAATGTTCCTCAAAATAATCTTCAATTGATGACAGCTTTACTTTAAAACACTATTGCCCATAATGGAAAGTCCAGGTTGGCATTAACAATATAGTAATAATGAGAGTTAACAAGTCACTGGAAAGATGTGACGTTGAGCTGTGACAGGCACATAAAAAAGATGCACAGACACAACAAATGTACCAGAATATGGAATAGGTATCAAAATATGTGAGTGGCTCGAAGATTACTTAAGTAATAGAGCCAAGAACATTGTTGTCATTGGCGAGTGTACATCAAAGACTAGGGTATCATCAGGAGTGCTCCAGGGAATTGAATCTGTGGCTGTTTGCTAATGATGCTGTGGTGTACAGGAAGGTCTCATCATTGAATGGCTGTAATGGATGCAGGATGACTTGGGCCAACTTTCTAGGTGTTGTAAGGAATGGCAACTAGCTCTCAATGTAGAAAAATGTAAGGTGATGCAGATGAGTAGGAGAAACAATCCCATAATGTTTGAATATAGAGTTAGTAGTGTGTTGTGTCAATTAAATATCTAGGTGTAACTCTGCACAGTGATATGAAATGAAACAAGCATGTAAGGACAGTCATGGGGTAGGCAAATGGTCAACTTTGGTTATTCAGAGAATTTTGGGAAGGTGTGATTCATCTGTAAAGGAGAATGCATATAAAACACTTGTATGACCCCAACTTGTGTATTGCTCAAGTGTTTGGGATCCCCAACAGATTGGTTTAAAGTAGGACATAGAGGCACATCAGAGGTGGACAGCTATGTTTGTAAATGGTAGATTCCATCAATGCACAAATGTTACTGAAATGCTTTGGAACCCAAGTGGGAAACGCTTGAGGGAAGATGACGTTCTCTTCAAGAAACACTGTTAAATGGTCATTGTCTGTCCTGGAGTACATTTGTCCTTGAGTTGTTACTGCACAATGTATCTCAAGATGGGTGTTTGTGTTGATGATTAGTTACACATACAAATGTATTCCAGGACAGAAAATTATCATACTGCTCCAGAATTACTTATGCACTTTTTAATAAGTTCAGGCCTTTAAACATGTATAAAAATCATAGAGGCTCCTGATGATGAGCCCTCAGCAGTTGAAATGCATTGTGTACAATGAAACACAATTTTGTGACTGAAGGCTAGTTCATTTTATTTTACTAAAACTATTTTGACAGCTCTTAAAAAGGCCCTCTTGAAAGACATAGATACAGTAAAACCTCATTTTTACGTTCTCGGTATTTACCATTTCTCGCCATTTACACCATTTTTTGTCGGTCCCATCAAATTTCCTAAGTTCACAATGTTAATTCGCCCTCATTTTTGCGTTAACATATTTACACTTTTGTCGCATTTTACGCTTTTTGAAAGCATGTTCGTGAAGAAAAATTTACATAATCTACATAAATTGACGCTAGAATGGCTTTCCCTTACAGTATAGCGCTTAAAATTATTCGCAGTCGTGTTTCTTGACACTTTGCATTTATTCAAACGTATATTTCGCGTTTCGTTGTTGGTAGTACACGGTTAGTTGACTTACGAAGCACCGATTTGTGGGGATGTAGTTCATCTTTCCACCAGCTTCTTTGCCATAGCTCCTCGCATGTACTCAGACAAACAGAACGGTTTGTTAACGTGAGAATGTGTGGGTGTAGTTCCTCTTTCTGCTAGCTTCTTTGACAGAGCGGCTGGCATGTATTCAAACAATCAGAAACAGTTGCTTTGTTGATATGAGAATAAAGAGTTGCCTTGTTTTTGTGATACATATTTCTGATTAATAAAGAACGTTATCTGTCAAAGTTGGGTATCATAATACCCACAACCTCAAAAAAGTGATAATAGTGTGAGATGCCAATCCTATGCAAATGTCACAATAATACTTATGCATATTTTTGCTCTCGAGAATGCGAATGAATTCTCTAATATTGTCGTGTGAAACATCGAAAAATAAAAAGAGAATGGAACTTTATGAGTTTCATTATGTAAAATAATTAATGCCGGTAAAAGGCCGTAATTTTGAAGATGTGTTACATAGCCTGGCAGCAGCGTCCAAACGATACCAATTGAACCGGTTCAGGTAATTTTGAAGATGGGTTGCATAGCCCAGCAGTGGCGTCCTCGATTATAATGAATGAAATTACGTCAAAAATTTCTTCTTCCCATAAAATTACCAGTTCTGCTTGGCGCTTAAAATAGTGGCGACCTCGATTATAATGAATGAAATTACGTCAAAAATTTCTACTTCCAATAAAATTACCAGTTCTGTTTGCACTTAAAATAGCGGTGTCCTCAATTATAATGAATGAAATTACGTCAAAAATTTATACTTCCAATAAAATTACCAGTTCTGTCTGGTGCTTAAAATAGTGGCGTCCTCTATTATAATGAATGAAATTACGTCAAAAATTTCTACTTCCCATAAAATTACCAGTTCTGCCAGGTGCTTAAAATAATAAAAAATTGGATAACCTTTATAGTATAATAAACTCCCTGGTGAGTATTTAGAGGCCTATTATGTACATATATCACAAATAAACTATCAGAACGCTAGGCTGATCCAGTAAGCATATTTTACCATTTAAAATAGTATTTCCTGCATTTTACATTTTCCTGCATTTTACACCATTTTACTGAAGTCCATTGAAAAGCGTAAAAACCATGTTCTACTGTATATATTTAGGAATTTACTGGTACTGCAAAAGACACAACTAATTCAATTCAGAGTTGCTTGAAGTGTAATGTGAAAAACACCTTAATTCTCAGATTCTTATTTTACCAGTTTTGTTTTGTGTTTGATTTAGGTACAGCTTCATTCATTTTAGTGCATATTTATAGAATTTCTGTTCATGGTGACTATGTTGATAAGTGAAAAAAATATTAATATTTTAGTCTGTCATACAATTTACATTCGTGAATAAAGTTTCTCTTACTCACTTAAAAAACTGTTCTCACATTAAAAATGACTGTAACAGAATGATTACATTTCTGAGTAGGTATATGAATCATTTTCATTCACTAATGTTTAAAGCCAATACAGAATTTTCCATTTTTTAAACAAATATCTATTCAGAATATATTTTCCATTGACAATTGCTGAGTATAAATTAGAAGTCAGTAAAATCCAAAAATATACAAACCAGATTCAGCTACATAAACAAACTAGTCTCTAGACTGAAGACCAGAAACAAACACACACAAAAAAAAAAAAAAAAAAAAAGAAAACAGAAAATACATGTAGGCCCTAAAGAAAACATAACCTAAAGACAAAATAGCTTTTAATTCTCACTCAATTCTTTACTCATTACTACCCACAGTCAGTATTTTCCTTTGCTCATATCATTCCAATTGCCTACAATATTTCATAAAACTTAAACCAGTTGTCAGATTCAAAATATTTCACAAATATATGTACTATTTTTAATAAAAATAAAGGGTGTAAAAAATAAAAGCAGTTCGATAGAATTAAAAGAGCTTCCAACTTTAAAAAAATTAAAATAACTGAAATTACCTGTTGTTTTCTATTTCTTTCTCTTCCTCTTCTTTTGGAAACCTGCAACAGCCATAAAACATATTATAACTGAGGTATTAGATTAATGCCCAAAAGTGTTCAGGCTCCCTCAGTTTCTTTGTCTGTTTTGCTAAAACTACAACCAGTAGTGACACTAAACATGGAACTCTAATACCAATGGGTGTGGAGGAGAAAGGATTGGGTAGGGATATTGTTACACCAAGCATCTTAGATTCTGATGTGTTTCATGAAAACCATATTTAAGCTGTCATGAAAATATACTGACCTGGAGTCAAATTTGTTACTCTAAAGATCAAATCCAGAAATTTAATTATTTATTTAATTATTTCATTGTTCTCTCTCTTACTTCCTCATCAGATCAACATACGGTCGCACAAAATACTAAACTTCTTTTTTGTGTGAAATATTTTTTCCATTGCATATTACTATTTTAGTCTGACAATTGTGTAATTTCTTTTAAAATTATTAGCATTAGTCTTTCATGACTTTCAGCTTGTAAATGTGTCTGTGACAATATTAAAGCACCAATAATGTGTGGAAGCAAATCTTAAGTTTGTCCTCTCTTATGACCTGTGGTTCTTTCGTTTTCCCTGTAACTGATGTGTCTCTATTAAGCAGACAAAGTATTGTGTAAGGTGATTTCTGTCTTAATAAAATGTTTATTTTCAGAATCTGTTTTACTATTCTCCAGTGCCGGTACATTAATAGAGTCTACAGCCACATGTTAACAGCCACCAGTAAGTGGTGTACTGCTCTTGCCAAAAACAAAGACTTTCATATCTTGAAATGAATAAAAAATTATAATCAGAGTGAAATATGTAAACAGAGTGTGGTGACGTCGAGATGGACTCTACCTGGAGTGTAATATCTTTGCGCTGAGGTTTAGGTAGCCCACGTGGGCCTTTGAGTATTGTTTGGACTTGACTATTGTATACATCGAATGTATCAAGTGATCTGTAATAAATGTGTATTATTCAGTTAACGTGGCCTGTGCCAGGTATTTATTTATCATATCGTATCCAGTACTCCACAGTGGTGACCCTGCATTTCAATTCATGCACAATTACGCTTTCGTGCCTCTTTTTCGAAACTGTTATTACGCGAGTGCAGTGAACAATCGCGCCATGTGTAATCAATCTCCGTGTTCTTCAGTGTTACGACCGCAAGGACAAGGATTATCTGCTTCTCCACTTTCAGCCGCTGGGAAAGGACAGGTGGGACTAAACATTATGAAGCCAAACAAACTGAGCCCTGTTGTCAACAATCTGCGCGGCCACGCTGACATGCTGGCTTCCGAACTTTCTATGGTTCAAACCGCCAACTTAGTTAAAGTAGAACCAACTTTCACATCACCAGGGCCTCATGAACAGTGGTGTGCTACAACTGAACATTCGAATTTTGACTCTTCGTGCACTCAACAGCGAGTTTCGGTACCGCCTTGGATCTCGAACTTTTTGCGTGATTTTCCACAAGTGCAGTGTGCTATACCTTCAGTATATGTAAACAGACACTCTCGTGCCTTCTGACCATCTACCATGTGTTACAAATGTGTTGAATAGTACCGCCAGACTACCAGTTAGTTTTGGACAAAATGCTTCACAGAACTATGCCCTTATGAACGTACCAGTTTCCGGGTCAACATTCGCAACAGACATTGCGCCTGCTTCGCTTGTTCGACCAGTTAATTTCGAACAACAGTCCACTAAATTGCCAAAGCTGCCTCCTTTTGCAAAGCAACATCCGAACACTTGGTTCGCATTAATTGAATCTATTTTCAGGGTTTCGGGCATTCTTTCAGAAGAATCTAAGTTCATGTGCCTTGTCGGTCATCTAACAACCATCTTCCCGCTCGCCTGATGAAGTGTTGCATCACATAATTCACGAGGAGACCTTACACCATCTGAACTGTGGCGCCGGCTGTGCGCCCTTGTATCAATTGATTTTCTCCCGGACATTACTTTGTGGTCAATCTGGCTAGTGAAATTGCCTGAACCCTTGCAGCTGCAGTTGCTGCCACTTACGACTTGTTCTCTTGAGAAAAAAATATCAATAGCAGATTGTGCATTTAAGATCATTAACCGTCGTGCTCCCAGTGTTAACAGTGGCGCGAGTGTTGTTCCAAATATTACCCCCCTACCACGCACGTAGGTGACGATCGCGCCCGTGCGTTTTCGTCGCGCAACCGTACGGTGTTGTCATCTGGTAGCCGTCCCGCGCAACACTCTCCGGGCTCACCAGTTGCTATGATGGAATCGCCTGCCCAGCAACGCGCTCTCTCGGAGGCCGATGGAACTACCTGCAGCACACCGACCACGCCCAACAACAGCCGGCCGCTCTGCTGGTATCATAGCAATTTTTGAGACGACGCTAAACATTGCCGGGAAACGCAGGTGGCGGGGTGCAGTAGCCGGCACGGTGCCCCGCCCGAAATGAAGACGCCTCCACTCCACAACTCACACCTCCGGTACGGTAAGCTGCAACGGCTGATTGTTTGTGACTGACTGTGTTTCGAACATTGACTTTCTGACTGACAGTAGGGCAGATGCAAGTGTTTTACCCCCATATCTTGCACCAGACACTCTCGTGCCTTCTCCCACACTGCTTTGCACTGCAAACGACTCCACTATTGGTGCTTGGAACAGTTCCCATGCCGGTTCATTTATCTAAAGACTTGACTATTAAGTGGGCACTTCTGTCCAGTGCTTGGCATAGACTTTTTAAGGAACAATAAATTTTCCATGGACATTCCGAAAGGAATCTTGTTACATCAAACCCCTAACATGCGCATCCATCTATCTGCCTCCTCCAGTGCACGGCCATCGCCGCATATTAATGTTGACATTTCTCTTTTGCAAACAGAGTGTGTGCTGTTAGCTGCAAAACTTACTAGTGTAACGTGTGACTTTACTGTACAGAGACTTGAAATTAATGAACTTAAAGAAACTCAAAGTAGGCTTAAAGAACAGATTGACATTAAGTCACGTGAGCTGGCTCATGTGAGAGAAGTAATTGCTTCCTTACGAAGTTAATGATTCATGCAACAAGTGTCGCGCGCTCCCTCCAAGTCGCGCGCTCCCTTCCAGTCACGTGGCCCAAACTCTGACGCGCATAACAATAACACGACAGTTTCACTTAGTTCCGCTCGCCCGTGTGGCATTCTTGCTATCAGTAGTGATGCTTGCCACAGACTCAACACAACAGAGGGACCCCCAGTGCCTTCCAGACCATGGCACCTCATTCCGCATAAACTCAAAATTGCCAAAAACATTATTGGCGAATTGCTCGAGGCCGGCATTGTGCGACCTTCCTCTAGCGAATGGGCTTCTCCTATTCACCTTACGTTGAAAAAGGACGGTACCTATCACTTATGTGGAGATTACAGGAAGTTGAATGATAGGACAATCACTGATAGCTATCCTGTGCCAAATATCCAAGATTTTGTTAGCCAACTTGCAGGCGGGACCACTTTCAGCGTCGTCGACTGCAAGAAGGCTTATCACCAAATTCCAATGCACAAACCGGACATTCCAGAAACGGCCATCATTACTCCCTTTGGCTTATTTGAATATGTATATATGCCTTATGGTTTAAAAAACGCCGCACAGACATGGCAGAGGTTCCTAGACTCCCTTCTTTGCCCTCTGCCTCAGTGTTACGCATACCTTGACAATATTTTAATTTTTTCGAAATCTTCAGAGGAGCACGAAAAACACCTATCCGAACTGTTCAGTGTCCTCAATTTGCATGGTGTTGTGACCAACAAAGACAAATTTGTTTTCAGACAGTAGTCTGTTATTTTCCTGAGACATATCGTGTCAGCAGATGGCATTCGCCCCACTGATGAAAAGGTTGAAACTGTGCAGAAACTTCCCATGCCTGCGACTTATCATGAACTACGACGCTTCTTGGGTATGATAATTTTTTTTTTGTCGTCATATCCCAAAGGCAGCTGAACTACAAACACCCCTCACAAATGCCTTGTGTGGCCCTAACACTACAGGGGTTCATCCCGTCCTTTGGTCGGCGGAGATGCAAACTGCATTTGACTATTTGAAAACGGTGTTAGCAAAAGCAATCACATTGGCTCATCCCTCCCCCAATGCTACTCTTTCCATTACCACTGACGCCAGTGAGGTGTCGATTGGGACGGTGCTGCAACAGCATTGTGGTGAGGAGTCACAGCCATTGATGTTTTTTTTCTAAAAAGTTGTCACCTAGCCAATCCAAGTGGTCTGCTTTCGACCGCGAACATCTTGCTGTATACGAGGCGGTCAAGTATTTCTGAGAAGATAATGAGGGGCGGCCACTAACTATATATACAGACCATAAACCTCTGGCACACGCCCTCAAAAATCCTCCAGCTGACCCACCTCCACATCGCTACAGGCATTTTGATCTGATCTCTCAGTACACGAGCAACATACAGTATGTATGCGGCTCTGACAATTTGGTCGCTGATTATTTCTCGCGGCTCGCTGGTATCTCTTCTGTCATCGACTTCCACGAACTCGCCAAGGCGATGATTCAATTTCAACCTTGCTCAAATCCGGCGAGCATTCATTAGTTTTGGAGCGCAAAAATATACCCGGCACGCCTACTGCATTGTGGTGTGACTAATCTTCGGGTGTGCCACGCCCAATAGTCCCCACAAATTTTCGCCGCGTGATCTTCGACGCGTTTCATGGTCTCGCCCATCCAGGTGCCCGAGTCACCACTCGCTTAATCATGGAACGCTTTGTTTGGCCTTCGGTGAAAAAAGACTGTCGCAAGTGGTGCCACTCTTGCATCCCGTGCCAACGCTCCAAGGTTGGCCGACATTGCTGTCCACCCCTTGGCTCCTTCATTATCCACCCTGATCGTTTCACTCACATACACTTTGACCTGGTGGGCCCTCTTCCCAGCATTGAAGGCTTCTTATACTTGCTCACATGCATTGACCGGGCTTCACGCTGGGTGGAGGCCACACCCTTGTCGGATATTTCTGCCGCTACAGTTGCTTCCACAATTGTATCTTGTTGGATTGCCCGCTTCAGCTGCCCTACTATGATCACTACCGATCAGGGTCGGCAGTTCAAAATGGTGCTTTTCAAAAAGTCGTGCGATCTCTGTGGCAAATCACAGATACATACCACCGCCTACCACCCACAATCCAATGGATTGGTAGAGCGGTGGCATTGTAACCTGAAAGCTGCACTCATGTGCTATTCAGAATTGTGGACTACCACCCTTCCTTGGGTACTCCTGGGTTTCCGAACTTCCTTCAAAGAGGACTTAGGGTGCTCCACCGCTGAGCTCTTGTACAGCGAATGCCTTAAGTTGCCAGCAGAATTCGTCTCTGGGGACATGGCCCCCACCATTAGCTATTACACAGAATTCATTGAGCAAATCAGGAATACAGTGCGAGCACTTGCACCTCTCAAACCTATCTTCATGCCTGCCCAGGTGTCTTTGTGCATAGGGACTTAGAAATGTGTGCTGCAGTGATGCTATGGCAGGATTCGGTTCGCCCTCCACTACAACTGCCGTACCGGGGTCCATTCACGGTTGTACGCCGAGGTCCATCACACTTCGACATCATCATTGACAGGAAGACGGCGACAGTGTCTAAGATCCGCCTGAAGCCTGCTTGGACTGTCTCCTCTCAGCTCCCAGATGCCGCAGTCAACACTGCACCAATGCCTGATGTTACCTTCGACTCCGGTCCCCCCCCCCCCCCCACCCCTTGCACGCCACGGGACGACATGCCTCTGCAGGAGGGCGACCCCCTGCTGAGTCCAGAGGCCGAGTCACCTTCCCCCTTAACTCATTTTTCCCCACCACACCTGACCCCTCACTTCTTCTCAGTGGACGTTTCTGCCTACCCCCCTTCCAACATCTCTGTCGTTTTGAATGATAATCAAATCTTCGTTGTGTACATCTCTCCTGACTCTTCCAACGAACCTCATGAGCAAATCCTTTCCTTCCTCATTTCCGAAAGCCTTCCCTCGACCTCTGATCCATCGAACATCGAGTGTTTCATTGATGCTATCGGCACCCTTTTCATCCTCTTCTTTCCTACTCCATCTGCCACACACTCACCTACCAGTTACACTCGTGCTGGCCGCAGAGTCATTGCGCCTGCTTGGCATAGAGACTATGTTTCCCTCTCCCCCGTAATCAACCTTCGGCCCAGCACTCGTGATCCAGTCTCAGATGTGCTCTGCACTGCAGAGGGGGGGGGGGGAGGGGAGGGGGGGCTCTGTGGCGACATCAAGATCAACTCTACCTGGAGTGGAATATCTTTGAGCTGAGGTGTAGGTAGTCCACGTGGGCCTTTGAGTATTGTTTGGACTCGACTATTGTATACATCAAATGTATCAAGTGATCTGTAATAAATGTGTATTATTCAGTTAATGTGGCATGTACCAGGTATTTATTTATCATATTGTATCCAGTACTCCACAAGAGTTTCAACTAAATGGCAATTTCATAAATGAAATTAGTCTTGTCAGAAAGGAATAATACTGAGGAAGAGATATTATAAGAAGCATATAATAAGTAATTTTTTCTGTATTGACATTTATCAAATCTGCCAGCAGGGTTTATTAATTTCTTTTAAATAACACAATATGATTATCACCAAAGAATAACACATTTATGTTCTACAATCACTGTATCATTTATGTTACAATTCAGACTTTCTCTCACTCTCATTATTTAATACTATTGAAGCCCTCTTACAGCCAAATATATAAAATGGATAGTGTGCTGCTTACCACACAGAGGTTGTGCTAAGTGAAGCCATGCACACTAAAAGAAACAGATAATGTCAAGAATGTCACAAGTGCGTTTGACACATACAGGTGCTGAAAGAACTGATTTGGCACACACATGAAGACAATTTACATATTCCCACAGCTTATTTCATTATCAATAAAATTACAGGAATTCCAGCCATAACCAATTAATGTTATCTTCTGTTGATATTTCAGCTGCAAACTGTTCAGTCATCATCAAAGTGAGTCTGAAGGCTGACATCAGAGTGCAGGTGTATTAGGGAGTCATCGTCACAGACATACCACACCAAGAGCAGAGATTTAAGAAGCTGTAATGCCTTCTATGGAAGAGTATATATAGTGACATTATGAGGTTAACAGCGATGTCAGAGGTACATGAAGCCTCTCCATACAGGACATTACAGTTTCATATATTCTGTTAACCACAGAATGTCACTATATGTACTCTCCATAAAGGACACTACTGGTTCATACATCTTTGCTGCCAGCGTGGGACTTCTTTGATGATGACACCTATGCACAGCCTTGCCCTAAAGTATTTAAGGTGGGTGGAAGCACTCTGGTGTAAGTCATCAGACTTGCTCTAGTGATGGCTGAACATATTGCAGCCAAAATATCAGTAGAAAAAAAAAATTGGTTATGGCTGAATTCTTGTAATTTTGTTGATACCTGAAGATGAACTCATATTGTCCTGAGAAAGGCTATTTACAAAGCTTGAAGAACCAACTTGACACAATTAATACACAACTTCTTCCTATGTTCTGCCCCCATAAAAATCACGAGGACAAAATTAGAGTAATTACAGTGTGCATTGAGGCATTTAAAGAGATGATGCTAAGAGACCATAATAATCATGAATGTCAAGGAAAGAAACCCAACTAACTTGATATAATTGAAAGAATCCTCTGCCATCCACTTTACAGTAATTTGAAGATTATGGATGCAGTTTTAGAATGAAAAACAACCGCAACTTATTTTCAGCTATTGGACTAAATCTTCATCAGATGTAAACAAAATACACACACACACACACACACACACACACACACACACAAACACAAACACACACACACTACACACACATACATGGTCACAGACATTTATAGGCACTAGGACTCAACCATTTTCCATGTATCTCTCTAGCTCTCAAAACCACCTCGTTCATTAGTAGAATAGTAACCTGTATGTTTCACATTAGTTTTACCAAAACTCAATAGCTGCAGCCTGACATCAGTGGTTGCAGATAGGTCATGTGTGTATGAGTTGTGCTTGCAGCAGGCAAAAGTAGGTGTTAATAATGGGCACAAACTGGACGAGGTCTCATAAGTAAAGTTTTGAGGCATCCAAATCAGTAAGAATATTATGTATAGCCAATAACCAAATATCCAAAGGAACCTCTTCAGACACCTTAGGATTATGATAATTAGGTGCCAATACATTAACCATATAATGGTGCTTGTTTCTAATAATAAGAATGGAAATACGATGAACTGTGAAATTCACAAACTCATCCCTAGAAGTAAAATTAATATCCTCATACAGTATGCAAGAGGAAACCACCCGGTAATATTTTGCACAGAATAATTTAATCGTAACAAATGCTCGGTGTAAGAATCATAAAAGAAAGTTGCATAGTTGGAGGAGAAAAGGAGACACTTTAAACTACCGGATAGAACTTATAATGGTAAGACACAGATTTTGAAACCAGGTTTTAAACCATAAGACATATCCAGATATACTGGTAGATATAAATTGGTTATGAACTGTGGACTGAAACTGAAGAAACTGCAGAAAGGAAAATAAAGAGATGGGACCTAGATACATTGAAGGAACCTGAGGTTCTTGAGAGTTTCAGTGGGAGCTTCAGACAACAATTGACAGAAGCAAGTGGAAGTAACACAGTAAAAGACAAATGGGTGGCTTCGAGAGATGAAATAGTGAAGGCATCAGAGGAACAAATAGGTAGAAAGTCTAGACTGAGAAATAAATTCTTGGTATGATGGAAGGAGAAAATATAAAAATGCAGTAAGTGAAGTAGGTAAAATGGTGTACAGAAGCCTCAAAAATTAGATTGACAGAAAAGGCAAAATTGCTAAGCAGTAGTGGCTAGAAGGCAAATGCAAGTCTTCAGAAGACTGTGTAACTAGAGGAAAGATAGATACCACCTACAGGAAAATAAAGGAGACTTTTGGAGACAAGAAAATCAGCTATTTGAATATCAATAACTCAGATGGTTCAGTTCTGAGCAAAGAAGGGAAAGTTGTAAGTTGGAAAGAATACATTGAGGACTCTAGAAATGATATGTACTTCGAGACAATACTGTAGAAAGGGAAGAGGAAGGGATGTTGATGAGATAGGATATAATATACTGAGAGAGCACTGGAAGACCTAGGATGATACAAGGGCCCTGAGAGAGACAAATTTTTCTTAGAGCTACTCAATTCTCTGGGAGAGCCAGCCATGACAAATCTATTTCACGTGGTATGCACAGTGTATGAGGCAGGTGAAATACCATCAGACTTCAAGAAAAATGTAATAATCCCAAATACAACGAAATCAGGTGCAGGTAGTTGCTAAAATTACAGAACCATTAGTTAAAGTCATGGTTGCAAAATTACAACACAAATTATTTACAGATCAATGGTAAAACTGGTAGAGTCCAACCACGGGGAAGTTCAGTTTGGATTTAGGAGAGATGTAGGCATATGTGAGTCAGTACTCACCTTACGACTTATCTTAGAAAATATATTAAGAAAAAGCAAACCTACATTTCAAGCTTTTGTAGATTTCGAGAAAACTTTTGACAATGTTGACTGGAATACACTCTTCCAAATTCTAACGTTAGCATGGGTGAAATATAAAGAACAGAAGGTTATTTCAAAATTGCACAGAAACAGATAGCAGTCAAAGAACATCATGAAAAGGATGCATTGGTTGAGAATAGAGTAAGACAGGGTTGTATAGCTTTTTACCAATGCTATTCAATTTTCACATTGAGCAAGCTGTGAAGGAAAGCAAGGAGAAATATGGCAAAAGGATTATAGTTCAGGATGAAGAAATAAAAACTAAACAAGGGCAGTGGACTAGGCTAAGAAAATCAGGTGATGCTAAAGGAATTAAATAGATAATGAGACAGTAAATGTGGAAGATATTGTTATTTAGGCAGTTAAATAACATAAAACGGTCACAATACAGACGATATAAGATGCAGAATGGCAATGGGAAGAAAAACATTTCTGAAAAAGATAAATTTGTTAACATTGAATATTAATTTGTTTCATAGTGAAATAGATGAAGCAGTGCCTTAAAATAATAACTTTTCTTCTTGTAATATACATGTGATCTTGTTTACAGAATGACACAGAAACAATAAATGAAATATAACATATTTGTCAAATACATAATGAAGTACAGAGACAACATGCATCCAGGCTTTTTAATTAAAAATAAGTGCTGTAAAATAAGTATGGATATCTGTGTGAGTAGATTAGCACTAGTCATATTTTTCAGTTAGTATATATCATTTAAGTTGCCTTTACAGCTCCTTCTACCAGTGAATGGACAATTTGACTTGGTACACATTCTTGAAGGCTCTTTTACATGATAGAATTTACAGAGCACAGTGTGTCAATGATAAAAAAAATGACAATTTTTTGTCATTTTTAATTGTATTAAAGGTGAAGTACTCAATGCAGAAAATATAATTTAAATACTTCTTTATAGAAAAATTATGAAAGGTAGGTACAGCAAGCACATTAGCCTGATTAAATTAATATGAGTGGTGCATAATTGGTGTATTGGTCATGAATAACAAAACCACCAGTTAATAAACCAAATGACTTTATTTGGTGCTAACTGTGTGTAACATTCTGCATTCCATCTCAGCAGCAAGATGCTTATGACATTCGGGTTACACCCAAAACCCATCAAAAAAAGTAAATGGTTTATTGACAAGTTGCTTCCTATTTAGTGACCAATACAGCAATTGTACAGCACCCCTGTCAATTTGCATTATGGTCACATTCTTCCTGCATGACTTCATGTCTCAGTTACTGATTAAATTAACTCCCCACTGTATTCCTTTCCAATCGAAGATCATGCTAAATTCATTTTGTAGCAATATTTATACACTGAAATATTATGAGTCCTTTGATTATTGTACATTTATTTACCTGCAACAATGTAACACTTGATGTGGCTGGCATTGACTTGCAGCGAATAGGTTTCTTCACACTTTTTCTCTTGTTGTAAGTTGTTGTATTAGGTAGATGTTCTGTACTGTTCTGTTCTGTCTCTAACACAGGACCTGCACTATGGCAGCCAACCCTATAACAAAATATGTTCTCATGACTATCATATTATGATATTTTGTTAAAAAAAGACATGATAAAAATACACTTTTAAATTTTAGACTTTATGATATTAACCTATTAAATGAGTTTTATGGATTCAAGAAATACATAACAGCAATAACTTTCACAGAATAATAAACTATTCAAGTTTCTGGCTCATGTTAAACTGACAAACAAATGAAAGTTTACAGTAGCAACTGAAATTAGTTATGGTAGATACCTTTATGACTACTGTGGTCTTTTTATTAGAAAACTTTCTTAGACCAGATCACAATGAAATATGTACACTGACATTTCTAGTTTTGGTAAGTTATAGTGCCATTTTCAGAGCTTAGTTATGGGTTGGAGGGAGAGGGGTGCGGAGGGGAAGAGAAAGAAAAAGCAGGATTTATATAACATTTAAAAACATATAACATTGATGTTCATTCAGTTACAGTCATGTCTGGATAAAACTTTAACATAGATAAAAATAAGGTAATTGAAGTAATTCAGAGGTGGCCATAGTATCAGCCCTCTTCAACCTGTTAGCATGCAGGCCAATCCTTCTCATCTCACTGCACACATGCACCACTACACTACCACACAGCAAAACCAATACCCATGGAACACAAGACTGGCTTGCATGTGGCTAAGTGTCATATTATGCCATCTTAGGTAATAAAAAAAAACTAAAGTTATAGATCACAAAGAGTACTGTTACACAATTTTTTACTTTTGGTACAAAAGAAAAAATTAGTATGTTAATATGTTTGTCTTGCAACTGCATTTCACTAGTAATATTGTACAAGCCATGTTGTTTCATGTAAAATTCTTACATTTTTAACTGAGATACAAAAACAGATGCAAAAAAAAGTCTTTGTAGAATGACATCAGGGATGAAATTAATTGTCGCAACTGCACCTAAAATTACCTAGCAATTTTCTACTGACAGTGTCATGACTACAGTTCTTAACTAAATATATCATAAATGAAAAGAATTTTTAATTATTTTGAATCACTGAAGACATAATAAAATTTATATCTGGTACAAACTGTTGGCAAATTGTGACTTATTTAGTTTCCATTTTGAAAAAAATCTTTCACACACAAGTTAAGCCTAACATGGATATATTTTTGCAGCCTCATTATAAAGAAGTGGAAACTCTTTTCCAGGAAATCTTCCAAAGAAATCCTGAATTGTTTTAACATAATAAAATTCATCTTTGAATCAGGAATTGCACTGCAGATCTATCAGTTCCATCTCCAAATGGAGATCTCTCAACTTTCAACTAACACAGTAAATGGTCTTGAAAAGTCTCCAAAAACAATGTGAACTGGTAGTATCTTGTAAACAATTACATTTTGCTACATTTCTTCCAAAACTGTAATAAATTTTTTCAAAATTTTATGTTCTTTAACACAAGGAAAACTTGGGGACATGGGTGGTGCTTCAAAAAATAATAAACCACAGGCCACATCTCACTGCAACAAGATATGTTGTTCCTTGTCAAGTAGTACCGAGAAGTGCTGAGCAAAGTTGAGGTAGTCAAATTGTCACTTTGCCCAACTGTGGCTCACCCAGCTAATCCATGTGCCATTTGGTGCTCCATGGCTGGCCCTGAAGTAATCCAAAGTTTAAATATATATTTAAAAAATAATAATGGAAATTACAGGAAGAATTTAACAATATTTTTGAGAAGGATAGGTTGCTTACTCACCACAGAGACATCCAATGAGCCACAGAGAGGCACAAGTAACAGAATACAGCGTTAGAGCTTTTGGCCGTTAGCTCTTCATCGGTTAGAGAGACACAAACATACACACACTCACACAGACACAATCGCCATCTCTGGCCACTAGGCCAATCTGTGGTACCCAGCATGGCCTATGTGAGAGCTACCACTGGTGGGAGAGAGGAAGTGGCAAGGAGAGGAGCAGGGCTGGAGGGGGGGATGTTCAGCATGGGTGGTGTAACACAACAGTGCTGTCTGATGTACAGTGTGGAAGGAAGGAAAGGGACTGAAATGTGTGGTGGGATGGGAAGTAAGATGGATGTTGTGAAAGGTATTGTTCAACAGCTGCAAGGCCATGAGTATTGGGGATGTTGATGTAGAGGGAGGTGGCATCAACTCTACACCAACATCCCCAATGCTCATGGCCTTGATGCTGCTGAACACTACCTTTCACAATGTCCGACTGACTGCAAGCCTGCAACCTCCTTCTTAGTTACCATAGCCAACGGTGGTACAACCATGGGCACCCATATGGCACCCTCCTTGTGCCAACTTGTTCATGGACCATCTAGAGGAATCGTTCCTGACTACCCAGAATCCCAAAACCATCATCTGGTTCAGATTCATTTTTGACATCTTCATAATCTGGACTGAAGGTGAGAACACACTGTCCACATTCTTCAAAACATCAACACCTTCTTCTCCATTCACTTCACCTGGTCCTACTCAATCCAAGAAGCCACCTTCATCACCGTCACAGACTTCAGAAATATTTCACGACACCGGGAATGATGGCCTTATCAGTACCTCCACGCACATCAAACCTATCAATCATCAACAATAACTCCATTTTAACAGCTGCCACCCATTACACACCAATAAGTCCCTGCCATACAGCCAAGACTCCCGTGGTCATTGCATCTGCAGTGATAAGCAGTTCCTCTCCATATATGCCAAATGCCTCACTCAGACCTTCACTGACCACAGTACCCTCCAAGCCTTGTCCAGAAACAGATCTCACAGTCACCCATTAGTTCCCCCACACCCACTGTCCGGCCACAAAGGAGCACCCCTCTTGTGACCCAGTATCACCCAGGTCTGGAGAAGTTAAACCACGTTCTCCGCCAGGGTTTCAACTACCTTTCATCCTGCCCTGAAATGAGAAATACTTTACCCAATATACTATCCACCCCCTCCCCCTACAGTGGTATTCCACCATCTGCCAAACCTATGTAATATCCTCATCCATCTCTACTCCATCCCTGTCCCAACCCCTTACCCCATGGCTCATATCCCTACAATAGACCTAGATGCAAAACCTGTCCCATCCACCATCCCACCACAACCTACAGGTGAACTATCTCACTTAGAATCTAGAATTTTGTCGTTGCCAGTTATAATACAACTGAATGTGAGAGTAAATGGGTAACCTTCTTAACCCTGGATCACAAAGCCTCATCATTTTGATGATGAGCGATTGGTAACATTGCTTTCTCTATTGGGTTTTTCGCACCACACACCTATAATTCATTGTTGCTTCCTAACTTACTCAGTACTGGTCATTGAGTATATATTGTTGAAATCTGTTTGTTTGTTTCAACAGTATTGGCACTATGTTGTAAAATTTATGAGGATTTGTGTTCACATATTTAGAATTACATAAAATAAGTGCAACAACAGGAATCATTTCAAGCAATACTATTGCTTCCATACATATTTGCGGCAGTACAACAAGCTAGGAAGAGGAGCTTGCCGATTTGGATGGTGAGGTATGGCATGAATACGGGCAACATATGAAGTTGTTAGCTGTTGCCTTCTGAATCGCAGGGGGGGGGGGGAGGGGTACCTCTATGTAGGTACCTCTATGTTTTGCTTTGATAAAGAAAAAAACATTTGTTTCATATACAGCAAAACCAAAGAAAATGGTTGTTCTGCTGTCAACTGCTCATGAACAGCTGCCATCAGTGACACCAGCAAGAAGCCACACATAATAGAGGATTACACTGCTACCAAATATGATGTAGATGTTTTGAACCAGATGTGTAGCACCTACTCATGTAGCTGTAAAACCAGAAGATGGCCACTATGTGTGTTTTATGGCATGGTAAACATTGGGTGTGTGAAAGCTTGGATTATCCATACCCACAATAATCAGCAACAGATAGCCAACAGGTTGCCAAGGAAAGACTTTCTTATATGACTGGGTGAAGAACTTACTAAACCCTGTATGCTGAAGGGGCTGGAAACTCCTAATCTGCAAACACACGTTCAAGCAGCTATACAAGATCTTCTAACTAGAGTCACCATTACAAAGGCAGGAAGAACCTACTACTGGCAAAAGAACTCTTTGTCACATCTGCCCTTCTAATAAAAGAAGAATGATAGTCACATATTGCAGAGAATGTCATCGAGCTTATTGCAAAGAACACCAGCAAACTTGTGCACAAACTGCTGTAAAGGAAATAGTAACATCTATGTAAATGAAAGAAAATTCTTAAAAAGGGCTTTTTGTTTTGGTTTGTATGGTTTTCATTGTAATTTCAATTTCTTGTAGTGTGTTTATTTGAATATAATAAAGAGTAGTAAAATTTATGAGACTTTATGTTATGTACTATAAGAATAGGCTTTGTGATGTAGGGTTAAATTGAGTCTGATAACCACATAGGAACATAGCAGCAAAAAGCTTCCCTGTTTCAGTCATTGTATGTAATCCTGCATCACCAGATGGTCTAACCATGCCTAGTTCAATGATACCTTGTCTTTACATATGATGGTCACGGTGATTTTTCTATTGTATATTTGTTTTCATTACATGAGTTATTAGATAGTTGGCAAATATAATTGAAGTGACCTTGTTCCAAACTAAGTCTGACAATTTCTATACCAAAATTTATTTTAGAGTGAAATAGTTAAATGCATTTGAGAATGTTGAGATAGTTCACCAAAACTAATTATGCAAATTAAATAAACTGGTGAGACTGTGACTGTGGCTCGTGATTGCATTTATTTTGGTGGAGTCTCATCTTACATCAACAGTGTGGCCATTAGAGACTAAAAATACATATTATAATGGTAAGACTGGCTCATTACATGAACTTGAGAGGTCATGATTATGATCCACATAACATGAAAATATCTAACTGACAACCTATCACTTAGAGCAGGCTGGTGCATGGGACAAAGAAACATGTAACAGGAACAATATTCACAGTAGCTTCTGAGCTGTAGTTCTTATCTAGCAAAAGTACACACATTCATACACACAACTGCACAGAGAAACAAACGCACATGTTCATGGCCACAGCAAGACTGATCATTCATAATGTAATATGGAAAGTATTTGTCTGATATAAGTGAGGAGGGGTTATGGAAGGATGGAAAGAGGGGGTAATGGGAAAGAAGCAGATCACTGATGAATTAGAAGCAGGAAGGGAAAAAAGAGAAGAAGGTGGATATGAAGATGGAAAAAGAAAGAGGAGCAAGAAGGAAAATTAGTAGAAAAGGGGTAGAAGGGGGAGGAGGGAACAGAATGGGGAGAGAAGGAAGGGATAGGTGTGAGGGTAATAAGAGAGAAGAAATCTGTCCACATTTGAAGGGCAAGGGGGTGCAGTGGTAGGAGAGGGCAGTGGATGTAATGCATGACGAAGGAGTGGTGTGGACAGAAGAGAGAAAGGTAAAGGTTAAGTGAGACAATGGGTACGGGTTAGTGGACATTTAGGCCTGGGGGACTGTGAGAACACGGGATAAGCTGGATACACAATTCCCACGGCATAGTACAGAGAAACTTGTGCTGGAAGGGAATATCTAAATAGGCCACAAATTGAAGCAACCACTGAAGTTTTGTGTCATAGTGCACAGGATGTTCAGTACCTGGGTAGTCAAGTTAGAGGTGAGCTACAGTTTGGTGAAGACCACTGAAGTGAGTAGAGAGTTGGTTACTTATCATGCTTATGTACAGTGATTGTATCATAAAGCAGCTGCTGTCAAACAAGGGTGTGATTTTTTATAGGTAGAAAATGCCTGTGACTCACTAGAGAGTGGTAGGTGAATGTATGAGACAGATCTTGTACTAGAACCATCCACAATGGAATGAAATGAGGTGTGCAGGTTTGAAACAGGGGGGGACAAGGATATTCTTTATTTTGGGTAGGTAGTGGAAGGTGTAGGCAGTTTTTGGATATGTGGAAAGTGAAGTAAGTCAGCAAAGCATGTCACAGAAGCTATGAAAGGGTCATGGTTTACAGGGGTATGTTGGATCATTAAAATGGACTGTATGAATAGAAAGAACCAGGTAGTTGAGAATGAGAGACTTGTGGAATTCAAAAAAATGTGGATGTTATTGTGATAGGAATGGTGCGAGATGCCATTTTCAATGATACTGTAATCCCATTAGGATATATACCATTTGTCATATGCACCTACACAACAATAACTGCACAGCATGCTTCATGGACATGCAAGTTACCAACTATCTACTTACATCAATGGCCACTGCAAATCTGTGTCAAACCAGTAACTTGACTATCCAGTTGTCAAAAATGTAGCAAACCACAACATAAATCACTTTTATACATAAATATTTGGATGTCTGTTCTTTGGACATGGCATGAAAGACACTACCACTACACACACACACACACACACACACACACACACACACACACAATTAATGAGAAGGCGGCCATTGATACTTCCATCAGAGTGGATGCACACTAGGTCCAAACTTTTATGGTAACCAGCAACAAACTGTGTGTGAGTAATGAGTGATAAAGGACTGCAACACTATGTTACTGGTTTGTGGATAAGTTGGGAATTTTAATCTGATGGGAGGCTTGCTAGGGTAGCCCATGTGAGCCTGATGATCACTGTGTTCTTATAGGCACAGTGGTCAGTGCAAATGCCTAGGAAGCAGAAGACCTGGGTTCAAATCCCAGCTGGACACAAATTTTCAAATTTCCACATTGATTTATTTCAATGGCCACTGGCAGCTAATGTCATAAATTCTTTTGAGTGTTGATAAATCACTTTAATAGTTACTTCATTATGTGGGCTGTTTATGTAGTTGTTTCTAGCACAAGTTTCTCAGAACCACACAGATGAGATTTGTCTCTCCAGCATAGCCAATGTTCTCATAATCCACCTGGTCTAAAAATCTGTAATCTGTTCCAAATCCCTCATTTTCCCCTCTCTCCTCTTCCTGTCCATCCACTGATCTCTCCCACCACTCCCCTCTCTTTCTTTATCCCCTTTGTCTATTCATGTATCCTTTTAGTAAATCACTTGCAGTTATTTCTTCTTGTTGTGTGGGTGTGGAGTCATCTGTTCAAAGACATGTCATTTCGCCAGTTGTGTTCAACACTCCATCCACAGTGTGGTCATTAGAGATGGAGCTCATGCTCAAGTTTTTGAATAAGCATGGGGAAGGAAATCAGCTGTGCGCATCCTAGCATTTGTCTGGAAGGATTTTAGGGAAATCGGAAAAAATCTAAATCAGGATGGTTGGAAGTGCAACCACAAATTTTCCAAATGCAAGTCCAGTGTGGTACCACTGTGCCATCTCACTCAGTTTCTGTGCTCTTTGCATCAGGCTGCTATAAGTAAGTTGTTGACTCTCCCATTTTTTCATATTGTTCCATTCATGAATTTCCATTATTAACTAATTATATTACTACATCACCAAAAGGTAATACAGTAGACCCCCATTTTTACAATCTTCAGGGGACTTCAGTGAAACAGCGTAAATGTGAGAAAATGTAAAATGCGGGAAATAATGTTTTAAGTGGTAATATATGCTTACTTGATCACCCTTATATTTTCATAGTTTATTTGTGATATATGCACATAATAAGCGTCAAAATACTTGCCAGGAAGTTTATTACAGTATAGAATACAGCTTATCCAAATTTTTACCATTTAAGTTGCCAGGTGGAACTGGAAGTAGAAACTTTTAATGTATTTTCATTCATCATAAAAATTAGTCAGCAAGCCTTTAACCAGCATTAATTATTTACATAGTAAAACTGCAGAAGTACAATTCTTTTTATATTTTTCGGTGTTTTGCACAACAATATTCGAGAATTTATTTGCATTCTCGAGTGCAAATATATGTGTAAGTAATTATATATATTTTTGACAAATTACAGCATTCAAATGAATGAAATAAATCACAATTTGTGCTGTTATGGCTTCACTGTATGAGGTTTAGATGGAATACCAAACTGTGGCGAATGAAAATTTGTGCCCGGCCGGGATTTGAACCCGGGATCTCCTGCTTACTAGGCAGTTGTGTTGACCACTCCGCCACCGAGGACACAGTGACCAGCCCGACTGTAAAGGACTCTTCCCGGGCACAAATTTTCATTCACCACATTTTGGTATTCCATCTAAACCTCATACAGTGAAGCCATAACATCGCAAATTGCAATTTATTTCATTCATTTGAACGCTGTAATTCGTCAAAAATATATATAATTGTATACAAGCTGAGGCTGGGCTCCTGACGAGAATAAACTGTGTCTCAATACCTCATGGTCTGTTCTTCCTGATTTGTGAATACAGTATTGTGGCTGCGAGCATTATAGAATAAACAGGCTGTGGTATAGGAAACAGACAGCGTGGCAAATGGAGATTTGTGTGTGGCGGGAGACGTGCAGGGAAGAGTCCTCTGCAGTCGGGCTGGTCACTGTGTCCTCAGTGGCGGAGTGGTCAACACGTCTGCCTAGTAAGCAGGAGATCCCGGGATCGAATCCTGGCCGGGCACAAATTTTCATTCGCCACAGTTTGGTATTCCATCTAAACCTCATACAGTGAAGCCATAACATCGCAAATTGCGTTTTATTTCATATGTGTAAGTATTTTTGTGACGTTTGCATAGGATCAGCATCTTACACTATTATCGCTTTTTTGAGATTATAATGTACTGCGTCCCCTTCAATGTGCAGAAAAACATATACAAGCAAACCATCAGTCTCCCTGTTTATAAAAGTCACAAAAAATACTTAGATAAATATTTGAATTTCACAACTAGATTCTCTAAACGCATCATGTAATGCATGAAAAATCACCAGTTACGTAAACAAAGCCAACTCCTATCAGCAACCATGTCATAAGTCAACTACGGCATGTACTGCAAACAACAAAACATGAAATATATGTTTGAATAAATGCAAAGTGTCAAGAAACCAGACTGCATAACGTTTACAAACACTATACTATAAGCCATAAGTTATGCCAGTGTCAATTTATGTCAATTACATCAGTTTTTTTCTTCACAAACATAATTTCACAAAGCGTAAAATGCTGGAAAAGTGTAAATATGTTAATGCAAAAACGGGGGTGAATTAACATTGTGAACATAGGAAATTTGACGGGACCAACAAAAAATGGTTTAAATGGTGGGAAAATGTAAAATCAGTCAATGTAAAAACGGGATTTTACTGTATTTTAATTTATCAATAACCTAATCATTCGTAATTATACACGCTGAAGAGCCAAAGAAACTGGTACACCTGACTAATATCATGTAGAGCCCCTGTAAGCATGCATAAGTGCCACAACAAGACATGGCATCGGCTTGATTAATGTCTGAAGGAGTGCTGGAGGGAACTGACACCATGCATAGTGAAGAGCTGTCCATAAATATTGTGACCTCATCGCTTTTGTTTTTTCATTCTTCCTGCCAGTAGTTGAGTACTCATCCCAGTCTAGTTTTCAGGAAAGGTACTGGTGCAGGAATCAATGGTCAGCTAAAACATGTCTATAAAGATTAGTATTATAAGTTTTATTGACTGAAAAATACAATGATACTCAACTTTAGAACATATGTCTGTTTCTTCTCTCTTCTGCTTCTTGCAGCATTTTCCGTATGATGCTAGCAGCACTGAGACCTAGTGACTGCTTGGTTCATAGCCAAGTTCTGACCTAGTAACTGCCTGAGTTCTGAATAGTAACTGACGGGGCCATCCAGACCTACTTTGGCCTAGATATAGCCACTTGTAGAGGGCGCGCATCTTCGTTACTCCCTCCAGGATGTGCGGTGTCGGCGTGTGATTGGCTGTCATACATCATATGTTGCCATCTCCACTATTCTTCTCATGTGTCTGGCAAGCGGCACTGACTGTACGCCACAACAATAAATCCATATAATAACATGTGAGGGTGGAGTTCTTTTCTGAACAGCACTTTGTACAAGGGATCTCAGGTATGTTCAATAACATTCATGTCTGGAAAAAGTGTTCCTGGAGTCACTCTGTAGCTATTCTAGGTGTGTGCAGAGTCATTGTACTGATTTGAATTGCCAAAGTCTGTCAGAATGCAAAATGGAAATGAATGGATGTTGGTGATCAGCCAGGATGTGAACGTGCATTTCAAGTGTCAAAGTCATATCTTGACATATCAGGGGTTGCATATCACTCCAATTGCACACAACACACACCACTGAAGAGCCTCCAGCAACTTGAACAGTCACCTGCTGACATATAGTGTCCATTTGTTTCCATGCCCGTAAACATCCATCCACTTGATATAATTGGAAATGAGACTCTTCAGCTCAAGCAACATGTTTCCAGTTATCAACAGTCCAATGTTTTTGTGACAGGCCCAGGTGAGACCTAGAGCTTTGTGTCATGCAGTTAGCAAGGGTACACGAGTAGGCATTGAAATCTGCAGAAATTTGGGGAAGAATTGCACTTCTGACATGTTGAAAGATTTTCTTCAGTCATCATTCGTACCATTATTTCAGGGTCTTATTCCAGCCACAGCAATTTTGGATCTTTGATGTTTCACTAGATTCCCAATATTTTGTGACAGGCCCAGGTGAGACCTAGAGCTTTGTGTCATGCAGTTAGCAAGGGTACACGAGTAGGCATTGAAATCTGCAGAAATTTGGGGAAGAATTGCACTTCTGACATGTTGAAAGATTTTCTTCAGTCATCATTCGTACCATTATTTCAGGGTCTTATTCCAGCCACAGCAATTTTGGATCTTTGATGTTTCACTAGATTCCCAATATTCATGGTGCACTCATGAAATGGTAGTAAAGATAAATCCCCACCTCATTGCTATCTTTGAGACTATAACACCAAGTTCAAAGTCACTTAAATTGTGATAACCTGCCATTGTATCAGCAGTAACTGATCTAATGCCTGCGTCAGACACCTACAATCTTACAAAGGTGTTTCTGACTGCAGTATCATGCTCTGAGTGTTTACATATCTCTGTGTTTGCATATGCATGCCTCTCCAGTTTCTTTGACTCTGCAGTGTAATTACAGCAATATTTTGTAATGATTAAGTCATACTTAAATAACACCTAGTGTTAAAATTTTACCTTTGTTGCTCATGTTGTTCCAGTTGGTCATTCTTCCGAAACTCCTCCAGAGCACTCATAAGGCGATCAACTTTATTCTTTTGTATTTCACTTTATAATGATAAGAGGAAATATTAGACATGGAAAACACATTTTCTTAAGTTTTTGCAATAGAGGTACATACTGAACATTAAATATGAAAAATTTCATTTTCATGGTTAAAATAATGTAAGAAAACAGTTACTGATGGAAATTCTCCACAGAGATGACAAATTAATCTTCAAAAGAATATTATAGTGGAGAAATTCCTAGCAGGAAAAATATATATAAAAAAAATGGATGAAGATTACTTACCAGGCGAAGGAGCACAGGAAGTGATAGTAGCACAAATAAATCAATACATTCACACACCACAAACGCTAGCTTTCGCAGCGTAACTGCTTCGTCAGGTAGAAGGGAAGGAGAGGGAAAAGGAAATGATGAGGGTTTTAAGGGAGTGGGTAAGGAGTCATTCCAATCCCGGGACAGGAAAGACTTACCTTGGGGGAAAAAAAGGAGGGTAAACAAATACACACACACCCACACATATACACAAAGGCAAGCAAACCTAGGCAGACATACTGTAGAAAGCCCTGTCTTTCCTGTCCCGGGATTGGAATGACTCCTTACCCACTCCCTTAAAACCCTCATCATTTCCTTTTCCCTCTCCTTCCCTTCTGCCTGACGAAGCAGCTAGGCTGCGAAAGCTAGCGTTTGTGTGTGTGTGTGTGTGTGTGTGTGTGTGTGTGTGTGTGTGTGAATTTATTGATTTATTTGTGCTACTATCGCTTCCTGTGCTCCTTTGCCTGGTAAGTAATCTTCATCTATTTTTTTATATATAATCTTCAAAAGAGATAGATTGGCTCACCAATACTTATCTTAATGCTGTACCACCAATAGTAAAAAAGTAGCTGCCTTGGTGTGTTTGCATGTATATGTGTGCGGGTGTTTGTTTACCTTTCCTTGTTTCCCCTAAGGCAAGTCTTTCCACTCCCGGGATTGGAATGACTCCTGCCTTAAAACCCAAATCCTTCCCCTTTTTCCCCCTCCTTCCTTCCTCTTTTCCTGATGAAGCAACAAACAGTTGTGAAAGATTGAATTTTTGTGTTTGTGTGTGTTTTTATTTGTTTATCTGTCAGCGAGTCTGTGTTTCTGTTAAGTTAAACCATCTCTATATTTTATACATATAAAGAAGGTTAGACTTACCAGGTGAAAAGTCACAAGTTCATTAACACACACATAAACACAGACAAAAAAACTGAGCTTTCTCAACTGTTGGAAAAAAGGAAAGTATGTGGGTTTTAAGGGAGTGGGTAAGGAGCAATTCCAACCCTGGGAGTGGAAGGATTCACGTTAGGGAAACAAAGGACAGGTAAACAAACACATACACTCACATGTAAATACCCACACACACACCAAGGCAGACATATGCATAAAAAAGCAGGTATTTTGCATATGTCTGCCTTGGTGTGTTTTCATGTATATGTGTGTGGGTGTATGTGTTAGTTTACCTGCCTTTTTTTCACCTAAGGAGAGTCCTTCCATTCCCGGGATTGGAATGAGTCCTTAACCCACTCCCTTAAAGCCTGCAGCCTTTTCTCTTTCCCTTTCCTTCCTTCCTCTTTTCTGATGAAGCAGCCAATGGTTGTGAAAACTCAGTTTTTGTGTGTGTGTGTGTATGTTTTTATTTACTGTATATTTCCACAGATAAGACGACCTTCAGATAAGATGAAGTACAAATTTTCAAAAAAATTTTATAGTTTAAGTGCTATCTGACCTATAAGATAACCTCTAAGTTACCACATTTACCCGAAAGCGAGCCACACTTTTTTTCCAGTTTTCTGTATCTAAAAATATGCCCGTGGCTTTGGAGGCAAAAATTCAGGAACTTCCAAAAAATGTCACTAGAAGCTGCCATAAGTAGGTTTTGTGTGGATTTCGCCCTTACTGCAGTTGTATAGACTGCGGCAGCCTACCATCTGTTTGTGCATGTTGTATGTGAGTGCTTCAGTGAACGCGAGTGTTAAATTTCAGATGGTCGTCTGTGTAGTTCCCAGTGTTCCGCCAAGGGCGCTGTGTTTTGTGTGTTGCACAGCGCATTTATTCCTTGTAACTGTATATCAGTTTTCATATGTTTTATTATCACTGTTTTATAGATGTTTCTATGACTAGTTAACATGTCAACAAGTTTTAGTGACAGATGGCTGTAATAGTCACAAAAATATTACTCAAAATTTTAGACGAACAGTGGGTAACAGGTAGGTTTTTTAAATTAAAACACAGAACATAGGTGAGTTTGAACTTTATTTCGGTTGTTCCAATGTGATACATGTACTTTTGTGAAATTATCGTACATTATGAGAATGCATGCTATTACAGCGTGATTGCCTGTAATTACCTTATGACTTCAAAATAATGTCCTTCAACTAAATTGCATTTGACAACATGTGTAATGAAATTCCTCTCAACAGCGAGTAGTTCACCTTCAGTTATGTTCTCACATGCATTGACAATGCACTGAGGCATGTTTTCAGGCATTGTTGGTGAATCATGATAACAAATATCCTTCATTTTCCCCACAGAAAGAAATCCGGGGATGTAAGATCCGGTGAATGTGCGGGCCATGGTATGGTGCTTCTACAACCAATCTATCTGTCTTTAAATATTCCATTTAAGACCACTTCAACTACATGTGAGCTATGTGCTGGACATCCATCATGTTGAAAGTACATCGCCATTCTGTCATGCAGTGAAACATCTTGTAGTAAAATCGGTAGAACATTATGTAAGAAATCACCATTTAGATTGCCATCAATAAAATAGGGGCCAATTATCATTCCTCCCATAATGCTACACCATACATTAACCTGCCAAGGTCACTGATGTTCCACTTGTCACAGCCATCATGGATTTTTCTTTGCTCAATAGTGCATATTATGCTGGTTTACATTACCTCTGTGAATGACACTTCATCACTAAACAGAACATGTGAAAAAAATCTGTTATTATCTCATAACTTATTTTGTGCCCAGTGGCAAAACTGTACATGATGTTCAAAGTCTTCACCATGCAAATCATGCTGTATAGAAATATGGTATGGGTGAAATTTATGTTGATGTACAATTCTCAACACCAACATTTTTGAGATTACCGATTCTTGCTCAATTTGTCTGTTACTGATGTGTGGATTAGATGCAACTGCAGCTAAAAACACTTACTTGGGCATCATCATTTATTGCAGGACATGTTTGACATTTCACTTGTGGCTGAACACTACCTTGTCTCTTTAAATAATGTAACTATCCGATGAAAGGTTGGACACTTTTATGAGGTCTTCCAAGATAACGCTCAACATACATAACACAGGCCCATTGGGCACTTTCATCACAATAGCCATACATAAATACCATATCAACCTTTTCTGCAATTGGTAAATGGTCCATTTCAACACAAGTAATGTATCATGAAGCAAATAACACCTGCACTGTCGAAATGTTATGGGATACATGTACTTATGTTTGTGACTATTACAGTGCCATCTATCACAAAGTGAAAAAAGTGTTCCAAATAAAACATTCCTATTTATTTGCACACTAGATGAATATGCAATAAAAATGGGGGGTACCTATTTTTTAAAAATGCTGTTGATATTTGTTTGACCTATGACAGCACCATCTAGCAAGCCAACCATAGCACCTTCTGTTTTTCACCCTTCGAACTAGAAAAGTTTTGTTCTCTGTAGTTTTTTTGTTTGATGCTTATTTCACGAGATATTTCGCCCGGTCACTATCAATGGACCACCCTGTATATGAGGAAGGTAGAGTAGGGGGTGAGAAATGAGTAATGAATAAGTGAATTGAGGATGGAGGAGGGGGAGAGGTTAGCATAGATTAGAAGGGTGGTGGAAGGAGAGGATATGCTGGAGTGCAAGTTCCCATCTCCATAGCTCTGTGGGACTGGTGTTTGGTGGTAGTATTCAAATGGCAAGTGTGATGTAACACATGCTAAGGTCACTGGAATCATGCTGGAGGGCATGCTCTGCCACAGGACACTGGGTGTCCCCCAGTCTGTCTTTGACCATTCATCCACTGAGCCAATTTGTTGGTAGCCATACCAACATAAAAGGCTGCACAGTGGACACATGTTAGTTGGTAAATGACATGTGTTGTTTTGCATGTGGTCCTACTTTTAATAGGGAATGATTTTCCTGTGGTGGGGCTGGAGTATGTGGTTGTAGGTTTTGCAGTAGGATCAGTTACAGGGGATGGAACCATTAGGTAGGGAGGGTGGTTTTGGGATGTTGGACAAGGATGTTGTGGAGGTTGGAAGGATGGCAGAACACTACTCTGGTTGAGGTGGGAAGAACACTTTGGACTTAAGAAATCATAGCACTGCCAGAGCAATTTATTGAGGAATTCCAGGCTGGAACAGTACTGGGTGACTAAGAGGATAGTACTGGGTGGTCTGGGGTTAGGAACATTGTTGCTGGAAAGGGATGATTGGTCTGCTCGGGAGATCTGCTTGTGAATGAGGTCCGTAGGATGGTTGCGATAAAGGAAAGCATTGGATAGTTTGTTCATGTAGGTGGTGAGTGATTCATCACTGAAGCAGATACATCCCACAGATGCCTAGGCGGTAGGGAAGGGATGGCAGCTATCAAAGTGGAGGTACTGTTGCTTGTTTGTGGTTTTAATATGGACTGAGGTGTGGATGTAGGACTCGACAAGGTGAAGGTCAACATTAAGTTTTAAAGAAGGACCAAGTGAATTTTAGGTTGGAGTAGGAGTTAAGGTCTTGGACAAAGTTCAGAAGGGCTTCTTCACCATGAGTCCAGACCACAAAGATATCATCTATGAATCTAAATTAAACCAGGGGGTGCAACTTCTGTGCCTTAAGGAATGCCTCTTCCATGCGGCCCATGAAGAGGTTATCATAGGAAGGGGCCATCCTGGTTTCCAAGACAGAGTACACACTAAAGCAAATAGTGTGAACATACCGACACACAGAGAAAATATTTAGGAATTCATGGAATTATTTTAGCAATATGTTCCTTCTCCAATAGCTAATAAAAATAGTTTATTAGACATTCACTGTGTAATAAAGAGCTATCACTCATACATATCCTCATGATGAGAAAGACACTGCACTGAAGTCATTTAATCAATGGATAAAAGCTGCAATAAAACAGAAAATACTCTCCAGATACCCAAGACTTCCATGTCCAGCTGCTGCGGCCAGTCTGTGTGACTCAGTACAGCCGAAGCAAAAGCAAGCAGTGGTGGGGGTGAGGAAGTGGCATGCAGAGGGAAGCAGGAAGGGAGGGGAGGGATGCTCGTTGGGAGGTGTGGGAATAATACAACAGTGCTGTCTGACAGACAAGAAAGAAGGGAAGGGGAGGGACTGGAGTGTTTGGCAGAATAGGAGACATAAGTGAGGCTAAAGTGTGGGCAGGGAAGGGGAGGGGAGGGTGGTGGGGGCAGTAACTAGTAAAGATTTAGGCCTGAGGGATTGTGAGAGCATATGATATTTTATAGGGAGAATTCCCACCTGTACAATTCAGACAATCAGGTGTTTGTGGGGAGGATCCATATGGCAAAGGCTGTTTAGCAGTCACTGAAAAGAGACACATCATGCAGAGCTGCATGCTCTGCAACAGGATGGTCCTGCTGTCTCCTGGTCACAGTTTGATGATGGCCATTCATCCAGATAGACAGCTTGTTGTTAGTCATGCCCATGTAAAAAGCTGCACAGTGGTTGCAGCTCAGTTTCTAGATAACAAGTCTGCATTCATCATGTTACCTTGCCTGTTATGGGATAGGAAATGAGTGTGATAGAACTGTAGTAGGTAGTTGTGGATTTTGCATCGGGGTCTATAGCTGGGATATGAACCATGGGGCAAGGGGTTGGGGGGGGGGGGGGGGGGGAACAGGGATATATTAGATATGGTCAAGAATATTACGTAGGTTTGGCGGGCAGCAGAATACCACTTTATAAGGTGTAAGGATGTTATTGCATAGAGTATTTCTTATTTCATGACAGAATGAAAGGTAGTTCAAACCCTGGTGGAGAATGTGGTTCAACTGCCCCAATCCTGGCTGGTACTGGGTCACTAGAGGGGATGCGGAGATGAAGAGGCTTGCTCAGGATAGATTAGGTTAGAGAGCTGCATGCAACTAGTCTCTGGACTGAAGACCACAAAAACAGGCATAAGAAATTATAATAAAATAACTTTAACCATAGGTAAAGCAGATGACAGGCTTAGATTCATTGGAAGAACCTTCAAAAAGTGTAGTCCATTGATACTAGGAGGTAGCTTACAAGAAACTCCAATCAATCAATACTCAATATTGTTTATCAGTGTGGAATGTGTACCAGGTAGGTACAAAGGAGAAAGAGGACAGCCAGAGGAGAGCAGCACACTTCACTACAGCACTTAATAAGTGCTTAGCTCACAGGAGTAAGTGGCAAACTCCAGTGGCAATCACTGCAAGATAGACATTCTGCATCAACATGTGGGTTTCTGTGCAAGTTCCAAGAGTGTATGTTTCAACCAGTATTGCATCCTCTACTGTGTACCTCACACAAAGACCATACGGATAAAATTAGAGAGATTACAGCACAGACAGGGGCTTACTTCCAATATTTTTCCTATGAACCATAAACAACTTGAACAGGAAAAGGAAAATGTGACAGTAGTGTATAAAATACCCTCCACCTCACACTGTGAGGTGGTTCACAGAGTATAGATGCAGATGTAGATCCAAACCCCTCTCAACCCCCCCTCTCAACCCCCAACTCCACCTCAATACATCCTTTACCCCTACTTACTACATGCTCCCAAAATGCATAAAACCCAACAATCCTGAATTGTGCCATTGTAACTAATCATTATGTGGGAAAATTCACTTTCCTCACAGTTACAGGAAATCTTTAAATGCTCCAAAGGAGTAAGCTCATTGCAACCAGTCCACCTCACATGCAACTTTTATCTTGTTTGGCAACCAACCAGCTGTCCACTAGGATGAATGGCCACCACCAAACAGTGACCCAGAATAAAGTTCCCTGCCCTGTTTAACAATATATAATGCAGCATAACTAGCTTGACTTCAGTGGCTGTTCCACAACAAGTGGTCATCTGAATCCCTCCCTCCATTAACAACTTAGCTGAAGTATACAGATAGGCGCTATCATTACAGCACAATCTCTGTACCTGAAATGGTCTCTGCCTCAACCTCCAGTACTTCCAAGTCCCCCTCACCACCCAACCAATGTTTCCATTTCTCCGTCCTGTCACATCTCTAGCTCATGTCTCCTAATCACTTTCAGTATGCTACACTGCAAAGCGGCCCCTATACCTTTATGTCACAGGCCAAACACATCTGACAGCCACCCCTCCTCCCCATATTACCCAGTCAGCAAACTTGCTGCCTTCCTCTAAGCTGCTGGTTACCCAACCCCAAGTCTTTCTAGCTTCTCACCTCTGCCTCTCTTCTCACTCCAACCAAAACAACCTACACACCTCACAGCTCAATTCTGAAAAGCTACATGCTTTCAGCAGTATATGGGCTTAGACAAGTGAATCTGTGCATTCTATGTGAGTGTATGCTTTCTTTGTGTTCTCTAGCTTTTAATATGAGGGTGTGCAACTGTCAACAACTCAACACTTCTTTTTCAGTTGAGTTGTAAGATTGTTTGACTTACCCAAAGCACAGGCTCACCAATAGAAACAAAAAAACACAAATAAAAACACACACAAAAATTCAAGATTTCGCCACCGCTGGCAGCTTCTTCAGGATCGAGCCTGTGTTTTGGGTAAGTCAAACAATCTTTATTTTTATACATACTTCTTTTTCATAGTTGGTATACATTATAGAGTGTCACCTGTCTTGTGAACATATCTAATTGTTACCTGATAAGATAAACATTAAAAAGAACAAAACAATGGTAATGGAATACAGTCTAAGAAAATCAGGTGATGCTGAAGGAATTAGATTAGGTAATGAAACAGTAAAGGTGGTAGATGGAGTTTGTTACTTAGGTAGTAAAATAACATATGATGGTCACAGTAGAGATGATATAAAATTCAGTATGGCAACTGGAAGGAAAAAGTTTTTGAAAAAGAGAAATTTTTTAACATTGAATATTAATTTAAGTGTATGGAAGTTTTTTCTGAAGGCTTTTGAGTGAAGTGTTACCTTGTACAGTAGAGAAACATGGATGATAAATAGTTCATACAGGAAGAGGACAGAGGCTTTTGAAATATTGTGCTGAATGTTGAAGATTAGGTGGGTAGATTGCATAACTAATGAGGAGGTGCTGAACAGAATTGGAGAGAAAAGCAATTTCTGGCAATTTGACTAAAAGAAGGAATCAATTGGTAGGAGACATTTTTATAGATCAAGGAATAGTAAATGTAGCTTTGGAGGCTAGTTTGAGGGGTAAGAATCACAATGGGAGACCAAGAGATGAATATAAGCAGATTCAAATGGATGTGGGCTGCTGTTCTTATGAGGAAATGAAGAGGCTTGCTTAGTATAGATTAGGGTAGAGAGCTGCATCAAACCAGTCTCTGAACTGAAGACCACAACAACAACAAAGTCCATCTCGATCAATTACTAAGTCCTTTACTCTTGCCCTTTTTCACATGTGCCTTGGCAATCTGTCTTCTCGGAGAAGGACAATGTTAACAATGCTGATCTATCTTCTAAATAGTTTTTATTTCACATCAAGTTTGTATTTAAGTATTACTATTTTCTTCAAACCTGATGTACAAGACGGCACCATATATTTGGTGAGAAGCATTGCAAAAACATGAACTTGTGAACTGCTATTCTTGGATACTGATATCCACCTAGGTATATATTTGTTAGATAAATCCAAAAACAACAAAAGCCACATTTAACATTTTGAGGAAAGATGATGAGGCAGAAGTTCATCCCAGTTCAATACCAGTAGCCAAGTGCCTTGAAATAAAAATTTTCCAGTGACAGATATTGGCAACACCAGAGGCCATATAAACTTGCACAACCGCCATACATGCAGTGAATGGATGCAACCATACGCGTTGAGACCAAAATCCTACCTACAATAGTACTCTGTAAGCAGGTGTCTCTGTAGGGACACTGACACAGGAAGGGACAGCATCTCTGACCCAAGTTGTGTAGAATCTAACAATGGAAGAGTATCTTAGGTGTCAACTCTGTGAAGACTCAGTATGCTCTTATGCTTGTGCTTGCTTATGCTTGTACTTTTTCAGGTGTATTGTATGTTCTGTCTCACAATAAAAGTTATCAGAATACTTCATATGTGATGCCGTAATGTACCAAACTTCCATAGGTTGAAACTGATTATTCCAGTTAAATATACCAAGTGACACATGTGGTATTTTTTTATTTAGTATAAAATTTGACAATACGTTTACAGAGTCTGAACAAATACAAATGACTTATAGTAACAGTTCTATTATAGTGTTGAGACACAGAACATATAACACCAAAACATAAATTCCAATGATGAAAGCTTAAAAGTAAGAAGTTGAATTATTTGTTGACTCAGATATTAAATTCGTCACTATATGTCTTACCTGTTGTAGTAAGAAGATGGATTTCATCTTTCAAGATAAAAAAATGAAATTTCTATAACTTATAGTATACTTTTACATAAACACTGCAATACAAAGAAATAATTCTTAATTTAAAATGGACTACCTGACTACAAAGATTTATATTTGAATCAAATGCCAATATTTTAATATAAGCAGCATATTCTATAATCAAAATTTTATTTTGAAAAGTAGTTGTACCATTACCTGAAGGTGTGATCTTTCCACAACTGCCAGTATTTTTGCAATATGTCTGCCTGGCTGCCCTCTCTGTTATTATCATTTTTTCCATTTACTGATGCAGAAGTATCTTTCCTTTTCTTTTGTATCAAAGATTTTTTCTTATAATTTATCTGAGTGTTTTGTTTGACTAGTGTGCTCATGAACACTGCTGTGAGCCCTTCCTTTGATGAATTTCTCAATGCAGTTACAGCATCTGTTACAAGATGAGTACATTGTTCTCCTCCTTGATCTTCTGAAGTTCTCCCTTTTTTTGAGGAAATTTCAGATTCACCCATTTGAATTTCTGCAGCTTTTACTTCATGTATGTTTTTGCTAATGTCCATGGTATCATCCTTACTCATTTTTATATCTGATTGTGAACTAACGTTTTGCTCATTTTCAAATGAAACTTTGACGCTTTTACTTGAACTAACTTCTGAAGATTCAATCTTTTGGTGAACCATTATTACCTGCATTCCATCTACATCAACATCACTTTTGCAGATATTTTCATTTTTAGGTTTGCACATTAATAAATCACATTCATAATTTACTATTTTATCAGGAACTGAATGGATTATGGAGGTGAAATTCACTGCTTCAGAGACAGGTTTAGAATAACTGATTAAATCTCCTGATTTAGGCACATTATCTACATTCTTTGGGACTTCTACACTTACAGTTGGAAGGTTTTTGATACAATTAGAACCTTCAGAGAGATTTTCTAGATAATCAGTCTGATGATTATTTGATTGCCTATGTTCGAGCATATCAGTTATCATCTCAGTCTTTTTGGGGAACAAACTATTATGTTGTTCTGATTTATGAATTGCACAATCCAGTACATTCTTCTCATCTGACATTTGTGTTCTACTGTGCTTAAAAGATTGGAGAGTTTTTCGGTGTGCTGTTTCAGCAATCGTACCATTGTTTGCAGATAATGGTATTTTAACAGCATTTTTCTTTTTCTTAAATTCAAAAGAAGAATCCCATATCTTTGCTTCTTTCTCAAATCTTTTCTTGCTAAGTTCAATCTCTTTCTTGAATTCATCTAGTTTTCTATTGACAATGGAAAGTTCTCTCATCTTCATTCTTTTTCTTTGCTCTTCCTCTTTCAGTATCCTGGAACTTCAAACATAAGGATATAATATTCCATGCAAAAAGTTATGTTAATGGCCAAATAAATAAAAGTGAGTCTAATTCCAAATAAGACACAAAACTGAGATTATTGACTATTCCTTCATGGGTAATCAAAATGAATCTTGAAATTGCCAATGGTAAAATTATGAAGGACTGATGAGAACTTAGAACAAACTAGAGTAATACATTTCTTCATTGTGCAATAAGAGAAAATACTGCTAGATAAAAAATGACAAATGAATTAAAGATAATGAAAGTTAAGATTAATTTTTATAGACAGATACCACAGTCATGCAAATGACAACACTTGTTCCATTCAGTTATATAATATAGATTTATTTTTGTTACTACCCAATTCCATAATTACCCTTGTAGTTATGACCTGTCACACAGTACAGGGTGAGTCAAAACATGCAGTACAATCTTTTATTGCAAAAACCCTGTAGGACTGCTAAGCATTTCACCTCATCTATTACACTCTTTTGTTACCATTTGATGTACTGACTTGAGACTTGCTCCTTGTGGTAAACATAAATAAATAACAAACATAAGGAATTGGAAAACCTGAATATTACAATAAGGTATAGGTGAGGTGGTTTATTTTGAATCTAAGGTTTATTATTTTTATTTAATTTATATTTTAATAGAAAGGAGGTTTGTAATAGTGAATAACATCGTAATATTCTTGACAACTTCATTTCCGTAAACAATTTCAATATAGTGGTTATAGTGCAAAAGTTACAATACATTTTGTTCGGAGGTACAGACTTGACTGTTCTCCATAAAGAACAGTCATTTGAAATGTTCAATATACCTTCCCTCCAGGTCAATGCACATTTCAAGATGCTGAATCCAATAGTTATGCACTTGCATAAATGCTGACACGTGCTTCTTCAATGTGTTGCTCAAGATGGTGTCTGTTTTTCATTTTATCTAAAAATACAATTTGATTTAAATTGCACCACAGATAAAAGTTAAGTGATGTGAGATTAGGTTATTTGGGTGGTCATTCCACATAACTATGTTGGCCAATCAAGTGACCAGGAAATTGACCATCTAACCATTGATCAACAACTGCTTAGTAGTGTGATTGAGCTGCATCATGTTAAAACTAAGAAGGAAAGCTGCTGTCTTTATCCAGAACAAAGAAAAACGACCATTTCTTGCAGCATTTCCTGGTAACTTTGAACATTTAGGTTTTGGACACCTTTATGTCCAGTGTGGATTCTGGTCACTTCAGTACCTATGGTTTTAATGATTGTCTTCACATCTGACAAAAAAAAGTTTGCCTCATTGCTGAACAAGATATCTTAAGTGTAAAAGGGGGATCCTTTTGTAGCTTTTGAACCATGATTGCTACATCAAATGATTGTGTTACTTGCCTTAGATTCAAAATTGCACCACTGTTCACTATACACCATAAAAGATAAACCACCTCATCCACACCTTACTGAAATATTAAAGTTTCCCTATTCCTGCAGAATTTTGAAATAAAAGAGTGTAAGTTAATGTTTATCTTACTCTATACTACAACAACATTTATCTTGTTTTATCTCAGCATTCACCTCTGAATTTGCCATGCAGTTCCCAGTCTAGCATCAGCAATACAACAATATCTCATGCTGTTTCACCTAACTGCCTGTGGCTGAAGCCATTAATGTTCACATAACAATTCTTACTCTTAAATGGTATTCACATGTTTGTTGGAGTTCTGTAGCTTACTTTTATTCTATATCGGTGGAACAGACCTAACTGCTCTTAATCTAGTTTGATTCAAACCCTCAAACAATACCAGTAATACACTCTTAGCCTACACCTGAAGAAATTTCTTTTCATAAATGTGTACAACAATCACTATTTTCTGGTATACTTTTTATTATCTCACAAGAAACAGAAGGAAGGAGTGATCAGTTTTAATAGTGGCTGTTAAGGCAGCACATATCTAAATCTACATGGATATTCTGCAAGTCACATTGAAGTGTATGGCAGAGGATTCATCCTACCACTTTTATGATGTTTCTCTACAGTTCCATTATCTCATAGCTTGTGGGAAAAATGAACACCTAAATCTTTCCATTTTCAATCTGATTTCTCTTATTTTATTATTATCGTCATGTCTCCCTATGTAGGTGGGTGCTAACAAGATATGTTCACATTCAGAAAAGAAAGTTGGTGAAAGAAATTTTACAAATAGATCTCACTGCAACAAATAACAATTTTCTTTTAACGATCTCCACCCCAACTCGTGCATCATTTCTGTGGCACTCTCTCCCCTATATTGCAATAATATAAACCAAACTGCCCTTCTCTGCATTTCCTCTAAATTGCCCATCAGTCTCACCTTGTGTGGATCCCACGATGCACAGCAATACCCCAAAATTGGATGCACAAGTGTAGTGTAGGCGGTATCTTTAGTAGAACTATTGCATCTTCTAAGTGTTCTGCCAATGTGCCTTTGGTTCAGCTTCCCTACAATATTTTCTATGTGTTCTTTTGTAATTGTTACTCCTAGGCATTTAGTAGAATTGACAGCCTGTAGGTCTGACTGATTTATCGTGTAACTGAAGTTTATCAGATTTCTTTTACTGGTCATAATGGATGACCTCATATTTATCATTATTAATGGTCAATTGCCAATTTTTGCATGAGGCAGATATCTTATCTAAACCATATACAAAAACTCTTAGTCAGTGGATTGCAGCCTATTGGTTGTGTTAATTAAAGGTAATATTTTGATAACCTACTAGGAGTGTCTTCTTAAAAAAAATTAGTTAACCTAAAATGGATCACAAACACATGAAATAATTTTTATTTGTCCAAATTTAATACAAGAGAATGTACTCACATATTAAAATGAAATGTCACTTAGTGTGACAGTGTTTTCATCATACAATTACAATTTATAATAAAAATGTAAAACATTAAAATTGGGTCATTGCCAATCTGTAAGACAATGTAAATAGGTATTACCGACACACCGCTAAGCATTCCTTGAGTACAATGTGGTAGTGGTGGCATCAAACTGAAAGGCATGTATGCTAAAATTGCTACAATCTGTCCACAGAAGAAATTGCAACATCTAGTAACAAAATTTAGTAACAACTACCTGACATAGAAAATGTTACAATGATACAAACATAAATTTTCAATCAAATAAGTCAGTAAGATCTATTCTAGAAACATGTTTCTTACTGTTCTAGTAAATAAATAAGTAGATAATGTCATATTTTAAAATATAGATTCATATCATTGTAAGATTTCCACATTATGAAGCTGTTACCAGATTTTATTAGTAAACACATTAAGAATATTGTTTCACTGCCAAGATTCAAGGATTCATGACCTATCAGATACAAATGGAATAGAGTTATTCAAAACCAACATTTCAGTTCTCTTTATTGCTCATGAAAACAGAAACTGACAAGTGGTACAACAATAATCTAGAGATTCTGAATTTGTGTTCTAGATAGCAGTATACATCAGTGCCCCTAATAATCAGTAACATGACCTCTTGTACTGACTGTATTCATCATGGCATACTGTCTACTAGATCATCAATGGACTGTTGGTGTAGCAGATTGGTTGGTGGACCATCTCATCCAAAAACAGCCCTTTCAGTGTATCCCAGGCATGTTTGATATGGTTCATATCTGGAGAATGTGCTGGCCATTCTATCCTACAATGTCATTATCATGAAAGAACACATTCATTAGATGTGCACAATGAGCACGGGAACTGTCATCCATTAAGACAAATCCCTCAACAAAATGCTCCCAATATGGTTGCACTATACATCATAGGATGTCATCCCTGTACAGTATAGCTGTTTGATTGCCTTCTATGACGACCAGTAGAATATGGTGGCCCTACATAATGCCACCCCAAAACATCAGGAAACCACCAACTTGCGACACTCGCAGGATGGTTTGTCTAAGATGTTCAGGCTGACCAGGCTGCATCCAAAAACATCTCCAACAATGGACTAGTTGAAGACAGATGTAAGTTCCCTCTAAGAACACCACTTGATGCTAATTCTGATGGCTCCAATCAGCATGCTGTTTAGGCCATCTGTACCATACTGCATGATGTCCAGGTGTCAATGGTGGACCTCAGCATGGAATGAAAAGTGAAGTTGCATCTTAAACAGACTATAATGTATAGTTTGAGTCAAAACACAACATCCTGTCAGTATCAGACAAGGTGACCTACCTCTCAGGGTTCCTTCAACGTGAAATCCATAAGTAGCAGTCATCGGCTGCTGTGGTAGCCTTCGGGCAGCATGAGTGGTGCAAGTCATCAACAATTCCTGTATCTTGTAGCTCCTCCATATCCAAACTACATTGCTTTGGTTCACTCTGAGACATGTGGAAACTTCCCTTAATGAGAGTTCCTCCTTTTACAAAGTAACATCATTTCCTGGTGTTATGACTAGAATTGATTAGCCAACTTACCCACTCTGTCACACTGACACTACTCATGTGTTGTTGTTTACATCTTTGTGCAGGTTGAGTAACATCCATAGACAATCTAAGGAACTATGTCCTAGATGCAATATACACATTCATTGTGTTTTCATGGAACCTTGGAACTAAGGTGATGCAATATTTATTTATTTATATTATAGAGGAAAAAATTCCTAACAGGAAAAATATATGTAAAAAAATAGATGAAGTCTACATACCAGGTGAAGGAGCACAGGCAGTGATAGTAAGAAATAAACACACACACACACACACACACACACACACACACACACACACACACACACACACACTAGCTTTCGCAGCCTAGCTGCTTCGTCAGGCAGAAGGGAAGGAGAGGGAAAAGGAAATGATGAGGGTTTAAAGGAGTGGGTAAGGAGTCATTCCAATCCCGGGACAGGAAAGACTTACCTTGGGGTAAAAAGGAGGGTAAACAAATGCACACACACCCACACATTCACACAGACACAAGAACACCTAAGCAGACATACTGTAGAAAGCAAAGACTTCTTGATTTCTTTGCTTTCTACAGTATGTCTGCTTAGGTGTACTTGTGTCTGTGTGAATGTGTAGGTGTGTGTGCATTTGTTTACCCTCCTTTTTTCCCCCAAGGTAAGTCTTTCCTGTCCTGGGATTGGAATGACTCCTTACCCACTCCTTTAAACCCTCATCATTTCCTTTTCCCTCTCCTTCCCTTCTGCCTGACGAAGCAGCTAGGCTGCGAAAGATAGCGTTTGTATGTATGTGTGTGTGTGTGTGTGTGTGTGTGTCTGTGTGTTTATTTGTTATTATCACTGCCTGTGCTCCTTCACCTGGTATGTAGACTTAATCTATTTATTTATTTATTTTTAAATGTGTGTAGAAGTAGCGATTTGTATTACATCCACATTGTGGTAGTTTTGGCATATGCACCTTTCAGTATGATTTTGCCTCCAGCATAGTGTATGCATGTACCTCATAGCAGTGTGCTGGTAATCTTACCAGTTGTAACCCAGTTTTAATGTGTTTTACTTTTCTGACACTCCAATAAGAGTAACTTTACATGATGAGAGCACTATCAGTCTGTCATTTCATTTTAATATGTGAGAACATTCTCTTGTATTAAATTTGTACAAATGTGAAAATTACCAGTATTTCATGCATCTGTAATCAATTTTAGGTAATTTAAAGTTTTCTGAAGAAGACACCGCCAGTAGGGTGTCAAAAATTACCATTGAGTAACACAATTAGTGGCCTGCAATCCACTGACTAAAAGTTTCTGTGTAGTTGCTACCTTTACAGCCATGTTTAAAACTGTAAGAATATTAAAAGTTGCAATGGCAGGTTGTCATCATCGAAAAATAGAGGAGCAATTCTCTGACAAAGGACTCAAGCTCAATAAATTAGTCATCATTCAGTTACTCTCTAAAGGCTGAGAGATTTCTCTTTTGCAATGTCACTGGCTGTGTTATATCCAGTATTTTACATTATTATACATCAAACTTTGTCTTAACAGAAAAAATATATATTTTACTCATACCTTTCAATATCTGCTGTCTTAGGTTGGGGCCATTTTGGGGCTCTCTTGGAGATTTTTCTTGCCTAGAAATAAAATACTGTTGTGTAGTAGATCTTGATCATATTATCAGTTACAAAAATCAGGTAAAGAAAATATTTGAGATATCTGGTACTAGTAATGATGGCGCCAAGTGAAAATGCGGAAATATTTAGTTGTACAAACAAAACTAAACAAAGTGTGGGAAAATGCTTTTTATATACACAGTGAAACCATGTGCATCTCATGCTATATTGTATTGAATGTGGTTGAATTTGATGCAGCAAAGACAAATAATTCCGTCAATGATTCGATGTGTGTTGCAAGCACTTCAATGCATGAACATGTGAGCGAGAAACAAGGCTCAGAAATTTGTTCCTGTAACAAACGAGTTGGTAAAGGAATAGTGTGCTACAACTGCAAGTCTATGTATCATTACTGTTGCATGAGTGCTGTTTCAAAACAAAAGACATGGTTTTGCTCAAAATGTATGAACAACAAATTAGCCACGACTCTGAACAGTAAGAACTCGACAGGTGCCGTTATCTCAGTACTAATAGATGAGATATCAGTTTTAAATAAAAAATTAATCAACAGCAAGAATGCGAGCAAACAGTATAGGCCTATAAGTGAATTTGTTGGTGAAATCAAGCTTCAAGAAGACAGAAATGGAATCGTTGTTGCACATGAAAGTGGACGTGTGAAATACTGTTAGAAATGTTTAAAAACAGCAAAGACTAATGTATTATGCACCAAATGCAATGATATCTACCATTATTGATGTGCAAAGATGGATCCCTCAGGAAAAAAAAATTAAATTAATTAGGAAATGGAACTGTGTGTCATGTAGGTCTACACAAACATTAGATTCCGGTAATTTGTTTGTGACTGTGAAAGTCAGCTCTGTAAATAATTGCTCACGAGATATCCCATATCCCATTAAAAAACAGTTTTGACGCTCTCAGGGATGTACTGTCGCATTATGAGGACAGTGGTGAGGTGACTACAAGAGATGAAACTGAAGAACAAAACGATGTCCCAGCAGTTGCAGAAGACACGGAAAGAAGATTCCTATATTACCAGAAGCCTCAGCAATGTAAAAAACTTTTAATGCTCACCGAGAGCCATGGACAAATACTGTCTGCTCATATAAATGAAGAACCTTCTATGAATGCAGAGGGATACATCAAACCAGGTGCATCGTCTACAGAAGTTTGTGAACTTGCTAATCTAACTGAAGTCAGTAAGTTAACCTCAGTTGATTTTATAGTGTTGTCTGCTGGCTCTAATGATGTTTACAAAAACAAAACCTCTATTGCTTGTAGAGAATTAAAAAAATGCCATAGTCTCCTGACACACACAAATGTAATTCTATGTAATATTCCACACAGACATGATTTGCCACATTTGGTCCTGTGTCAACCAAGAAATTTCCAAAGCAAATGAGTGTTCTAAGAAAATATTCAAACAATTCAAAAATGTGTCTGCGATAAACACAAATGGTGTGGGTCGCAGATTCCACACAACACATGGGTTGCATATGAATGGGTTAGGGAAAATATTGGTAGCTAGTTTAGTGCTGAAGGAAGTTACCAAAAAGCACAAACAAATTAGCCTCAACTTTCAACACAGCCCTTCTGCAGATACCTGCACACCACCTTTTTTAGAATAAACCATAGCAGGACAACCAGTAGTTCAGAGAAAACACAAAAGTTAATTTGTAAAGACATACAGACAAATACCAGAACATGTAAATATAGTGATGTACCAATCTGCACCAAAAAAGAAATAGTTGTCCTTCACATTCATGTGCAATCACTCAGGGGAAAACTTAATCAATTACAATACTGGTTGGAACAAAACAATTGTAGTATACTCTGTATAAATGAACACTGGCTAAACAACACACAAATAGAGCTGTGTGTCCCATTTGAATACTCACTAATCTCAAGTTATTGCGGAATAAGTATGGTACATGTAGGTGTATCAACCTACGTAAGAGATAATACTCATATCAAGTACACTGTAATAGATTTTAGTAGTTTGTGTCTGGAATCTATATTTGAAGCAGCAGCAGTGGTATTACACACATATAAATTCGTAATAGTCTCACTGTATCATACTTCAAGAAGTGATGAAAACATTTCCATAGAACAACTCAACACGCTAATACTACTAATTTCAAAATGCAAACATCACAGACCCTACATAAAGGGTGACATTGACATAGATATAAGGGAAAAAAGGAAAAATGTTTCTCACTTAATAAATACAATAAAGTCACTCAATTTCTATTGCCTCAATGAACAACCGACAAGGCTAGACACTTGCTTGGACAACATAATTACTAATGATTATAAAGACTATGTAGAATGTAGTGTTTCAAATTAGGAATATCTGATCATGATGGGCTGTGGCTAGAAATCAAAGAGTCACCCTCAGAAGGTATCACAAATACTGTAAAATACAGAAAACTAAACAAACACAACATAGAAAACATGACAAAGGGTTTAAAATCAATAAACTGGTCCAGTACATTGACAGCTGAGAAAACTATTGATGAATACACTTCTCTATTTCTAGACACACTACAACATATACTACATAGCTACTGTCCAACCATATATAAGAAAAACACCAATGGCACTAAATGTAGAACACAAAATACTAAAGTATGGTATACACCAAAACTGAATAAAATAAGAATACTGCTTCTTATAGCTAAAGACAAATCTATTAAAAGTGAGGAAATTAAGAAAGTATACACAAAGTTTAAAGAAATCTACAAAATGGAAATCGAAATAGCCAAATGTGACGCAAATGATACCTACATTTTGAAATCGAAAAATAAATGTAGGAAAAGGTTTCTGAAAGTTTCATTTTTTTTAAAGTGATTTATTTATTAATGTGACTATCAGCAGTACCAGACTACAGTATGTAGTAGTCAGCCACTGTCTCTCTTGTGAAAAATATTTTCGCATCTCTATGGATAATTTCTGCCGTATTACACTAATTATGTTGGCGTCTGTGTAAATTTATGGGTGTGTGTGTATTTGTTCACCTTCCTTTTCTTCCCCCAAGGTAAGTCTTTCCTCTCCCGGGATTGGAATGGCTCCTTACCCCCTTCCTTAAAACCCTCATCATGTCCTTTTCCCTCTCCTTCCCTTCTGCCTGAAGAAGCAACTGGGTTGCGAAAGCTTGCGTTTGTGTGTGTGTGTGTGTGTGTGTGTGTGTGTATTCATTTATTTATTTGTGATGCTGTCACACCTGTGCTCCTTCACCTGGTGAGTAATCTTTGTCTGAAACACCACCTTCATGACCTAGGTCGTGAACTACCTTCCCCTTCTGTTACCATCCTTTCTTCTTCCCTTCTCTCCCACCAGACGAAGGAAGTGTGTTCCGAAAGCTTGTCCTTTTTGTCCCCTTTTTTCTGATTCTACTTTTGTGTTACTATTGGTGGTACAGCACCATGGTAAGTACTGGCCAACCATTCTATCTCGTTTTTAACAATTTTTATATATAATTATGTTTTCCATTATATTGTTTACTTTATGTCATTGTTTTAGCTTAATAATTAGAACAAGTTGTGGACAAATCAATATTATTGTGTGAGTCAAAATTATGATTTTTTCAAATTATTATTGTTTTGAGTTTCTGTTTACAAACATAAGATGCATACCCAATTTTAAATGAATCAAAGAGGATCAGGTTGTTGCACTTGTTGGTTTGACACAGTAAAATGTTCCACCACTTTTACTAAGTAGTATTACCAAGTAGAATATGGTGATTATTCTTGAAAAAAGACAAACTGCCTGGCCAACACTAAAATAGATATGAAAAAAGTTGACACAAGCTTTTGGAAATATTTTCCTTTGTTAGGTACGAGAGGATGGAAGAGGAAGGGAATAGAAGGGAAAGATTATTCATAACCTAGGCAATGAGGTGATGATGAATGATTTGTGGAAGTCAGAGATACTATATGTCAAGTTCTGAGCCAACTCAATAGCAAACCAAAGAGGATATATAATCAAAGGGAATAGATTAAGCAGTAAAGAGAAGTGAACCGAATCAAGCTGAGTGGGGAAAAGATTTAGAGAAAGACACACACACACACACACACACACACACACACACACACACACACACACAACAATGTACAATAGGAAAACAGGGAAGAGGGTGAGAAATGAGTTGTGAATCAGTGAGTAAAGGATGGAGGAGGGGGAGAGGTTAGTGTAGCTTTAGACCAGGAGGATGGCGAGAGGAGAGGATATGTTGGAGGGTGAGTTCCCATCTCCATAGCTCTGAGTGACTGGTACTGGGTGGTAGTAACCAGATGGCATGTGTGATGTAACACTTGCCAAGGTCTCTGGAGTTATGTTGTAGGGCATGCTCTGCCACAGGATATTGGGTGTCACCCAGGCAAACAGTCCACCTGTGCCCGTTTATGCATTCAGCCAATTTGTTGGTGGTCATACCAACATAAAAGGCTGTGCAGTGAACACATGTCAGTTGGTAGATTACATGTGTTGTTTCACATGTGACCCTGCCTTGAATGGGGCAGGTTTTTCCTGTGGTAGGGCTGGAGTATGTGGTTGCGGGAGGATGATGGAGCAGGTTTTGCAGGAGGAACAGTTACATGGGTAGGAACCATTAGGTAGGGAGGGTGTTTTTGGGATGTTGTAAGGTTTGACAAGGATGTTACAGAGGTTAGGAGGATGGTGGAAGGATACTCTGGGTAGTGTCATAAGGATACTTTTCAGCACTGATCTCATTTCAGGGCATGACTTGAGAAACTCATATGCCTGATGGAGCAGTTTGTTTAGGCATTCCAGGTCGGGATGGTATTGAGTGACTTAAGGGGATGCTTCTGGGTGGTCTTGGGTTAGGAACATTGTTGTTGGATGGAGAGGAATGGACTGCATGAGAGATCTGCTTGCAGACAAGGTGTGCAGGGTAGTTCTAGGAGAGGAACACATCTACTTCTACATCTACATAGACACTCTGCAAATCACATTTAAGTGCCTGGCAGAGGGTTCATTAACCACTTTCATAACTTTTCTTGGCCGTTCCATTCTCTAACAGCACACAGGAAGAAAGAACACCTAAATTGTTCCATTTTCGATCTGATTTCCCTTATTTTCATTGGGATGGTCATGTCTCCCTAAGTAGGTAGGCCCTAGCAAATATTTTCACATTCAGATGTAAAAGTCGGTGATTGAAACTTCGCAAACAGATCACGCCGCAATGAATAATGTCTTTCTTTTAATGATTTCCACCCCACTTCGTGCAACATTTCCCTGATGCTTTCCCTCCTGTGACGTGATAAAACAAAACGAGCTGCCCTTCTCTGAACCTTCTCAACAGCTTCTGTCAGTCCCACCTGGTGAGGGTCCCACAAGGGGCAACAGTACTCCAAGAGAGGACGCACAAGTGTGATGTAGGCTGTCTCTTTGGTTTGTCTTCCCCACAATATTTTCTACATGTTCTCTCCAGTCAAAGTTGTTCATAATTTTGTAACTCCTAGGTATTTAGTAGAATTTACGACCTAAAGGTTTGACTGATTTATCATGTAATTGAAGTTCAGCGGATTTATTTTAGTGGTCATGTGTATTACTTCACACTTTTCTTTATTTAGTATCAATTGCCAATTTTCGCACCATGTAGAAATGTTGTCTAAATCGCTTTGCAGTTGCTTTTGATCCTCTGTTGACTTCACTAACCGAAAAACGACAGCATCATCCGCGAACAGTCTAAGGGAGCTATTCAGATTGTCTCCTAAATCGTTTATAAACACAAAGAAGAGTAGGAGACCCATAACGCTTCCCTGGGGAACGCCAGATATCACTTCTGTTTTACTGAATGACTTACCGTCAATTACAACAAACTGTGTCCTTTCTGATAGGAAATCGTGAATCCAATCGCACAATTGGCGAGATATTCCATAAGCATGCAACTTCATTAGAAGCCACTTGTGGGGCACAGTGTGAACAGCCTTCCGTAAATCCAGAAATATGGAATCGATTTGAGATCCCTTGTCGATGGCACTTAACACTTCATGTGAATAAAGGGCAAGCTGTGTTTCACAAGAGCAATACTTTCTGAATCCGTGTTGACTACTGGTTAATATGTCGTTCTCTTCGAGGTAGTTCATAATGTTCGAACAAAGTATATGTTCCAAAATCCTACTGCAAATCAACGTCAATGAGATGGGCCTGTAATTTTGGAGATAACTCCTGTTGCCTTTCTTGAATATTGGAGTAACTTGGGCAACTTTCCAGTCTTTGGGTACAGAGCCGGCCGCGGTGGCCGAGGAGACTGAGGCGCTTCAGTCACGGTCTGCACGGCCACTACAGTCGGGGGTTCGAATCCCCCCTCGGGCATGGATATTTGTGCCGTCTTTAGTATAAGGTAGTTCATGAGTAGTTTGTAAGTTTAGGGACTGATGACCCCGTAGTTAAGTCCCATAAGTGCTACAAACATTTGAACATTTTTTGGGTACAGATCTTTCGCTGAGTGATTGGTTGTAAATTATAGCTAAGTACGGAGCTATTGCATCAGCTTACTCTGAGAGGAATCTAGTTGGTATAGAATCTGACCTGGAAGATTTGTTTTTGTTGAGTGAGTTAAGTTGTTTTACTACTCCAGGAACATCCACTTCTAAGTTTCGCACGCTGGCAGCTGTTCTTGGATTGAATTCTGGAGTGTTTACTTCGTCTTCTTTGGTGAACGAATTTCGGAAAGCTGTGTTTAGTAATTCTGCCTTAGTAATAATGTCATCGGTAGTATTACCATTGCTATTGCAGACTGCAACTGGCGCGCAGCAGACCGCTCGGCCACTGCGGCCGGCTAATGATACATCAGGAACCTGTCAACCATACAGCATGAACAGCATTAATTATTTACTTCGTGATCGGCACGAAAAAATAATCCCATCACTCTATACGATTCTGTTTGCTCCGGCCGTTGCAAACATATGAACACTCGACATTACACACGACACGAACTGTAAAATTTTACTGAACTACTTTATACTAAAGACCACACAAACGGCCATGCCCGAGTGGGGATTAGAATCCCCGACGGGGAACGGACTCGCGCATCGTAGTATAGCGCCTTAATGCACCCGCCCGTTCTGCCGCGGCACCAAAATTTCACTAGAGAACAGGAATAAGTTAATCTAAGCAGTTTGCGTTCCAGACCAGAAACGGGCAAGGTATACAAAGGTAGTGATTTGTTTTTGGCTGCAGTTAACATTAGCTGACTATACAAGGTACGGTAACCATTTTTGCCGATATTTTCCTTCGTTGTACTCGGTTAATTAAAACAATCTATAGCGCATTTCTGCGCTCTAGACTGTTTTTTTTTTTTCCTTCTTTTTTTAGTTGATAAAATGAGCTCTGTTTTCCAAAGAAAGCCAAAATGTTTCCAAAAATACATCGCTGCTGTTATTTAACGCGATTTTGTCCTTGCAATAAATGTACTTAACTGTTGTATCCGAGATCTCTAAGACATGTGAATATATGTGGCGATTTGTGTCGCTTACAGCAGCATTTAGGAAATTTTTTACTTCCGTGTAGGACTTCTTCTTTCTCGAAAGGAATACAGACATATAAGGGTAACTGGAATAATAAACGGTAAAGGATTACGATGATTGGCATTGGAAATCTCGTAATTCGATTGTCTTATATTTTACAACAAACCCAAAAATGGTACTTTAAAATAATATAAAGTTGTTGCAGATAGCCGAAATACTTCGTCACCAACAAACATAATACCGGTACTGTCACGGGAATTGAAAGTCACCGACAAATGAAGTTGCGAGAGTTTCATTGTTTATCACCTATTTATAGTGCAGAGTGATGGCATATGAGCCGTGTGAATTGATATGGTGTTATGATGAATCAACCGTATTTGTCTCCTGGAAGACGCGCACGGCATATTGGATCGTATACGGGTTTACAGTTTAACGATCGTAGTGTATAACACTACACTCATCAGGTCTACTTGCTTCTACTATTTTAATATCTATCAATCGCCTACCTGTTTGTGTCTGAGATCCATCAGCACAAGTGGATCATAAAATAAATATTTGTCGCTTTTCAGTTTCTCCATGTCCTTATCACTGATCGCTTTAACGGCGAGAAGCTGATTTACTAAGTCGCACATCCTTCTGAAATAATGTTCTAACCTTACCGCAGGAAGTTAAATGAAACAAGGTAGGCTGAACACAGAACAACAATAAGAGTCTATAGTTACATTAGACGCTGTTGTCATGGTAACCGTTGTTACAGTGCTAGTAAATATCAGATTGTTACAGCAGTGTATATTACAATTAAAGAGTAATTACTATTGTCTCGATATTTTATGGCCATAAAATATTAAATATAACCATCACGATTTCTCTGTTGCTGTTTCCATTGGCTACTTATTATTTGTAATCATCCATGTAGCTGCGAATACAAGTGATGTACCAATTGTTTTGGAAGAAGAATGTCCCACCAACAAACGAGCCACTATGAGTGTGACATTGACAGAACCTTTTATGAGCATGACAAAATAAAATATTCTAGTTGATGTCGTAACACGCGACCAAGATTTCGTGGGTGTACAGAGTATTTGTCATGCAATATCATTGGAACTGCCAATTCTATCTCTTTGGTAAAAGTGCTCTGCTACTAGTAGTCTATTCAATGTTTTGTAAACAAACATGAGTGGGGAAGACACGAAGAAGGTGTTTTTTACAGATGAAGAATGGGATAATATAGCGTTGTGCTTGATCCAACAGAGCAAACGACTGAGAGACAATATCATTATCCCGCAAAATTTAGGCCCTGTCAGGATCAAGACGAACGAAGAAAAATGGGTTGAAGCGGCTTTTGAAAGTTGTCCCTTTAAGACTTTAATGAGCTGTGTCGCTGGTGTGTAATAATGAAACTAAACTGTCTCGTTCATTGCTACTGGGAAAATCGTGGACATGGTATTTAAAATTGTTGTGTTTTAGGTTATGGTCTGGGAGCTGCAATCGGTTTGTTTTCTGCAAGTGTAAATCCCACAATCGTAGGACCAGATGCAAAGCAACAGACTGCGAGGGAAGTTTTGCGTGAAATGAAAGGGACGACTCTTAGCTATGCAAAAAATTTTGCTCTTATCGGAGCACTGTTTTCATCAGTGGAGTGTGCTATAGAATCGGTGTGTAACAAAAATTTGTTTTCTCTTAGGTATAAAATTAGTTAAACAGGAATTATTTTATAAATTAGGCTGTGTAATAATAGGCTATTGACACAACTTATGGGAGGTCCATTCTAGAATTTTAGCCCATTCTCCTGTTTTAATTTTAATTCTATTGTTAGTTACATAACCATTAAATTTTCAATGTTTTTAAGCCTTCGACTGTATCACTGTATGTCGAATTTCTTTTGCATAAGTTAAATGGTGTACTGGTAGAGTAAAGATTATATACTTCATGCAGTTTAGCTAAATTGAGCAAATACATATATTTCTCTATCTCTTTCTCTCTTTGTGTGGGTGGGTGTGGGCGCATTATATGTGGTATAGAATAGGCTGTATACTGCTCATAAAACCACCAGGGTAGTACCTGAGAAAATCATTATTTTTGGATACCAAACATACAAATTTTTGAAATGGGCGCTTCTATACTTTTTATTTGTCTAAAAACATCATAATATTTACCATTTGTTCTTTAGTTGAAAGTCTCAAACTACTTTTTTAAATTTTTACAATAGTTATCTGAAATTCAGAGGTTCAAAGCTTAGATACTTACGGCTTATTCACCAAATTACAAATTTCATTTTCAATTAGTTTTCTCTGTAAACTGCTAATATCTACATAACTAACCAAAACAAATTGCTCAAATTTTAACAAATTAGGCATATCATTTTTTAACATTTATCTGGTAATGCCATTTTTGCCTTGTGAAGAAATAAACTGCTATGTTTGGGTATCAAAAATGCCAGTTATACTGAGAGATGGCATTCCAACTGCTATAAAACTTAACGTATGATTTTAAGAAATCTACTTGGTGAAGAGGGGAGGAAAATATTTTTTCAAATCTTAAAGTTTTGTAATCATAATAAGTAAAGTATTACAACATATTTTATAAAGTTTTCAGTGGCAAAAACACATTGTGTAGAATTTGTATGTGGTTGTTTTCAACTCTTTATGTTTCACTGCAAAGCAATATCTCACTGTGTTCTTGAGATAACCTATTTGTTTCACATTCAGAGATCCAACCACACATAATGCCCACTTCTGTTATAGTAAACTTAGTGGCCATTAGGTAATTGATTTTGGACTTCTTAAGTCTTCCACTTCTTTCACCTCTGGCAGTATTGCTAATGTGAAAAATACCGAGTAGCACCGTGGTTCGGAACCCACGTTAAACTGTAGGTCCCCCTATAACTGGCTGGGTAAGTCAGTTCGAAGGTCGGAGGAAGGCAACGGCATACCACCTCCAAATAGGACCATGCCTAGTAAAGCACTGTGGTGTTCAAACCAATCTTCGGATTGTTGACTGCTTTACCTTTTTAAGTCTATCATCTCTCAATAAAAGACAGAATTTCTTTTGCCTGAATTGTATAAAGAAATTATTAAAGTTTTAATTACCTGTAGAATTTGGAAGAATGTTTGATTTAAATTGTATGACTCTTCTCGCTGGGCTCCAGTGGTTATGTTGGCACCAATGGTTAATGGCACGAACTCAGATGACCAATAAATGTTTTGTCTTGCCAATTTCAATTGAAACGGGGGGGGGGGGGGGGGGGTCTTATCGAACAAGGGTACATAAAAGAAGCTGTCAACCAAAGAGCAGGTACAGTATTACTTTTGCTGTGAGTGAAACGAGCAGCAATAACACTCTGTAGTTCGTGAAAAATATTAATGCAATTCTACGCTTCATTGTTCATCTGTTGCCAACATAAGCACTGAAGCCTGACGAGAAGCGTCATAAAGTTTTACCGAATGTTTGTGTGCATTATATATCAAAGTTGTGACTGCTATTGAATAAGTTAGCACTGAATATGTACTCTTAGGTTCCTGCCTAACCACATCCTCTAGAATTGGACATACCTGTAAAAATAGTAAAGTACTTTTAGCAACCTGTGAGGTGTATTGTGTAATACAACCTAATATCAGATATTCATAGGAAAAGGGAAAGTACTTTTGACAAGTTAGACTGCAGATGTCTGTTCTGATTGACAAAAGTACTTTATTTACTTATTTTATGTCCGTAGTACACAAAATTGATGTGTATCCCTACCTCGATATATACTGCTTGCAAGGGTTCTTCCAAATTACCAGAATTTGTTGTACTTATGTTACTTTATTACAAGATCTGCGTTGTTTACCAGTCATAAATGGACAGATTAATTACTTATATATATATATATATGCATTTAAAAATATTCACAAAATTAAAACATTTTTACTGTATATAGACAATATTAGTTTGTCCATTCACTTTAGTCACTATTAAAAAATTCACCAATGGAGTACAATGGGTGTTCTTTCAGGACCTTTCCTACTCTCCTTTTAAATGCTGCTAGTGGCGGGGATTGCATTCCTTGAGGTAGTGAGTTGACATCCTTATGGCAACCACTGGAAAACTGTCATTCATTCCTGTCAGTCGACACCTGCGTATTTCGATGCTCCTCTTGCTACGGGTATCATGATTGTGTATATCTTGCCCTATATGGAAGACTCCTTGGGTTTCTTTCACACTGATAAGACATAAAACTACATACTGACTGAAGATTGTCGTAATTCCTAACAGCTTGGATATAGGCCTGTAGTGCTCCTGTCTTTTACTTGATGTCATTAATCTGAGAGCTTTCTTCTGTGGATTTAACACATCCTTACAGCCTGCAGAATGTCCCCATAACAGTAGCCCATAACTGATGTGGCTATGAAACAGAGCATAATACACTGTTATGGGGTATTGGTCACTTAATATACCTTTTAACTTCCCTGGAAGGTATATTACATGGGAGAGTTTTCAGCACATATACACCATGTGTTCATTCATTGTTAGTTTGCTGTCTACCATGAAGCCCGGCAGTTTGAAAATTAGAACTATCAGTTTAATAAGTCATGAGTACAGAATACTAACATGAATTATATACATACAAATGAAAAAACTGGTAGAATCCAACCTCGGGGAAGATCAGTTTAGATTTAGAAGAAATGAAGGAACACTTGAGGCAATGTGAACGTTCAAATTTTCCTGGCGGATAGAATGTTCATAAAAGTTTCGGGTAGGCAGTCGGTAGTCATCTAATGTATGGTACAGTCTGGTGAAGTATACTAATTGTTTTTCCTTCCTGTTATGTGCTTGGCACTCCAATAGTTCCCCATATTTATATTCCATTGCATTGATTTTGTTATGGTTGTGGTACTGAAGGCTACATAATGAAGCTATCATTCATTCATTCTTGTTTGCACAAACAAAAACATTTTATAATAGTTCCAAAAATATTCTATCTTGGCCTTCCACAAATAATGTAAAATATCTTCTCATACAGTATTGTTTAAATTAACTAACACTTAAAATCCATACTCTGTATTTGAGAATTAGTGACAGGATTGGTTTGCAGATGAGATGAATGAAAATATCATTTCCAACTTTATGGAGCATGTAGAAGGTGTGTGTGTGTGTGGGGGGGGGGGGGGGGTGCTTTTGAGGAGATGGATTCAGGAGAGAGCTTCTGGGAGGGCCTATATGATTTCAATAGGGAGATCATGTTGGACTTTTGGGATGAGGTCATACAGCCGTAACCAATAAGTGGAAGAGTGATGGCCGGAGATGACTGTTGTATGTCTGTGAAGTGTACCTGTGTGAGTGATGTCTTTCCTGATGAAGGCTAATTGCTGAAAGGTTTGGGTTTTGTATGTAGGTGTGTCTTTTATGTGTACTTGTCACATCATCTTTGTACTAAGTTGTAAACTATCCTCCTCATATTATTGAATTCCAACCTGGATTTTCCATTTTTAAATTAGTATTTCCTTAACACAGTTGAACTCAGCTGTTTCACAGATTCCCTTATGTAATCAATAGTAAACACCTTGTTTAAAGGTTCATATCGTCTCTCTTGGTTTTCGATAAAAAGAATGAAGTGAGAATCCAGACCACCTTGCTTACTATTAGATATAAAACCACATTCTGTTATATAAAATTTCTATTTGATTGTATTTTTTGTGTGAACAAAGCACAGCCACATTCTTGGTTTTTGAAGTAAAACCAGTCAACAATCCGAAGATTGGTTTGAACACCACAGTGCTTTAGTAGGCATGGTCCTGTTTGGAGGTGGTATGCCATTGCCTTCCTCTGACCTTCGAACTGACTTACAGTAAGTCGTATCTAAACTTTATCAGTTTTGCCCAAGTGACTGACTTTAGTTATGGCCTCCACCCTCCCTTTCTCCCTCCCTTTCTTCCCAACCCTCTCCCTCTTGCCCTGCCTAGGGCAGCTGTAATGAATTCTTCTTCTTCTTTTTTTGAAAACTGTGATTGGCAATACATTTTGATTGGTAAAGATTACTCCCACAGTGGTGGCAGGAGCAAACGCACAAGAAAAGATGGGAAAATTTGCAAGCGTTTGCATTCAGTGACTCCATCACCTGGCTGATGAGATTAAGGAAACAGAATGGAAAGGTTTAGAAAAAGGGGAGGTTTATGGAAAAGCCACTATGAAACTGGGGTCAAGGAAACTTCTCCAATGGGATGGGAAGAAAAGACATAATTGGTCAGACAGTAGTTTTAGTTATCTGCAGTGTCAATATTATCTATTTAGTCATGAGGTGTACAAATAATAATATTGTTTGGGGAGGGATAAGTTGCTTCTCACCACAGAGGCATTACCCGTCACAGCCATCCCAATTTAGAGTTTACGTAATTTCCTTAAATCATTCCAGGTGACTTTCCTTCTCCATCTATAGAAAAAAATCGGAGTGTGAGCTCCATCTGTAATAACCAAACTGTCAATGGGATGTTAAATGTTACAACCGATTTCCTTTCCCATCCTTAGCAAAAATTAATTGAAGCCTGTGCTCTAATGACCAAGCTGTCAACAGGAGGTTAAACCCTAACTTACTTCCTTGCTTCTTTCATGGGAGTTGCTCCATCTGAATCTTGTAGGAAAAAGGAAAGGAAAATGATCAAGATCACTACTACCTGTAACGATTTTTCCATTTCAGAAAATGTCATTGACTTAGAAATTTCCTGGCAGGTTAAAATTGTGTGCCAGAACCGGGATTCAAATCTCAGACCTTTGCCTTCGTGGGCTAGCACTCTACCACTGAGCTATCCTGACACGACTTAGTCTGTCCTCACAACTTTACTTCTGCCAGTACATCGCCTCCAACTTTCCAACCTTCACTGTTCTCCTGCGAACCTTGCAGAACTAGCACTCCTGAAGAAAGGATATAGCCACAGCCTAAGGGATGTTTCCAGAATGAAACTTTTACTATGCAGCGGGGTGTGCGCTGATATGAAACTTCCTGGCAGATTAAAATTGTGTGTCAGAACTGGGAGTTGAACCTGGCATGTTTGTCTTTCGTGGGCATAGGTCCCAGGTTAGAGTCCCGGTTCCGGCAAACAATTTTAATCTGCCAGGAAGTTTCATATCAGTGCACACTCTACTGCGAAGTGAAAGTTTCATCATTGATTTTACTTTTCACAAGGTTCTAAACCATAATTTGTTCAGTTTTCAGCTGATAATGTCACTATTGTCTACTTTGGTACATCAGTCCTACTATTGCTCTTTTAATTCCACAGCAATAAATCCGATTCATATTCATTCACCTGTCTTTTTCTATTTATGTTTTTCTAAATGAAACTGAAAATTTACTTTTTAGCTACCGAGGCGCATAATTTCCTGTCACAGAACATAATGTACGTTCACTTTTTACAGGTATAAGCTTATCAGTACTTTACACTGAAGAAACAATGAGGTTTATTTTGAGATTTTTGTACACTCTCCATCAAATTCACCTGGTCCTATTCCAAATCCCATACCACGTTCCTCGATGTTGACCTCCATCTGTCCAACGGCCAACTTCACACATCCGTCCACATCAAACCTACCAACAAACAACAGCTGCCATCCATTCCACATCAAACGTTCCCTTCCCTACAGCTTAGGTCATTGTGGCAAAAGTGTCTGCTCCAGTCCCGAATCTCTGAACCAGTACACCAGTAACCTAATAACAGCTTTCACATCCCGCGGCTATCCTCCTGATCTGGTACAGAAACAAATTTCCAGAGCCACTTCCTCATCCCCCCAAATTCAGAACCTTCCACAGAAGAACCCCAGAAGTGCCCCTCTTGTCACCGGATACTTTCCGGTACTGGAGCGGACTCTGAATGTGGCTCTCCAGCAAGGATACGACTTCCTTAAATCCTGCCCCGAAATGAGATCCATCCTTCACGACATCCTCCCCACTCCTCCGAGAGTGTCTTTCCGCCGCCCACCTAACCTCCGTAACCTCCTAGTCCATCCATATGAAATCCCCAAACCACCTTCCCTACCCTCTGGCTCCTACCCTTGTAACCGCCCCCGTTGTAAAACCTGCCCTATGCACCCTTCCACCACCACTTACTCCAGTCCAGTAACTCGGAAGGTGTACACGATCAAGGGCAGAGCCACTTGCGATAGCACCCACGTGATTTACCAACTGACATGCCTGCACTGTGAAGCGTTCTATGTGGGAATGACCAGCAACAAACTGTCCATTCGCATGAACGCTCACAGGCAGACAGTGTTTGTTGGTAATGAGGATCACCCTGTGGCTAAACATGCCTTGGTGCACGACCAGCACATTTTGGCGCAGTGTTACACCGTCCAGGTTATCTGGATACTTCCCACCGACACCAACCTTTCAGAACTCCGGAGATGGGAACTTGCCCTTCAGCTTATTCTCTCCTCCCGTTCCCCACCTGGTTTCAATCTCCGCTAATTCAAATTCCCGCCCACCATCTTTAGCATCTTTGCCTCGGTTCTGTGGACAGAGCCTCTGCCTCAATTGGTATCTCTGTTCAACTTCTTTGCTTTTTACAAATGTCTGTCTAGGTGTGTTTGCGTTTTGATATGTCTGAGTGTGTGTGTTTTTGTTTACCTTCCTTTTTTTCCCCTAAGGTAAGTCCTTCCACTCATGGGATTGGAATGACTCCTTTTCCACTTCCTTAAAACCCATATCCTTCCCTTTCTCCTCCCCTTTTTTCCTCTTTTTCCTGAAGAAGCTGCCAGTGGTGGCGAAAGCTTGTATGTGTGTTTGTGTGTGATTTTATTCGTTTCTATCGACGAGCCGGTCCTTTTGGTAAGTCATCTATTTTTTATTTTTTTATTTTTGTTTATCCCACCAGGAAAGTTTCCCTCTATAATTTATATATATATATATATATATATATATATATATATAAATTATAGAGGGAAACTTTCCCGGTGGGATAAATAAAAATAAAAATAGAAAAGAGATGACTTACCAAAAGGACCGGCTCGTCGAGAGAAACAAATAAAATCACACACAAACACACATACAAGCTTTCGCCACCACTGGCAGCTTCTTCAGGAAAAAGAGGAAAAAAGGGGAGGAAAAGGGAAGGATATGGGTTTTAAGGAAGTGGAAAAGGAGTCATTCCAATCCCAGGAGTGGAAGAACTTACCTTAGGGGAAAAAAAGGAAGGTAAACAAATACACACACACTCAGACATATCGAAACGCAAGCACACCTAGACAGACATTTGTGAAAAGCAAAGAAGTTGGACAGAGATACCAATTGAGGCAGAGGCTCTGTCCACAGAACCCAGGCAAAGATGCTAAACCACTGGCAGCTTCTTCAGGAAAAAGTGGAAAAAAGCAGAGGAAAAGGGAAGGATATGGGTTTTAAGGAAGTGGAAAAGGAGTCATTCCAATCCCAGGAGTGGAAGGACTTACCTTAGGGGAAAAAAAGGAAGGTAAACAAATACACACACACTCCGACATATCGAAACGCAAACACACCTAGACAGACATTTGTGAAAAGCAAAGAAGTTGGACAGAGATACCAATTGAGGCAGAGGCTCTGTCCACAGAACCAAGGCAAAGATGCTAAAGATAGTGGGCGGGAATTTGAGTTAGCTGAGATTGAGACCAGGTGGACAACGGGAGCCCGAGGGTAGGGAAGGTGGTTTGGGGGTTTCATAGGGATGGACTAGGAGGTTACGAAGGTTAGGTGGACGGCGGAAAGACACTCTCGGAGGAGTGGGGAGGATGTCATTAAGGATGGATCTCATTTCGGGGCAGGATTTAAGGAAGTCGTATCCCTGCTGGAGAGCCACATTCAGAGTCCGCTCCAGTCCCGGAAAGTATCCGGTGACAAAAGGGGCACTTCTGGGATTCTTCGGTGGAAGGTTCTGGATTTGGAGGAATGAGGAGGTGGCTCTGGTAATTTGCTTCTGAACCAGATCAGGAGGATAGCTGCGGGATGTGAAAGCTGTTATTAGGTTATTGGTGTACTGGTTCAGGGATTCGGGACTGGAGCAGACTCTTTTGCCACGAAGACCTAAGCTGTAGGGAAGGGAACGTTCGATATGGAATGGATGGCAGCTGTCATAATGGAGGTACTGTTGTTTGTTGGTAGGTTTGATGTGGACGGATGTGTGAAGTTGGCCGTTGGACAGATGGAGGTCGACATCAAGGAAAGTGGCATGGGATTTGGAGTAGGACCAGGTGAATTTGATGGGACCAAAGGAGTTGAGGTTGCGGAGAAAATTCTGGAGTTCTTCTTCACTGTTGGTCCAGATCATGAAGATGTCGTCAATGAATCTGTACCAAACTTTGGGTTGACAGGCTTGGGTTTCCAGGAAGGCTTCCTCTAAGCGTCCCATAAATAAGTTTGCATACGAGGGGGCCATCCTGGTTTCCATGGCTGTTCCCTTTAGTTGTTGGTATGTCCGGCCCTCAAAGGTGAAGAAGTTGTGGGTTAGGATGAAGCTGGCTAGCGTATTAAGGAAAGAGGTTTTAGGTAGGGAAGTGGGTGGTCGGCATGAAATGAAATACTCCATCGCAGCAAGGCCCTGGGCATGTGGGATATTTGTGTATAAGGAGGTGGCATCAATGGTTACAATGATGGTTTCAGGAGGTAACAGGCTGGGTAAGGATTTCAGGCGATCGAGGAAGTGGTTGGTGTCTTTGATGAAGGATGGGAGACTGCACATGATGGGTTGAAGGTGTTGGTCTATGTAGGCAGAGATTCGTTCTGTGGGGGCTTGGTAACCAGCCACAATTGGCCGGCCTGGATGATTAGGTTTGTGAATCTTAGGAAGTAGGTAGAAGGTAGGGGTGCGAGGTGTCAGTGGGGTCATGAGTTTGATGGACTCGGGTGAAAGGTTTTGTAGGGGGCCTAAGGATCTGAGAATTCCTTGAATCTCCGCCTGGACATCAGGAATGGGGTCTTCTTGACAGACTTTGTAGGTAGTATTGTCTGAAAGCTGGCGCAGTCCCTCAGCCACATACTCCCGCCGATCAAGTACCACGGTCGTGGATCCCTTGTCGGCAGGGAGAATGACGATGGAATGGTCAGCCTTCAGATCACGGATAGCTCGGGATTCAGCTGCGGTAATGTTGGGAGTAGGATTAAGGTTTTTCAGTAAGGACTGAGAGGCAAGGTTGGAAGTAAGGAATTCCTGGAAGGTTTGAAGGGGGTGATTTTGAGGGAGAGCGGGTTGGTCTCGCTGTGATGGAGGATGGAACTGTTCCAGGCAGGGTTCAATTTGAGTGACGTCTTGGGGAACTGGATCATCAGGAGTAGGATTATTTTTCTTCGTGGCAAAGTGATATCTCCAGCCAAGGCTACGAGTATAGGATAGTAGGTCTTTGACAAGGGCTGTTTGGTTGAATTTTGGAGTGGGACTAAAGGTGAGGCCTTTGGATAGGACGGAGGTTTCAGATTGGGAGAGAGGTTTAGAGGAGAGGTTGACTACTGAATTGGGATGTTGTGGTTCAGGATTGTGTGGATTAGGATTGTGAGGTTTGGGAGTGAGTGGAGCTGGAATTGGGAGATTGGGCAGATGGGAGAGACTGGGTTTCTGTGCAATCAGAGGAGCTTGTGGTTTATTGGAGAGGTTGTTGAGGGAGAGAGTATTGCCTTTCTGGAGGTGGGTGACCAGGAGCTTGGATAGTTTTTTGAGGTGGAGGCTGGCATGCTGTTCCAATTTGCAGTTGGCCTGTAAAAGGATGTTCTGAACTCTAGGTGTGGATGTGGATGTGAGAGTGGAAAGGTTGAGGATTTTGATCAGGGATAGGAGTTGACAGGTGTGTTCATTGGCGGAGTGAGGTACAGGTTAAGGATCAGGCGGGTGAGGGCTGTGGATTGTTCTGTTTGGAATTGGTATAAGGCAGGATGAAAGGATGGGTTACAGCCAGAGATGGGAACTTTCAGTGTGAGGCCCTTAGGGGTGATGCCAAATGTTAAGCAAGCCTGAATGAATAAAATGTGTGACCTCAATCTGGCTAGGGCAAAGGCATGCTGGCGGAGGGAATGTAGATAAAATTTGATGGGGTCAATGTAGGGTGACATGAATAGTATGGAGGGGGGAAAAAACTGTTGTTAGAAAAAGGTTGAAGGATGAAAATAATCTACCGAATGAATAGAAGTGAAAACGTGTAGAAAAAAGATCGAAAAGTCGGAAAAACAGATGTGTGTGTGTGTGTGTGTGTGTGTGTGTGTATATATATATATATATATATATATATATATATATATATATAGGTGTGCTTGCGTTTCGATATGTCTGAGTGTGTGTGTATTTGTTTACCTTCCTTTTTTCCCCCTAAGGTAAGTCCTTCCACTCCTGGGATTGGAATGACTCCTTTTCCACTTCCTTAAAACCCATATCCTTCCCTTTTCCTCCCCTTTTTTCCTCTTTTTCCTGAAGAAGCTGCCAGTGGTGGCGAAAGCTTGTATGTGTGTTTGTGTGTTATTTTATTTGTTTCTCTCGACGAGCCGGTCCTTTTGGTAAGTCATCTCTTTTCTATTTTTATTTTTATATATATATATATATATATATATATATATATATATATATATATATATATAAAGGCTGACCATTCCATCATCATTCTCCCAGCCGACAAGGGATCCACGACCGTGGTACTTGATCGGCGGGAGTATGTAGCTGAGGGATTGCGTCAGCTTTCAGACAGTACCACATATAAAGTCTTTCCTGGCAATCCCATCCCTGATGTCCAGGCAGAGCTTCAAGGAATCCTCAAAACCTTAGGCCCCCTACAAAACCTTTCACCTGACTCCATTAACCTCATGACTCCACCGACACCCCGCACCCCCACCTTCTACCTACTTCCGAAGATTCACAAACCCAATCATCCCGGCTGCCCCATTGTGGCCGGTTACCAAGCCCCAACAGAACGAATCTCTGCCTACATAGACCAACACCTTCAACCCATCATGTGCAGTCTCCCATCCTTCATCAAAGACACCAACTACTTCCTCGATCGCCTGAAATTCTTACCCAGCCTGTTACCTCCTGAAACCATCCTTGTAACCATCAATGCCACTTCCTTATACACAAATATCCCACATGCCCAGGGCCTTGCTGCGATGGAGTATTTCATTTCATGTCGACCACCCACTTCCTCACCTAAAACCTCTTTCCTTAATACCCTAGCCAGCTTCATCCTAACCCACAACTTCTTCACTTTTGAGGGCCAGACATACCAACAAGTAAAGGGAACAGCCATGGGGACCAGGATGGCCCCCTCGTACGCAAACTTATTTATGGGACGCTTAGAGGAAGCCCTCCTGGACACCCAAGCCTGTCAACCCAAAGTTTGGTATAGATTCATTGACGACATCTTCATGATCTGGACTCACAGTGAAGAAGAACTCGAGAATTTCCTCTCCAACCCTTTGGTCCCATCAAATTCACCTGGTCCTATTCCAAATCCCATGCCACTTTCCTCGATGTCGACCTCCATCTATCCAACGGCCAACTACACACATCCGTCCACATCAAACCTACCAATAAACAACAGTACCTGCATTATGACAGCTGCCATCCTTTCTACATCAAACGTTCCCTTTCCTACAGCTTAGGTCTGCTCCAGTCCTGAATCCCTGAACCAATACACCAATAACCTTATAACAGCCTTCACATCCCGCAGCTATCCTCCTGATCTGGTACAGAAGCAAATTGCCAGAGCCACTTCCTCATCCCCCCAAATTCAGAACCCCAGAAGTGCCCCTCTTGTCACCGGATACTTTCCGGGACTGGAGCGGACTCTGAATGTGGCTCTCCAGCAAGGATAGGACTTCCTAAAATCCTGCCCCGAAATGAGATCCATCCTTCACGACATCCTCCCCACTCCTCCGAGAGTGTCTTTCCGCCGCCCACCTAACCTCCGTAACCTCCTAGTCCATCCCTATGAAATCCCCAAACCACCTTCCCTACCTTCTGGCTCCTACCCTTGTAACCGCCCCCGTTGTAAAACTTGCCCTATGCACCCTTCCACCACCACTTACTCCAGTCCCGTAACCCGGAGGGTGTACACAATCAAGGGTACAGCCACTTGCGACAGCACCCACGTGATTTACCAACTGACATGCCTGCACTGTGAAGCGTTCTATGTGGGAATGACCAGCAACAAACTGTCCATTCACATGAATGGCCACAGGCAGACAGTGTTTGTTGGTAATGAGGATCACCCTGTGGCTAAACACGCCTTGGGGCACGACAAGCACATCTTGGCACAGTGTTACACCGTCCGGGTTATCTGGATACTTCCCACCGACACCAATCCTTCAGAACTCCGGAGATGGGAAGTAGCCCTTCAGCATATTCTCTCTTCCCGTTGCCCACCTGGACTCAACCTCCGCTAAATTCGAATTCCCACCCACCATCTTAACATCTTTGCCTTGGTTCTCTGGACAGAGCCTCTGCCTCAAGTGGCATCTCTGTCTAACTTCTAACTTCTTTGCTTTCTACAGTATGTCTGTCTAAGTGTACTTGCGTCTGTGTAAATGTGTGGGTGTGTGTCTATTTGTTTACCCTCCTTTTCCCCCCCAAGGTAAGTCTTTCCTGTCCAGGGATTGGAATGACTCCTTATCCACTCCCTTAAAACCCTCATCATTTCCTTTTCCCTCTCCTTCCCTTCTGCCTGACGAAGCAGCTAGGCTGTGAAAGCTTGCGTTTGTGTGTGTGTGTGTGTGTGTGTGTGTGTGTGTGTGTGTGTGTGTGTGTGTGTGTCTGTGTGTTTATTTGTTGCTATCACTGCCTGTGCCCCTTCGCCTGGTAAGTGTACTTCATCTATTTTTTCTGTTAGGAATATATATATATATATATATATAATATATATATATATAAAAATCGACGAGCCGGTCCTTTTGGTAAGTCATCTCTTTTCTATTTTTTTATTTTTGTTTATCCCACTGGGAAAGTTTCCCTCTATAATTTTATATATATATATATATATAAAATTATAGAGGGAAACTTTCCCAGTGGGATAAACAAAAATAAAAAAATAGAAAAGAGATGACTTACCAAAAGGACCGGCTCGTCGATAATAACAAATAAAATAAAATAAAATAAAATTACACACAAACACACATACAAGATTTCGCAGCCTAACTGCTTCGTCAGGCAGAAGGGAAGGAGAGGGAAAAGGAAATGATGAGGGTTTTAAGGGAGTGGATAAGGAGTCATTCCAATCCCGGGACAGGAAAGACTTACTTTGGGGGGAAAAAAGGAGGGTAAACAAATACACCCACACATTTACACAGACGCAAGTACACTTAGGCAGACATACTGTAGAACTGTAGAAAGCAAAGAAGTTCTTTATATAATAAAGAGATGGGAACTTTCAGTGTGAGGCCCTTGGGGGTGATGCCAAATGTTAAACAAGCCTGAATGAATAAAATATGTGACCTCAATCTGGCTAGGGCAAAGGCGTGTTGGTGGATGGAATAAAGGTAAAATTTGATTTTCCCCCCAAAGTAAGTCTTTCCTGTCCCGGGATTGGAATGACTCCTTATCCACTCCCTTAAAACCCTCATCATTTCCTTTTCCCTCTCCTTCCCTTCTGCCTGACGAAGCAGCTAGGCTGCGAAAGCTTGTATGTGTGTTTGTGTGTAATTTTATTTTATTTTATTTTATTTGTTTCTATCGACGAGCCGATCCTTTTGGTAAGTCATCTCTTTTCTATTTTTTATATATATATATATATATATAGACACACACAAAGATTACTCACCAGGCGAAGTAGCACAGGTGTAACAGCATCACAAATAAATAAATGAATACACACACACACACACACACACACAAACGCAAGCTTTTGCAACCCAGTTGCTTCTTCAGGCAGAAGGGAAGGAGAGGGAAAAGGAAATGATGAGGGTTTTAAGGAAGGGGGTAAGGAGCCATTCCAATCCCGGGAGAGGAAAGACTTACCTTGGGGGAAAAATGGAGGGTAAACAAATGCACACACAACCACACATTCACACAGACACAAGTACATCTAGGCAGACATACTGTAGAAAGCAAAGAAGTTAAGAAGTTTACTGCATTGTTTATGTTTGCTTTTTAAAATTCTAGAAAAGTCATAAGTTCTAAATCTATTTATTGAAGCATCATTAATGTAAACTTCCAGAATCATAGATTCAAATATTGATTCCTTTTTTTTTTTTTTAGCTTTGTGTGTGGTTCCAACAATAAATCTCTTGAGTAATGACAGGAAAATTCTGTCTGTTAACTGGTACTTCTATTAGGCTTAGAAGTTCTTTTTATAATAGCCTCGATGTAAATGGAAATGTCTGATCTTATCATAAATGTTTATTTTATATTCATGTTATCAGCAAGTATCCAATTTCATTAAAATTCCCCATTCTATATTTTTGAAATGAAAGAACGTCATTTCTTTAGAGACTAACATCATTTGTCATACCAAAAATCACTTTCTCTTGAAATAATTCAACCCAAAAATTCATTGTGAACATTTTTATCTTTTTTTTTTTTTTTTAATATAAAATATGACAAGCTATGTACCTATATATCATGGATCATAAGAATTCCACTTTTGGATAGCATATTTATTTGCTAAATGCCTAACCAGTATTGTCCACTGAAGACAATTTTGTTTTTTAGTATCGAGGAAAGAGTGACTGGCGGAATGGGACCTATGCTGGTGGAGCCACTGGTGCATTGATAGGATATCGTGGTAAGCAATTCTCTCTTCACAGTGTTAAGAAATTGTCACATGTGCCATGAGTTTAATTAACTACGTTCTTATATTAGATGAGTCATAGGCAGATTTATAAAAATGTTTTCTAAAGTAATTATCTGAATTTATAATCGATACTAATAATAAATCTGTAAATGTAGGCCTGTTGCTGTTCTCTTCAATCTTCAAAACTACTTGACCAAACTTTATGCATTTTTCGCAGGAAACATGAGGAAACTTTGGGTCAACAAATAGACAGAATTTTATCAAAATCAGATTACAGAAAAAAAGAGGTATCATAATTGTTTTTATTTGTTCATCTATTAAAAACCTCTTATCTCCAAAACTACTTCACGAATTTGCATGGGGTTTTCACAGGTAACTTCAGCATAATTTTGGACAACATATAGACTTCCTTTCATAAAAATCGGATCACGGGGGAAAAAATTTTTTTTTATCTATGACCATCATGTCTGCCTATCTCTTTGAACACATTTATGTCCAAAACTACTTGACGAATTTTCATAGGGTTTTCACATGTAGCTAGAGCATATCATGCGGTTACATGAAGGCTTCAATAATTAAAATTGGATCAAAGAAAATAAAGATATCATAGTTTAATCATTTGTTTAAAAGCCATCGTGTATGTCTATTTGTTGAGGGTAATCTCCAAAAGTACTACATGAACTTTCATGGGTTTCCACAGGTAAATTGAGAATAGTTTGGAGAGTAATGTAGGCTTCATTTCATCAAAATCGGATCAGAGGAAGGAAAGATATCATAATTTGTAGTTTCTGGTGGATGCTGTGCTTGAATTGCCGCATAGTATAGCAAAGATCCGATAGAGGCACTGTTACTGACATAGTGTTAAAGCACTGTATAGAGACCTAGTGCATTACATAGTACACCAAAAAACTAATAAATGGCGGTCCTGCATTTTTTACTCGCATAACTAAGGTGTAATACACTGAAACAAGGGCTACAATTTTCCTCACGGCAGCGGTGTAGTGTATTGATGTTGGCAACAGCCATTGAATCCTTTTTGAAGAAATCAAGTAATGTACAATGATGGGAATAATTCTTTGTGTTGATAATGAAATAAATTAATTAATTTTGTTCCAATCAGTAAATTAATGATCCCCCTAAAGTGAATACTTTGTTGCCAATGTAACATACTAAACCGCTGCCACTGCAAGTAAAATTTAACTCAAGTACGACACAAAAAATAATAGCTGTATCCCGCATGCCCTGCAATGCCATGGAAAGGAAAAAAGTGCTTCTTTCCGTGGGTATAGTTTGCATTTAAAACAAAACGAGTTTCTTTTGCGTCTACTGATGTTTTAATTTACTAAGAATTCTTTGCAAGGAAACACGAATTTATGTAGTTTCCTTTCTGATTTCGGTGCATACTTACTACATCTTGAGTCCATTCTGTTTAGGAATGCCTAGAAACCGGTGTAGTATAGTACAAAACAAATTTGGGTCCTGTTAGTTACGTAGTGCACCAAAGAACTACATCTACATACGTACTCCGCAATTCACCGTAAGGTGCGTGGCGGAGGGTACACTGTACCACTACTAGGCATTTCCTTTCCTATTCCACTCCCAAATTGAACGAGGAAAGAAAGAATGCCTATATGCCTCCATACGAGCCCTAATTTCTCTTATCTTGTCTTTGTGATCACCACGCGAAATGTAAGTAGGCGGCAGCAAGATCGTACTACACTCGGCTTCAAATACCGGCCCTCTAAATTTACTTAACAGAAATTCACGAAAAGAACATCGTCTTTCTTCCAGCGATCCCCAATTGAGTTGCTGGAGCATTTCCGCGACACTCACGCATTGGTCGAACCTACCGGTAACAAATCTAGCTGCTCGCCTCTGAACCGCCTCTATGTCTTCCTTCAAACCGATCTGCTGCGGGTCCCAAATACTTGAGCAATACTCAAGACGTGGTCGTACAAGTGTTTTATACGCGGTCTCCTTTACAGGTGAAGTACATCTTCCCAAAATTCTCCCAATAAACCGAAGTCGGCTCTCTGCCTTACTCACAACTGTCCTTACATGCTCGTTCCATTTCATATCGCTCTGCAATGTTACGCCTAGATATTTGAACGACGCGACAGCATCAAGAAGCTCACTACTTATGCTGTATTCGAACATTATGGGATTGTTTTTTCTACTCATTCACATCACCTTACATTTTTCTACATTGAGAGCTAGCTGCCATTCTTCGCACCAACTAGAAATTTTGTCTAAGTCAACCTGTATTCTATTACAGTCAGTTACAGACGACACCCTCCCATACACCATAGCATTATCAGCAAACAGCCGCATATTACAACTTACTCTGTCCATCAGATCATTTATATAGATAGAAAATAATAGCGGTCCTATCACACTCCCCTGGGGCACGCCTGACGATACACTCGTCTCTGATCAACACTCGCTGTCGAGAACAACGTACTGCGTTCTATTACTTAGGAACTCTTCCAGCCAGTCACAAATCTGTGAACCTATTCCATAAGCTCGTATCTTCGTTAACAGTCTGCAGTGTGGCACCGCATCGAACACCTTTTTGAAGTCGAGAAAAACACAATCCGCCTGTTGCCCTTCGTCCATAGCTCGCAAGATGTCATGTGAGAAAAGGGCAAGCTGAGTTTCACATGAACGAGGTTTCCTAAACCCGTGCTGATTCATGGAAAGAAGCTTTTCCGTTTCAAGGAAATTTACTATATTCGAACTGAGAATATGCTCCAAAATTCTACATGAAACCAATGTCAACGATATTGGCCTGTAATTGTATGGGTCAGTTCTCTTTCCTTTCTTATGCACGGGAGTCACCTGCGCTTTTTTCCAATCACTAGGAACTTTGTGCTGAATTAAAGATTCACTATAAATGCAAGCTAAGTAGGGGGCCAATGCCGCAGAATAGTCTTTGTAAAACCGAACTGGTATTCCATCCGGACCAGCAGACTTTTTCGTATTTAGCTCTCTCAGCTGCTTCTCTACACCGGAAATACCTATTGCTATGTCCCCCATTTCGGAATTAGTACGTTGATCAAATGATGGTATATTTGTGCGGTCCTCCTGCGTGAAAGATTTCTTAAAGGTTAAATTTAGAACTTCAGCTTTCCGTTTGCTTTCTTCTATTACTGCCCAGGAATGATCAACGAGTGACTGGACAGTGGGTTTTGACCCGCTTATCGATTTTACTTAGGACCAGAATTTTTTCGGGTCCTCGGAAAGATCTTTTGCTAAGGTATGGCTGTGATAATTATTGTATGCTTCACACATCGATCTTTTTATAGACGCACGAATCTCTACTAACTTTTGCCTGTCATCATTTGCGGGTTCTTTTTTGAATCGAGAGTCCAACAGCCTTTGCTTTCTCAGCAGCTTTCTAACATTATTATTGTACCACGGTGGATCTTTTCCATCCTTAATCGTCTTTACTGGCACATATTTCTCTAACCCTTTATTAACAATGCACTTAAATTTAGTCCACAATTCCTCTACATCCATAGTCCCAGAATTAAACGATGCCCATTCATTTTCTAAGTGCGATCGTAACATTTGCTTATCGGCTCTTCCCAACAAAAACACGCTTCTAGCCTTCTTGATTGGTTTATGAAATTTGGTCACCATCGACGCTATGACGATATCATGATCACTAATTCCTGTCTCTACACAGACATCATTAATAAGGTCAGGCCTGTTTGTGGCTATAAGGTCTAGAATATTTCCATTGCGCGTGGGTTGCCGGTTTAACTGCTTAAGACAATTTTTGGAGAATGTGTCCAAAAGTAGCTCGCAAGACTGCTTGTCTGTACCGCCTGAAATGTAACTAGCGAGGTCCCAATCTATACTCTTTAAGGTTGAAGTCACCTCCGACTAATATTACATGGCCCGGATACCTATGCACTACCTGGTGTAGACTTTCCTTCAATGATTCTAAAACTGCTACAGCAGCACTGGGGGGGGGGGGCGGTAAAAACACCCAACTATTAACTTTACTTCTTTTAGACCTGTTATACGTGCCCAGATAACTTCACAGTTACTTTCAACCTCGATCTCAGTAGAAACAATATCTTTGTCCACAGCGATGAACACTCCTCCTCCAGTTGTATCAGATCTATCTTTCCGATATACATTCCACGCTTCGCTAAATATGTCTGAACTAATAGTTGGCACTGCTGCATTTTTTAATTTTTTATTTCTTTTCAGTGGTTATGCCATAGTACAACAATCCACCATTGAAGGTGCTGTTGGGTTTGTAGTGCTGCAAAGAAACAATACATAATCGTCTTTTGCGTATTTGTTCAGTAACAGAAGTATTTTGAATTAAGAGCCGCAATCTTATCTTTGCAAATACAAACTAACATTGAACAGCGAGTTGCTGATTACACTTCGTATATTCACAGCTTAATGACATTTCTTTGGTTCTTTTGACATGGAACATTGGAATTTAAAACATAATGACATTCCTTCGCATCTATTGATGCTCTAATTTACATAAGAATTATTTCCGAGGAAAATTGAATTTATGTAGTTCCCTTATTTTTTGGTGTATCCTCATTACATTTTGAGTATGTTCTGGTTAGGACTGCCTCAAAAACGCCATAGTACAGGACAGAGTGAGGTGACATTAGCTACATAGTACACCAAATAACTAATTATGGCATTGCTGCGTTTTTATTCTCATAACTATGTTGTAATACGCTATAAGAAGGGGTATAATATTACTCACGGCAGCGGCGTTGTATGCAGATTTTGGCAAAGGCTGTTGAATGCTTTTTCAAGAATTCACTTAGAATGAGGTGAATAATTCTTTATGTTCACAATGAAATAAATAATTTAATCTGTTCTGGTCAGTAAATTAATCATCCTCCTAAAGCGAATAGTTCGTTGCCAATGACAGCAGACTAAACCGCTGCCACTGCAAGTAAAATTTAACCCAGGCAGGACACATTTTTTTCCCTTACTAGGTGTATCCCATATGCTTTGCAGTGTCATGGAAAGAAACAAAGTGCATCTTTCAACAGGTATAACCACTAGATTGTGCATAGAGTAGAAGTATCTATGGAGTGAGCATTGTGTTCTGTGCATCTTTTCAACATTAAGGTGGAATTACTACATGATAGTGAGACAAATCCACTCTTTCCACACATTTATTTGCTCTTACAATTGGTTTATATCATATTGGCTGCATAGCAGCACCACCTCCTTTTCACAGAGCAACCATATAAAATGAAATAATATCTAAATAAATGTGTCACAGAAGCAACAAGAAAGTTGACGAAATGTCGATAAAAGGGCCATTTACACATAGTCATCTGTCTTAACTACACATAAAAGTACCAAGATAAAGTCAGCAATTAGTTGATATTTCCCGATATCTAGTCATATTTCCACCTTAATGATGAGGAATGGAGTGGGGAGGTGGGTGAGGGGGAAAAAATAAAATAAAACAAATATACAAAATGTGTGCACACGGTAAGTACACGAGAACACACACACACACACACACACACACACACACACACACACGATCCCACATTCATGCACCACTCAAAATAGGTGAGGTTTGGGATAGAGAGGTAAGAACTGTAACGAATGGGGAAAATATAAGGAAATTGTCGTAGGCTGAGGCGTGGTTGATTTTGGGATCGGAGAATGTATTGTTGGGATAACTCCCATCTTTGCAGTTCAGAAAAGCTGGTGGTGGATGGGAGGATCCAGATGGCCTGGGTTGTGAAGCAGCTATTGAAAACAAGCATGTGCTCCGCTGCATGCTGTGTCACAGGGTGGTCCACCTTGTTTTTGGCCACAGTTTGGCGGTGGCCATTCATCCTAATGGATAGCTGGTTGGTGGTCATGCCAATATAGAAAGCTGTACAGTGTTTGCAGCACAGTTGTTAAATTACGTGGCTGCTTTCACAGGTGGCCCGGCCTCTGATAGAGTAGGATAAGGCTGTGACAGGACTGGAATAGCAAGTGCTGGGTGGGTTGATTGGACAGGTCTTGCAGTGGGTTCTTCCACAAAGATATGATCCCTGTGGCAGTGAGCTGGGTTTCGGGGTGGCATAAGGATGAACTAGGATGTTGTGGAGGTTGGGAGGACGACGGAACACCAGTTTAGGAGGGGTGGGAAGGATATTGGGCAAGATGTCTCTCATTTCTGGGCATGAGGATAGGAAATCAAAACCTTGGCGAAGGATGGATTTTAGTTGTTCGACACCAGGGTAATACTGGAGGATTTTGGATATGTGAAGATATGGCATGGGAGATCTGTTTGCGGACTAGGTCTGTGGAGTAGTTTCTGTCTGTAAAGGCCTTTGTGAGACCCTCAGCATATTCAGAAAGGGAGTTCTTGTCACCAGTTGTGCCATCCATGGGCTGCCAGGCTGTAAGGGAGGGATTTTTTTGGTGTGGAAGGGATGGCAACTGTCAAAGTGTACGTACTGTTGGTGGTTGGTAGGTTTAATATGGATGGGAGTGTTGATGGAACCATCAGTGAGGTGGTGGTTGACATCCAGGATTGTGGCATGGTAGGTTGAGGAAGACCAGGCAAAGTGGTCGGGGGAGAAGGAATTGAGATTCTGGAGATAGGGGATAGGAGGATAGGGTGTCCTGGCCCTGAGTCCAGATCATGGAAATATCATCAATGAACCTGAACCAGGCCAGAGGTTTGAGGTTTTCGGACGCTAGGAAGGATTCCTCCAGACGGCCCATAAACAGGTTAGCATAGGAGGATGCCATGCGGGTGCCCATGGCTGTACCTTGGATTTGATGGTAAACTTTCCCCTCAAAGGAAAAGTAGTTGTTAAGTAGGATGAAATTGGTGAGGGTTATGAGGAATGAGGTATCAGGATTGAGTTCAGAGGGACATTGGGAGAGGTAGTGTTCCAGAGCGGCAAGGCCATGGGCATGTGGGATGTTGTTGTATAGGGAGGTTGCATCCACTGCGACAAGTAAGGATCCAGGAGGCAAAGGGGCAGGAATAGTGGAGAGTTGGTGAAGGAAGTGGTTCATGCCCTTGATGTGGGAAGATAGATTTTGACCAATTGGTTGGAGGTGTTGGTCAACTAGGGCTGAAATTCGTTCGGTAGGAGCACAGTAACCAGCCACAACAGGGCGTCCAGGATTATTAGGTTTGTGGATTTTGGGAAGCATGTAGAAGGTGGGTGTGGGGGGTGCTGCTGGGGTGAGGAGGGAGATGGATTCAGGGGAGAGTTCTGGGAGGGGCCATAAGATTTTAGTAGGGATTGGAGATCTTGTTGGACTTTGGGGATGGTGTCAATCCGGCACAACTTGTAGGTGGAGGAGTCAGAGAGTTGGCGGAGCCCTTCTGCCAGGTAGTCAGTCTGGTCCATAACTACAGTGGTGGAATCTTTATCTGCAGGGAGGATGATTATGTCAGGATTAGTTTTAATGCTCTGGATGGCTCTTCTTTCTTCTGCTGAAAGGTTTGAGTTCTTGGGAAGGGACTTGGGAAAGGATGGTGAGGATAGGTTGGAGGTGAGAAACTCTTGAAGGGTAACCATAGGGTGGTTAGGTGGGAGTGTATGGGGATCTTTGTTGGATGGTGGTATGAATTGGGACAGGCAGGGTTCAATATTGGGATTAGGTAGGTTACGGTCAGAGGGATTGGTGGCAAAGTAGTGTTTGCATCGTAGGGATCGGGAAAAGGAGAGTAGGTCTTTGACAAGACCAACATGATTGAACTGAGGTGTAGGACTAAAGTTAAGACCTTTGGATATAACGGAAACTTCAGTGGGGTTTAGGTTTTTTGTGGATATGTTGACCACAGTGTTCTGAGGGATGAGGTAGGTTCAAGAGGTCAGCTAAGTATGATCTGGGAGCTATTGAGGGGTTCACAAAGAGGAACACTGTGGGTCAGATAAGGACTGGATATGGGTGCTCCAAGGCGGCAATATGATGTCAGCAGGCTGGACAATTTGTGGAAGTGGTGTTTGGAATGCTCCTCCAGTTGCTGGAGAGCAAAGGATTCGATCTGGGAGATGGGATGTAGATAGTTTTGGTTACACAATAGTAATATCTTAGGAAGGGAGAGAAGGTAGCTAAGGGATTTATGAGCCATGGAGAGGTGAATTTGTAGGACTAGGTTTGTGAGGGATAAGGATTGGTGGAATCTGAAAAGGTGCAGGTCATTGTGGAAGGAAGACAACAGAGTTTTTAAGGTTAGACCGTTGGGAGGGAGTTTTAGGAATAGGATGTGGGATTTGATTTTGGTCAGGGAAAGAGATACTTTCCTGAACTGGTACAGATAGATGGAGCAGGGGTCCATTGGGGGCAGGGATGGTGCAGGGAAAGTGGAAAATGAGGAAAGATGGGAGAGACAGTGGATTATGATGAACCTAAGGCTTGGGAAGAGGTTGCACAACATGCAAAATACGCACCAGGCACAAAAAAGTTCGGAAATTCGCCCACACAAGTGCACAGATACACACCCATGCATGCAGATTCACGCCCAGGCACACAAAATGATGGAAAAACTGCAATTCAAGAAATAAAAATGTATAATATTGATATAGTCATTGCAGATGTTGGTAGATAACTAATTAGATAAAAATTATGTCAAAGTGTTGAATAGGTGGTTCCATGAACACTAACTAAAATAACTGACTTTGTTTCCCATAAGATCTCATGACTTTTTATGGTGGAAGGAATTCGTCATGAGACTTGCATTTTTGTATATTTTATGTTTTTGATGGGATAAACAATTCATCAAATTGGATCACGAGCACCATGTAACAAATGACTGCTCTCATCAAGAGTTAATTAACTCATAATAATATGTTTAACAAATATAAATTATCCAATAGTGTCAAAATGTAAGACAACTGGTAAACCTATGTATAAAGGCACATTGTTTAAATACTTAAGGCTGGAACTAAGGAAAAAAGAAAAAGGAGACATGTTGAATTATTGCAAGATGACAAGGGTGTAAAGAGCCTTAATAGTATCTGCAACTTCTTGTTGTTTAATATTTTCCAGGGAAAACACACTTACAGCCTAAAACAGATAAAATATGCATTGCGCTATCAGCCTACTGTGCAACGGGTGAGTGACAATAGTAATGAAGTGGCACCTAAATCTATGGCCTTTCTGCCTTACACAGGAAGCATTTCCAACAAGATTGGTTGTATTTTGCAGAAATATGATGTGAAATTTGTTTTTCGACCACATTCTAAGATAAAGGCCCTGTTGGGGTCTATAAAGGATGACTTTGGTTTGCGTAAGGCAGGTGTATATCTTATTCCTTGCAGCTTTGGCATGACATATATTGGTCAGACAATCAGGACTGTGGAAGACTGATGTATTGAACATAAACTTTACACACGCTTACAACAGCCAAACAGATCGGCTGTCTTGGCACCGGTCATCCTATGGAATACAACAACATGGAGATTCTGGCATGCACTTCCACCTATTGGGACAGTGTTATTAAGGAAGCTGTTGAAATTAAACTAGCAAGCAACCTTATAAATAGAGATGGTGGTTTTTGTTTAAATTCTGCTTGGAATCCGGCACTGTCTCTCGTCAAAAACAGAGGGACAAAATTAATGCTGCCTCACCTGTTGATTAACAGTCACTATTGATATTGTTGATGTTTGGTCATCTTTGGTTGTGTTTACTCTGCAGTGACTTGTACTCTGTGTATTATCTTTCTTGTTTACCCTTTGCAAACCAAGGTATTAAATATGCTTGCACATCATTGCTTCCTTGAGTGCAGTTGTGCCTTGAGAATGGCATGGTGTCGTCCTGACAAAATATTGGCGGTTGTCGATGATGTCACCTGGTAGCATACCCGTAAGTTGTTTGAAGGGAAAAGTTGTGTAGAACTCTGTACCAACTTAGACTGATAACTTTTATTATTCCCAAAACAATTTTTGTTTTGTATGGCCTATTACTGTTCTTATTAGCTCCTTGCCCCCCTAAGTACTTCACATACATACTTTTTTTGTTTGATTGTTCCTATTAGAATTTGTCTGTCCTTTATTAGTATTATACTTTTCCCAGGATTTTTGCAAAGAGTCAACCCCGTCTGCAGCGTCCAATAACTCTCTAACTGTTTTCCATCTTCTACACCAGAGGTGGGCACAAATCAGCTTAATGAGCAACGCTCCTGCTCAGGCCGGAAAAGAGAAACGTTCGCGCACAGCCGGTAGTTATCCTAGTTGCCGCTAGAGGTCTGCATCCTTGCTGGTGCACGTAGTTTCGTGAGAGTCCGGTATTAAACAAACCACTGTGATTAAGTTATCTAATAAGTAGGTACGCATTATAATACATACCTCTACTTTACTTCCTTCCTCGCGTAGATTATTAAGAAGATTAAGTCGCATTTCAACTTCTACACATCCATACTGGTTGAAGTGATGTGTTCTATAGTGGCATTCTAAATTGTACTTTTTTATGCCTAGTATTTTACCACATACCAAACATTTTGCTCCCCCTTCGCTTTCAGTGAACAAGTAATCACACTCCCAACTAGAGTTGAACTGGAAAATAGAACGCCGCTTTAACGCGCCGATTTTACTAGCCATTTCAACTCCACAGCATACTGTACCATAATGTAATATCATAGATTATAACGAAAACCCTGAAGTACAAAATTCGAACTACAGATGGCAATGTTAGCAGTCTCTTCTGAAACAAAACAAACAAAAAAAAAAGCTCTTATTTTTATAAGATATTTGCCGGCTCGACTGCATGCGCTGGACATTTTAGAGAAGAGTTTCCAGTATTATGTTTATAAGTTACTTATAAACATAACATTTTTCAGGAGATACCCCTAGCAGTGGAATCTGTTCATTCGAGTTGGATACTAAAGAGTTTGCACTATTATCTTTATAAGTTATTTTATAACGCACTCAGCCAGGTGCATTTATGCGGCTATGTTAGCGCGTTGGCTGCGCATAACGCCATCTAGTCTTTTCAGCAGGAACTACGTGATGGATGCCAGCTGCTTGCAACTCTGCTCCCGCTCACGCAGGCGGCTCCGAGAGCACAGCTCGCTCATTGCCCACCTCTTTTCTACACCATATCTTACTCTGGACTGACATGGGTAACCTTTGAACCAACACATTTGCTAAATACTCTTCATCCACTGGCTAGACTAAAAATTTAGCCTTCGTTAGATGGCCCTGGGTATATTGTTTAATAGTACCTTGTTTTCTATCATAGAGAACTGTATCAGATAACTTGAATTGAATTTTTTCCTGAGTAGTCTCTGACAAATATTTTTCTTTAAATTGATTCTTAAAATTCTTCCATGATGTAAACTCATCAGCAAGAGCTGACATCCATACCGATGCCTCTCCCTCTAAATGTTTTAAAGTGGGATCAACCTTTAGTGAGTCTGTCCAAAAAGTAGGTAAATTCCTCGAACAGGTCCTAATGAAATGGTTAGGATGAACTTCCCCTCTTGGTTTAAATTTTGGAAGATGTTTATAAAGATTTACTCCTGATGGAAGGTTGAAGTTGTTCTTACTAGCACTTACAGGAGACATTGCATGATTTTTGCTAGGAAATGCAACTTTATTTTCATTTAACACTTTCGCTGTGGCTGACGCTATCCTACATTGAGCGCGGACGCTTATAAGCGTCAGCCGCAACGAAAGTGTTAATGCTGCTTGGGTTTTATTTAACTCTTCCCATAGCCTATCAACTTGATGACCAATAAAATTGTGTTCTGATTGCCGATTGTGTTGTGAGTGGCTGTGTATTACTTTCCCTAAGTTTTTTACACTAAGCCTTCCACTCTCTGTTCCCAATTGCTATCAAGTCCCAAGGTTAGTTTTACTTCATCCTCCAATCTCCCTCTCTCAATGTGGTCAAGTTTATTCTCTGCCTTTCCTACTCTTTCATTCAATTTCAAAAATTCTGCACTGGAAGTTTCTTCTAAGGCCTTTACTCTTAAGTCATGCTGAGACACATTCCTGCTTCTTGTTGTTGTGGTCTTCAGTCCGGAGACTGGTTTGATGCAGCTCTCCACAAAACCCTATCCTGAGTAAGTCTCTTCAACTCCACATAAGAACAGCAACCTACATCTGTCTGAATGTTCTTACTGTATACATCTCCTGGTCTTCCTCTGTGGTTTTTACCCCCCACATACTTTCCGGCAACACTATTGTAACTTATTGTATATAATATTCACAAATATGAATACTGTGTTCAGTTTGACTTCAGTACAAGTTTTGTGCAGTAATGCAATCATTGTTAATTCCATGTAAAAAAATTATAATTAAAAAAAAATAAAAAATAAAGTAATTGTTAAGAATTTTTATATGCACCTAGTAAATTAGTAAGTAGTAATAAGTTTTGTGTCCTTTAAAATGTAAATATTTTTAAGATAATTGTTTTTCCTGACCAATTCCACATCCACAAGGGCAATTACATTTGGGGTCTGTGGAAGGTACATTAACACATATGCTCTCTTTTGTAAGTATATATTGTGTATTTTGTTCTGACATGTTCTACATCCAAGAGGATTCCCTCAATTCGGATCTACTGGAACAAAAAGTACATCTAATCTAATCTAAACTAAATTCTTAATTCCTTGATGCCTAAGAATGTGTCCTACCAATCGATCCCTTCTTTTAGTCAAGGTATGCCAGAAATTCCTTTTCCTCCCCAATTCTGTTCAGTACCTCCTCATTAATTACGCGATCCACTCACCTAATCTTCAGCATTCTTCTGTATCACCACATTTCAAAAGCCTCTATCCACTTCCTGTCCGCACTGTTTATCGTCTATGTTTCAATCCCATACAAGGCAACACTCCACACAAATGCCTTCAGAAAGAACTTCCTTATGCTTAAATCAATATTCGATGTTAACAAATTTTTCTTTCCCAAGAACGCTTTTCTACCCATTGCCATTCTGTATTTTATATCCTCTGTACTGCGACCATCATTTGTTATTACACTGCCTAAGTAACAAAACTCAGTTACCTCCTTTATTGTTTCGTTACCTAATCTAATTCCTGCAACATCACGTGTTTCTTAGACTGCACTCCATTACCGTAGTTTTGCTCTTGTTAATGTTCATCTTATATGCACCTTTCAGCACACTGTCCATTCCGTTCAACTACTTTTCCAGGTCCTTTGCTCTTCCTGACAGAATTACAATGTCGTCAGCAAAACACATTGTTTTTATTTCTTCACCCTGAACTTTAATTCCTTCTCCAAATTTGTCTTTGCTTTCCTTTATAGTTTGCTCAATGTACAAATTGAGTAACATTGGGGACAGGCTACAAACCCGTCTTACTCCCTTCCCAACCACTGCATCCCTTTCATGCCTTTCCTGTCTATCACAGACAGATTTTGAATGACTTGTTTCTGTAGGCCTACCTCACCTACACCAAGACCTTCCTCCTTAAGGATCTCTAAGATTTCTTCCTTTAGCCCTTGTTTTTTCTTTGTCTATGCAAGCTCCTACTACTTGTGATGCTAAATCTACATCATCATTGGTTGATACCATGTTTTGTTTCATGGTATCCACCTCTACACTGAAAGAGTTGTAATTTTTCTGACATTTGTCTACATAAGATTATATAACAGCTTGAAAATCTACAAGTTTACATTCTTGTTTGTTTAGCCTATAATATACATTGTTAGTGATTATTTCTAATTTCAGATTTATGTCAGATTTTATTTCCTTAAGGTCCTATTTAAATTGTACAGACTAATATTTCATTTCTTCCCTTAGCTCTTTAGATTGATCACTAATTTTATCGCTTAATTCTTTTAGCTCCTTAGATGGATCATTAATTTGATCACTTAATTCTTTAGATAGTCTGCTAATTTGATCATTTAGCTCTTTAGATTGATTGCTAATTTGAGTGTTAATCTTCCTTAACATTGTCATTAATTGCTAATCTGCACCAACATTACTTTCTTCAGACATTATTCTAAATTGTGCTTGTGTAACTGGCATAAATTAAAAACACTTTTATCATTCAGTAAACTACTCAGTCACAATAAAAGGAATATATATGCTCACTACAGAGTTCGTCAGGAACCATAGCGGCACCAATAGTCAGGCAGGCAGTAGTGACAGTGAGCTGCAACTGCAACTCCATAAAATCGCGTTGCAGTGTGTAGGCGCGATGTCGAAACCACACAGCAACAGCTCACACTTTTTTTCCCTTCTGTTCTTCTAGTGCTAGATTTGCACATAGGAGTATCTTTGGCTGTGACAAAATAATGGTTCACAGTTTTTTTTTCTCCCCCTATGAGTGTGAAAGTCATGTTGAAATAACTCGTCACACTAAAACATTTTTGTAAATTCTTCAGTTATGTTTTATTGCGTGTGATTCTACAGAACTTCCAAGTGAATCATTCTCATTAAGAACAATCAAAAAATAATAATTTAAACAAAAGATAATGTACACGGAGTTTATACACAAAAACAGAGGTTACATATTAGTTTATTCTATGGATTTTCTCTGCCTTCTCCTAGCATCCACTGTGCAGTGACCGACTGCACTGCTCATCATATCTGCAACAAAGACAGATTCTTGCAATAGCTACTACAGTGCTTGGCCATTTGTATGCAAATTAAAGCCCTGATAAACTCAAGTTGATAGTGAAGGAGAATGTTGTTATTTTGTAACACTACAACGTAGGATCAGTATCCAGACAGATGAGTGGTCAATGCAAGTTATTTATCTGACTGTTGACAAAAAACTGTACAGATTATGAATCTTAATCCATATATATGAAATAATATTAATAACTAAAATATTTAGTTTATTTACAATGATAAATTTTTCATAATTCACCAATAAATTTTACACTTCTTACCAAATATATGGGTGTATGTTTCATTTATTGTGCCTTTGAATTCTGTAATATAACCATAACATTGTTGAGACTTCCACTATGTTTTGAGATGTATAAAAGTCTTTTCCTTTCTTGCAGCTGGCTTGAAGGCAGCAATCTTTGGCGCAGCTGGTTTTGCAGCATTCTCCACTATTATTGATTATTATATGAATAGATATTAAATTATTTAGTAAAAATAAATGATGTTATATATTATGTCTTTGTTATTTCCCCATCCTGTTCAGTTCAAACTGATTTTCTTACAGGAAAGAGAAACATTGGTGTGTAGATTTTGAATCTTTCAATTTGATGAAATGCTAACATGATTGAAGCAGTTATTTTGCATGTTTGCCAAGAGCTTGCAGCAACAGTTTATTCAGTTGCTGTCTGTCATTCATTATCATCTGACATGTTAAATATTTGACCAATTTATATTCCCCATAGACTAGCTAAGTACTCGCCATTACCAAAATTATTCTGTTGTCACAGTTATAGGAAAGAAGGAAGTTTTCCAGGCGGCAAATTTCCTCCCTTCATACACTTTTAGAAATAAAAACACCTTTTTAGAATTTTCCAGTTCACTCAAGATTTATTGTGGAAACAGTGAATACAGAGTACACAAGATGATTTTTGATTGCCAACCTGGACTACCCATTGTTAAACATGAAGTGATCACATTTACAGATCAGTAGTTCAAACAATACTGAGGTACCAGGTGTTGATCCTTCTGAAACACCCATATTATTATGTGATATAGCCTGCATGGGTGGCAGTGCTGGCACTGATTCTGCCACCTACGCCATCATAGCAATGGCAAATACTCTCCTGGTTTACAGTATTCCATGGCTGTTCACATAGTTCTGCAAAATTTGTGTATTGATGTGTCACACCGTCCCATCATATGCTACATGTGTTCAATTGGAGACAACTCTTAGAGATCATGCTGGCCAGGGACGTTGCTGCACATCTAGCAGGTATTGTGTTTCATAGGCAGTCTGTGGACAGGCATTATGCTGCAAGAGGATAGGTCTTACAACATACTGTGCATACTGAGTATAGGTCTGTGTTCCCTCCACAAACACCACAGGTGAACAAGAGTGTTAGGTTATTGCTCACCATGCCATAAACCTGGGGTGGGATTCGTGTGTCTTGGACAAATCCACTCTAAGAGGCAGCATTACCCATGTCTATGTCACATACAAACAACCATCATTTGCATGTGGGCAGAAGTTTTTTTTTTTTTTTTTGCTAGAGACCGTAGCCTGACAGTGCATCTTTCACATGATCCTCTGATGGCTCTAATTGAAAGAAAGGAAAAAGGCAGGAAGATTAATGTTTAACGTCCATCAACAGCATGGTCTTTAGAAATGGGATACTAGTCGATTTGTGCATGTTGATGCTGAGATGTGAGTTGAGTAGGAGCTATAGATGTGCGTGTTTGTCTGTAGTCCCATTGTTAGTATCCGGTTGGCAACAGTTCGTGGTGACACTGATGGGCTCACAAACCCTCTTATCTATGCTGTGGTAACTGCATGATCTGTACCGCTGCCCTTATTGTATGACAATCTATGCTGTGTGTAGATCCAGAACCATGTCTGTGTTTGTGGGAATGTTAATGTGACTATTACAAGGTTGTTGAAACCCCGGTGGAAAATGTGGTTTAACTGCTCTTGGACTGGGTGATAGCAAGTCACGAGAGGGGTGCTCCTTTGTTGCCAGTCGGTGGGTGTGGGTGAGCATATGGAAGGCACTTTTTGCTGTGGAATGGGTGGTTACTGTCAAAATGAGTTATAGTTGATGGTTAGTAGGTTTGCCATGGACGGAAGTACTGATAAGGCCTTTATTGAGGAATAGGTCAATATCGAGGAAGGTGGCTTGTTGGGTTGAGTTATCAGATGAAGTGAATGGAGGAGAAGGTGTTGAGATTTAGAAGGAATGTGGATAATGTGTCCTCGCTTTCAGTTCAGATTATGAAGTTATCATCAACAAATCTGAACCAGATGAAACGTTTGGGATTCTAAATAGTCAGGAAGGATTCCTCTATATGGCCCATGAACAGGTTGTCATGGGAGGGTGCCATACGGGTGCCAATGTCTGTACTGCGAATTTGCTTATAGGTATGCCTTCAAAAGAGAAGTGATTGTGGGTGAGGATGTAGTTGGTCAAGGTAACTTAGGAGGAGGTTGCGGGATTCTAGTCGGTTCGGTGTTGTGAAAGGTAGTGTTCAACAGCGACAAGGCCATGAGCTGGGAATGTTGGTGTAGAGGGAGGTGGCATCAACTGTGACAAGCATGGTACAAGTGGTAAAGGAACAGGAACTGGTGGAGGAATTGTTTGGTATCTTATATATATAGGAGGGAAGGTTGTTGGTAATAGGTTGAAGGTGTTGGTCAACAAGAGAAGAGATTCTATCAGTGGGGACACCATAACGGCCACAATGGGATGTCCATGGTTGTTGGGTTTATGAACTTTAGAGAGCATGTAGAAGGTGGGGGTGTGTAGTGTAGGAGGAGTGAGGTGAGAGATTGACTCTGGGGAGAGGTCTTGGGATAGGGTCTCTAGTCCCTCTTCAATATATTATAAAAAATGAGGCATGATAAACCACCCACTTATGCAAATGGTTTTAATTTACAATGTTTTCACTGCTGACTCTAGTTCCAAAAAAATTCTCTTACGGTTAACGATATTCCACTCTATGCCCATGAAAATTACAATACTGTTTGTCACATTGTTCAGGGGAAATTGCATTAAAAGGATTGAGAGTATGTGAAAACGAAACCACAGACTAATATTCACTACAGATATAGTTGAAATGGACAGAGTGGGACATAAGTGTAAGAAGGTGATGAACTAACATTAGAATGGAATAAATACATACTCGGGCAACACCTGGTTTTCAGCAAGTCCTATATAAAAATTATTTACCATTGGCTTTCATCATTGTCTAAGGGCAGAATAAATCTTCATGATGTGGTGTAGATTTAAATGTAATCATTATACTGAATAGAAATCAGTACTAATGATATGTGAGTACTTTGATATTTGCTAGATTGGATATAGGTGCTTCTATAAATCATGTACCTAACTACAATCAGGGTTCATATGTTTTTTAAAAGTGCTTTTTATAATGTGCTTTAAAAGTTCTTGGAGGTGCTTATTTTGTCCTGCTTCTTTAATTAAGGTCTTAAATGTTTTGATAATTGTATTCAAACTTAAACATCAATTAATTTGTCAAAGTTAAAATTATGGGGGGAGGGAAGGGGAAGGAGGAAAAGAAGAAGAAGAAGAAGAAGACTGTATGTATACTTCAAAGAGAGAAACAGGTATGAGGGTTACTGAGCTGTGGCATGTGGAGCAAGAGGGTAAGTCTATCCTCTAATGCTGAACTTTCAGAGGTTGAAGAAAAGACAAGATTCATTTCTTAGTGCTCATGACCTAACACTCCAAGAAAAAGGCTTCTGAAAAGAAAGAAAGGTTCAAGCATTACACGACCAGATTAAGGAAAAACTCATTAACTTCAAAACATGTTATGATATAGTTTTTTTTTTTTTTTTTTTACTCTGGCTTTTTAAACAAGTTTATTTCTTAGTGCTTATAACTTTCACATGTTGACAATACATTTTCATTTTCATTGAAATTCATACATTTGGAATTAGTCTCTTATTGCAGTGGTTCCCTGACGATGGGACGCATTCCACTGGTGGTACTCAGTTACATTACAGGTGGCACACACACAAGTAAACAAAACAATTACTGATGTGGGTATGATTATTCTGCTATGTTACTCTATATTTAAAGTAAAGTGACAGTAAGAAAAACTAACAATAAAATTACCGATAATGTCTGTATAATGTTAAAGAAACTGGATTTTCTGCAGAATGTTTGATTCGGACTGTACACAAGGGCACAGGAACAGCAGATTGTTAACACCCTTCCCCCATATCTCTCTCATTAGTCATTGCTGCCTTTGCCAGAAGTGATTCATCTTGTTTTGATTTACAAATGAGGCTGGCTGGTTTATGTTAGCTATTGTTCAGTGCGAGAATGCCACATTTTGTGGTGGCCTTAAATATTTTGTAGACCAAGATGTAATTGCCTACAAAACGTGGCATTATAGTGTTGTTGAGCACAGTTCATTCAAACCTAATTACGAGGGTAAGTCAACAATTTATTTATGTTTTTGTTTATGTTGGTAGTACTGTCATTTTATATTGGTGATGCATGCTTTGTTTATTTGTTGTTATATCTTTGCAATTTTCAAGCTGCTACATTAGTTTCGTTGTCGCTGCCGTGCTGTTAATCATGGCTGCTCTGCTGCCTATTTGCACCAAAGAAGAGCAACGTTCAGTGATACGTTTTTTGTGGGCGGAAGGTGTATCAGGTGCCGAAATTCATAGAAGACTTTCAATACAGTACGGGAGCAGTGTTTTGCCACAACGAAGTGTGTACGAGTGGATTGAAAACTTCGAAATGGTTGCAAGAGTGTTAAGCATGATGAAGGAGCCGGACGACTGTTTACCGCCACAAATGAAGAAACCATTGAGCGATCATGTGAAATGATTTTCTTAGACAGACGATTAACTATTGATGAAGTGGCTCATCGTCTTCAAATTAGTCATGGTTCTGTCTACAAAATTATTTACAACAGACGTGGGTTTCATAAAGTTTGTGCAAGATGGGTCCCAAAACAACTCCCACAGTTGCATAAGCAAACGCGCCTCGACATCTGCAAAAAACATTTGGATTGCTATGGTAATGAAGGGGACAACTTCTTAGACAGAATCATTACTGGTGACAAAACGTGGATCCATCATTATGAGCCGGAGAGTAAATGACAGAGTATGGAATGGAAACATCCAAATTTGCCGTGCAATAAAAAGTTCAAGACCCAACTGTCCACAGGAAAACTGATACTTATGGTTTTTTGGGATGCACGAGGTCCTGTACTGGAACATTATGGTGAAAGGGGCACAACAATAAGCAGTGTACATTACAGTGAGATGCTTACAGGCTAAAGCCTGCAATTCGAAGCAAACGCCGAGGATTGTTGCCAGATTGCGTTGTGTTGTTGCACGACAATGCCCGTCCGCATACTGCTGTCCACCCTGCTGAAACACTCCAGAAACTTGAATTCGAAGTACTGGATCATCCTCCATATAGTCCCGATCTTGCCCCTTCTGATTATCACTTGTTTGGTCCACTCAAACAGGCATTAAGGGGCCATCGATTTGACTCGGACGAAGCAGTGAAGGAAGCGGTGCATTCCTGGTTCGCAGCTCAACCGAAAACCTTATTTTATGAGGGCATAAGGAAGCTTGTAGAGCGATGAACGAAGTGCATTGAAAAGCAAGGAGACTATGTCGAAAAACAATGTTCTTGTAAGTTTGTATTTTATTACAATAAAATTTGATAACTACTTTGCGGATAATGATTGACTTACCCTCGTACATTTATAGTCAGTAATAGAGGATAGATAACAACTCACAATAAATAGGCTCATTGAGCTGCTCACGGACACAAAAAAAGATAATCACATTCACACAACTTAAATTTTCAGCCATGGACTTCATAAGAAAAAGAAACACATAGGCCCTACATTCGCACAATCATTCAGACAACTATACACACACAACCATCATGTCTGACAGTCTACATGCTTGCGGCACTGGAGTGGCTGGCCATGCTGGTTATGTGTGTATAGTTCTCTGAGTGATTTTGTGAATGAGCATGTTTCTTTTTCTGATGAAGACCATGGCTGAAAATTTAAGTTGTGTGAATGTGATTACCTATTTTCATTTCTGTCAGCATCTTAGCAAGCCTCTTTCAGTGAGTTGTTATCTATCCTCCATTACTGACATTCCAATCAGGTTTTCCATTGTTATAATTACATTTATTTGTAATATGCCTTTTACATTGTATACCTGTTCATGTGGTAAAGTTCGTAATGATGAAAAAGTACTTGCCTGGATAAAGTGCCAAAAAGCTCTTAATAATGTAGCTATCATTGGTGATGTAATTTTGTAATTTACTTATTGATCATATGAATATATGATGATAGCGTCTTCTTAGACAAAATATTCCAGTGGTAAAATAGTTTGCCATTCGCATTTTTGGGCAGGGACTACTCAAGAGCATTTTGTCATATAGAAAAACAATACAGGCATTCTATGGATTGGAGTGTGGTATGTTCTGTCCCCTAATTGGGTAGGTACGTTAAATAATGTTTGTTAAGCTTAAGGGACTTAACTGCGAGGTCATTAGTCTCTAAACTTACAAAGTGCTTATAAATGAACTTATACTAAAGACGACACAAACATTAATGCCCGAGGGGGGGGGGGGGGGGATTCGAACACCTTTCGGGGAACGGCCTTGCAGATCTTAGAATAGCGGGTCAATCCCCGCGTCCACTCTGCCGCAGCACAGTTTATACGAATGTAGTTTCTCGCACTTATTATAATGAATTTCGAGAATGACTTTCTTCTCATTGTGAACTGAAAATATTTGTGTAACTACTTTTGTAATGTTTCATGAACATTCTGAAAGATAGTTTGCGTATGTGTGGTTTTTTGCACATTGGAACGGTCGAAGTACGTTACAACCTCAAAATAACAGATGGTGCAAGATATAATAATGGAAAGTCCAGGTTGGAATTAATAATATAGTAAGGACAGTTTACAACTCACTGTAAAGACGTGGCGATGAGCAGCGACAGGCTTATACAAAAGACACACACATACAACACTTTCAGCTATCGGCCATGGCCTTCTTCAGAAAACAGAACACAAATGCAATCACACAGGCACACAACACAGTCATACAACCATCACCTCTGGCTGCCACACTTCGAATCACGCTCTGCAGCGAATCGGGGACAGGAGAGTGGAGGGGAAGGGAGGGGAGATAGGAACGTTACGCCACGGTGGTGAGGACAGGTTAGATGGGAATAACGAGATGTAGCTTAGGAATGGAGTGGGGAGGTGGGTGAGGGGAGAAAATAAAATAAAATAATATAAAGTAAGTGTACTTGCATTTGTGTAAATGGGTGTGTGTGTGTGTGTGTGTGTGTGTGTGTGTGTGTGTGTGTGTGTGTGTGTGTGTGTTGTTTACCCTCCTTTTTTCCCCCCAAGGTAAATCTTTCCTGTCCCGGGATTGGAATGACTCCTTACCCACTCCCTTAAAACCCTCATCATTTCCTTTTTCCCCTCCTTCCCTTCTGCCTGATGAAGCAACTAGGCTGCAAAAGCTAGTGTGTGTGTGTGTGTGTGTGTGTGTGTGTCTGTGTATTTATTTGTTACTATCAGTGCCTGTGCTCCTTCGCCTGGTAAGTAGACTTCATCTATTTTTTACACACACACACACACACACACACACACACACACACACACACATATATATATATATATATATATATATATATAGTATAAAATAAAGATTTTTGACTTACCTAAAGTACAGGCTGGTCGATAGGAACACTAAACACACACAAAAACACACAACCATTCGAGCTTTCGCCACCAGTGGTGGCTTCTTCGGGAAAAAGAGGGAGGAAGGAGAGGAGAAAGGGAAGGATATGGGTTTTAAGGAAGTGGAAAAGGAGCCATTCCAATCCCAGGAGTGGAAGGACTTACCTTAGGGGACAAAAAGGAAGGTAAACAAATACACACACACTCACACATATCCACATCCAAACACACTTAGGCAGACATTTGTAGCTACAAATGTCTGCCTAAGTGTGTTTGGATGTGGATATGTGTGAGTGTGTGTGTATTTGTTTACCTTCCTTTTTGTCCCCTAAGGTAAGTCCTTCCACTCCTGGGATTGGAATGGCTCCTTTTCCACTTCCTTAAAACCCGTATCCTTCCCTTTCTCCTCTCCTTCCTCCCTCTTTTTCCCGAAGAAGCCACCACTGGTGGCGAAAGCTCGAATGGTTGTGTGTTTTTGTGTGTGTTTAGTGTTCCTATCGACCAGCCTGTACTTTAGGTAAGTCAAAAATCTTTATTTTATACCATTTTCCTACCTGGAAGGTCTCCTTCTATAATATTATATATATATATATATATATATATATATATAACAGATGACTTACCAAAAGGATCGGCTCGTCGATAGATACAAATAAAATCACACACAAAAACACATACAAGCTTTCACAAACATTGGTCGCTTCTTCAGGATAAGAGGAAAAAAGGGGAGGAGAAAGGGAAGGATATGGATTTTAAGGAAGTGGAAAAGGAGTCATTCCAATCCCAGGAGTGGAAGGACTTACCTTAGGGGAAAAAAAGGAAGGTAAACAAATACACACACACTCACACATATCCAAACGCAAACACACTTAGACAGACATTTGTAAAAAGCAAAGAAGTTGGACAGAGATACCACTTGAGGCAGAGGCTCTGTCCACAGAACCGAGGCAAAGATGCTAAAGATGGTTGGCGGGAATTTGAATTTAGCGGAGTTTGAGACCAGGTGGGCAACGGGAGGGGAGAATAAGCTGAAGGGCAAGTTGCCATCTCCGGAGTTCTGAAAGGTTTGGTGTCAGTGGGAAGTATCCAGATAACCCGGACGGTGTAACACTGCACCAAGATGTGCTGGCTGTGCACCAAGGCACGTTTAGCCACAGGGTGATCTTCATTACCAACAAACACTGTCTGCCTGTGACCGTTCATGCAAATGGACAGTTTATTGCTGGTCATTCCCACATAGAACGCTTCACAGTGCAGGCATGTCAGTTGGTAAATCACGTGGGTGCTATCGCTAGTGGCTCTGCCCTTGATCGTGTACACCTTCCAGGTTACTGGATTGGAGTAAGTGGTGGTGGAAGGGTGCATAGGGCAGGTTTTACAACGGGGGCAGTTGCATGGGTATGAGCCAGAGGGTAGGGAAGGTGGTTTGGGGATTTCATAGGGATGGACTAGGAGGTTACGAAGGTTAGTTGGGCGGCGGAAAGACATTCTTGGTGGAGTGAGAAGGATGTCATTAAGGATGGATCTCATTTTGGGGCAGGATTTAAGGATGTCGTGTGCTGGAGAGCCACATTCCGAGTCCGCTCCAGTCCCGGAAAGTACGATCGCACATTCACAAACCTCTCAAAATAGGCGAGGTTTGGGTTAGAGAGGTAGGAACTGTAAGGTATGGAGGAAAAAAATATATAGGGAAGTTATCGTACGTTGAGCCCTGGTTGATTTCGGGATCGGAGAATGTATTGTAGGGGTAACTCCCATCTGTGCAGTACAGAAAAGCTGGTGGTGGATGAGAGGATCCAGATGGCCCGGGTTGTGAAGCAGTCTTTGAAATCAAGCATGAGCTCCACTGCATGCTGTGCCACAGGGTGGTCCACCTTGTTTGTGGCCACAGTTTGGTGGTGGCCATTCATCCTAATGGATAGCTAGTTGGTGGTCATGCCAATATAGAAAGCTATACAGTGTTTGCAGCACAGTTGGTAAATTACGTTGCTGCTTTTACAGGTGGCCCGGCCTCTGATAGGGTAGGATAAGCCTGTGACAGGACTGGAATAGGAAGTGCTGGGTGGGTGAATTGGACAGGTCTTGCAGTGGGTTCTTCCACAAGGATATGATCCCTGTGGCAGTGAGCTGGGTTTCAGGGTGGCATAAGGATGAACTAGGATGTTGTGGATTGTTGGGAGGGTGACGGAACACCACCTTAGGAGGGATGAGAAGGATCTTGGGCAGGATGTCTCTCAGTTCTGGGCACGAGGACAGAAAATCAAAACCTTGGCGAAGGATGGAATTTAGTTGTTCGAGACCAGGGTAATACTGGGTGACAAGTGACAAGGGGAGTGCTCTTTTATGGATGGTTACTGGTGTTAGGAGAAGGATTTGGGGTGTGTGAGGATATGGCATGGGAGATCTATTTGTGGACTAGGTCTGTGGAGTAGTTTCTGTGTGTGAAGGCATTTTTGAGACCTTCAGCATATTCAGAAAGGGAGTTCTTGTCACTGCAGATATGCTGTCCATGGGTGGGTAGGCTGTAAGGGAGGGATTTTTTGATGTGGAAGGGATGACAACTGTCAAAGTGTAGGCCCTGTTGGTGGTTGGTAGGTTTAATATGAACGGAAGTGTGGATGAAGCCATCAGTGAGGTGGAGGTTGACATCCAGGAATGCGGCATGGTAGGTTGAGGAAGACCAGGTGAAGTGGATGGGAGAGAAGGAATTGAGGTTCTGAAGAGAGGAGCATAGGGTGTCCTGCCTCTGAGTCCAAATCATCAAAATATCATCAATGAACCGGAACCAGGCCAGAGGTTTGAGGTTTTGACACGCTAGGAAGGATTCCTCCTGATGGCCCATAAACAGGTTGGCATAGGAGGGTGCCATGCGGGTGCCCATGGCTGTGCCTTGGATTTGATGGTAAACTTTCCCCTCAAAGGAAAAGTAGTTGTTAAGTAGGATGAAATTGGTGAGGGTTATGAGGAATGAGGTATCAGGCTTGAGTTCAGGCGGACATTGGGAAAGGTAGTGTTCCAGAGCGGCAAGGCCATGGGCATGTGGGATGTTGTTGTATAGGGAGATTGCATCCACTGTGACAAGTAAGGATCCAGGAGGCAAAGGGGCAGGAATAGTGGAGAGTTGGTGAAGGAAGTGGTTCGTGCCCTTGATGTGGGAAGATAGATTTTGGACAATTGGTTGGAGGTGTTGGTCAACTAGGGCTGAAATTAGTTTGGTAGGAGCACAGTAACCAGCCACAATAGGGCGTCCAGGATTATTAGGTGTTTTGGATTTTGGGGAGCATTTAGAAGGTGGGTGTGCGGGGTGCTGGGGTGAGTGGTTTGTGAATGTGCTGTCGTGTTTGTGTGTGTGTGTGGGGGGGGGGGGGGGGCGGTCTTGTGTACTTGCAGGGTGCACCCATTTTGTATATATATTTATTTTATTTTATTTTCTCCCCTCATCTCACCCTCCTCCCCACTCCATTGCTAAGCTGCATCTCGTTATTCCCATCGAACTCGTCCCCACCACCATATCGTAACCTTCCTATCCCCTCTCCCCTCCCCTCCTGTCCCTGATTCGCTACAGAGCGTGATTCAAAGTGCGGCAGCCCGTGGTGATGGTTGTATGACTGTGTTGTGTGCCTGCGTGATCACATGAGTGTTCTATTTTCTGAAGAAGGCCATGGCCAATAGCTGAAAGTGTTGTATGTGTATGTCTTTTGTATGTGCCTGTTGCAGCTCGTCGCCACATCTTTGCGGTGAGTTGTAAACTGTCCTTACTATATTATTAGTACGGTGCAAGAGATATTTGCGCCTGACAACACGATTAAATTCTCAAAATTTGTCATCCGAAGCATGGAAAGAAATAGAAAGCATGTAAAAATTAGCAACTGGTGCAGTGGTTCGTTATGTAAAGAATGAATGACACAGATGCAGCCTTCATCAAAACATGGATTATGACGAATTAAACCATGTCAAATGTTTCCTATGAAGTTAAAAGTTTCAGTTACGGTTTGAAATTCAGATAACATTTATTACATAATGAAAACTGGCCCTGCCAAGTATTGTGCTGTCTATCATGTGGTATATAGTATTTATATTTCACACTTATGCTTGTAGTTTACTGATTTGAATAGCATGTCATAGCGTATCAATATCATAGCCAATTGATCTATTACAGTCAAGTTTTACATTTGTGAGTAAGGAATGTAGCAAGTGAAAAAATTCTAAGACAACTCACACTCTTAATTATAATGAATTTGCCCAAAACATGAACAGTGCCATATTTAGGGTATGCAACGCCCCTGTGCAGTAATGTATTCTTCCCCCTCCCCTCCCCCCCTCCCCCGGCATCTGGGTCAATCTGATTTCAAAAAACCACCACAACACCACACACACTTGTCAATCACTGAATGTATAAATCATGCAGTAAATGCTTGCTTGCACTTCTCACATGGTGAGTATCCCACCCTGCTCTTTCTAGTGTTGTTTTACTGCTTCTGATTTATACATGTTGAGACACACACAAAGTAGATGGACATGTACCGTGGTGTTGTGTGAACTGACCCACAGAACTCCAGCTGATCTGAAACTGCTGCAATAATAGCTTGCTGCAGAGAATATCATGGAATACAAGTAGGTTTGTAAACAACATAAATGAGTTTGTAGCAAAAGCATGTATGTTACTAATTGACAAAAAAATTAAAACTTTATTTCAGATACGTTTAGGCACATAAAAATATGAGCATTTCAGACACTGATTCATTCTATTTACAGTTTAACATTGTACTAACATAATTATAAATGATTTTAAATAGTATATAAAGGTATCAAATAAAAAAACTGAATGAACAGCTAAGTAAAAAAGCTGCAGTTATTGTGTGTGTATAGAGGGTAAGTGCCAGTTATGAGGTTTCAGGCCACACTTCTGTACAGTTGCTGACAGTCATTACCCTTGTAATTACAAGAGCAGATCCTGTGATTAGAACATTGATTGTTTTAAGAAATTTATGAATTTCAGATACTATAATTTTTTAGTGGCTTTAAGTATATTAGCTGCATCAACCTCTGTATGCCATTTATTTATGCCAGACAAGAAACATATGTAAAGAGCCTAAACAACAAAAAGATTACATATAATTCTGAATGATGACATTTGTTTAAAAGAATATTTTCCTCTAAGAAAAGGAACTACAGTTGATCAACATTAATCACAGGTGAAATTTATGAGAGAAGTAGTACACAGATCATACTTTTGTTTCTGAAAACTGAATTACATTTCATATTTCTAACTTAACTATCAAAAAGAAAATTTCATTTGTACATAGTTCAACAGGCATACCTATCTAAGTTTTAAAGCTGACTTATATACTGTGACCAATATGACATTATTAGCAAAATGTGATTGACATTTCCTTCAGAAACAGCTTATTTCTTTATATCAACTGCTAAGACAGTGAACAGACAGAGGTGCAAAAATCATAAAGTGCATAAATAGTTAAGTGAGCAAGTGCTTTTTTGGACTCGGAAGGTTTCATGATCAGTTTATACTATTGTGAAATTTTCAGCAGAAGACAGATGTCTAACAGGAGTTCCTTAGTCTTGTTAGGCCAGCTCATACTTCTTTATCAAGTTGTCACACACTGGTCATAATGATTTATCAGAAATGATAAACAAGTTAACATCTTACAATCTCAAGTTAATAGCACTGTCTAATATTGTTGTCACTGGTATAACTCACTGAAATACTTATGAACCCCTTTTAATACAGTAGTTTGTATTTATTTCATTTAATGACACTGTATGTTTATGCATCATCTTCCGAGGAAGATGTGGCTTTTTTAGTTCCACCAATTTAACATTTGCTGTCCACATACTCATGCTAGTCCTTTTTCAGCTATTATCATCTTTACTATTTTTCACACACACACACACACACACACACACACACACACACACACACACACACACACACGTATTTAACACTAGAAGTTCTATACAGTCATAAAAGAAGCACAGTTATTGAAATTTACATTGCCATATATGGTTGGCACAAGAGAAAAGTAAGTGCAACTGAATTGGCACAGTCTTCAAAACACTGCCATCAAAATGTTTTTGCTAGATTCTCTTCAAGCTTCCTTTTCAATCTTCGTTTCTGAGATTCTGTTAATTGTATTTTCTTTTGTAGTTGGCAGTCTCACACAATTACTTCAATAAAGTGGCGACTTCTGATACCTGAAATTTAATATTAGCATATTTATTTCACAAAACTGTTCAACCTTAGTGAAGTAAGTTAACCACACACAAAATGATAATAAATTAAATGCAGAGCAGAATATCCATACTTCTGGTATCACATTAAAAAATCTTTTCATTAAAGGCAGTGTGTGTCAGACTGAATTCTGATTTTTAGTGGTAAGGGTACAACCATAATGGAACTCATACATAAATGTAAAAACAAAAACATTGCAAGATAAGAGTGGCAACAGAGATAATGGGAAACATGAAAGAATGAGTTCAGTGTCCTAGAGCAAAAGTAGCAAGTAAGTTTAGACAAATTGTAAAACCAAGAAAAAACATCACAGAGAGGAGAATCAAGGATGGAAACAGAGGACTGAATTAGTGTAGATGAACAATATGGCAACTCTGTACACTGAAAAATTAGTTTTCACTTTTAGAAACTTTACAAGAGCCAAAATATATTTGAAGATCTATGACATAATTGAATGGCAAGCAGTTCAAATGAGATAAGGTCATAATTCAAAAAGTACATCTCTACCAGTATATGATATAATAATTATTAGGGTCTGTTACACTAGCTTCAGTAAAACTTGCACACTGCATAAGGTATATAGCAACAACCATGCCCATATTTATAGTGCAGCATTCCTGCATTATTATTTGAAACAGAAATAATGAACTAGTGCTGATCATAGTGCTTAGAAAATTACTGCACAGCTGTTTATCACTGCATTAGTTAGTGCAACTTAGACATCATTCTCGTAAGTAAAGCTTCAATTCAGAAGCTTGATCCATAACGCTTGGAGAGTATTTTATATGAGAAAATAAGAAAGGAAATACGGGCTCTGGACCATTAGCTAGGACACAGCAAAGTTAGAGAAGGAAATAAGTTGTGTTCTTTTCAAAGGAACTACCCTGAATTATCATAATTCATATAGGGAAATCTAAATGTAGTTTGGGATTTGTCATTCAGAAGAAAAAACAAATAGAAGAGAAGTAGTTTTTCAGGTCAGTATAGATCTTCATTGCGACACAATTGTCTGTAGAAAGTCAACATAATCTTAAGTATATAATAAATCTGGAATTTATATTCATAGGTTTTGCCACTAATAATTCCTACAAACACAGTGAAGATCATTAAGTTCTGCAAAATAAAGAAAGCCAGTTAGAGAGTACAGACTTAGGCTTAGATGGTAGTTCTTTTGTAAAATCAGAAGTATGTCATTCAATACCATGCTCATGTATTTATTGTCTTGTAGTGACTGTTTATTGTTACATGGTTAGCAGACTAAACTGGTAGCATGTAGGTTACATGAAGTAAGCAATAAGGTGAGAAAATAGTGAACTGAAGATGCTCCTAGTGATGGCCATACGGCAGGAGTGATAGAACTTGGTCACCATAAGGTACAGCCTAATATACAGAACAATGTTGACACTAGCCCCTGAGAAAAACCGCAGTGGCTTCACAAGGGTTGGAGTGAGAGAACATAATGTGTAAAACTGCTGCTAAAGTGGTACTCATTCAAGAATGTCCTAATGGTAAGACCAATTGACATGAAACATTGTTGGGAATACTTGGGATGAACAGTGACATTTGGCTTTCCATTAAACAATTGCTACTAAGTATGGATTTTATTAGTCTAAAGGCTCTTAACATCCCAGCTAACAAGTAGTAGAGGAAACGGAACTGAACCATGGTTGGCTAGACCTCAGAAAGGTCACAAGCTGCATGTTTATTTTCAGAAACATTTCAGTGGCGAATAGGATTGGTGGGACACTTGGAAATGGGGGAGAAACAGTGCACCAATACAAGCCTTCAAAATTCCTGAATTCTGTATTTGAGATGGAATAGTCAGTCAGACAAGTTGATAACAAAATTCACGTTAACCATCAGCCCTAGGGTAAGCTCCACATGCATCAGTCTCTTCACCGTGTAACATTCCAACACTTCTCACTTTTTTATTGGTATCCTGTGATTTCTAATATACTTTTTTTCTAATTTATATTTGATCTTAGTACTTGAAATCAGTAAACAGTGAATGCACAAATCTGGAAAAATAAAATAAAAATAAAAAAATAAAAAAAAGTCTATGACTTGGTTCTCATTGTAACATGATGCTCTCATGTTGCAGCAGGTATAATTATCCTAAAAGACGTTCGAGCTTCCACCAAACTAGTAATAAGTTTTTCATAAAACAGATTCAATTCAGCAGTTGGTATTTATTTTCTCACAGTTACAAAACAGCCACAAAAAAGTGGATACAGGCTGTGAGCTCTTTGGCCAGTAATCGTAACGAAACAGCTGTCTCTATTGACACACCCAAACCTGCCTGAGTTGACATAATTCCTTCTACTGCCTGACTACCCTTGACTGTCCTGCTCAGTTGCTTTTAGAAGATAACCAAACTTGAGCATACAATTTGTACTAAATATTATAAGTAAAAACATAATTAACACAAACAATTGTGATAGGAGTACATTTGACATAAAAAGAGTTGGCAATAGCAGTGGGGCTGTTGAACTTAATATTGCCAAGGAACTTTTAGTTCAGGTGCTTTAAATAACAATTCATAAAAGTGTTTATTTTGAATATCATAGAGTGTGCTTATATTATGAATTAAGCATAATTTACAGAATTACAAAGTGATATAAAGTGATTTCATAAATAGAGCTCAGTAAAATTGTGTCTTCTACCAATACTATTGTATAATAATATGCAAAATGCCGGTAGATAATCACTTTATTTACCCACTTCAGTGGAGAGCAATGTTAGGAATTATAACTTCAGAGAAGCACTGTTTAGTCTTGCTGCTGAGGCAGCAATCATCCACCTAAACCAAAGAGGTTACTTTTTTGTTCCCATGTGTGATATCGACTCATGGGACACCACAAAGTAAACGGTGAATAAATAGAACTCATTTCCTGGGATTAAACTTTGGAATTTAATTCTGGTGAGTATCAATTCACTTTACTAAATATTTTATAGTTTAGGACCATTAGACAATAAAGACAAAAAACATAAATCATAATAATAAAGAAATACGAATAAAAAACATTAATTTTTCTTTTTCCATGTGAGACAAGTCGGGTATCTAACACTTCAGTAAATCATTCTCATCTTATGTCATAACGTCGAGTTGTAACACTGATAGGCTATCTTGCTATAATGCTGCCCCCCCCCCCCCCCCAAAAAAAAAAGACTTAAACCCTGGCTATTGTTGTGATAACCATATTATTGATTTTTAAACTAGCCTCAGTTGGTAGTAGTTTAGGCTGTGTTACAGTATAGCTTTTATCATATTTACTAAGTCTCCTGCTTGAGAATTCCTATCAAGTCTCTCAGTTCGCAGAGCTCACATGTGCCTGTTGGGTGTTGGGCATTGAATATTGTCATCATCTATTTCACTGTAAGTCATTTGTCTGTCTTTGCTCTTAACCAATTGGGGTGTGCAGACTGACCCACAACCCCTTATTACCTCTTTCGTATGACAGGACATGAAATTATTTCTTGAAACATGTGGTTTCAGATATTTAATGAACTGAAGTTCTCATGTAACACATTATCAAACAATGCAAACATTTTATGTTGCTTTCAGTCACTTTACGCTATTGTCATGATAGATATAAGTATATAAGTGATATTTTGGCTTTGCATGTAAAGGAAAATTATGGAAGTTTTCTCTGCAATGTTCACAATGCTGGTGGTGCATTGTAGCTCTGCTATGACGATTAAGACTGTTTGTAGAAGGAAAGATGAACAATTAGCAAAGTCATACTGAGTGTTGAGAGTATGTGATTTGATTGCACTTTTGCAATGGATTCTTCAGGAGTGCACTTTGACTTTGAGGAACATCTGATAATGACTTTTATAAGTTCAAAGAGAAATTATTTATTTATTTATAGGCAATAGCTATTCTGGGGGAGGGAAGAATAAGTAAAATTTCACTCTCTTTTATTCCTGTTACATTAGTGTGGTTTCACAGTCCACTCTGTGAATAGCTATCTCAAAATCTATAAATGCTGTAGTAGGTTTGCCTTTCATTAACCTACCTCCAAAGATAATTTGTAATATCAGTATTACCTCATGTCTTCGTACATTTCACTGGAAATCCCCCTGGTTATTCATTATCAGTCTATTTTTCTGTACCTGATTCATATTAGTATTACTTATATTAGTCATTACTTATTAAACTGATGGGTCAGTATTCTTTGGACTTGGAATTATTACATTTCTCCTGGAGTATGGTGGTATGTCACTGTCTCAGATATCTTACATCTTTCAGTGATGTGATACTTTCTTCTCACACTATCATATCTCCCATGCAATTTTCATCTATTCTTATATTTTTATAATACTGTAAAGTTTATTAATGTTCTATGTACTTTCTGTATAATGCATTCTTTTTTAGGCTCTCCATCTTCACTTAGTACTGGTTAGCCATATGAGTGTCTGTAGTTTATCTAGTTACTTCTCTTTTTTTCCAAAGGTATATTTAATTTTTCCATAAGCAATAGCTATGTTTCCAATAGTTTTCCAGGCTTTTTCAGTCTTGCCTTTGTCCTCCAGCCAATTCCATTTTTGATATATCACTATGCCTCTTTTCCTGGTTTCTTTGCAGCATTTTTATTCTTTTCTCTTTTGTTATTAATGAATTTCTACTTGGACTCATTTTATCCAAGTGATCATCTGCTACCTTCACAATTTCATCCCACAAAAAGTACCCATTCTGTTTATTCCTGTTTCCTGCTTTGTAAATTAAATAGACCCACATCTGCCCTATGAAATATCTTATAGTTTAAAATTTTACTAAGCTCTTAGTTACTACACATACTGCCACTGTGACTATGAGTTGGGCCAGTGCAGCAAATATAGTGCACGCTAACCTTAAAATGGTGTGCTTTCAACTTCCCCAGGCACCTGCCAGGTGCAGCCTGACCACTTAAAATCATCTAATGTATCTCTGGCACACACAGTCTGTCAGAAACAGTATCATTAATAAGGCAACTGTGGCCCTCCATGCTGTTAGATGTATGTGTTCACTGAACATATCAAGTTCTAGCTTGCTGTCACTCTGTGACTCCAAAATGTCAAAGGTAGTTCATGTGTCCACTATGCTCAGACTGTTAGCTTTGTAAATTTTTTGTATGGTACTCCAAGATCGAATAAAATATTTTTATTTTACAGATTTGTATTTCTCGTGTTCATAGTTGGAACAAAAATCTAGTTAACACTATATATTAAATCTGAAGCTTTGCGGTGTGCCTGAGTCTCTTCCACATATACAGCCTTCAGTAACGATTCTTAAACCATGTTAGCAATGATTAAATTGTGCAGAATTCTACCAATTCTTTCCCTACTGCCAAATTCCTATCGTAAATCACTAGTAAGTTTTCCTTTCCCGTAAATATGTGAATAATTTGGTTTTATCTTATCATACATTCTTTCAACCTCTTACAACTTGTGGAGCTAGAACTGGTATCGCTGTAGAGAATGGTAGCTTCTTGTCTATCTTGGGTTTGATGATGTCTTCACTATATTGTTCATAGTAACTTGCCCTTATTTCTACTTATTTATTCATTATTAGAACTACATTACATGGAGCTGATTTAATCTTCATACTCCTGTACAAATATGACTAAAAGTCCTGTTTTTACTGCCACTATAAATTGCTAATTTCCCTTACACCTTTTTTAAATCTAATAAATTATGTACCCATTCCATGTTGTGACTTATAGGTGGTCATCCTTAGTATACTGATGACATCCTCAAGTGGAGTCCCTGACTGGTGTTTTAAATGGGATATTACTTAACATCTGGAATATTTTACCCAAGAGAATACTGCCGTCACTAGGCAATAGAATAGAGTTGCATTCACAGGAGAAAAATATCCTGTGTTGTGATTGTATTTATAGTACAAGAATTCAAAAAGCTCCTTGTCACTTCCTCAGTCCTGCTACTGGTTACTCTCACCTCACCCGTGCTGAGTCCTACAGACTGGCCACAGTGGCCGGAGACAGTGGTCTCGGTTCACTCTGTTTTGTCAAGGAATTCCTGGAATAATTTTTTAAAATAAATAAGCTAACTTATATGGTAAATGTTTGGTTCTGGAGTTAATCAAGGTTTTAACAACTTTAACTTTTGAGTCTTTTAATGAGGAGTAGCTTCCAAAACCCCTTAAAACAATGAAGTGATGTTCTTTGAGTCAATGAACTTATGAAATATCCAGCGTCATTGATGTACCAGTTGAGCTTGCAACCTCAAGTCACATAGGTGTAGAACCAGGTGTAATACCTAACTAAGCAGACTCCCAGCAGATTATTTCTTAGTCTTGTCATTGGTATACCCCACTCCATCATCATTAGGTTGGTATGAAAGCAACCTTGTCATGGATCAACTTCTGCTGTTCAAAATAACTTGGACAACTTTGTTACCTGCATCTGAACCCTACCCCCAAACAAGATTTTTTATGTTTTTTACATGTGGTGTACATTCTTCAACACATTCTTTTGTTGTACAGACCACTAGACTCCAATCTCAAATAGTTCATGACTAACCTAGCTCCAAAACTTATAACAGGCATTCCTGCCCAGCTTACTTTCTCCTCTAGAACCTTCCTTCTCTCTGTCTCTCATTACAGCTAGATCTGTTGGATTTTCTCTGCATGCACTTAGGTGAACTTTATGTTGTTCCATCAAATAACTATGCACTCACTGACCTTCAAATGTCCTACTCCTTACCTCTTTCATGTTTACCCTCATCCAAAAGAATGACTTAGCAAAGTCAGGCAATTTGTGTAATTTATGGCTTATGAATTTTCATTTTATTTTGTGCAGTTGAATAAAGTTTATTTTAACTTTAAAATTGAGACTTAATATTAGAGGAAGGAACAAATACCTGTGATGCATTGGTGGTTCATGTTCTGTGAAACCATTTGTAATTCCATTTGTGACTCCATTTGTGACTCCATTTGTGACTCCATTTGTTAGTGGATGGTGTGCTGTCCCATTTTGAAGCAATTTGTGCCTCTCACAAGTGTATATAGATATGTAACCAGTAATTCTTTCAGCTCTTAGTCTTTGCGCAAAATCATTGAGTGCTGTCTGTAACAAAACTTACAATTATCATCATTTTCTAGAAAGAAAATATGGAATATTCAGTATTTAAATGCACCTTTCAAAAATCTATTTTTATTCAGACATATCACTGAATGGTTATGGTAAAGTCACTTTTATATTATGAATTCAAAATATTTAAATTTCTCATCTGTTTCAGTGCATTGAAATAAATCCAATGGCAAAGAGGAAAATTTGTGCTGGACTGGGATTCAAACCCAGATTTCCCACTTTGGACCAACGGTCGCCTTAACCAATTATGTTATCCAACACACTTCCCTCCCAACCCATATTCTCAGCTTGTAGCTCAATACGATTTTTGTGGCCCCTGTCAATTTTATTCCACTTGCTTGCAGCCTATACTGGATTTCCGCAAGGGATCGGGCATATTAATGCGTACACATTGAAATTGTCAACTGCCTGTTGGGGCAGATATACAATTATTTTGGTGTTCTTATCGGACATGTCTGAAAGAACAGACACGATTTATTTACATTAATGGCCGTAATTTTATGAATTCAAATTATTTAAACTTTTTGACTATTTCAGGACATTGAAATAAATCCAATGGCAAAAATGAAAATTTGTTGTGGACCGGGATTCGAACCCGGATTTCCTGCTTTAAGCCAGCGGTCACCTTAACTAATTAGGAAATCAAGGCACGCTTCCCCTCCAACCCAAATTCTCATCTTGCAGCACACTATAGTCGTAGTGTCCACTGCCCATTTGATTCCACTTGCTCGCAGCCTACACTGGATTCCTGCAAGGGATCAAGGGTAGTAATGCACCCGCATTGAAATTGTCAATCCTTTGGGGCATATCTGGAAAGAACAGACACCAAAATAATTGTGTATCTGCCCCAACAGGCAACTGACAATTTCAATGCGGACTCTTAAAATCTGTTAGCACTTGTAATTAGGGAAGCTGGTATCCATACCTGATCATCTTTGCTTGAAACGTTTTGACATTCCACTAGAACAATATATGAAAATATGTTTATTGACCACGGAATCTTCTGTCTATAGAGAGATATTCGAGTCAGTCCAAGCTCATCTGGAAGATTGAGGTAGATGTAACGAGCTGATGTCCATTCTCTCCATGAGTCTTCCATAACCTTAAATAAAGGAACATATAAAGACTTAAGAAAATTATAAGTTAATCTGTAGCAGAACAAACAATTGTTTTTGTGTGTTATTTTGTTAGAGAGATAGCAAAATATTCAATACTAGAAGCTGAATATCAATACTTTCAGGTTTACTTTCTTGCATTTAAAGAATGGTTAAATAACTTGAAATATGAAGAGTTAAGAAACTTCATAACATTATTGATATTGTACTACAGTGAACAATATAATGGCAACTTTGAATATTAGTCATACACATAGGTGTTCTTTGTATGTTCTGCAACATAGGAAGCAGCAACAGGAGCAGCTTGCATTGATTATGGACTCATGATATGATATGAGTTCTCAGATACAAACACCTGTTTCATTCCAAAAGTACAGTTACCTGGTCATTTACATAACTTCATAAATTTTACACAGCTACCTTAGAATGCAAAATGCATTTACTTTCTTTTTAGATCATTTAATCAATCATTCATTGAGGCTGTCTGTATACAAGTATCAAATTACACACTACATCTAATTGCATTATTTTATAGGAGTTCTTTATTTTAAATGTAATACTGCTGATCTTGGCAGTGACATGTATGATCTCATCAACCCAACACCTGTAGAAAAAATACAAAAGATGCTGTATGAAGAGGATATTAATGATGTTCAAGAAGATATTGTAAACTTAGTTGACGTAAAGAGGGATAACAAAGTTTAGCTTTGGTAGGAAAATTCAGAAGTATTACAACACTGCAAGCAGAACTTTAGGAGGGGCGATTTAAGAATCAATATTTGTGTTATATCATTAATTTGTTACAGTAGTAGTAGTACTAACAGTATTGATGTATTATTTACATAAAACAGAATAAGTGCAGCAGCCGGAGATGATAGTTGTGTGACTGTGTTGTGTGCCAGTTTCTATTTCTGTAGAAGGCCATGCTCGATAGCTTAAAGTGTTGTATGTGTTTGCCCTTTTTATATGCCTATCGCGGCTCCTCGTCACGCCTTTGCAGTGAGTTGTAAACTGTCCTATTACTATATTGTTCATTCCAACTTGGACTTTCCATTATTAAATAATAGAAGTACATTATAGTAATAGGATGGTTTACAACTCACTACAAAGACGTGATGACAAGCTGTAACAGGCACATAAAAAAGACACACACATATAACACTTCAGCTATCGGCCATGGCCTTCTTCAGAACAGAGAACATTCACCCAACACAGTCACAGAACCACCAGCTCTGGCTGCTGCACTTCAAAGTTGGTTAATGTTGAGATTCACTTGCAATTCCCAACACCAATCATTGATGAGCTGCATATCCTTCTGCATTTCACTCAGTATTCCAATAAACCATGACAGAATTGCCAAGCTGAAGATTCAAGATTTTTTGGGGCTATGTGAAACAGTCAATCCTAAGGTGAAGGCAGAACAGAATGTCACACATCTTACAAAATGAGTTGCTGAGAACATGTACCAAGCACTTCTATTGAAAGTGGTTGCTACAGCAGACAAGGTTATAAAATGGTGCCAGAGACAATGCACCAAAAAGAATTGGGCATAAAAAGTTTTTGAACATTGTATCAATGGCATTCTCTTACAGATACCATTCATCAGATACTGAGAGAAGAAGTACAAAAGACATGGGTACCATAAATTTTCATGGCAGTGGTATCTCTGTAAATGTAGAGCACATGATTTTAATCAATGTTTATAGGAATACAATAGCAGATTGCCCAGAAAAGGAAAGTGATTAGCATTTAACAGTGGAAAGTCCAGGTTGGAATTCAACAATAAAAGGAGGATAGTTTTCAACTCACTAAAAAGCTGTTTATCAAGCCTTGACAGTCAGATAAAAAGACACTCATACACACACAACTTAGCTTTTGGTCACAGCTTCATTAGAAAAAAAAAAAAAAAAAAAAAAAAAAAAAAAAAAAAAAAAAACACATACCGGTACTCTCATTCCCAGGCACACTTCACAGACACACAACCATCAAGTTGCAGACTATCATCATAATATTGATGATTACCATTTATCAACTTGTTAACAGTGTAAAACAAGGTGGGGGCATATTGCTGTGATATGTAAGGATGAGAAATGAAATTGGCTGTGGGATTGAGGACAGGACTGTTCTGTCATTTAAGATATTCTGGAAGTTGACAGAAAAACTAAGTCAGATTGCCCTTATGGAAGTTTGAAATCTGTCACTTGTAAATACAGATTCATAGTTTTAACCACTCTACCACTTGGTGATCGGTCAATGACATATGAACATTGGACCTTGCAACTATGAAACTCATGAGTGACTTACAGGTGGCTAGCCATGTTTCCTTTAATGATCACTTCCAAGGTTTCTCTCTGAGGACAATGCAAGTAGGTACCAGCAACGCAACATGCTGTAATGCATGCAATATCAGTGGAATGACTGTCCATGGTTATCAGACTTGATTTGATTTTAGGATTTATTTTTGTAAAACATTATTTTCCTTTTCCTTGTATTCATAATTATTGTATTTCTGACAAGTTACTCAGGTAAGTGAGATACTCCTTTTCTTTCAGTACTGTTAAGTGAAAGCAAGTGGTCAATATATTTAACCCTCATTACACAAAATTGCATAGGCCTTTAGTAATAAAAAAAATAACAGAATCTTAAATCATAAATAACTGTAAAGCTATTCAGAAATGTGATGTCATTAGCACCTTAATTCTTGAATGTCCTACTGAAGAAATTTATCTATCAGCACAACACTGGATTTTTATCTGCTACTCATTTCCTAGTGTATCTACACAGTTACATACATGGGCCCCATTAATTACTCTCACTATATGTAAGCAATATTTGATTACTTATGTGAATGTTATCATTACATTCAATTTTACTCCTAAAAGTAAAACTATGAACATTTACTCACTTGGGAAAGACTGTGGTCCCGAGTTTTGAAACCAAGTAGCATGTAATATATACTCTTTCCATTTGTAGGAACTTCCCACTGGGGTACAATACTCCTCACCTCATGGAACAGTGCTGGAGAAACATGATGAATCATTAGCCACTGTCCATAACAAATTCAGTCACATACAGTATAACAATATTTTTCCAATAAATACATTAAGTGGTATTACTCACCTTGATACAGGATAAAATCATGTCCAACAACCTGTTCTTCTATAACATCATCTTCATGCAGATCTGGCAGTCTTTTTTTGCAGTTGTCAATAAAGTGAACTTCTGGGTAAACAGCTGTTGGAAAAAAAGATATCTTCATTGTAGAATTAAGCTGAGATAGAGAACTATTTACAATATTGTCTCCTTTACAGAGCAGGGACAGTAATTAACAGATTAGGTACCATCAACACACCAAATTACACATTCCACAAGACAATATTTAACCATTCAACACACAGTGTGAAAATACAGTCAAACAAGTGAACAAGGGTCTTGTTGCAAAACATTAATTATAGTTAACTCAATATTTTGATTAGGTATTGTGAAACTTTTACTTGTAGCTTAAAATTCCTCCATTTTCTTTTCTTTATGGAGAAGCATGGCAGGTAAATTCAAACATAAATAAGAACAGCACATGCCTTACCTTTTCATTTTCTCTCTCTCTCTCTCTCTCTATCTCCTTTTTTTTTTTTTTTTTTTTTTTGCCTGTTTATGTATTCTGTATAGCCTACTTATACGGCAGTAATCTTGTTCTGTTTGTATAGTATGTGTCAATATTTGTGTTAAATATTAATAAAAATTTATTCATACAATCTTTGAATAAACTTTCGTATTGCAAGCACAGTTTTTGTAGACCTATGTCTGAAAATTTGCCACTATTTACAATTACATAATGTAAATTTTCTGAAAAAAGTTTTACATGTCTTCATTTCTGTGAATGTGTATGACCTTTCATGTTCAAGTGGAGCAGTAAGCGATAAAAAATAAATAAATAAATCGCCATAGTGTATTATAGTTTCACCTATCACTTTTTTTCATATCCTAAAACACATCTAGAACTTGATCTTTCGGATACAACAGTTTTGTGATCCACTTTTAATTCTTCTCAGATAGTAAAAAATAAAAAATTTAAAAAACCCTTAAAGGTTTTTTTAGTATTTGGAAACAGAAAAAGTCACATGCAAACACATCTGGCAAATGTGGAAGATTGGGCATCATATTGTAAAAGTATGGTATTGATTTTGACCAAATACTACAGAGCAACCAACGAATTCTACGATGTTTTTCAATATTCAACAGGTGTCAGATAAATCCAACAGTCATAAGGGAAAAAGAATCAACAGCTAATTAGCTATTGTGTAGTGAACCCACCAGCAGAAGCCTCCACCACCTTCTAACAGCCACCATTGCTCCAGGAGATGCCACTGAGACACTATAAAATTTTCACCTACTTCAGCAGCTGGAACGCTGCATTTTACAATGCTGCAAGGGGCAGACTGGTGAATTCTCAGGGCTTGTTTAAGAATGTGAAGTGGGTGTGATATAATTAGCATGAAGACAGGAAGCCCAGTTGGCAGAGGACATTGTTCACAAGTGGGACATCCCTACACGTGAAACACTGTCTCCCATAAAATTCGAAGTTATGTCCACCATGCTGTTAGCCCCTGCAGATCAGATTTGCCATGTGTGCATGAGGGAAAGCCATGACTTTCAATTGAAATGAAATGGATCCACCTAAAAGTACATTTGCTGGACAGGAAGAAGGAAGGAACTAATGAACAAGATGGATCAAACACAGACAGGACTCAGCAGGCCACATGCAGAAACAGTTGCAAGAACTACTTTAATGCATATGTTCACACATGAGAGAAAGAACTGGCTTGCTGTTAAGATAAAGTGGACCTGCCTTAAAAAGAATGTGTTGGGAACAGAAAGAACCTATATCTCACATCCCAGCTCAGGAAGAACACGAAATTTCCACCAAGCACTGAGAGTCGTCATGATGAGAACAGTGATCCATTGGGTAGAATTGTTAGCTTAATCCACCAATCACGACACAAAAAAGAGAAGAAATTTGAGAATAGCTAAGATGGAAAGAAAGAGAAGAATTGGACATTGGTCAGAACTGCCAACGAGGACACCATGTCTGACTAGGCTCAAGAAGTGAGAGATGCAGCCCTCCAACTTTAATTCCCAACACAATTGGAGGACATGCTACACTGCCCCCCAGCCACAGAGCACTGATCACCATTGCTGCCCAGATGTCACAGCGGCCGAGATATACAGTGTCTCTGACTTCCAACACCATCCTCGTGACCTAGGTCGTGATTTACCTTCCCCTTCCGTTCCCATCCTTTTTTCTTCCCTTCTCTCACACCTGAAGAAGGCACTGTGTTCCGAAAGCTTGTCCTTTTCGTCCGTTTTCTTTTTTTCTTCAATTGCGTCACTATTGGCCGTACAGCACAAAGGTAGGTACTGGCCAGCCAATCTATCGCTTTTGAAAAATAAAAGCAGAGTGTCCGTATGTTTGTATGTGTTGCATACAAATCTACAGTTTTATTCTAATCTTTATGAAATTTTGTACACGTAAGCTTCAATCCATGAGGAAGGTCGCCGTAAGTGTAAGTATCACATACGATATATCGTTCACGAGATATGACGTCATAAACAATGAGATGCGCGAAAAACTGCTGCATTTTGCGACAATGCTGCTCATTTTCTCCTAAACCATTGGACCGATTTCAACCAAATTTGGTACACACATTCCTTACCGTGAGGTAACAATTTCTGCATGGTTAAGAATCACATACAGCACATGGTTCAAAAGATAATAAGTCATAACCAATAGAAATCGCAAAAAATGCCATATAATGCTGCGAGACTTTATAAATAGGTACGCTATATGAGAAGGAGAGTACTTAGAGACTTGCAACGAACTTTGAACATAATTTCGAACCTTTATTAAACTTTTCTCGCTGACGAGCATAGCAAAATGATGAAAGGAAAACAGTTTGTCGCTTACTACTTCTACTATGTTTATGGACTAAAACTACGGCATTCGGTATGACGTTACAATTTATAATTTGTACCCTACAAATTGTAGCCGCAAGAAATTTACAGACAGTAGACACTCATATAGTTGAGTGAACCTTCTAAATTGTATCACAGTATGACACGTAAATCATGAGATATGTACACACAAACAGTAACTTTCATGGAAAACCGCCCCTTCCCGCACTAAGTTTTAATCTATTACTTCTTTACCAAGAGATTTTACAGTCATACAGCCTGTATAGAAATGAACATATACCTGCAAAATGGGAGGAAAAAAATAAATAAAAACCCGGGCAACGCCGGGTTTTCAGCTAGCATATATATATTTTTAGCACGGGCAGAACAACCACCCGTCTGAGGAATCAGATGAGCTGCTGCTACTAATACTACTGACGCTAATTTAATAACTGATAGCTTGCAAATACTTTCTAGTAGTTGCATACAGTACTGAAAGTCACATTAAACAACAATATCGCACCCAATGTACGTATTTCACACATTTTGCCTTCTTGGAAGAATTTAATAAACTTTCTTGAATTTCAGTTGTTGCAGTTGTTAATTATTGGCTTGTCATATCGAGAAGTGTTACTTTGGTCAAATAAGAATAAAAGTTATACCTGAAAATTATACTCAAGCAAGTGATGCAAGTTTGTAGCAGTGCAAACTAATATTTCCGGTGATATTACATTATATTAATATATTGCATATTCACCAAGCGCTTTGGATAATGAATTACTTAGATTATGGTTGTCGTATCAAATCGAGAACAATTAGCATACTTTGCCCGTATAAACCCAAACGATAGCAACCGTAAATAATCAAATATTGAACTACTGTAGCAGACCATCAAATTTCTTCATTGGCAACTAATAGAATATTATTAGGCCCTATATGTGTATCAAAACTGTGTGCTAGTCCAACTTGAAGAGACTTTCCAACTAGGTACAGTCGTCACACCACATAAAAAAGTGTTTTGTGGCCTTTAGAATTACTTGAATTTCTGTTTTTCACCTTTTAAATACTTAAATTTGTTATGAATAAAAGCATGTGATGAGCATGAAATAATGTAATCTATAATTTAATCAAGAAGATTACCATAAAACTCATTTATCCAATTATGTGGGTAATCTGGAAATTTCTCTCGCCAAATTTGGGGAATTTCACCTAGATGTTTCGGGAACTAATGCACGAGTTGTGGCGGATTAACCGTGCGTACTGGAGCGCCGTGCTGCGGTCCGTGCGGCCGTTCGCCTCAGGCATGGGTGTTTGCGTTGTCCTTAGGTTAGTTTACCTTAGTTTGAGTATTTTGTAAGTTACGGACTAATAACCTAGTAGTTGAGTCCGATAGATTTACAAACATTTGAACTAATGCATGACGCTCTTGAACTGTGTCCACTGATGCTCAACACTATCAGTGTTGGAGTCAAGCCTTTCGTATTGAACCATTAAGCACTTTAAAATCTGTCTGTTCTCGCTCTTTTCTTGAAATTCCTATTTACCGCAGTGTTCAGAGATTCTGTAACTACCTTGCGATCACACTTTCCATATTCTGCGCTAGCTGAGTCGCAAAGTTTGGATCTGTTTGCCAAGACATGTTATCTCCAAGAGTCAGACTCTATTGAATTATTCAAAATAATTTTCGGGTAAAGCAGTTAAAACAATTTCATTCTATTCTCTGTCTCTACTAGCCGTCTTATACATTTGTGTCACGCAATATATATGCGGTAGCGGAAGTTAAAATCTTTACCGAAAAGTATAAGATGACTTATGACTAAAAAATTTACGCGAAATATTTACCAAATGTCCCCTTAGATGTTTTGTCACTACTGCTGATGAGTCAGGGGCCTATAAAAACTCCCAAAGACAATGTTCAAACCATTTTTACCCCTTATATTCGCCCAAATTATTTCACTTCCGGGATCTTTAATAATTTATCTCAGTATCGTCGTAATTTATCGTTGTAAACACGCTTTCCTTTTCAGTGTTTTAACCTGTCTCTGCGGCACATGTTCCAGTCGTAGTTTAGAATTTAATTTTTAATGATATTCGATTTCAGCTAGCTTTCCGTCCCTAATACTATGTGGTCATTGTGACCATTTATAAAGGAGAGCAGTTCGAGGATCGTTCCACACACACTGTCGCAGGTAACTATTACTATATAATCAGTTTCTTTCTCCGTTCTGTTGGGCCGAGCGCTGTCCTGTCCGGAATCGGCTGACGTCTTATCGGACTTTTGGATGGATTTCTCCATAAAAAAGAAAGAAAAGAAATCATATAGCTCAGCGTAGTCGGGCTAGCTGCTACTTGCGATTAGTGCATGCCTACCTATTCGGAGATGCTAAATTTTTGAACCCGATAGCGGAGGTCGTGAAATTTGCATCCAGTATCGACACAGAATCGTCTGGGCCTCCGTTTTAAGGCTTCCACCAAATCCGCCAGCCGCCTGTAAAACCGAGAACGCCTCTGAACCCATGTGGCAAAAGTCATTGGAGTCAATACAATAACTGCTGGCCGAGCGGTCTGCGGCGTGCCAGTCACAGTCTGCACGGCTGTTACGGGCGGGGGTTCGAACCCCCCTCGGGCATGGATGTTTGTGTCGTCTTTAGTATAAGGTAGTTTATAAGTAGTTTGTAAGTTTAGGGACTGATGACCCCGCAGTTAAGTTCCTTAAGCTTAACAAACATTTGAATAACACAATAACTACAAAACGTGCATGAATGACTGATCAATACCAGTGCTCACTACTGACAGGCAAGTGTAATAAAATAAAAGAACATAAACACAAGAATGTACATAAGTTTCTTTCTCGCAAATTGTTGGTGGTCGACTATCTCCACACACTGCATATCGAGATTTTAAATTATCTTGCATGTCGTTTATGTGTTGCATTTGCATTTAGAAAACGAGGAGGATGTGCACATGAAGAAAAGTGGAAATATCGGTGGTTGTCGAAGATGTCACCTAGCTGCATTAAGTTATTTGAATAAGGTGACATGTGTACTCCACTCACCGTTCACAACAGTCTTAGCTCTAGGAAACTTCTTATTACTGCTCCAAACAAAAATGATGTTGTAGGTGCATGGGTTTTCTACAGTGGAGGAGATTCAAACATAATCGTAGAGGATACTGAACACCCTGACAGAGAAAGACAAGACGGATGAATGTCAATAATAGCTGTAACGTCTGGATCGATGTATTTGCTTCAGAGAGTATTAGTAAAGTGACTGTGCAAAGATTAACGGTAGATCCGGTGAAATACTTTTAAATTTTAATAAAACATCGTTTTATATTGAAAGCCAAGCTTATCAGATAAGTTATTTGTGTTTTTCTTATGTAAAATAGTTGTCCAGCAGTATGCGTAGTTTCGTATGTTCCCCACTAGCGCGTAGTATGGAATCATTACAGGCTTTTGCCATACCATTAACCTCTATACTGCTTCTCACTGACGTACTAATTGTTTCGAAACAAGGTTCTGTACTAATAATGAAATGATAGTGTCACTATTTTTTCTATTGTAGATACGAAGTTTTCAATAAATGCCAATGACATACTTCAGGATACCATCTTGTATGGTGGTGACAAAAATTCTGTTTAGCGGTATCTCAATGCTCCCTCCACCGATAGTCGTGCTCTATGGTTATTTTTATCCGTACACAGGCTATAACGTGAAAGTAGAACTAGATATTTTTACATCATGTAGGGGTGTGAACAGTACCGGTATGAGAATTTTCGTACGCATTGGCGAATTTCATCGTCTTTATGAGAAAACAGTAAATATCGCATGCAAAGATACTAGAATTTGGCCGAAGGTGCAAGTTTTTAACAAATATACAGTATAAACATTTGCTGGTGAAAATAATTAATGCTGTAGGCGTATTTAATGACAATAAATTGTTTATATACTGATTTCTTTATTTGAATTTTAAGTCAACATGCCATTTAACAGAGAAATCGAAAAGTACTTTCCTTTCGTTTTGTAGTACAAGTGCCATTTTGTAATAGTCATGTTGTAGTTTGACAACAAAAGAAATTAGAACGCCTACGACATAGACGTCACTATTTCTTTTTTCCTTTAATTTTATCTCTGGCACTGATCTCTGTACGATCGTCTTAGACGATAAACAGTATAAACCACAGTCTAACTCTGGTATAAACAGTAAACGGCGTCATTTTGACTGAAACCAACATGTCGATCAGCTGATAGGTGGAATTCGTCGGCAGGTGGTATGTTGAATAAACATTGATTTTTCGTGTCTTATTTTAACATTTTTTTTAAATATAATGGTGCGTTCTTTAGCAGAGTTTGCTTGTAAAGAAAAATATGCGAAAGGAAGTAATATTTCGTTGCTCAAGTAAAAATTGCTTGAAGAACTTACCCGTCATTGTTAAACAGATGACAACGATTTTCTATTTGAATGAGTTTATGCATAAATATTTCGCATTTAATTGTCTATTTCTTGCTTTTTCCCCCGTCGGATTTTCCTGTCTAGCACTGAATCCGATTTTACTAGATTGGTATTTTTTTACGTATTTAATGGCAGTGATCGTTATATACTTACCCGTAAGATTATATGCGTAAATTTGTGAAATATTTTGTCCGTTTTATTTTTATTATTATTATTTTTTTCATTCATTGTACAGACTTAATAACTTTCCAGATATGTGAGAATATTGTTTGAGCGCTTTGAGATTCAGGAGGTCGTTGTATTTCTGAAATTTAACCCGTGCAACACCAACGCAAACGACCAACCTGGTTGGAAAAGGGGGGTACATTATATTCAACAAGAAATAATTCGAAATAGAATTATAGAAAAATTTGTTAATTTTTAACTTTTAAAAAAATTATCAATATATCTTCTTGTACACAGTCATAGAAATACAAGAAAACTTTCAATTACATGTATTACCGAGAAGGGAGCACCTTACGATCAACATAAAACATTTTGAAAATACAATTTTTGTTAATTATTGTTGTTGACATTTTCTTTCTGTATACTTTCTAAAGAGATACTGATGTGTAAATACGAAAGTGAACCTCAATATACATATAATGTTACCTGGGAAGGTCACATTTAGTACACAAATTTAAACTTTTGGGGTACATTTAATCGAAAAATTTAAAACATTGTTTCATTCTGGTAGAAGACTACATTAATAACAATATTTTGTCACAGTTTAAATTATAGTGTACCTGCCTAGATTACAATATTTTCAGAAGGTGGGTTAACATTAACCCACCACCCTCCTACGCGCTCCTTGGTATTAACGAGTTAAAAATCCTAATGGAGGGAAAAAACAGTGAATCGTTATACTCAAGCAAGTGATGCAAGTTTGTAGCAGTGCAAACTAATATTTCCGGTGATATTACATTATATTAATATATTGCATATTCACCAAGCGCTTTGGAAAATGAATTACTTAGATTATGGTTGTCGTATCAAATCGAGAACAATTAGCATACTTTGCCCGTATAAACCCAAACGATAGCAACCGTAAATAATCAAATATTGAACTACTGTAGCAGACCATCAAATTTCTTCATTGGCAACTAATAGAATATTATTAGGCCCTATATGTGTATCAAAACTGTGTGCTAGTCCAACTTGAAGAGACTTTCCAACTAGGTACAGTCGTCACACCACATAAAAAAGTGTTTTGTGGCCTTTAGAATTACTTGAATTTCTGTTTTTCACCTTTTAAATACTTAAATTTGTTATGAATAAAAGCATGTGATGAGCATGAAATAATGTAATCTATAATTTAATCAAGAAGATTACCATAAAACTCATTTATCCAATTATGTGGGTAATCTGGAAATTTCTCTCGCCAAATTTGGGGAATTTCACCTAGATGTTTCGGGAACTAATGCATGAGTTGTGGCGGATTAACCGTGCGTACTGGAGCGCCGTGCTGCGGTCCGTGCGGCCGTTCGCCGTCGGGGGTTGGAGTACCCCCCCCCCCCCCCCGCCTCAGGCATGGGTGTTTGCGTTGTCCTTAGGTTAGTTTACCTTAGTTTGAGTATTTTGTAAGTTACGGACTAATAACTTTTAAAAAAATTATCAATATATCTTCTTGTACACAGTCATAGAAATACAAGAAAACTTTCAATTACATGTATTACCGAGAAGGGAGCACCTTACGATCAACATAAAACATTTTGAAAATACAATTTTTGTTAATTATTGTTGTTGACATTTTCTTTCTGTATACTTTCTAAAGAGATACTGATGTGTAAATACGAAAGTGAACCTCAATATACATATAATGTTACCTGGGAAGGTCACATTTAGTACACAAATTTAAACTTTTGGGGTACATTTAATCGAAAAATTTAAAACATTGTTTCATTCTGGTAGAAGACTACATTAATAACAATATTTTGTCACAGTTTAAATTATAGTGTACCTGCCTAGATTACAATATTTTCAGAAGGTGGGTTAACATTAACCCACCACCCTCCTACGCGCTCCTTGGTATTAACGAGTTAAAAATCCTAATGGAGGGAAAAAACAGTGAATCGTTATTGTTCGCTGTCCTAATTTTTTTCAGGGTTTGCAGCTTCATTCTCGACTTCAGTTGACCGCTCGGTGCTTAGTGTCTCCGGCTCCATCTGATGGCGAGAGATCGCATTGTCCACAAGCATGAATCCACAACAAGTTATAAGCATTCCATTTATATATCCGTTGAACGAGCAGCGCATTTTCACATTTGCCGCCAGTAGGCTATTCACATTTTGCCGCCTCTACCGACCTCTACAATTCGATACCCTGTTTCACAATCATAATTATTCTTTGTCCATGAAATTGTAGCTTTGTGTTTTGTGCACTATCATCCTAATCATATCGCATTTTTTCGTAATTGGAATGACTGTGTACTTGGGAATCGAAATGTCACTTCCTAGATTATTTTCACAACCCAACTATTAGGTTAAGACTGCACAAAAATAGTTTTAGAGTTAATAAAAGCACAGTCATATACTACTAATGACGTGGGAGTAAGCTAAACTTTAATACTTCATACACAATAATGTACCTTTGGTAAACGTAATCTTTTTACACTTATATTTTTAAAATTTTGCTCCCAAATATGCCGCCCCTAAAATTTGCCGCCGTAGGTTCCAGCCTACTGGTAAATCCGTCACTGCGTTGAATTAATTATTTTCCCGTAAATTGTTTACACCGTATACTAGTTAAAAAACTCGAGGCAAAATTCTCCTATGGGTGCATACAATATTCACTTTTGTTTCGTACCTCGTACAAACGATGAAATTCTCGTATGCGTACGAAAATTCTCGTACGCATCACAAGTCTGCTGTGATGTACCGTCTGAAAGATAGGGCTGGGCAAATGATACTCGTGTTCGAACATGCTCGGGATTTCCCGATACAGCAGAGAACTCGATATAGTATCGAACTGTTCGAACACTCAGATAATAAATGCGTATCTACAAACGATATACGGGGAATTTCGAAGTTACCGGGCTATCGCTTTGCTCAGAACTAATTGCATAGGAAGTACAAGTACATGTAGAAGAAAAGAAGGGAATAACTGTGAAAAACTGCATATTTTTTAAAAACAGTCCATAGTACATGATTTGTCTGGTAGCACTGCAAAATATGATCCATTGATAAAATATCTGCTACTATAACAGAACTACTGCATCATATTCCTGAAGGCTAGCACTCAAAAGAAAAAAAATGTCAGTCCTTTATAAGTAGAAATTACATTCACTGAGATTATAAGAGACAGGTTGCAAGTGATCATTCCATTCCCTGTTCATACGGTACAGTAACAGATAAAAATGTTACTACCTTTTAATCGCTTTCAAAACATTGAGAGATGAAACAGGGAAATCATTAGAAATTTAATACACCGTAACGGAAATAAGTCGTATAAAAATAAACTGTAATTGCTACCTCGGATTGAACAGTGCACGAGCTGCTGTGTAGTAGTATTAACAGGCGTCACTAGATCGCAGCACTACATTTTTAAATCGCGATTGCTCTCGTTTAATTATAGCCTATAGTCGTTAATGTTTTTACTTATGACCTGTACCCTAGAAGCTACTGTAGTCGGAATTTCAAACTTATTAATCCCCATAGTACATTAATGATACCGTATCTTCGTTATAAATCGTATACTGCACAGCATAGAAAAGATTTATAAATGTCATCGTTTTAAATCGCAGTGATAGTACCTACTGACATTGCTAGATAGCGTCGTGATCGAATGTTCGAACATTTCCCGAACTGTGACGTGAATTGTTCGAACAGTTCGAGTCGCGTTCAAACCCAGCTCTACTGAAATATCAGGTATCAAACATAGACCAAAGATTATCTTTGGTCGGAGATACTGTAAATGATGCTCGTCCGTGTGCGTTGGTATCTATGGAATAAAGCAATCGGTGAATCTGTGAGCGCGCTCAGTTGTTTGGGGTGATGGCGGTAGCTACTCTTTGGGAGTAAACAGGCGGGTCGCGGTCGGGCGCGGCGAAGATGCCAGCAGCTGGGGCGGGGCGGCGGTCGCGCTCCCGGTCCCCGGCGCCCTGTGGCTGCTGTGCGGACACCGAGGGCGACGGCGCGCGCAGGCGCAGACGGAGGACGCACGCCAGGCGCACCGCCTCTTGCGGCTGCCCGGTCGACGACGCCGCCGAAGACGTGAGTGCCGCGTCACCCTCTGCTGTCAAACTGAAATACTTCCTCCTAACGAAATAGCTGTTGTATGTTTTGCGTTACTAAATTAACAAGACGTATAAATTACAGCAAAAAGGGCACTTATGCAGTTTAGGGGGTACGGGATCAAAGTTTATCTCTGATTGCGGCTTTTCGTCTTCAGTCAACTGACAATCTCACGTGTCTGTTCGAGCAGTACTTTCACATTCGCGTTTCTGTTCGATTGTTATTGTAACCTTCGTAAATAATTTACACGAAGAATATGGTTATTAATAATTATTTATTTGTTAATATAATAACACTGTTTTTCACTGTATCACATTTTTTTCAATCCGCAGCATTGGGATAAACTGACCTAATATGCTCAACAAGATGATGAAATGCATTATTTTGAAAACGTTGTCGCCACAAGAATTCAGACAGATAATTGTTTATCATACTACGATGTGTTTTCAACAGTCTGACCTGTGCCTCCTAGAGATATCGGATGTAATAAAAATATTCGTGACAAATGTATCTACAGAACTGTTTCCAGTCTACTATTATGTGTGTGCTGCTAATTTCTAGCTCTCTCTCCAAAAAATGTTGATCTATTTCATATGACCACATGTACATTAATTGAATTATCTTAGATACTTCCAAATGGCTTCCTGACAAAAATGAATTGAGGCCTTCTTTCTACAAGCACGGCCTGCAGTACACCGCCAGATGACACCATCTATACATTTATTATTTTCCAATCGCATCTCCATGTTACCGACGCACTTCCCATCGCAAATCATCTGCTTTTTTAATAAACCATGTTCTTGTGCCCACTTAACAGCGTCCTCGTTCGTTGCCGTCACTTGAAATAAATATTTCAATCGAAAATCTGTAAGATCTGGAAATTGACGAGCCATGATGAAATTCAAAAAACTTCACTATATACTTACAATCTCGATGACAGAGTGAAAATCAATATTACACTATATAAAATTGTAACCCGCATTTCTATTGGCTCTCATTGGCTGTATTCTGGCAGAAAAGACGAAAAGCCGCAATCAGAGATAAACTTTGATCCCGTACCCCCTAAACTGCATAAGTGCCGCAAAAAGGACCGAATCTCACTGATGCAACTTACCGGCTCCGCGGTCCCCGGAGATGGTGTTGGCAACGGATGGTGAACGCCGGGAATCGCGTGACATTCGAATTAGCCAATCGCGTCATAGTCTGCGGCATCCAATGAGTTCGTCTTATTTTTTCGCGGAATATTTGACGGCATTAATACTTACAATCTAAGTAGCTCGGCCTGAAACGATATATCTCGAACGTACAACTAAATCGATAATGTATTCATTGATGCACGAGATCACAAAATCTGAATGTTTACATTCTAATTATTTTGACGAGTGGTAATGGAAAGCTGCGTTGACGTACTTTTGGTAATTTCCAAGAAAGCTTACACTCGAAGTTGGGTTAAAGTCTAGTTTATGAGTCCCGGACTGGTGCTTGGCGTGTAGAATATATATATATATATATATATATATATATATATATATATATATATATATATATATATATATATATATATATATGTGTATGTATTGAAAAGTCTCGGTCGCAATATGCTTTATTTCGCATGACGCGTTTCGAGTACATCATCATCAGATCTGTGGTATAAAAGAATAAAATTACATTTTAGATGTTTAAAGCACGTAATTACATATCTACAAGAAGTACGAAACATATTAATACATATATACTTACAATTTTATTTAAACGATGGGAATTACAAACATCTTAATATAGATGCTTCATTAAAATTTAAAACACCATCGTTGATGTCTAGTGACGGTGTTGAACTAGACTCACATGTCCAACTGTAGTGAAAGGGGGAAACACCGTAACAGGTAAAATAGGCCCACTCGCCACCAGATGGCGCAGGGTTAACATTAAAAGTTACTTGAATAAAACTACACATACATCACCTTGGCCACTCTGTACCGTGTGCAGTCATAGAAACTGTGAAAATATGGCTACAAAATGTGTTAAGTCTTATAAAAATATATATGAGACCAATTTTAAGTACATTAAAAATACTAATGGTAAGTGTAGATGTTGGCAACGACGCGAAGCAGCCAATCAGGAGTCGCGTTCGCGCTGCCAATAGGATTGTTTGTTTCACGTCGATTGAATTTGGCGTTAGTTTTGAAATTGCTGTAAGCCCGAATCGGAAGATTTCGTTATGAATTTTAATGATCTCGTTATTAAACATTATAAGGTTTGTTAAATATCGATGTAGTTTTCGAGGGCAGTGTTTCACAAGGATAGCTGATTTATTGACCGTACAAGGGTAAGAGAATGTATTTCCCAAGCGTGTTCTAATTAATAAAGTGCATATACAACTGGTAGAGTACTTGAAGACGAACTCTACGCCCATTAATAAAGTAAGTGAAGTAACTTCTTTGTTGTCGGTAGATTTCTAGCAATAAAATGTACTGTATTTGTGCTTTATGATACATTAGTAAACATCCGTATCTACTCATTTCGCGAGTAAAGTAACTTATTTGTTATCGTTAGATTTCTAGTAATAAAAATGTATTTGTACCATGTGTTACATTTGGAAATATCCATATTTCGGTAAAATTTTACGACGATTCTCGCCGGGCTCCAGTGCTTATGTTGGCAACAGATAAACAATGAAGTGTAGAATTGCGTTAATATTTTTCACGAGCTACAGAGTAAATGTTATTGCTGCTCGTTTCACTCGCAGCAAAATTAATACTATACCTGCTCTATGGTTGACAGGTTCTTGTATGTACCCTTGTCCGTTCAGAAAAAAAAAAAAAAATCGTTTTAATTAAAGTTGTCACGAAGAAACATTTATTGGTCATCTGAGTTGTCGCCATTACCATTGGTGCCAACATAACCACTGCAGCTCAGCAAGAAGCGTCGTACAATTTAACCCATATTTCCTCATCTCGCGACTGAAGTAATTTTTTTATTATCGGTAGATTTCTAGTAATAGAATGTATTTGTACGTTATAATACATTAGTAAAACATTCCAGCCGTACAAGTTCGAGTGTAAGCTTTCTTGGAAATTACCAAATTTTTACAGCAGAATTGTTCAGTGGAGCATTCATAGGAATAGCTCAATGTTTTTGATGAATTTCAGTGTAAATGTCATTGCTCCCCCAACTGTCACTGACGAAATTTAAAGCTGTGGTAGTACGTATCTATGTGACATTTTCGTAAAAAGTTGTTGAATATTTCTGATTATATAGCCTACATTGTAATGTAATATGGAATATGCGTTACATATCCATGCAGTATATATTTCTGAGATGAGCGAGGACAAAAGATCAACAATTTTATCTGCACCTATAAATAAACGACTTTCATAGCATAATAAATCGCTGCAGAATGTCTTCAGAATAGTACTTCCAGAACTAGTCTCTAAATGGATGACAGTTTTCCTTTTCCTTTGCGTAGCTTTGAGTATAAAGACTTTTCAATCATGGTAAAGAAAAAAAAAAAAAAAAACTTCACCGGCACTCAAAGACATAGAAACCAATAACATACGTCCCCATGACTGCTTGGGTGTGTGTGTTGTCCATAGCACAAATTAGTTTAAGTTATATTAAATGGTTTGTAAGCCTAGGGACTGATAACCGCAGCAGTTAACTCTCCTAGATTTATAAAATTTTGAACATCTGAGAAATGTTATTGTATCCTATTTCTCCTTAAGCTGCTTCTCCCATCCTAGTTTTCCTACCACACTTTGTTGATTGGGGCAGTCTCTTTGTCCTGTTAAGTTTTTGACGCTGTTACGGAAACACTGTGTTTCGCATTTCTCTGCTGGCCTTTACTGTTGTCGAGATAGAGTGTATGATGTCTTCCCACAAGTCTGATAATACGTCTCCGGACTAGTTGATTGCTGCCTGCCGCATCTGTCTGAAAACTGTTGTGTCGCGTATGGTGATGACATCAAAGACAACTACACCACTGTCGATACGGCGACGGGAAGTTTGGCAACACAAACTCCTACATTCCCGTCAGAGGCCGCGCGTTACTAACACTACTACGTATGTGAATTCTGATTGGTCGAAGCGTAATTAAATGGTCGGTGCATACGGCCTGTAAGACAGTGGATGCAGTCAACGTATACTTTTATTCAGCAGACAGTGTATTTAATTTCAGGAGAGAAGGCTACGCTAGCGGAAGTGTAACCGCGCATTGATACAGTACCCCATGACTTGCTAATGTACTGACACAGGGAGACGATGCCTACTCGACATTAGCGATTTCGCCCAAATTTATGGTACATGTAGGAAGTGGTGAGACATGAAAGTGTCCCAAGAGGGAACTCCAGATGGCCCAGCGTTTAGACACAAAAGGAATTCTGACATGGAACTATCGCCATATGCACTTATCTATTGTCGCTGTAAGAGTGTGTTTGGGAAGCGGTGTAAGGCTTAGCCGTAACAGAGAGGATGCATATTGAAAGGGTTGTGATATTGCAGATACAGGGGAAAGCTGATTGTTTCCATGTGAAAGGAAGGCTGTCTTGAATGAGCGAGGGCGACTAATTCAGATTGCAACTGAAATACAATATAGCCACACACATTATTCTAAAAAACCTTATAAAATCTGGGAATGATCATACGGCAAATATAATTATATGAATGGATTCAGGATACTTTGGAATAAAATGCAGTAATTACAAATTAAATATCCCTTACAGATAGAAAGCTGACAAATTTCAGTATAATAATAATAATAATAATAATATGAGACTTATATTAACAATTTAAGAAGCAAATGGGCAGCATTGTACCACGCTAACTATCTTAAAAGATTTACCACGTTATTTCTGTAGTCTTTGAATAAACTTTGTGTTACTCTCTAGCTCTGCTTTTTGTTGAGATAATAATATTCTTGTGTCAGAACATAGATTCCACCACAGAAACACAAAACATGAACCCAGCAAAGCGCATTACATTTATGTATGTATTTTATTATATTTAATATTATTCTTAGTAATGTTCTTTATCTTGTAGATTGTCACTTAAATATTTCATGGCCGACTAAAATAATAGATATGCGGCAGATAATTTATATATAAACAGTTATAAGTATTTGTGGACAAGAACTGAATATATTTGTATAAAAAGCCATGATAAATTAAATATTGTGTAACTATATTTCGATGGCGGCAGTATATTTGTACAGTGAGACGCCAAGCTTAATGTCTATCTGAGCAAAGAGCTTCAATCTCAACCGTTTTTTAGTATTGTTAAATATAATTTTTGTTTGTTAAATGTAAACAATATTTGTAGGGAGGTGGTCAAAGCATTTAATTCTGTGATATTCAAATCTATAATTTTTGGAAGGGAAATTGTATTTTAAAGATGAGGCTTTAGGATGCGCGGAAGGATACAATTTTGGGAGCAGGGAGAGCATGCTTTTCGAACGCTTGGGAAGGGACTCGTAACTTGGACGTGGCGGTGAGAGGTTGTGACTCTGGGCGGTCTGAAGCTGCGTTGCGAACTTGTGATTTGAAGAGATAGGCATGTGTGGACTTTGAAAATTTATGGGACTGTGACTTCAGAAATTAAACTATGGACGGTAGTAGGACTGTGGAACTGTGATAATTCAGCAATAGTGTAATCGTGTGATGACAAACTATGTTTTATAAAAAAGACTGTAATCGCGGATTAATTTAGAACTGCAATGGACTTCCTAATTTACGAGTGAAAATTTGGAACTTCTGCTCTCGAGTGCGTGTGATACTTATTGTGCCTCTCATGAACAGTAGTAGGAGAAATATTCAATTATTTACCGATGTATAAAGTAGTACCAGCTTCGCGTTTCATGTCTAATAAGAGTAATAAACTCCTTTTATAAAGAATTACTTCTTGAGTGAACCACTTCTTTATCTTAGAATCAATTTTGTTGGTTATTCAGAAGTTTCAGTTATGTTTGTTTAAATATATTTTTCACGTCACCATATGCAGATTGATAGACTGGCTAAACTACAGATTAATTATTGATCTTGTTTAAACAGATTGCGTAGCTGTTTAGGGCATAGAAGCTGACATACATAACTCACCCCTATGAACAGAGAAAATGAGCCATAAAATTTTACTACCCAGAGTTATGTATTGCCGAATTCTTATTGGTGAGTACCGGTAAGATGGTCGTAGGGTGACGAGTTCGACTTCGCCCGGCGGCAAATAGTTTTATGCTCCTTGGCAATGCGTACACTACGGACGCCACAATTAACCGTACATCATATAGGCTATTTTATTAATTTATGTAACCATAAAAGATGTAGCCATAGGATGAGATTCGGGACTGCAAACATTTAGAAAGGGTTTGTAGTTAACGCGTACACGGGAGCGTCGTGTTTGTAAATCAGTACTTTCATTGAAACTTCCTGGCAGATTAAAATTGTGTGCCGGAACCGGGACTACTCACGATGCCGCCGAAGTTTCATATCATCGCACACTCCGCTGCAGAGTGAAGTTTCATTCTGGAAACATCCCTTAGGCTGTGGCTAAGCCATGTCTCCACCATATCCTTTCTTCCAGGAGTGCTAGTCTTGCGTGTTTGCAAGAGAGCTTCTGTGAAGTTTGGAAAGTAGGAGGCGAGGTACTGGCAGAAGTAAAGTTGTGAGGCGGCATCGTGAGTCGTGTCGGGATAGCACAGTCGGTAGTGCGCTTGCCCGCGAAAGGCAAAGGTCCCAGGTTCGAGTCCCGGTTCCGGCACACAATTTTAATCTGCCAGGAAGTTTCATATCAGCGCACACTCCGCTGCAGAGTGAAGTTTCATTCTGGAATACTTTCACTGTTTTGCAGTTACATGTACCTGGGTGATATTCATCGACGAAACAGGGGAAGCAATGATTTTGACCGCATCTTGCGCACGTTATAAACGCCGAATTTTTGCAATGATATGGTGTTTTAATGCCTCCATAGAAAAGCAAACGTAACTGACATTTTGAAAACAGCTTCTTCCTTCGCACAGTCCAGCAGCGACCCGCGCGTAACGCAGCACGTCGCTGAATACTTTCGAGGATCGCTGGTGATGTGTAATGGAATGTAGTTTGATGCAAGCTTCTGGGGAAGTCATTTCTTCTTCTCTGTCGATGAGGTAAGTGCGCATATAAATACAAAATAACCTATATGATGTTGCGGTTAATTGTGACGTCAGTAGTGTACGCATTGCCAAGGAGCACAAAAATATTTGTCGCCGGGCGGACTCGAACTTGCGACCCTTTCAGTACGAATCCGATTTCTTACCGCTTTTTAAATTTTATTTTGTGGAAACGAGATCCTCTAACAAATGGCCGCTGATGCAAACACCGCTTCCTAATGACACTGTCACAGGAACAATTGAGAAGGTGCATATTATGAGGGATGCATGGCTATCTGGAGTTCACACATGGGCCACTTTCATGTCTCACCACGCCCTGCATGTCCCATAAATTCGGACTAATTCAGTGATAACGAGTTCAATCCTCTCCTTGTTAGAATTTATCGCGGAGACTCAAAGAACTTCTCCAATGCCCAAATTTGAGTATTCATCTATGTACAGATATAAAAATCAAATACTGTGCGTTAGTGTCGCTAAAACGTAGAAATAGATTGAGCGATTTTAGTTAGTTATTTATTTTATTTTGTATTCTATTTTATTATATTTCATTTTATTTTTCTCACTTTACAGTTTTACTGAAGAAACTGCCTACGCTACACTTGTGCGTTCTGTTTTAGAGTATTGCTGCGCATTGTGGGTTCCACACCAGGTGGGACTGACGGTCGATTTAGAGAAAGTTTAGAGAAGGGCAACTCGTTCTGTATTATCGTGGAATAGAGGAGGGGGGAGTGTCACGGAAACAATGTATGAGTTGGGGCGCAAATCATTAAAAGAAAGGTGTTATTTAATGAAAACCATTTATTTTTATTTTTTCGTCACAGTTGCACTATTTAGAAGTTGGTAACTAGTTTCGCACTTGTTCGTCCATTTTCAAACCAAATGCCTTATTCCAACAGTAACAATACACTGCATGAAACAAATGACTGATAAAATCTGTACGTTGTCCACTGTTAAAACATGATTACATTGAAATTTAAAATAGGTTAAAATAAATGTTGCGTTCACGGGCCTCCAACGCGAAAAATTCACCGTGAAGATGGGGCGGGATCAGCAACTGGATATGTAATGAAAACCATTTTTTTCGTCACAGTTGCACTATTTAGATGTTCAAATGTTTGTAAAGTCTATGGGACTTAACTACGGGGTCATCAGTCCCTAAACTTACAAACTTCTTATGAACTACTTACGAACCAGGACGTCACAAATATCCATGCCCGAGGGGGGATTCGAACCCCCGACCGTAGTGGCCGTGCAGACCGTGACTGGAGCGCCTTAGTCTCCTCGACCACCGCGGCCGGCCACTATTTAGAAATTGGTAACTAGTTTCGGACTTGTTCGTCCATTTTCAAACCATAATAAGGCACATGGTTTGAAAATGGACGAACAAGTCCGAAACTAGTTACCAATTTCTAAATTGTGCAACTGTGATGAAAAAAGAAAAATAAATGGTTTTCATTACATATCGAGTTGCTGATCCTGCCCCGTCTTCGTGATGAATTTTCATAAGGTGTTACTTGTTGCAGTGAGATCTATTTGCGAAATTTCTTCCACCAACTTTCTCTTCCGAATGCAAACATATTTTGTGAGCACCCACCTACTTAGGTAAACATGATCATCATAATAAATTAAGAGAATGTCACCTGACTCTGGCCGCGGAAGCCGACGAAATTATATTTTCATGTCTTCCTGAAGTTCTGGAACCTTTAACAGAGTGTACCTACGCAAGCCTTGCTATTAACATTCTCCACAACAAAAGCCACAGCCTACCACTGGCAGCGGTAAGGCTTGAAGGCTGTAGCTAGTTAGTGCAGATATACCGGGTGATAGGGCGCCTGGCTGGAGGCGCTGCGACACGTGGGACGCGCGTGCAGTACGGGTAAAAATAGCGAGGGTTGCGGCGCCGAACCCCGGAATAACGTCGCCTGCCTCTGGAGACAAAGACGCCTCCTCCAGACGTCCGCAGATCCTTCCCGTCCGCTACACTCACCTGCGATGCCACACTTCTACATCTACATCTACATAGATACTCTGCAAATCACATTTAAGTGCCTGGCAGAGGGTTCATTAACCACTTTCATAACTTTTCTCTACCGTTCCATTCTCTAATAGCGCGCGGGAAGAAAGAACACCTAAATCGTTCCGTTTTCGATCTGATTTCTCTTTTTTTGTTGGGATGGTCATGTCTCCCTAAGTAGGTGGGTGCTAGCAAAATATTTTCGCATTCAGAACTAAAAGTCGGTGATTGAAACTTCGCAAACAGATCACGCCGCAATGAATAACGTCTTTCTTTTAATGATTTCCACCCCAATTCGTGCAACATTTCCGTGACGCTTCCCCCCCCCCCCCCGTAACGTGATAAAACAAAACGAGCTGCCCTTCTCTGAACCTTCTCAATATCTTCCGTCAGTCCCATCTGGTGAAGGTCGTACAATGGGCAACAGTACTCCAGGAGAGGACGTACAAGTGTGATGTAGGCAGTCTCTTTGGTGGAGCTGGTGCATCTTCGAAGCGTTCTGCCGATGAAACGTAATCTTTTGTTCGCCTTCCGCACAATATTTTCTATGTGTTTTCTCCAGTCAAAGATGTTCGTAATTGTAACTCCTAGGTATTTGGTAGAATTTACGACCTTAAGGTTTGACTGATTTATCGCGTAATTGAAGTTCAGCGGATTTCTTTTAGTGGTCATGTGTATTACTTCACACTTTTCTTTATTTAGTGTCAATTGCCAATTTTCGCACCAAGTAGAAATTTGGTCTAAATCGCTTTGCAGTTGCTTTTGATCCTCTGTTGACTTCACTAACCGATAAACGACAGCATCATCCGCGAACAGTCTAAGGGAGCTATTCAGATTATCTCCTAAATCGTTTATAAACACGAGGAAGAGTAGGGGACCTATAACGCTTCCCTGTGGAACGCCAGATATCACTTCTGTTTTACTCGATGACTTACCGTCAATTACAACGAACTGTGTCCTTTCTGATAGGAAATCGTGAATCCAATCGCACAATTAGGGAGATATTCCATAAGCACGCAATTTCATTAGAAGCCGCTTGTGGGGTACAGTATCAAAAGTCTTCCGGAAATCCAGAAATATGGAATCGATTTGAGATCCCTTGTCGATGGCACTTAACACTTTATGTGAATAAATGGCAAGCTGTGCTTCGCAAGAGCGATACTTTCTGAATCCGTACTGACTATTGGTTAATAGGTCGTTCTCTTCGAGGTAGTACATAATATTCGAACAAAGTATATGTTCCAAAATCCTACTGCAAATCGACGTCAATGAGATAGGCCTGTAATTTTGGGGATCACTCCTATTGCCTTTCTTGAATACTGGAGTAACCTGGGCAACCTTCCAGTCTTTGGGTATGGATCCTTCGCTGAGTGATCGGTTGTAAATTATAGCTAAGTACGGAGCTATTGCATCAGCACACTCTGAGAGGAATCTAGTTGGTATACAATCCGGCCCGGAAGATTTATTTTTGTTTAGTGACTTAAGTTGTTTTACTACTCCAGGAACATCTACTTTCTAAGTTTCGCATGCTGGCAGCTGTTCTTGGATTGAATACTGGAGTGTTCACTTCGTCTTCTTTGGTGAAAGTATTTCGGAAAGCTGTGTTTAGTAATTCTGCCTTAGCAGTACTGTCGTCGGTAGTATTACCATTGCTATCGCGTAGTGAAGGTATTGTTTGTGTTTTGCCGCTAGTGTACTTCACATATGACCAGAATTTCTTTGGATTTTCTGTAAGATTACGAGACAGGATTTCGTTGTGGAAACAACTATAAGATTTTCGCATTGAAGTCCGCGCTAGGTTGCGAGTTTCAGTAAAAGATTGCCAGTCTTGCGGATTCTGTGTCTTTTTAAATTTTGCATGCGTTTTTCTTTGTTTCTGCAATAGTGATCTAACCTGTTTTGTGTACCACGGTGGGTCAGCCCCCTCTTTTATTAATTTATTTGGTATAAATCTCTCGATTGCTACCGATATTATGTCTTTGAAAGTAAGCCACAACTGATCTACACTCGCATTTTTAGTTTTGAAGGACTGGAGACTATCACTCAGGAAAGCGTGAAGCGAATTTTTATCTGCTTTATTGAATAGATATATTTTTCGTTTATTTTTGGTGCATTTGGGAATTTCGATATTCAGTCTCGCTACTACAACTCGATGTTCGCTAATCCTTGTATCTGTTTTGATGCTCTTTACTATCTCGGGATTATTTGTTGCTAGGAGATCACTTCTGGCCATCGAAAATGCTACACCGACAAGGATCGCACGTATCGCAGCAAAATGCATTTGTATGAAGATCACATGATCGAATATGCAGCCCCATATCAAGTGAGGAAGGTCATGAAATCAGTAGCCGGACGCGGTGGCCGATGGGACTGAGGCGCTCCAGTCACGGTCTGCACGGCTACTACGGTCGGGGTTTCGAATCCCCCCTCGGGCATGGATATTTGTGCCGTCCTTAGTGTTAGCTAGTTCGTAAGTAGTTTGTAAGTTTAGGGACTGATGACACCGTAGTTAAGTCCCATAAGCTATACAAACATTTTCATGAAATCAGTAGCTTAGAACAGAGGAATCTTAGGGTTTAACGTCCCGTCGACAGTGTGGTCATTAGAGACGGAGCTGACGCTCGGATTTTTGGGTAAGGATGGGGGAAGGAAATCGGCCGTGCCCTTTGAAAGGAACCATCCCGGCATTTGCCTGGAGCGATTTAGGAAAATCACGGAAAACCTAAATCTGGATGGCCGGAGGTGGATTTGAACCAACATCCTTCCGAATACGAGTCCAGTGTGTTACCACTGCCCCACCTCGCTCGGTCTTAGAACAGAGGTCTCCAAAATACGGCCCGGGGGCGGATCCGGCACGCGGAGGTCTTTCATCCGGCCCGTGCACCAATTTTAAGTAGGTTCCTGGCTGTATTTCGTCTTGTTTGTTTCGTTCCTTCGTTATAGCGTGTCCTTTGTACATTCGTTTTTCTCTGTTTTTAAAAACGTAGAGAAACAGTCACTACGTGGGCGTGACTTTAATTTTGCAGCTTTGAGATGAAAAAAGTCTTTTAAATTACTAATAAAGGTAAATGTACTCAATTTACAGTAAGAAAATCTTGTTACATCCATGTAGTGGCTGGTTTTTTGTGTAGTATTTCCATTACTATTTGCATTCCCAACAGAGTTCTACACATTTTGCAACAACAGATAATTTCGTTATTAATTCATGCCATTGAAGAGAAAGAAAGACATTCTTACTGTCTGTCTCAACGCCACTCGTGATTCGCTGCCTTCACTTCCCATCATTCGTCGGGCAGTGCCAACATGGGCAACCACTGTCGTGTCACTTCGATGTAACCAATGACAGGCGTGAAACGACTGAATGTGTTACAGCGCGGGAGATGAAGCGACTGTCTGGTTTATTTTTGTGAGTGTCTATTATACTTTTGCGCCCTTATAACAGACCATTCAATTAAATAAATGGAACTGAGTGAATTGATGAATTATTTATTTATTTATTTTTACAAATGCATCATTACTTTTACAGTACAAACTGATGTATTTACGTTCAAGCATACATTTACCGAGCACCCATGTTTTAATTACAAAATACTAAGAATTTGAAATATTCTTCGTTTGCAATGGACATTAAAGTCTGGTGGAAATTTAATATGTCTTCATAATTTTCGTCGGGACATGACTGCTTCATTCGACGCTCGTAAGCAAACACTTGACCAGCATAACTGTCCCTGTGTGCTGCACAGCTACCGTTGCCAACATCGTCACGAAAGTGCAACACTCTTCTGTCGGTGATCTGAACTTTTACCACCAACAATATATATGTTAAGCAAAAGCAGCCGTCACCTAAACTGCATTACAACCTAGTTCACCTGTTATTGATCTTTGTTTGCGGGTGTAAAGAGTGTTCTGATGGTGATAATACTGTATACAGGTTTCATGGGGTTTCCGCCATGTCAGTAACGTCACAGGTCAAAATGCGTTAGTGTCGCATTCTTCAGTAATAGCCAAATATACTATCCGACCCGCACTGCGATTCGGAATTTGAAATCTGGCCCTCGTGGCTTAATAAATTGGAGATCCCTGGCTTAGAAGACGAAGCAAATATACTAGAATTCCTATCAAGAACAGCTGCCAGCATGCGTAATTTAGAAGTAGATACCCAAGGTGTATTGAAGCAAGTTAAATCACTTAGCGAAAGTACATCTCCCAGTCCAGATTGTATACCAATTAGTTTCCTTTCAGTGTGTGCTGTTGCAATAGCCCCATGCCTAGTTATCAGCACTTCGAAACCGCCACGGTTGTGTCGGTCACAGCGGCATCTGGTTACACGGCGGCTTATGGGGCTGTTCGGTGCGTGCAGTGGAACCACCTTTGTCAGTGCGACATTTGTCTGACCCGCCAGGTAGAAATGTTCAAATGTTTGTAGAGCTTATGAGGCTTAACTACGGGGTCATCAGTCCCTAAACTTACAAACTACTTATGAACTAGCTAATACTAAGGACGGCACAAACATCCATGCCCGAGGGGGCTTTGGGATAATGTAGTGCGACATCTAGGGACGCGAAGCATACGTCGTCACCTCTCCCTAAAAAATTCAAGGCTGTGCCCTCAGCAGGCCAAGTGATGCTTACCATAAACCGGGGTGACTTTGAATTTTTTAAAATTTATTTTTGTACATTAAACCACAAATTCTTAAGATATTGTCAAGACACTTTTTGGGGAGTTGCAAGAGGTCTTACTAAATGTGTCAAAGCAAATTATATTAGGTATTCTTTATGATTATTAAACAAAAACTTTTACTGTTCAGTCTCACCCCATGGGTCGGGGTCACTTTGAACACTTAAACATTTTCTTATTATGTGGAAGGTATACCATTTTTTGTTCGATAGTACCCCTATAATATCAAAAAGCATGACATTTTATACAGATACGTAATTTTGAAAGTAGTTAATATTTAGCACTGGGCTATTATTGATGAGTTTCTTTTAATAATCTCAAACTTTTGCATTTGATTATTGCTTAAAGTGTATAATAATAGGGAATGAGTGCAAACCTACCTATAACGTAACAAAATTATGTAAAACAGGTGTTTGCATAACAGTTTGTGTGGCTTTAATTAAGCTAATAGAAAAAAGATAACGCAGTTTACAGAACTACAGTTGTAAAAACTTTACAGAATATGAATTCAATGGTAAATACTGTTCATCTTAGGAGATATCATATGTATCAAATTTAAAACCGAAATGAATTCTTCACCTTTTGTCTATCTTAGGATCAGGTAGAATGTTAAAAATACCTTACTTCTCAAAACCTGACACACCTGAAATATTACGTCATAAAAATTAATAAAAACAAAAAACACCATTTTTCTCAGCTTTCAATTCCATTTGCTTAAAAATGTTATTTCATCATCACTGATAAGTTCTCCAACATAATATTCTACACTATCAGCCATATCCACTCAGCTGATCTATCAGTGTCAAACATTACACCTCTGTTCAAACACCCCTGAAAGACATGCCTTCATGTTATATGGGTCACCAAAGAATAAATGTAGCATAATATGATTTTTGTAATGGTTCACTGAAGTCCTAACCTTGCCAATAAAGACTCGTTTCAAATTCTGAATCATAATAGGCAAATATGTTTGATATTGAAAAAAAATCGTTTCCATATATTTATTTTATTTTCTGCAGATGGCATATGATATTACTAGCTGAAAGTATATAAGGTCTTCTGTTGAAGGGTACTACCATTTATTTGCATGTAATAAAAGGGTACATTTATGTTAAAGCAACGTGATAAACAACAATTTTGACCAAACAGAGAACAAATGCATGTTATATGTATAGAGATCGCAATCGAAGTCTAAAATTAAAGTACTCTCCCCCATTCATCGAACGAAATTTTACGTAGACAGTAACCTTCATTTTGTTTTCAAGGTCAAGTGTACAAAATTTCCTCAAGATCGGAGAAAAACTGTGGATTTTGGCGAAATCCATAAGTACCCTCCTCCATGCACTGAACGAAATTTTATGTAGACAGTGCCCTTTTTCTTGTTTTGAAGGTCAATTGTGCAAAATTTCATGAATATCAGTGCGAAGGTATAGATTTACACGGACACATTGAAAACGCACTTTCACTTTTTCTCAAATTTTCCGGTTGGTTATAAAAAAAAAAAAAAAAAAAAAAAAAAAAAAAAAAAAAAAAAAAAAAAAAAAAAAAAAAAAAAAAAATAATAATAATAATAATAATAATGGAATGAAACCTGTTTAAGAACCTTCCCATGTAATTTTGTGTCGTGTACCAAATTTCACGTTATTTTGTTGTCTGGATCCTGAGTTATAAGAGAACAGAGAGACAGACAACAAATGCGTCTTATAAGTATAGAGACATATCGATTGTCACATCATATGAAAGTATCGACTACAGGCGATTTTAAGGGCTTCTAAAGATGGTTTCCTGTTTACACACTGGAGTACGGCATTCACTTTAAAAACACACTGAAGTACTGTTCAAAGTTCAAATGTTTGTATAGCTTATGAGACTTAACTACGGGGTCATCAGTCCCTAAACTTACAAATTACTTATGAACTAACTAATACTAAGGACGGCACAAATATCCATGCCCGAGGGGGGATTCGAACCCCCGACCGTAGTGGCCGTGCAGACCGTGACTGGAGCGCCTAAATCCTCTCGGCCACCGCGGCCGACACTGTTCAAAGTCACCACACTTTACGGTACCTTCTTCTCTGACGACCGATAATCATCGAATTCTTCGAGCAAGGTAAAACCATTAACAGTGACGTGTGCTGTGAGACACTCCGTATGTATCAACAGCAAACGGACTGGGCTGCTCACGGAGGAAGAGATTCTGATCAGTGATAACGCGCATTCGCACGTCTCCATGGTCACACAAAGTGTACTGGCCAATTTCAAGTGGGAGCAGCTTCAGCATCCTCCGTACAGCCAGACATGTCGCCCTGTGAACTGAAGGACACAGTAGAGGACTGGTTCTTGTCAAAGCCAAATGAATTGTGGGAACAGGGAATCCTTCGGCTCGTTAAACAGTGGGATAATTGTTCTCAGGCCTCTGGTGATTACTTTTGAATAAAGACTTTAAATGCACCCACGTTATCGCTTGGTACCTTTTCATTTGAACGCCCTTCGTAGCTTTAAGCCTGTTTTACACGATCGACTTTCTGGCGAAAAACGACTACTCGAAATGTGTACGTCTTTCGTGTCTGCGTGTAAATCAGCAGCCAACCACAATGTGAGTGGAGAAGTGACGTCAACAATCAACCGATATGCCGATTGTGGAATCCTAAAATGCTGAGTACGCCGAGCAATGCGCATGCGTAGAATTAGAAGCAGAGGCGATATTGGCGCTACATTTGTTAACATTCAGCGTTTTCCAGCAGAAGACTGAAGAGCTATCGTATTGTTTATAGTGCGTATTCATCGTTACTTATTGATAAATGTACTGCAAATTTGTTACTGTCACAGTAGTCTGTAAATATTTGTTATTTTGTAGAAATGGATTGGACAAAGAAATCTATGCCGGTTTTAATAGCAGCATACCAGGACGAACTTGTTCTGGTAGACCCGGCAATCCACTTTATCACAATAAGGTAAATTTGGTTCGTAATACCTATTCTTTGTTATCCTTATATCTTAACGTGCTGCATAGATGCAAGCAGATAAATTCATATGGTGAAATGTATCGTCGAATCTGATATTATTTTGCAGCATGCAAGGAAAGAATCATTAAACAGAGTTTTTCATTAGCATACTGTAAATACCCCTCCCTTCTTCCCGCCTTTATAGCCAATGTCGCGCCCTGAAACTTCTTTTTCTGCCTCTTCTATCATTTTCCTCCTCTTCTTCTTCTTCTTCCAAAGCACCAATTGCCATTGTTGTAGCAGCTATTTTCAGAAAATTGCTATCCGTCGCTAAGTTTTCGAAAAGACTGAAAGATATATATGTTACGTTTAAATGTAACTTGAATTGTATGTACTAGACTTGCGCATAATAGTTCGCGATCGGGAGCGCTCACTAGTTCGTTCTTTTAGTTGGTCCGCTCCCAGTGACGGCTGAGCGGCGTGGTCTTCGCATGCAGGTGGAGGGAGAAGTTACCCCCATCTAGCTGCTTTATGCGCTTGCTGCTTGACCGGTTACGATATCACGCAAACCAAAGAAACAGTTTGTGTATATTTCTCGCGTTTAAGTTTAGAGTTATCTGTATATCTTGGGAATATGGAATTTATTAGCCTGATATTGCAGAGTGCAGAATACTTCAAAGCAGAAATTTTGTAGCACTGAACTATGTAATCTAGCAGACAGACGCTAACCTAGAAATGGCTCTCATCAGCAGAAGGCAAACACGTGATTTTTAATTCTGTTTGCGACCTATCGCGCATATTTTAGTTCGCGACCGGTAGTTCTCCTTTTAGTTCGCAGCTAGGCCGCGAAGTAGGACGCTCTTTTTAGTTCGTCCGCTCGTTTTGGCTTTTGCTACCGCTACTAAAACTACAGCTGAGCTGCATCTCAGCTCGAAATGACGGCAACTGGCATAAGGGAATTACGCGATTCTGCGCGCTCTCGCGTCCTCTCGCTGTTACCCGTCAGTCATCGCAAAAGGAGAGGCGAGGGATCTGCGAACAAGTTCGCGTAGTTCGCCTGTGGGAGCGCTCTTCCAAACTAGTTCGTTCGCGAACTACACAAGACTAGTATGTACGCAAATCCACGTTCATAAAAAAATAAATGTGCCTTTAATAGTCAAACACAACCACCAGCAATAAGATACAAAGTTCAGCTTCGAATTACGCGACAAATCTGACAACCAAAACACAACAGACAGCAAACTCTCTACCGCTTTTGCTCGCGGACCGTATAAACGAAAACGACCAATCAAAACAAGTTAATCTGAGTAACGTCAGGGGCGCTGCAGTAGACCCACTCGTTTCGAGTAGACAACTAACACAAGAAAGGGGCTTTCCTCTGAGCAGTGTTTGTACAGGAGGACGCGCTGGTGCCGGCAGGTGGAGTGCAGCGGCAGCCGGCGCTACTGGACGGGCAGCCCGCCGCGGACGCCGCCCGACTGGCGGGACTCCTTCCAGCAGCTGCGCAGGCGCTGGTCCGACGAGGCGCGACGCCGCTGCACGCGCCGCGGCAGCCAGGACCGCGCGCGCCCCGCGTCAGTACAGCCTCTCTTTCTCTCTACCTACCTCTACCTACTGAGGATCAACAATACGAGGGGGGACCCAAAAGAAACCGGACTCCGAGGGCGCTGCCATTCGTAGACGTAGTACAGGGTACTCACGCTAGATGGCGTTAGTAGAGACCTTCATGAAACAGCTGTGCCGACGGCGTCAGTGTAGAACTGAACGTGCACGTGTGGTATTGTGTTTCTCTGGCTTTTGGTGGGGTACCCCTGCGAAGTCGTTATGGTAACCTCTTGAAAAAAGTCGTTACAGGGGATGAGAGTTGGTGTTACTGGTATGACCCAGAAACCAAGCAAGTTTCAAGGCAGTGGAGGACTCCCAACTCTCCCAGACCAAAAAAAAAAAAAAAAAAAAGCAAGGCAAGTCATGTCAAATGTGAAGACGATGATCGTTGTCTTTTTTTGATGTTCGTGGAATTGCGCATCGGGAATTCGTACCCCCTGGACAGACTGTTAACTAGCACTTTTAATTGGATGTTTTAAGGCGTCTGCGAGAGGTTTTGAAGAGGAAACGCCCGGAACGTCGGCGATCAGGTGACTGGTTTCTGCATCACAACAACGCTTCAGGGCACACACCTTACGAGTGACCCACTATTTGGCATCTCAGAGGTGGTCTGTCGTTCCCCACGCTCCGTATTCGCTGGACCTAGCCCCATGCGACTTTTTCCTATTTCCACGAATGGAAAAGAAAGAAAAGACGCTAAAAATGATGTGGAGGCGGTAAAAACAGCTTCGCAAAGGGCACTCGACAATATCAAATTTGAAGAGTCCAAACATGCTTCCAACAAAGGGGGGAAAGAGACTTCACAAGTGCATCGCATGTAATGGAGAGTATTTTGAAGTTGACTGAAGTAATTTTGTAAAAAGGTTCATCAATAAATTTTGTGTGACGAATATCCGGTTTCTTTTGGGTCCCCCTCGTATACACTCATCAAAGCAATTAGGGGATCAGTTGAGACATCTAGGTTCTGCATCGGCAGAATCAACTACAATGGTTCAACGTCCTTCTGTCGGTTCTCTGGAGTGTAGACAACAACATTACGGCAACCGAGATAGAAGTAATAAATTTAAAGTTGCTGCAGAAGGGGTTGCTGTTGACTTATGTTTACCAAACGAATTACACAAGCAGTTGAGTTCAAATAGTGCAGTCATCAGGTAGTTCAATGCAACAACAATGTGACTTACCTGAAGCTATGGCATTGTGAGCAATAGGAATGTTTCACAGGAGAGCTTCTGTGAAGTTTGGAAAGTAGGAGGCGAGGCACTGGCGGAAGTAAAGTTGTGAGGCGGCATCGTGAGTCGTTTCGGGATAACGCTCGTCCCCACAGAGCTGTGTCAGTGGACAACATACTTGAAGCTGAGGGGATGGAACGAATGGAGTGGCCAGCTTGTTCACCGACTTAAACCCGATTGAGAGTGTCTGGGATGCAAGTGGCAGACACATTGCACCCAGACCAGCAGCTCCCACAAGCGTTACTGGGCAGGATATTGCACTCACGGAAGAATGGCTACTTACATTTCGCGTAGTGATGACAAAGATAAGAGAAATTAGGGCTCGTACGGAGGCATATAAACATTCTTGTTTTCCTCGTTCTATTTGGGAATGGAATAGGAAAGGAATTGCCTAGTAGTGGTACAGTGTACCCTCCGCCACGCACCTTACGGTGGATTGAGTAGTATGTATGTAGATGTAGCTGAAGACGGCCTTCGCGTTCTCTTCCTGTTGGTACCTGCCCACGTAGGTGTGCAGACGCTGCGGCCAGGACTGTAACTCTCCTACCTCGTACAGCTATCGTTTGTGTCCCGTCAAACGACATTCAAGGGGCTATTTGCCGGTGCATTTTCGCACCATGGCATAGGCTGTGGTCCTCGCTTTATGACAATAAGCTTAGAACCATAAAACCGATCCCGACGGCTAGGAGGACCTCCTCTAGCCCCTCTCGACGGGAGGAGGTCATCTTGGCCCGGCTGAGAATCGGTCAGCCACCGACACTTATTAACAGGCGAACCCGCCCCCCCCCCCCACCATTGTGTTCCTGCTGTCACCCGCTGACGGTGCGCCATGTTTTAATGTTCTGCCCCAATTTTCATCAAGTTCGTGTTGCAGTAAATCTGCCGTCCGCTTTGGAGGAAATTTTAGCTGATGACGCACGGGTAGCTGCTAGAGTTTTGCGTTTTATACATATGAGTAATTTGTCTAAGGACATTTAATTCCTTCTATTGATAGTTTTATTCCTCGTTTTAGTGTTATTATGAAATTATCCGCCGGCCGCGGTGGCCGAGGAGACTAAGGCGCTTCAGTCACGGTCTCACGGCCACTACGGTCGGGGGTTCGAATCCCCCCTCGGGCATGGATATTTGTGCCGTCCTAGTTCGTAGGTAGTTCATAAGTAGTTTGTAAGTTTAGGGACTGATGACCCCGCAGTTAAGTCCCATAAGCTTGACAAACATTGGAACATTTTTTTGAAATTATCCTTGACGGCACCTTTTTTTTTACCTTGGTTATTTTTATTTTTTTATATCTTAAGTCAATCTAGGTCCAGAACCGGGCATTAATGACCAATGCAGTTGTGTGCCCTAAAAGAAAAAAACACCCATATCTATCAGGGATACATACGGGTCTCTTGGTGGTCATGCAAGTACCATAGTATCACACAGAAAAATCATAGACACGCTGCCCTGGATGGGGGCAGGGTGGAGGACAAACTGGGGCATCTGCCCATGTCAGTACTCCTATGACTGTGGTGCTCGAGGTTATTAATTCGCCTTTCTCCCTAAACATAAAAACAACTCTGTTTCAGAGCCCAATTTACTGAGCAATAACTTTGTGATTAGTAAACCTACCCGTTACAGTATGGGAAGAGACAGAAAAATACCAGTTGAAATCTAGAAACGCCTTTTAGCTACACTATAAAATAAAACGATAGCAGTGCATATTGAACTTCAAATAGACATTGGGTAACAAAAATTTTCCGCAGAAACATTAAAAGGAACAATATAGCTTGGTGCACCACTATAATTTAAATACAAAACCACTGTTCTACCCTTGAATTTTATACCAGAAAATTAATTCAGTAAGTTTTTCAGTTAAATAAAGTCTTCTAAGGAGGGAAATTTTATTTGATTACATTTCTTCAATATGCGTAGTAGCTCAGGTTTGCACAGAAATGGTTGTCAAGTACCACGTGACTTTTATCTGCCCAATGGTAAGATACGATTGTCAGCAATCCATACATTTTTGGTGTTAAAGGCATCAGTAACAAGAACAGTACCAGAAAGCTTACCAGTTAACATGAAGAAAGAAAAAGATATTAGGAATTACATTGATTTCATTCTAAAGTAGCTACTGTCTAGGCGTTAGTTAGTATGGGGTTGTGTTTGTACACAAACAATCATGAATATAAGTAAAGACGAACTAAGAGACATTAAATAATGCTGTTTTCGCCCAGAAAAGGCCTACGTGCAAGGCATTAGAGTCGACTAGCGTCAAATCTTCTTCATGCAGGGTGACGGGCACAAATGGCAGTTGAGTAGGTGAGACATTGTCTGCTACTCCCCCATCCATAGGCTAGCGTATCCCCAGTTTTCAAGACTTTCTTCACATCGTCGAAGACCAGTTAGTAATATGTTGAGGAACTTCCAAGCACATCAGCTCTCTTTATGACCGGTTGGTAGTTTTTCTTTAGGCGTTCTCCAGCCTAGAGGAGCAGTCTCTTACTATGTTTTTCCATATTGTATGGTGACGATTTACAGTCATGAAATATTTTATCAATATTTATTCTCAATTGCTAATTTCTTGGCACTCGCAGCGTATACTGTATTCCCGCACCAGGGATAATGGAGCCGGCAGCAGTAGCCGAGCGGTCTGCGGCGCGCCAGTCACAGTCTGCACGGCCGCTACGGTCGGGGGTTCGAATCCCTCCTCGGGCATGGATGTTTGTGTCGTCTTTAATATAAGATATTTCGTAAGTAGTTTGTAAGTTTAGGGACTGATGACCCCGCAGTTAAGGCCCTTAAGCTTAACAAACATTTGAACATTTTTGATAATGGAAACAACGAAGCATTAACCTATACTGTTATCGTTATTGTCTCGTGTCCGCCTCCGTAGTCCAGTGGGAAGCGTGCTAGATTGTCACGCACGGGTCTCGAATTCGATTCCCGGTCGGGTTGGAGATTTGCTGCACTCGGGGATTCGGTATTGTATCGTCCTCATCATCATTTCATCGTCATCGACACACAAGTCGCCCATATGACGTCACTTTAAGACTTGCACCAAGTTAGGTCGACCAGATCTCAGCCGGTGTCTAACGGCCAACAATGCCACACGAAATTAAAAAAAAAAAAAAAAAAAAAAAAAAAAAAAAAAAACATTTCCACGCTTAGGCATTTATTAAATTACTGTCTGGAGACAAATTACGGTGATGAAGTATTTTATCAATATTTATTCGCAACAGCGAATTTCTCATATTTTGATTCATTGTGGCGTACGGACGTTTGGGTAGGTCCTGTAGTCGCGTTCGGGGATAAGGCGACCGTTCGCGAAAAGCGGGAAACCCGGGTTCGAGTCCCGGCCAGGCACAGGTTTTCGTTTGTTACCATTTGGTAGGACATTCATACCTTATACAGTAAAGCTGTGAGAAATTCAGTATTGCCAATAAATATTGATAAAATGTTTTTCCATATGTCTATCGTTTGTGTTGTTGTTGACACAGACTCTTACGAAAATCTGGACTTGTTAGGGAAATATTTTTATTTTTAGGTATTTAAAACGAAGGTAAAGCAGTCAAAAATCCGAAGATTGGTTTGAACAACACAGTGATTTACTAGGCATGGTCCTGTTTGGAAGTGGTATACCGTTGCCTTCCTCCGACCTTCGAACTGACTTACGCAGCCAGTTATAGGGGGACCTACAGTTTAACGTGGGTTCCGAACCACGGTGCTACTCGGTATTTTTCACTTGAGCAATACTGCCAGAGGTGAAATAAGTGGAAAGTGGCAGATAAAAATCCTAGGACCTGGCGGGGATCGAACCCGCGCCCTTTGGATTTGTAGTCTGGCACTCTACCACTGGGCAACCGAGGCGCACTTTAGGTATTTATAAATATTTAATCATTATTTTTACAGTGAAAATGTAATGTTGTTTTAAACTATATAAATAGAAATGTTAATGGAGTTTAATCGCTATTATAAAAAGTTAGCAGCTTTTATATTGACTTCACATTTCCTTAATTGGAACATTATTGTTCATTTATATTATTAACAGTAATACGCCTCTTTTTTGCTTCAATTAATAAATAAGGGCATTTATGTGCCAAATTTCAGGTCGAAACTGATTGCAATAGTTCGCTTCTTATTTTAAATTAAGGTTAATTGGTATTCCAATACTTTTTGGTTGCAAACCAACTCTTATAGATAACTATAAAGTAAAGGTGCTGGCGAGAGGGTGAGCATGACAGGTCAAGACTCTAAATCATTATGTAAAAGTTTGTTGCCTCTGTAATTGTAAGCTACAGGGCTTTAGACGAGAACAGCGTACAGCGCCAGATTTGCACCTGGTGGCAAAAATTGCCCCCCCCCCCTTTTTTTTTTTACCAGCGTAAATCGTTTCCGCTTTAACGCATCAGCAAGTCTGCCAAGTTTCGCAGCAACACGGTAATTACAGCCGCGAGTAGAGCTCAGTCAGTATGAGCACTGTAATTACAACCGCCCGGTAGATGTTACAGTAAGAGGACTGGTATTGAGCTGTTCTCGTTTCCCGACGGCAGGAACCCGTCGCCGGGCGAGATCCGCGCGCTCGCGGGCCACAACCGGCCGGGCGCGCAGCCCGAGTACGCGGCCTCGGGCCCCGACCCCGCGCCCTGGACGGCCGAGGCGCAGGCCGCCGCCCAGCCGACGCTGCGCCAGCGCCTGGCCGAGCTGCAGCGCTGGCAGGAGGCCACGCTGCGCGTCTCCGTCGAGGCGGTCGAGCCCACCAGCGGCTCCCACTTCTCGCTCGCCGCCTGCTGGGACCCCGACTCCTCGCCTAACACGCTCGTCTCATCCACCGGCAGCAACCCTCCTGCTCGCAGGTACACTAACAATTCTCCTTCAGTCCATCACCATCAGTACGAAAAGCGTCGGGCACGGTGGTCCGCCGGGCGCCGTGTCTCAGCGCGCCTGGTCAGTGGGCTCAAAGCTGCCCAACAGACTCATCTCCTCCGCCGGCAGCAACCAACCTGCTTGCAGGTACGCTAACAATTCTCCTTCAGTCCATCACCATCAGTACGAAAAAAGCATCGGGCCCGGTCGTCCGCCGGGCGCCGTGTCTCAGTGAGCCCGGTTAGAGGGCTCAAAACTATCTGCAGTAAAAAAAAAAAAAAAAAAAAAAAAAAAAAAAAAAAAAAAAAAAAAAAAAAAAAAAAAAAAATCGCTCTGACGTGTTTTACGGCCCACTTTAGATTTGTAGTTTTATTTTTGCAAACATTTTGTACCAAAATAATAATCTAAATAATAAAAAATTAATTAATAAGAGTGTCTGAAACCCTCTTACGAAGAAATAAATATTTAAGAAATGGTGGGGTCCGAACCACTTACCCTCAGCGTCATACGCCAAAGCTTTGCCAACTACGCTACAGCTACCTGTTAGCAGTTGTATTCTTTAATCTCATACTATTATACCCGTTGTTAACTGATGCTAATATGGTATTTGTAGACACTAGATTATCATCTATCGTACGAAGAACGACGTGTTTTTCTTAATTCTTCAGTGCGCCATTGCTTTGAAATGACAACGTGTAAGTTACAAGATGGCGTATGCCAGAGAGAGTTCTGGGCGAGGAATGTCACGTGACATCTCCGAACGGCTGGTTTTCGTTAAGTCAATGGAGGTGTAAAATCTCCGTTATTTTTGCAAATATCTATGAAAAGATACGATATATGAAAAAACACATAAGAGACAAAGTTATAGGGAATTTTCTCCTCCACAAATTCGGTTATTCAATTTTCGTGTCAGATGAATGGTTAAGCCGTTATTTTCATTTAAATTTCATGCTATCAAAAGACGATCGCAAAGGCCCACTTTTAGTATTACTACCGTAACCTAAAGTGGACCAAAAGCTGAGTCAAGAACACATAGAACAACAACGAACAAACACGATCAGCGACCATAAGGAACAGAACTACCAAGGGGAAAAAGCACATAAGTAATGAGGAGGTACTGGACAGATTTGGGGAGAAAAGAATTTCTGGCATATCTTGAATAAAACAAGGGATTGATTGGTGGGACACATTCTTAGACATCAAGGAATCGTAAATTTAGCATTGGAGAAACAAAATATAGTGCAGCTTTAAGATATTATTTTAAAAAGTCCCACAGAGGCAGTGAATGTCAGTGAGAGCGAAGTAGAATGACAACATCGCCATCTAGCGGATTCTCCACTTAATAACAGACCGCTTTCCTAACCTTAGTGTGCACGTCACCATCCCTCAGTGATGTTCTGGGGAGAATTTTAAATTTATTTTATGTTTGACATATGTCTTTGACAATGATTATTTTAAAAGGAATGTTTTAGTTTTACATTTTTTTAAATGTTTGTAAAGCTTATGGGACTTAACTGCGGAGTCACCAGTCCCTAAACTTACAAACTACTTATGAACTATTTTATACTAAAGACAGCACAAACATCCATGCCCGAGGGGGGATTCGAACCCCCGACGGAGAATGGCCTCGCGCATCGTAGCATAGCGCCTCAATGCGCTCGGCCACGCCGCAGCGGCTTTTACTTTTTAATAAGTTTTTAAAAGATATGGTGAGTGTGAAGATAGTGTTCTCATTTATGTTTTATCAAAATGTTTGATGAATATTTATTCCATTGTCTTGCTGTTGCCTTCGACAATGACGAAACGTCGAAACGCGCAAGGCCTCAATAAATCGAAATTTTTGGTCAAGACTCTAAAGTTTATTTCAAGTGCATTGGAGGGAAGTTTGCGGAGTAAAAATCGGCGAGGGCGACCGAGACGGAAACAGTAAGCAGATTCAAGTAGACGTGGGTTGCCGTTATAAGGAGATGATGAGGCTTTTTCAGGATAGAGTAGGGTGGAGAGATGCATCAAACCAGTCTGTGGACTGAAGACCACAACAGTACAAATATAAGTATGAAGTAACGTAGTTTCAGGGGTCACACCAGGATCAGTATTGGGTCCACTAATTCTCTAATTAACAGAGAAAGAAAGGAAAAGAAAATACGAATAATGTCTCATCAGGGATACCACAATGATCAGCAAATGAAAATAAATATGAAGTAATTTAGTATCAAGGGTCCTACAGTGTTAAGTATGTGATCGGTTACTTCAAATGTTTACGGTTATAAACCCCTTAAGTGCGCATTTTCCTTCATGTTTTCTCTTTGAAAACTACATCTTGTGTTTTGCAAAAGGAACCGTCTATTGCAGTAGTGTCTCATCGTCAGTTGTTTCTGAATCAAAGTCACTCTCACTGTCCTCAATATCCGTGTCTTGTAAACTTTCAGATCTGACACAGGAAGTATCGTCACTTTTTAAAAGAAGCTGCTCTATCTCTCAGTTTAGAAATCGTATTATTTTCGCCATTGCAAAAGATCACTAAATAACATAGCTGCTTCACTGGATGCAAAATGTCCAGCCATGGCCTAGAGAAAACTGCTGTGCTGCCTGAAGAAAGCTGCCTTGGACAAAGCTCATCTAATACCATAGTTGCAAAGTCAGGGCAAAATCTCGTCATTCCGACAAGCTATTAGCCGCAGAATGCTGTGGATAGATATGACTATCATTCACATTTAACAGGTTATAATTAATGTAAAGTAATGTGGCGTCAGGGGCACTATAAATATCAGCACTAGGCCCAGTGATACTTTTATTATATGGCATAATTAACATAGTAAGAAAAGAAATATGAAGTAATGTAGAATCAGACATCCCACAAGAATCAATACAGGGACCATTCCTTGAATAAGAAAAGAAAAATGAAGTAATGTAACAACAGGGGTCCGACAATGATCAGTACATGATATGTTACTTCTAGCGTTTTATTGTTTAATTCCCAGAGTAAGAAAGTAATGCAGTAATGTAGTGGCACCACTACTTCTTTTATTATATGGCAAAATTAATAGAACAAGAAAAGACATGTGAAGCAATCTGTTAATACATCGATCGAGCCTCTAGGAAATTTATGGTAACAGCCAACTTCAGTTTAGTACATAGATCTTGGTCATCACTTTATGCCAGTATCTTCTGAGCCCAGCAACGAGTGCCTCCTAAATTTGCTGACATTTTAATACCTTGGTAGTAGTTCATCAATCTTCGATATGAGTTCCTGTCAGAAATTTCTCGGTCTGGAATACCAATTTGCCACAGATCTTTTTCGTATTCCTTGTACCACCACAGCCTGTTGCCCTAGACTGAATGATAGTCCATATTCTTTTCTTAAACTGGACATAAATCATCCTCAAGAGAAGACTGTAAAACAGTGGCCGTCTCTACTCAATTGAGTTGTGATAGTTTTGCTGCACAAGTCTTCATTTCATATAATTCGCCATTGCACATCAAGCCATGTATTGCCTAGGTTTTTTTCTAATATCGTGCATTCTCCTTTTTCAACTGTACGACTTGACCTTCACTACTTAATATTTTAGACGCAGGTTTTATAACTGTGTTATAGTGTCAGATCTTGATCCCTATACTCATAGACTTTCTGTTATAGATATTCTTTGTCTCTTGGTATGGCTGCTTTAACTTCCTCATACTGATTTTAATTGCTTCCTCTGCTATTACTTTCTATGGGGTGATTTCACAGAGATATATGAAATTATTGACTTGACCAATTTTGTCAAGATTGGTAATTTAGGTCCGTCATAGATGTTTGTCTCGTCTATAGAAAGCTGGAGCCCTACCTTTTCATTCAAGGCACGGCCGTTAACGTACACCTGTGTGCTTGCGACCAAGTCTGAACATGGTCCATTACTCATCTTATTAAACATTGTAATTACTAGAGTAATAAATGCAGATCAAGTAATGTAGCAGCAGGGGTCCTACAGGGATCAGTACATAGTCCTTCTCTAAATATGCAATGTAATTACCACAGTAAGAAATGCTGTTGAAAGTAATGAAGCTTCAGGAATCGCACTAGGATCAGTACCGGTCCTGTTATCCCTCTTATAATATAGTGTTATTGCCACAGGAAGAAAAGCGATATGAAGTATCGTAGCATCAGGAATGCCACAAGAATTAAGCAGGGTTCATTATTTATCTTGTTATACATCCTGACCAAAGAAAAGATACACAAAGACGACATGGTTAGATGGCAGTGTAATTTCACACACATGACACCATCGACCATTATGATACTGAGCAGCATCTCTGTTACTGGTATAAAGGACGCCAGATCATTAGTGCTGTCTGTGGATGGCGGTTATAACTGACACAATTGATTTTTGCCATCTCCAGTCTAAGCCAACTGTTAAAACCGCTGTCCTTTCTGAAACAGCCAACTTTGAGTTCAACAATACTATTACTTCCAGGAGTAATTGTAGACGTTCACAAAGATTGTACATTCTAATGAAGGTAAAGGCGTAAGAGATATCGATCGTTATGAGATTATTGTAGCTGTGTCAGAAATCGATGTTTCCAGTACGGATAGAAAGGGTGAAGGAGACTTACACGGCGACAGCGAGAGTGAAAGATCATAAATTAATGAATTTCCTGCATCGTCACTTTTGGAGTTTCTTACCCTGGTAGAGGGTAGATAATTAACCCTGTCATTTAACCCCTTTTATATGGTTTTCATGAAATAAAGACTGACCATCTCTGACAGTTCCAATCTTGTTTAAGATCAATTACTACACGGGTTGTGAACGAAAAGTAACATGAAACTTCCTGGCAGATTAAAATTGTGTGCCGGAACCTGGACCCGAACCTGGGACCTTTGCCTTTCTCGGGCAAACGCTCTACCACTGAGCTATCCCGACACGACTCATGGCCCGTCATCACAACTTTACCTCTGCCAGTACCTCGCCTACTATTTTCCAAACTCCACAGAAGTTCTTTCTTCCTGGAGTGCTAGTTTGCAAGTTTCGCAGAACTTCTGTGAAGTTTGGAAAGTAGGAGGCGAGGTAATGGCAGAAATAAAGTTGTGAGGATTGACCGTGAAGCGAGCGGGGATAGCTCAGTCGGTAGAGCGCATGCCCGCGAAAGGCCAAAGCCCCAGGTTCGAGTCCCGGTTGCGGTACACAATTTCATCTGCCAGGAAGTTTCATATCAGTGCACGCTCCGCTGCAGAGTGGTAGTTTTATTCTGAAAAGTAACATGTTTCTTCACTCTCCTCTCTGAGTTGTGACAGTAAGAATCACCTTGATTCACAACACACCTATTAAAGCAAATTGTTAAATATTTCTGTACCGCTGTCAAGTGCACGATAAAAACCGTGTGAACCAATAAGTTGTTCTGTATTCTATGTTTCTCTTCAGTTAGTTTAGCTCAAAAAGTGTCCTAGAAAAAAACATATCAGAAAAGTGCAGCAATTGCTACGCATTAAATTTAAAAGCACTATATTTCTGAAGTTCTGGACGCTATGCTTGTCTATATGTTTCCTTATTTAGTTTTCAACTCGGCTCTGGTCATAACAACTTTAATCTGAGCCCACATCTGCAAATGGATACGTTTTGCTGCTCGATACTCTGTCGCTAAACCTAGGGATAATCTCCCTGTCACAAGTAACAGCGCTGACGGCGGGACGTAAATTCAGCTTTCAGAGACTATCGGAGAGTTTAGTTTCTGTTTTTCTTGTTACTTAACTTCGGGAAACTTTCTTCCACACTCATTCGTTTTAGCAGTCTACGCCGAGGAAAACCTGCGAGGAATCGCCACACGTGTTTCCAGTAGATCACGCCCCCTCTGGAAAGGGTGCCTTGTTATGTCTTCCTGTGGCAGTGACGGCGTCCCTTATAATCAGGGCAGGAGCACAGCAGTTGAGGAGACCTGGCAAAAAATAAAACAGGAGCAGCTTCGAAAATTTATCGCCTCTCGTTTCCTGCCCCATGTAAAAATAGATCTCCGTCACTGGCCATTACGGCAAATATACTGCAGATATACTAACAAGGAAAGTACTTGGGCTCGAACAAGTGCAACTACACGAAAATCGTCTGAGAGATAATGTAAAGGTCCCTTATTGAACTAGTGATACTCCCGCATCTGCAAAACTCCAGTCGCCCGTTAGAGGCCTTTGCATGTTCCATGCCGCATTCCACACTGACCTGCCGGTAAACCAATAGTGACGGTGCAGTGTGCCTCTCAAGTTACGTTCTATGACGTTATTTTCATAGTGAAGCGTCGGATGGGTCGGCGATTTGTATTCAATTCTGCTAATATAGTTTGACTGGTTTAGATGAAGTTACGAAGACACCTTCTTCGTGAAGATGGTATTGGTGTAGAAGATGAATCATTCGCATGTTACCTGGTATCTATTATAGTGTTTCTAATTTATGCTCATATTTTTGCACTATAAAAGATACAAGAAAACGTGCGAATGATTTATCTTCATCACCAGTACCATTTTCACGAAGAAGGGCTCTTCGGAATTTCATCTCAACCAACCGTAATACATTTTCAGGATTGATTACCAATCGCCGAGCCATCTGACGCTTCACTACACAAATAACGTAACAAAGTGCAACTTCAGAGGCTCACCGCACTGTCCCTATTGGTCCCGACTGGTGTACCGGCAGCTCGCAGAGGCCTCTAATGGGCGACTGCAAAGTTTTGCAGATACGAGAGTATCGCTAGTGCAATAAGGGACCTCTACATTATCTCTCACATGATTTTGGTATATTTGTGTTTGTTCGAGCCCGAGTACTTTCCTTGTAAGAGTATCAAATAGAGTACGCGCCTGAAGATTATCTGCTGAGAAGATGTATCAGCACACTGCAGGAATCATGTAACTAGCATTCGTTGATTTTACTTGTGACTCAAGTGAAAGACGAACATACGATCAATATACGACCTACGCTTCATCTTCTTTTGTAGCGTTAAAAGTTCATACCCCCATTACTACCTCGTGGTTCAGTGGTTATCGTATACACTTCATAACTAAATAAACGTCCTTCGTATTATTTATTTACTGTTACTTCATCGCCCCCTCGCCCCATATTGGGAGTGGGGTGTTGGAGGAAGTTGTCAGCACACAAACATCCCGCTCTCCTACCAACAAGACTTTTCGAATAAATTAGACGATAGAGATAGATAAAACGAATTTTAAAAAGGTGAATTTAATGGTAGAACATACACTCCTGGAAAATGAAAAAAGATCACCATGAATTCGTCGACCCAGCAGAGCGAAATTTTATTTACACTTTCATGAGGATGTATACAACACACGATCACACAAATAGAGCCATACGCACCTGAGTACAGGCACCAGAACGTACGCAATGTCGGCGTTAGTACCGTGTATACCCTCCTTTTGCAGCAAAGCAAGCTGTAATTCTTCCATGGAAATGACCGTAGAGGTGTCGAATGTCGTCTTGTGGAATGACTGCCATGCAATTTACACCTGGTGCCTCAGTTGGGACACATTTCGTACCACTCCTGCAGACCGTCCAACATGACGTTTCCTGCGGTCCTAAACATACTCAATGGGAGACAGATCTGGGGATTGTGCTGGCCAGGGTAGTTGACGTACATCTTGAAGAGCGATACTGAGTGGAGCGTGGGGGTGGCGGTCGTCAGCTATTGTTACCATTATGTCGTAAAAGTACCATCGTACCAGCAGCCAGCGGCAGGCAGTGTTGCCAAGTCTCGCATAAATTATTGTTGCCAAATTTACGTAACAAATTGTCAAATTTTCTAGACTTCTAAAGTCTATTGACCTCAAAAATTAAGGGGGCTTACTATAGGCGGTGGGGTACAAATACGGCATATAAATATATCGCTTTATATTATACTACGACACACAGTTCATGATATATTACATGACGAACAATGGAATACAATGGTCGAAGTACGAGGACGTGGAGGTTTGGGTCGGAGGGGCTACGTGTTTGGTTATCAGTGCAGGTGTCTCAAGCCACCGCCACCTAGAGAGAAAGCCGCTGCGCTCTTATGTGACGTCAGGCAGAGTAGGTTGCGCGCGCATAGCTGACTGGCTCGCTGCTTCGGCATAGTGGGCCGTGCCCCAGCGGCTACCCAGTCAGATATGCCAACACCACCTAGAGACAAGACCTACGTCACACTTAGAAGCCGCGGCCGCCACCTCACTGGCTGGCCGCTGTGGCACGCCCACCGCCGCGCAGCGGCCGGCCAGTCAGATGGCGGCCGCGGCATCTAAGTAAAGCACTAGATATACCGAGCTGAACAATCCGCCATTTTGAATCCCAGTCCGGCGACAGTGTTGTAAGCTTTGTGTGGTGTAGAGAAGTGAATCAGCGAATATTTTCTGATTTTACTGTTTCACAGTGTGAAATGGTCGGTTGTGCAGCTTCAAACTGTTTAAATAATAGCAGTCATGGTTGCTGTAAGTTTTATCCGTTTCCTTCAAATTATAGATCGGCGTAAAAGGTAGCTTGTAAATTCCAGAACCGCGGCGGAGCGGCCGAGCGCATTGAGGCGCTATGCTACGATGCGCGAGGCAGTTCCCCGTCGGGAGTTCTAATCCCCCCTCTGGCATGGATGTTTGTGCTGTCTTTAGTATAAGGTTGTTCATAAGTAGTTTGTTAGTTTAGGGACTGATAACTAGTCATTAAGTCCCATAAGCTTTACAAACATTTCAACATTTTTTTACATTACAGACGCCACATATGGACGCTAAATCGAGTAACTATCTGTGTAAAGTTAAGAACAAAACTTTTTTTATTTGTACTAGAAACAGTTATGCTCACAGAGAGGTAGCAATGAAAATATTGGCCTACATTTGTAAGCAATGGTTTATTTTAATTTTGCTTAAGATTCTTAACACGACATTCAGTGTGTTGAAAATAAGCTACATTTCTTGACTTTTTTAGAGCAACTAAGGACTTTTTCTATGGGCTGTTAATTGTATTTTAAGTGTTTCATGAATGCAGCTGGCTTTGCCCAGCTTATGGTTTTGTAATTATATTATCTCGCACTAGTTCAGGATTTAAATGTGACTCTCAACATTGGAATATGTAGGTGTAACCCAAGCTGTGAACAGGAGGTCTGAAATAGTAATAAACTGAACTTCGCAACGATAGAGAACAGGAAAGAAGTCGTAAATGAAAGGCGTTGATTTCAAATCTTAGCATGCAACAATGACTTTATTTCAAAGTGCATGCTAGAAGAGAGACTTTATTTAGTAGTCATCTAACGAAACCAGACGTTCGAAGTTATTAAACACATTTTTATGTAAAAAAATCTTCTGAATTATGGTGTGTGTAAAACATGCGAGACATTAAGGGCGAAACACGGGGAGTACAGTATCGCAATTTAACATTATTATTAACTGTTTTCGAATGCAACTCTTAGTTGCCGTAAACGTATGAGTATGTACCATATATAAGCCAGAAAACACGATAATTTTTATGTATTTTAATTGTATTTGGTCAATATTTAGAACAACAACATTTGCCTTAATGTGGAATGTAAGAGAATGTTTCATATCTCTAAATATCCATCTAATCACGAACTTTAAGTTGCTTGCCTCTTACAGTCAATAAATTTACTATGTTGTAATATTTTCTGCGTTAGGAAAATATATTTAGTGGCCTTAGGAATTTATTAAAAAGCGTAATTGTTCTGTAGTCTTTAAATGAGGGATTCAAAATGGTAGATTGTTCTGCTTGTACTATACAGTGCTCTACATCTAAGTGTGACGTAGGCACGGCCTGTTACGTGGCCAACGGGAAAGACAGGCCTCAGCGCGGTCGTCTTGCCACGTAAGCAAGATAGTTCCCGAGGCCTGCGAGAGAGACAGGCCGCGGCGCGCACGTCATATCACGTGATCAAGTGAGGCCTGAGCCAACACGATCGCTAGCGGATTGGCTAGCCGCTATGAGACAGTGGGCTGTGCCCCAGCGGTCGGCCAATCCGCTAGCGATCGCGCCGGCACAGGCCTCACTTGATCACGTGATATGACGTGCGCGCCGAGCCGGCGCGATCGCTAGCTCAGTGGCTGCCCGCTCTGACGCAGTGGGGTGTGCCCCAGCGGCCGGCCAATCGGCTAGCGATCGCGCCGGCTCGGAACTACCTTGCTTACGTGGCAAGACGACCGCGCTAGGGCCTGTCTTTCCCGTTGGCCGCGGGCCTGTTGTAAGGCCTTGTCTCTAGGTGGTGTTGGCTACGCGCGCGCAACCTACTCTGCCTGACGTCAAACGAGAGCGCCGCGGCTTTCTCTCTAGGTGGTGTTGGTCAAGCCCATGCGGTGGCGTGGGGGTTTAGCAGAACTTGCTAGTATGCAGGAGATCCCGGGTTCGAGTCGTGGTCCTGATATAATTTTTCTCATGTGTCCGTATTAAATGATTACAACAGCTACGAGCAGTGGAGACAAAAAGAAATAAAAAGTTAAATTCTATATTAAGAACAGCTGTAGCATGTCCGAAAGAAGAGCCAACGCAATTGTTGATTTACATGTAAGTCAAAGTATGATTTTCTCGCGATGTAATCATACTTCTATCGAACCCCTATAAGTCCTAAGCGGGGTGAACAGAGGTGTGCTGAAAACATCTGGCATCAAAATATGTTCAAATGTTTCTAGAACTTATGGGACTTAATTACGGGGTCATGTCCCTAAACTTACAAACTACTTATGAACTAGCTAAGAATAAAGACGGCAGACACATCCATGCCCGAGGGGGGATTCGAACCCCCGACCGTAGCGGCCGTGCAGACTGTGACTGACGCGCCGCAGACCGCTAGGCCACTGCGGCCGGCGTGGCATCAAGTATATGAGGTTTTCACAAGAGATACCATCGAGAGAGGGGTTGTTTACTGCAGCGGCGCGCCTGCCTTTCGCAGCAAGAGCGCATTCTGCCAGAAGCAGCGGTCAGAGCCGAGTGCCTCTGCGCGGAGGCGCGATGCCATCTGCGGCTACAAGGCGGCCGTTGTGACCGTCCCACAGGCGCGCCTTCACTGCGCTTAATGCTCTGGAATGCCGCCAGGCTCAAGAGGGCCCTCCACGCCTCTGGAGCCGGGCTTCGCCTCTTTCCTCTTTCACGTTTAACTTAACACACTCACACAGTCACTAGACTTCCGCAAGATCGCGAGTATTAATAATGTACTTATTCACTGCACTGTCTAATAATAGTCGGCTTCAACAAGAAAGTTGCAGATTATTAGGGCACTTCAGGAATAGAACGCTGCACTACCCTTGAATCCGCCATTTCTCGCTATAACCGCTGCTACGCGCGCCGGCACTAAGACAAAGAGGCTCTCTATGTTTTGTCGGCGGTTTCACATATTGCCAAAATTTATCAGTTGAACTAGCCGGTGGTGTATCCCGAGTTCCGTATTCATCGACCACATGTTAACAATAGGCGAGAGATCAAGAGAACTATGGGGACCAAAGCGGCAATTTCAATTTAATTCAATTTCAATTTATTGCCACAATATTTAGATCTGTTACCTTGAAACTCTAAACAGGTCGTACATAATCATTTTACATTCTCTCATACACTCTTTTTTTTTTTTTTTTTTTTTGTAAATGTAAATGTAGTTATTACTTATGTTTACTGCAATCATTTACAACTTTAATGTAAATACAATTAAAAAGTACTGAAAATTAACATAAAAATCTTGAAATACAATAAATTGTTCCTTGGCTTAAGTAGAGTCTTCTAGACTAATTGCCAAAATATGTCCCTAGCAGCCTCGGAAGAACTCGAGGCCGGCCGCAGTGGCCGAGCGGTCTGCGGCGTGTCAGTCATGGTCTGCACGGCCGCTGCGGTCGGGGGTTCGAATCCCCCCTCGGGCATGGATGTTTGTGCCGTCTTTAGTATAAGCTAGTTCATAAGTAGTTTGTAAGTAGTTAAGTCCCATAAGCTCTTCAAACATTTGAACATTTGAAGAACTCGAGGTTTGCCAACTAACAAGGGCACTAACTACTTATAGACCTGCTCTAACTACACTATTCTACTGCATCCCGACAGACATATGCGTGCCTCGACAAAAATCCTCAAGTCTGCGCATATCCGTGTGACTAACATTTTTTTATATTTTTATTTATTTATTTATTTATTACTTTTTGGCTAGTTATGTTTAAATTTTATTTGGTCTATAGAGATTTTTGGCATTAATGGATCATCGATTTGGAGCTGTAGACAGAAATTTAAGCATTTGCGATTTAGATATTCGTTGTGTAACAGCATTAACTGTAACCATAAGGATTGGTCCCTTACGACTGCTTGCAGATCACAGTCTAATTGCATTCACTCTCTTGCTAGAAACCGGGGCAACTTAGAACGACGTGATCAGCAGTACCCTCATCTCCACATTCACAGATTGTTGTGTTACTGCGTTTAAAGCGATGTAGATATTTCGGATATGGCCCATGACCTGTTAATAGATGTACCATACCTAGAGTAGGAGCAATGTACCGCAATCTGAGTCTGTACATAATGTCTGGGAATATACTGTATACCCGTCTTGCAGTGCTTATAGAACTGCGGTGGAGTAGCCGAGCGGTCTAAAGCACCTCGCTGCGGATCTCGCGGTTGCTCGTCGTGGAGGTTCGAGTCCTCTCTGGAGCATGGGTGTGTGTGTTTGTCCGTAGGTTAGTTTACCTAGGTTTAAGTAGTTTGTAAGCTACGGACTGATGACCACGCAGTTTGGTCCGATAGATTTGCAGACATTTGAACATTTTGAAGTGCTTATAGAGTCCCAATCAGACTGCCACTCATCTAATTTCCAGGCTCGTAAGTGTCTTTTATCTGTAACATGAACTCCTGTGATCATATACACACGATCATATTGCTCGCGCCCTAACCAGTAAGCGGCATTGCAATCCGATGGGAGAGGAATAAGTGTAGAGCTTTAGAGATCTGCACACTGCTGATTTTGCTCGCTCGTGCTCGCGCGCGCTCGGATGCGTCTATTTAGAGTATGAATGTTCGGTAATTTGCAAGAAAGCTTTCTATCGAAATTAGCACGCGCCTGTCAATATATATCGAATGTTCCATATAGTGTTTCTGAATGGGAGATTCGGGCGCTACGCGCCCTCACGAAAAAATGTTCAAATGTTCGTATATCTTATGGGACGTAACTACGGGGTCATCAATCCCTAAACTTACAAACTAGCTAATACTAAGGACGGTACAAATATCCATGCCGGAGGGGGGATTCGAACCCTCGACCGTAGTGGCCGTGCAGACCGTGACTGGAGCGCCTCAGTCCCCTCGGCCACCGCGGCCGGCGCGCCTTCACGTACTAGAAGAAAAAAAAAACTTCTTGTTTAACATATACCTAACCTAACTTAGACTTAAAAAAAGTGATCTGTAGCGTAGCCTTAAGAAGGTTAGGTGTAGGTTAAACAAGAAGGTTTTTTTAGTACGTGAGGGCGCGTAGGGCCCGAATCTCCGGTTCAGAAACACTATATCGAACATCCGTGTATATCGATAGGTGCGTGCAATGGAAAGCTTTCTTGCAAATTACCGAATGTTCGGAGCGGTCTGCCGCTCGATCTGAGCTCGGTCGCGTCGGCCGAGTGGGCCACACGCCGCCTCGCCTATCACGCCCGCCACAACAGCTGTGTATGTCTGCAGGGTGACGCTGCGTCTGATACATCGTGCTGCCACCAGCCCGTGGAACTGTACTCACATCTGTTTAGTTGTGACTACATCGTAGTGTGCAATGCCACAGACAAAATGCTCTAGGCCAGGGGAGTACAAAATACGGCCCGCGGGCCGGATCAAACAACACCACCTAGAGAGAAGGCCACGGCGCTCTCGTGTGACGTCAGGCAGAGTAGGTTGCGCGCGCATTGCTGACTGGGTAGCCGCTGGGGCACGGCCCACTACGCCGAAGCAGCGCGAGCCAGTCACCTATGCACGTGCAACCTACTGTGCCTGACGTCACGCGAGAGCACCGCGGCTTTCTGTCTAGGAGGTGGTGGATCAACACCATCTGAAGAGAAGGTCTGCGCGCTGCCGTTCCACGTCACGCAGAGTAGGTCGCGATCGCGTAGCCCACTGTCTGGCCGATGGGGCACGGCCCACCGCTTCGCATCGTCCAGCCAGTGAGCTACGCGATCGCGACCTACTCTGCGTGACGTGGCACAGCAGCGCGCGGGCCTTTCTTTTCAGGCGGTTTTGGCCGGATCCGGCCCGCGTAGGGCTTTCATCCGGCCTGCGTACCAGTTTCAAGTAGGCTCCTGGCTGTATTTTTCTTTACTGATTTCGTCTTATTTGTTTTGTGAGTTCGTTCTAGCGTGTCCCTTGTGATATACAGTTTTCTTTGTTTGTAAAATCTAAACGATTTTTGTGCATACTAACTATAAGTCACTTTTCCCGAGAAATATCTTAAACATATACATTACTAGCCATTACAATTGCTACACCAAGAAGAAATCCAGATGATAAACGGGTATTCATTGGACAAATATATTATACTAGAACTGACATGTGATTACTTTTTCACGCAATTTGGGTGCATAGATCCATAGAAATCAGAACGGTCCGACGTCGTTACGTAGCACAGCACGGCCGAGTACAAGCGCAGGAGAAGTGCAAACAATTTGCCGTCCTCAGACGATTGATCATAATTAGGATCCTCGGAGACTTATCTTCAGTACTAGCTTGAACCCGCGGCTCCGCTCGCGTGTTGGTTGACTATGATAGATAAGCTATCTTTCAAGAGTGTGCTATGAGACTGGTTTTGAATGATGAAATGAAATACAATACCTTCTTTAGAAACAAACATTTTTAATCAGCATTGTCAGGAAAGTAAGTAGGGAAGACCAAATAACACGTAAAAATGCACTTGTTTTGAAGAATCCAATCACGAAATTCAACAATTATGATTGTAATAATATCACAGATCGATCACTTGATGTAATGCGCGAAACGTCACTCGATTTTTTAAAGAGAATTTAAAAGAATTTTTTACTGCACGCATAGACCAAAGGTATGGTCTGTGGCATCACGTTTCGCTGTATGTAACCTCCTTGCTATAGAGTCGCAAACGTCATCGCTGGACTTCTGTCCGATTTTTTTTATAATTTGACGACTTTCAACCACCATATCTTCCACCTGCTTATAGCTACCGGCATGGAACTGCTATGTGTACAACGGGACGCTTCGGACAATAACACACAGACCATTCGTTTGCGTTCTGTAGTTTTCGCTGCAGAGTGAAATATTAACACACACAGACGTAGAATTTTATGTTCACCGGTAACTTTCCATCCCAATATACTCCACCCTTTTATCATTATCAACCCTCAAGCAACAATGCAACCAATAAAACCATTTTCAAAGAGTAAATATAATTTTCATCGAACTATTCTGTAGTAAGATCAAGTAACTATATTTAACTATATTGCTCTTCAGCTTGCATAAGGTTGTGCCTTTTCGCAGATTTTTGCGTCATGTTCACAGTTGGAAACTTGTCTACAAATAGAAGTTATACACCTACAGCGTGAAGTTGGCGCAATTAGTTTCCTGGCAAAATAAATTTCTTAGACTTACGTTGTACTGTGTAAATTTGCAAAAAAAAAAAAAAAAAAAAAAAAAAAAAAAGTTCAAAAGTTTGTATAGATTATGGGACTTAACTACGGGGTCATCAGTCCCTAAACTTACAAACTACTTATGAACTAACTACTACTAAGGACGGCACAAATATCCATGCCCGAGGGGGGGATTCGAACCCCCCACCGTAGTGGCCGTGCAGACCCTGGCTGGAGCGCCTCAGTCCCCTCGGCCAACGCGGCCGGCTGTAAATTTGCCGCTACGATTATGTTGATGTTTAGATTTGCACGTACATGCTGTTGTTTTTTTTTTTTTTTTTTTACGCAAAGTACTATATTCACATATAGAAGCTCACGGGCAGAGTTCAACTTAAGAGCTTGTCTTCGAATTAACATTTCTGGAATAGTGCTATCAGACATTGATCCTTTAGTGAAAAGGAACATTAAAAAATGTTCAAATGTTTGTAAATCTATCGGACCAAACTGCGTGGTCATCAGTCCGTAGCTTACGAACTACTTAAACCTAGGGAAACTAACCTACGGACAAACACACACACCCATGCCCCAGGGAGGACTGGAACCTCCACGGCGAGCAACCGCGCGCTCCGCAACGAGGTGCATTAGACCGCTCGGCTACTCCACCGCGGGAAAGGAAAATAATATGAATTGATATTCTGTGTGTTTTTAAGTTTAATATTTAAATAAAATTACAATGAAATATAAATGGATCACTTTTAATTTCGTACTCAAACGGCAAATTTCCTAAGGCTGTAACAGTCGTAAGAAATACGATTTTACGTACTTGGCGGCTGCCCTGTCCGTGCGTGATCAAAATTACTACAACAGTCTTGAAAAGAAATTTGCCACGAAACGCGTTAGTGAGCCACTTCGAAGCGATATAAGGGTTGCACAACCAGAGCGGTGAGTGCGCCAACCAGCACGCCGGAGTGGCTGTGCTGAACTGCTGGACTTATTAGTGTGCCCGTACCTGTGGAAAGCCGGTTAGCCTGGCAGAAGCCCCGCTCTCTGGGCAAATGTCACTCTGGGGAAGTGTCACTCCGGACAACTGTTCCAACCTCTGTTCGTGCAGATGGTTGTTGTCTTGCAAACGTCCCCATCTGTTGACTCAGGGATCGAGACGTGGCTGCACGATCCGTTACGGCCATGCGGATAAGACGTATGTCATCTCGACTGCTAGTGATACGAGGCCGTTGGGATCCAGCACGGGGTTCCGTATTGCCCTTCTGAACCCACCGATTCCATATTCTGCTAACAGTCATTGGATCGCGGCCAACGCGAGCAGAATTGTGTGATTGGATTGAGGAATTCCTAGATAACAGAAAGCAGCAGGTCATTCTCAATAGAGAGGTCTTCTGAAGTAGGAGTTAGGTGTGCCACGGGGGAGTGTCGTGGGTCCGTTGCTGTTCACGATATATATAAATGACCTTGCGGATAACATCGGAAGTTCATTGAGGCTTTTTACGGATGATGCTGTAGTATATAGAGGGGTTGTAACAATGGAAAATTGTATTGAGATGCAGGAGGATCTGCATAGAATTGAAGCATGGTGCAGGGAATGGCAATTAAATCTCAATGTGGACAAGTGTAATGTGCTGCGAATACACAGAAAGAAAGATCCTTTATCATTTACTTACACTATAGCAGGGCAGCAACTGGAAGCAGTATCTGGGAGTAGTCATTAGGAGGGATTTAAAATTGAACGACCATATAAAATCGATCGTCGCTAAAGCAGATGCCAGACTTAGATTCATTAGAAGAATACTAAGGAAATACAGTCCGAAAACAAAGGAAGTAGGTTACAGTACACTTGTTCGCCCACAGCTTGAATACTGCTCACCGGTGTGTGGGATCCGTACCAGGCGGGATTGATAGAGGAGGTAGAGAAGATCCAACGGAGAGAAGCGCGTTTCGTTACAGGATCATTTGGTAATCGTGAAAGCGTTACGGAGATGATCGATAAACTCCAGTGGAAGACTCTGCAGGAGAGACGCTCTGTCGCTCGGTACGGGCTTTTGTTGAAGATTCGAGACATACCTTTACCGAGGAGTCTAGCAGTATATTGCTCCCTCCTACGTATATCTCGCGAAGAGACCGTGAGGATAAAATCAGAGAGATTAGAACCCACACAGAGTCATATCGACAATCCTTCTTTCCGCGAACAATACGTGACTGGAATAGGAGGGAAAATCGATAGAGGTACTCAAGGTACCCTCCGCCTCACACCGTCAGGTGGTTTGCGGAGTATGGTTGTAGATACGATAAACCGCAATCGCGATAGGCTATAATCCATCCTTTATCAAAGCTGGAAACGTGATGGTACGCATTTCTCTTCGTTACACGATGCATCACAACAACGTTTCACCAGGTAAAGCCGGTCAACTGCTGTTTGTGTATGAGAAATCGGTTGGCAACTTTCCTCATGACAGCACGTTGTAGGTGTCTCCACCGGCGCTAACCTTTTGTGAATGCTCTGAAAAGCTAATCATTTGCATGTCACAGCATCTTCTTCCTGTCGGTTAAATTCCGCGTCTGTAGCACGTCATCTTCGTGGTGTAGCAATTTTAATGGCCAGGAGTGTAAGTAGCAGTGCCACTCGCCGAATCCGATCATCTTCATTTTCCATCTCCAGTTTTCCAGGTGTGGCTATCAAGCGCTCTCCATATCTTCCGATCTTGATATAGCATTTGGTCTTGGACATTATCCCAGTCATCATCTTCATCATTACAGACTGATTATGCCTTTCAGCGTTGCGAGGGTGAAAGTTTGGAGTGAGAGTTTAAGTAGGGAAAGTTTAATTTTTAAAACTCACAACCACCAACTGCGAACCAAATTCCTAAACATGCAAAAACACTGGAATTGTAATTGCTACTGTTTGACTCTTTTTCTAGGGGATGATATCACACCGCAGCTTTCCTTCCCTGCATATGATTAACAAAAAATTCATAATAAAGTAAGTTCATGTGAGAAAAGGGTGTACTAACTACTATTTTTGAAAGCACGTGAAAGTTCACTTTATGTTGTTTATTACACCATATTAAAACCCTGTGGCTGATACGTCTGTACGTCGACACATTTATCAAATGAAGTTATAGCTCGTGAGCCCCCAGACAAAATGAATATTTGTCGCAAATTGTTTTCACACTATGTGCCTGTCTCAAACACCGTTTATGTTCATGCCTATGCGACGACACGTGTTACATTAACAAAACACAGTCACTTTAATTCAGTGCGAGGCACACCTTGTTCCACCGGCTAATATTCACAACACACAGTAGCACTCGATTCAACTTGGTGCAGTCTACGACGAGCAACCACACCTGGCAATTGCTACACAAAAAGTCTAAAGTCTCCACCTGGAGATACACATGCCGACTGCTGCAGAGCGACGCCGCCTGGCCAGCTCCACCACTTGCTCCCGACTTGTCACTTCCTGCCTACGCGCGCGCCAAAAGCCCAACTGCCGGGTTTTTTCCCTACGTCATCAACTTCCCCATGTGAGCTGTTCTAACCGACTTGCAAACGTACAGCGCTCAGCCAATACATATCTAAAACCTTATTTAAAATCAAAATAATTACACTACACATTAAACAAATTTCTTCTTAGTTTTTTATATTGGTATAAACATCCTTTGTACTATTTATTATAATCGTGCAATTTCTTATATCACAGATAAGTGATTTAACTGAATATTTCAAGATAAAATACACAAGATTAATAGAAAATAAAATGAGAAATAGTTAATATGTTATTTTTATAAATAAACATTGCCATGCTAGTTGTGTAACTGTCTTGTATTCATTGGTAATTTATTACTTTTCATTGTCAATTAAACATATTACGCCAGATGTGACAATATCAGCTAATGTATTGTTTATTTGTCAACAGGCTATTTTGTAATGAGGGCCTTAAAGGTTCCTAACTGCATCGTATTACTTCAAATGCAAGTAGTATTTGAATATTTTATTTCAAGCTGTGCACTGCACTGCGCCTGGCACTCGCCATTGTCCCTCTCTCCCCTCACCGGAAACGAGCCTGGAAAATCCTAAGCTGGAACAAGCCACCCACCAACGTCGGCCTGCTCGCTGGCCTCCAGTCAGCTACAAGCACACAGCAAATTTCAACGTGGAGAATTTCTACCTATGGCCTAACTATAAATGTTGTCACCCAACTGCATACATACATTGCTACCATAATTAATAAGATTAAAATTGTGTAACATTTGGTGCATTGGCATGGTCAATGTTTGCAGTGAACTTCATACTGTTTAATTATCAAATGCTATTAATTACCAATATTTCTATTGGGCGATAATCTCACAGCGTTCAGTCTGGAGCATAGAACCTCTGATAAAATTCCTCCATGGTCCCCTATTAAATGCTAACATTGATGCCTCGTCTGATGTTATACCTTTTACTTCAAAATCATTCTGCACCGAATCTAAGTACTTTCTTCTTTCTCTACCTCGACTCCTTTTACCCTCCACTGCCGAGCTCATGAGTAACCTTGCTTCTCCCATGCGTGTAACATGACCCCACCATCTGAGTCTGTTCGCTCTAACTGCTTCATCTATGGTGTTCATTCCCAGTTATTCTTTGATTTGCCGGCCGCGGTGGCCGAGGGGACTGAGGCGCCTCAGTCACGGTCTGCACGGCCACTATGGTCGGGTGTTCGAATCCCCCCTAGGGCATGGATATTTGTGCCGTCCTTAGTTGTAGGTAGTTCATAAGTAGTTTAAGTTTAGGGACTGATGACCCTGTAGTGAAGCCCCTTAAGCTTAACAAACATTTGAACATTTTCTTTGATTTCCTCATTATGTACACCCTCCTGCCATTGTTCCCTTCTATTAGTACCTGCAATCATTCTTGCTACTTTCATATCAGTAACCTCTACCTTATGAATAAGGTAACCTGTATCCACCAACTTTCACTCCCATACAACAAAGTTGGTCGAAAGATAGAGCGGTGCACTGCTACCCAGTTAAAACCATTATTCCCTACGTCTGATAGTACTGCGTCTCCTTGGTCTTCCTCTTGGTCTTCTTCGTCCCCCTTCCGTTCTGAAGTATTTTTTAACTGTTCTTGTGTTGTCCATTCTCATTACTCTCCATACCAGTGCAGTCTTCCTTTCCCCAGGGTGTTGGCAATAGGAACCCTGATACAGCTGTTTCTCTGTGTACCTCGTTTCTGATCTTTTGTCTCTTGGTACTTTGATTCATATTCCTGATAAACCTCATTTCTGTTGCTTGCATTATGCTGTAATCCGTTTTTAACAATGTACAAGTTTCCATGCTATGCATAAGGACTGGAGCAAAGTAAGTGTGATAGAAATTCAACTTTGCTGCCTGGGGTCCTTTTTTTTTCAGAGTAGGTTCCGAACTTGCATGTAAAAATTCGATGATTTTTGTGTCCTGTTTAGAATACCTCGCCGGATGATCATGTTAAGTAAATCAAATTGTAATACATTATGTTCTCTCATAGGTTTGTCTTGATAATGGGCTCAGGTAATCCCGAAACTGGTCGTCAATAAAAAAGAACCAGCAGTGTGCAACTTTGGCTGTTTTTGAAATTATTAGTAAACGTGTTAGTTTCAGAAGACTATACGAGGGCGGGTTGCTTCTGTTTCAGGGACAGAGCAAGGGCTTCAGCGATCGGACCACCGCCAGCTGTAGAACCAAGTGACTCATCATCGGCAAGCTCTTCATCGTCAGGCTCTTCCCAAGGCAGCGGTTCAGAGAGTGACTCAGGAGACGAGCTGGAGGATCCTCTCGAACAAGTGTGGCAGGACGTGGACGAGGTGTTGGAGCACCAACCGATAGACAAAGACGAAGCGCGAGCTGAGGTGGAGTCGATCCTCAGAGCCAGTGTGCTGTCCACGGGCGAAAAGCTCGCTGTAATCAACGCCGCCTTGGAGGAGAGTGCTAAGGATCCAGAAGAAAGGAGGCAGACGGCCAAGTCTATGCTGCGTAGGTCAACGCGTGGTGCCCGGGAGGTGTCAGACACTGACGTTGCAGAGAGGGAAGTTAGCTGTAGCTGTAGGGAGATCAGGTCCATTTCCGGGCCGCGCCGAAGTTCCAGAGGTTCCAGGGTCCGCAGCCTCGTGCAGGAATTCGAGGAGGAAGGTACCAACGTACCCAGAGTGTCCGAGTCCAGGGGGAGGGCCACCAGAAGAAGCACACTGAGACGTGACCCAGGGAGGAGAACGCAAATAGGAGACTACACTGAGGGCAGACATTCGAGAAGGGGGAGGGGCGTCACTTGGTCTAGAGGATCTAACGCACTTGTTCCAGTTGACAACAGAAATAGCAGCTTGCGAGCGCCTGTCGTGGATACTGAGGAGAGTAGGAGGCATAGTGAACAACGACAGACTGCATTGGCACCGAACTTTGGCAGGAGCGTCAGTGCAACCCCGAATCCTGTTTTCCACGAAGCTCAGGTGGCACCGCGTCCATCACATAGGCGCAGCACCAGACGGTCTTCGCCGCGGAGAGCGGGGAGTTCCGTTCTGAGGGAGACACACGATAGTGCTGAAGACGTCATGTTGGGGGAGTATGTTGGGCTAGCTTCAGGGAGCAACAGTAGGTCGACTGAAAACAGGCCAATGCAAGCCGTTGAAACTGACGAGTCTGAAGAGGAACAGCGGACGAGTGTCAGGCACAGCAGCGGAGCCGGCGCACGGAGAAGCTCTGCAAGGAGAAGTAGCAACGTGCATCGTGACTCCCACCATAGGAGGAGTGTGAACGACAGGGATGACGAGTTGATTCCAGCGAGGAGCCTGAGCACCAGAAGGCAAACAGGTTGGGTCAGACACAGTGCTAGCGCCGACACTGACGCGGACGAGTGGGCGTCTGCGAGGCAGAGCGGCGAAGGCAGTTTCCGCAACGCCACTGTAGACGACGAACATCGTCACTCGCACAGGAGAAGCTCTCGTCATAGCAGGCATATCGAGCCTGTAGACGCGAGAGGAGGCAGGGCAGAAGGCCACAGAGGAAACATCAGCGATATCGACGAGTACAGCTCGGAGGAAGAAACGAGAGAATCGACCTCCCGCACCAGCTTCGTGGAGGAGGGTGACCCTGCGGAGCGGCACAGATGGTCGAGCCGCCGTCGGGACGACGAGGACGACGAGGGCGGCGCAGGAGTCCCCGTTACGAATCAACGCCACTCTGGAAGGAAGAGCAGTGCGCGCCGTGGTACCCACGCCAATTACGACCAGTCTTCGCATCCGCAGAAGAGAAGTAACAGAAGCGGGACGGATGAACGTGACGCTGAGACTCACTGCTGTTGCGTCGCCGGAGACCACACATCCTGCCCGTCTTCGCGATCTTCCTCGAGTAGGCTGTGCAGCTGTGAATCTAGCGACGAGCTATCGTCGGAGAGCGACTGCTGTTGCTGTCGAACAGCCCCTTGCGAGGCAGCATCGCGAGCGGGCGTGGGTGGCGTCGGCGGCTCGGAAGAATGCTGCTGCCGTTCGCTCGATGTGCTGCCCTCGGTAGCGAGGGGTGACTCTTTGGGCGAGTGCAGCTGTTACTGCGATGGCAGAGGGGTGTCCGCTCCAGAGATGAGACTCGAGGCTGAAAACGCCACCTGCAAGCCGGCCGCCAGGAAAGGTGCTCTCAGGAAACGGGACCTCGAAGTAGAGGTGTGCTGCGAGTGTTCAGGAGCGCAGCAGAGTCGAGAAGGCAAGTACCTCACACATCTTTATAGACAGACTAGCTGAAAACCCGGCGATGCCCGTGTTTTTATTTATTCCTGCCTTGAGTTAGTACCTCTCCTATCCCTCCTCATTTTTTCTAAAATCATGTTATATTTATCGGAGAATATATAAAAAATAACGCTGTCTTGCATAATGTACAAAATTATAACTGCAGCATCCAAAGAAAAATAGTAGTCAAAATAGAAATGACATATAAAATACGTACGATCTCATATTTATTGAATTATATGTTGTACAATGGTATAATTTTGCCGCGGTGGAGTAGCCGAGCGGTCTAAAGCGTCTCGCTCTGGAGCGCGCGGTTGCTCGCCGTGGAGGTTCGAGTCCTCCCTGGGGCATGGTGTGTGTGTTGTCCTTAGGTTAGTTTACCTAGGTTTAAGCAGTTTGTAAACTACTGACTGCTGACCACGCAGTTTGGTCCGATAGATTTACAAACATTTGAATATTTGTTATAATTTTCCAGGTATATATTCATTTGTATGAGTGCTGTATGTCTGTAAAATTAGTAGTAGTAAAGAAGTAATAGATTAAAACTTGGTGCGTGATGGGGCGGTTTTCCATGAAAGTTACTGTTTATGTGCTCATATCTCATGAACTGTGATACAATTAAGAAGGTATACTCGACTATATACGTGTATACTGTCTGTAAAATTTCCTGGGGCTACAATGTGTAGTGTAGAAATTATAAATTGTAACGTCAGACCGAATGCCGTAGTTTTAATCCATGAACAGCGGAAAAGTAGTAAGCGAGAAACATTTTTCTCCATGAACAGCGGAAAAGTAGTAAGCGAGAAACATTTTTCCTTTCATAATTTTGCTATGGCTGTTTTTTTTTTTTTTTTTTTTTTTTAATGGGACTTAACTACGGAGTCAGCAGTCCCTAAAATTACAAACTACTTATCAACTACCTTATACTAAGGACGGCACAAATATCCATGCCCGAGGGGGGATTCGAACCCCCGACCGTAGTGGCCGTGCAGACCGTGACTGGAGCGCCTCAGTCTCCTCGGCCACCGCGGCCGGCTTGCTATGGCTGTCAGAGAGAAATAGTTCAATAAAGGTTAGTAATTATGTTTAAAGTTTGTTGCAAGTCCCTAAGTAATCTCGTTCTAATATACTGTATTCATGAAGTCTCGTCGCATTATGTGGCAGTTTCTTGCAAGTTGGATTGTTTATATATCCTAAACCATGTGTCGTATGTGGTTCTTACCATTAAGAATTGGTACCTTACGGTAAGGAAGATTTGTTTCAAATTTGGTTGAAATCGTTCCAGTGGTTTAGGAGGAAATGTGCAAATTTGTCGCGTAATGCAGCAGTTTTTCTCGCATATCATTATTTATGACGTCATATCTAGGGAACTATGTGCTGTACTTGAACCTTTCACTTAGGAGACCATCCTCGTAGATTGTTGATTACGTGTGCAAAATTTCATAAAGGGTGGAACAAAACTGTTGATTTGTATGTAATATGTACACACAAACATTCGAACACTCTGTTTTATATATAAGGATTTATTCAGAGACTTCAAACACATAACAGATGTCGTATGAAATGAATATATCAGCTCTCAGAACTTGCCAAGATACATTACAACCCTCTTAAAATTTATATGTCATCATCTGTATCATCATCATCATCATCATCATCATTATTTGAGACTGATTATGCCTTAAAGCGTCCAGCCTGGTGCATAGTTTCCCTAATAAAATTATTGCACAAATGGATGACCGCACACCGCAACACTCATCCCTAACATATTACTGCTACATAAGAATTTCGTACTTTGGAAAATTTTAAAGAAGTCAACTTATTGTCAACAAACAATACAGAAAAGATCTAAACGCGCTACAATCCCACCTTCAACAACTAGGAAAAAAACTATATGCTGATTCCCAATATCACTATGATACCCCGAAACCTTTTTGCAATGCCCACACGTTTGAAACACAATAGTTTATGACGCCACTTAGAAGAGAAACAATTTTTTTCGCAGCCACGACCGTTTATATTCTGATTTCTAACACCATATGTCTCGTGATTATATTTCGCGCCGAGACACTTTAGATTACATAGATTTTCTCTTTTTTTGATAATTTAAAGTGTTCCGCAACGGACAAAATGACCTGCATCCACTTGATTGAATTCAACTGTTCACATTCTCTCTTCATCATGGCCAGTTCCACAGCGATTAGAATTTATTTGGAGCTTTTTAAAGGTTGGTGTAGCTTTACGCTTGCGTCCTACCGTACAACAATGTCTTAACGTTGCTGAATTTCAACAAGCATTTTAGGGCATACTGGTCGAGGGTCAAGCAACGCGGCGTTAAAGACCAACTCATTTTTCTGCCACATTTCCAGAACACCGATTTTTCAACTCCATCTCAATTCTTTCACCGTTAAGTACAGCAGAGCCTGCCGCGGTGGCCGAGGGGACTGAGGCGCTTCAGTCACGGTCTGCACGGCCACTACGGTCGGGGGTTCGAATCCACCCCCCCCCCCCCCCGGGCATGGATATTTGTGCCGTCCTTAGTTGTAGCTAGTTCATAAGTAGTTTGTAAGTTTAGGGACTGATGATCCCGTAGTTAAGTCCCGTAAGCTCTACAAACATTTGAACATTTTTTTTAAGTACAGCAGAATCAACATCTTACTGATCCTTCACCTAAATATTTCAAAACTTCTGATTTTTACGCGTTCCATAGCTCACAGACAACAGAAAGATGACACTGAGTCATTTCGTAGTCTTTTACAACTTTTAGACGTACAGGAAGCACACCCGCTTTCTGGAAATAATAACTACTTTCATCATAATCTTAATTTGCACTCGGGAAATAATCACCAAACCTCTCACCTATTAAATGCTAACATTGATGCCTCGTCTGATGTTAATCAGGTTACTCCAATATCATTCTTTGCCGAATCCAAGTATTTTCTCCTTGGTATACGTCGATTCGTCTTTACCCTCTACTGCTGAACCCATAAATAAGTCTCTTACTCTCTTAGGTAAGCTTGCTTCTCCCATGCGTGTAACATGACCCCAACATCTCAGCCTGTCCACTCTAACTGCTTGATCTATAGCGTTCATTCCAAGATTTTTTTTTTTATTTCCTCATTATCGACACCCTCCTGCCCTTGTTCCCGTGTGTAATCATCATTGTTACTTTCATATATGTAACCTTAAACTTAATAAGAAGGTAGTCTGTATCCACCCAGTTTTCACTCATGTACAACAAAGTTGGTCGAAAGATAGGGTGGTGCACTGCTAACTTACTCTTGCTATTGAGTTCCTTCTTGCAGAAGAGAGTAGATCGTAGCTGAGCTCTCACTGCGTTAGCTATCAGCTTTCAGTTCTTTCATTCTGTTGCCATCCTGTGAGAAAATACATTCTAAGTATTTGAAATTGTCCGCCTGTTCTAGCATTGTTCCTGCAATTCAGAAATATATCTGTTTAAATGTATTTGTACTTATTCCAATTGTCTAATCTGTGTCTTTAACTATATATATATGAATAACTGTTCGTTAGTCTAACAAAAATACAGAAATTAGTCGGTCGATTTAATAATTATTATTTTCGTTTTGCCTCGTTCACTTTAATACAATGATAATATAGAAAGAAAATAGAATGAAAGAGCCGAAAAATCGCAAAAAAAGAAAAAAAAATCCAAAATCTGTCGACTATTATTCCTTCGAAAGGCAATCCGCCATATACAGTGGTTGGGGGTTACAGCCGTAGTAGTAAAGAGGGGCACACAACCACACAGTTACTCCTTTGATGCATCACAATATTAATACCAAAACTGGAGTACCGATTTTTAATCTTATCTTTTTTATATATATAAAGAAGCCCCTATGTGTGATTATTTTCATTACAATTCGTACAAATCTACAGTTTTATTTCGATCTTGAGGAAATTTTGTACACTCTACATAAAGTTTCGTATGTTGACTGAGGGAGGGTACTTTATTCACAGACTTTGACACATACCTAAAGTCTTATTCAGATCTCGAGGCATTGTTATACAGACCATCGAAATAAGAGGGTACCTTGCAACAGACTTTTAACACCGTTTTATCCATTATTAGAAAGTTTTCTCATGTATGAACGTATTAATGGAGAGGGCTTTTATAATCCGCAAGTCTGCGTAAGCAGCATGGCACAGGTGACTTGATATAAACTGTGTTACACTGCTCGATACAGGAACGAGGGGATGAACAGAAGAGACGGGTTGAACAAAGAGAGAGCGAGACAAAGGGAGGAAGGTGGGAGGGAGAGAGAGATAGGGGGGAGGAAGGGGGAGAGAGAGAGAGAGAGAGAGAGAGAGAGAGAGAGAGAGAGAGGAATGGTAGAAAGTAGCAGTTATAAAAACCATTATTTAGTGTTTTATTTTAATTACACATACATAATAAGCGTAACATAGCGCATTATAAAGTAGAATTCTTAAAAGAATGCAGTACAATTTGGTAGTAAATAATCTATAACACAAAAATCATTCCGTATTTCATTTCTTTCCACCAGTTTGATAAATATTTAATACGAAAAAGAACCTGTTTGTTTTCACATTGAACTAGAGGACCCGTGCGAATACTTCGCACCGTTAGTGGAATTACAAAAAAGTTGGGAAAAAATGGAAGCAAAGTTGAATGTTCACTCATAACTTTCTTCAGGATCAACCAATGCAAATATTTATAAGCACAAATGAAAGATATTGATCCGCTGAGTGTTGTTAGGTCAAAAAGACCTGCGTACCTTAATTAGAACCGAAGATATCGTAAAACAAACCGATTAAAATATTCAATGCAAGGACAGAAGGATACCGAGTTGAATAAAAATAAAGGATGGAGAGACTTCAGTTAATTCTGATACTTGATGACAAATCTGCGAATGAATACCTTTTATGCCAAATTTAAAGCCAAAATGAAGGAAATCGGTCGAACAGAATGGCCTCACCGACTAACTTTAGTTTACAGCAAGGACAACTCCATAAGCAATATACAGAAGGAAATTGCGTTTGAAAAAAAATGTTCAAATGTTTATAAAGTCTATGGGACTTAACTACGGGGTCATCAGTCCCTAAACTTACAAACTACTTATGAACTAACTAAGACTAAGGACGGCACAAATATCCATGCCCGACGGGGGATTCGAACCCCCGACCGTAGTGGCCGTGCAGACCGTGACTGGAGCGCCTCAGTCTCCTCGGCCACCGCGGCCGGCAAATTACGTTTGAGCATAGAAAAAGGAAGGTGAGAGTTACGTAAATTCTGATGCTTTATGACAAATCTATGGATGAATACCTTTCGTTTAAAACAAAAATGAAGGAAATTGGCCGGGTACTTTGGTCTGACCGACTGACTTTAGTTTTCGTAGATTCCTTTAATATATAAGATTTGTTAATAACTGCATTTAAAATCATATACACTTAAAAACAATTTTTGTACTGCCACATTTAAAGTTAATGAAAGTAGCATATAATTTTAATCAGTTTAATACGACTTTTTAAAAACTAAGTATTTAGCCGGGTATAATTTTAAAATAAAATTTATCTGTTTTTCTTTTTACATATCCAAATTATAGTAACGGTAAAATAACAAATGTACAAAGTGATTGCCAATGTTCCACACTAGCTCCACCTGTCAGCTAATTCTTTTATATATGCATCATTTTTATTCAAGACTATGGTTGACGCTCGTACTGGGTAGATATTTTATTATTGACGCTGAACTTTACTTTGCAAGTTCAGAGGTTTTGAGGTGAGTGAACAATTTAAATACGTTGTAAAGACGTTTTATTTTTAATTTTTATTTAAAACTTTCTGTGTAATTCAATTATACAACGAACACTTGTTCCTTTCATCTTACAAAACTGATGATGGCAGGTGCCGAAATGCCTTAATAAATAAATATAATTTTAGCGATCTAGAAGGTTTTTATTCGTATTGCAAAAAGGAAATAAGTTTATCGCATATTGCTTCTGCCCTATTCATGCAGGAAAAATACGGTTCCCCGTCGAGAGTTCTAATCCCCCTTCGGGCATGGCTGTTTGTGTCGTCTTTAGTATAAGGTAGTTCATAAGTAATTTGTAAGTTTAGGGACTGATGATCCCGCAGTTAAGTCCCTTAAGCTTCTCAAACATTTGAATATTTGAAAAATACGGCTTTCAGCATGACGTCACAATTTATTACTTCGGCACTGCTAACTGTATTAGGCAAACAATTTACAAAAAATATGTCCGTATATATAAGAATGTATAACCAGAGGAAAATAGATACTGCTTATCAAAACCAGTTTTAAGGAAAGAAGGGAAAGGTGGAAAAAGTATATAGAGGGGCTCTACAAAAGAAATAAACTGATACGCAATATTGTAGGAAGGGAAGAGAAAGTAGATAAAGATCAGATAGGAGATACTATACTGCGACAGAGCACTGAAACATTAAGTCGAAACAAGACCCCTGGAGAAGATGACATTCCCTTAGAGCTACTGAAGTCTCTGGGAGAACCAGCCATGAAAAAACTATTTATCCTGGTGCATAAGTTGTATGAGACAAGGGAAATACCCTCAGACTTCAAGAAAAATGCAATAATCCCCATTGCAAAGAATGTAGGCGCAGACAGGTATTAAAACTAAACAACCATCAGTTTTATAAGGCATGGATGCAAAATTTTAACACGAATTATTTACAGAAGGATGGAAAGACTGATACATGCTGATCTCGGGGAAGATCAGTTCGGATTCAAGAGAAATATTGGAACATGGGAGACAATATTCACCTTACTACTTATCTCAGAAGATAGATTAAGGAAACATAAACCTAATGTTTCTAGCTTTTGTGTATTTGGAAAAAACTTTTGACAATGTTGATTGGAATAGACTCTTTCAAATTCTGAAATCAGCAGGAGTAAAATGTAGCGAACGGAGGGTTATTTACAACTTGTACAAAAACCAGACTGAAGGGCCTGAAAGGGATGCAGAGGTTGGGAAGGGAGTAAGACAGGGTTGTAGCCTTTCTCCAGTGTTATTCAATTTATACCTTGAGAAAGCTATAAAGGAAAGCAAGGAAAAATTTGGAGAAGGAATTAAAGTTCAGGGGAAGAAGTAAAAACATTGCGTTTTGCCGATGACATTATAATTTTGTCAAAGACAGCAAAGGACCTGGAAGAGCAGTTGAACGGGATGGACAGTGTGTTGAAAGGTGCATACAAGATGAACATTAATAACAGCAAAACAAGGGTAATTGAGTGCAGTCTAAGAAAATCAGGCGATGCTGAAGGAATTAAATTAGGTAACGAAACAATGAAGGTGGTAGGTGAGTTTTTTATACTTGGGCAGTAAAATAACGCACGATTGTCGCAGTACAGAGGATATAAAATGCAGAATGGCAATGGGAAGAAAAGCGTTTTTTAAAAAGGGAAATTTGCTAACATCGAATAGTAATTTAAGCACAAGGAAGTCCTTTCTGAAGGCATTTCTGTGGAGTGTTCCTTGTATGGGAGTGAAATATGGACGATAAACAGTTCCGACAGGAAGAGGATACAGGCGTTTGGAATGTTGTACTACAGAAGAATGCTGAAGGTTAGGTGGGTGGATCGCGTAACTAACAAGGAGGTACTGAACAGAATAGAGGAGAAAAGGAATTTCTGACATACCTTGACTATAAGAAGGGATCGATCAGTAGAACACATTCTTAGACATTAAGGAATCGTGAATTTAGTATTGGAGAGTAGTGTGGGGGGGGGGGGTAACCACATCCACTCACGAATAGCGAAGGGTACGTTTTGCTACAACTGAAGTAGAACTCTTTGCAAGAACCTCAAAGACACGTGGGCATTGAGACGTTTATCATCACTTGTTCTTTATTTCCTTGCAGGGAATAAAGAATTTAGATGTAAATAAACAGCGCAGTATGTGTAAACTTGTACACAAATTTGTTGTAAATAAGCTGGAAAAAAGTAATGAGACACAAAGTGGTACAGAAGTTTACTTCCATATCTCCTTAACGAGAATTCTCCAACTCCAGTTTCCCAACGCGAAACTCTTCAGCGAAGCATTCTCTACGTTCTGTCAAATTTTTGCATTCATTTACAGAAACATCCTGTATATGGTAGAAGGAGAAGATCCCGACATGCCTGTCAGTTCACTTGGAGAGTCTCGAGAGATTTCGAGAAATCGAGAAAATGCCTCATATACTTTTACAGTGCACAACTTAAGTACGTTGCGAAGATGGATGCTGAGGAAAGGACAAGCAAAGGCTACAGCGTCACCCAACGTCTAAACATTTATTTGTACATACAATACCGAAATGTATAGTGAGCCAATAGCTTTTGTTAATGTTTGGCTCTCAAAAGTGCCGTTGTGGGGTCGCTGCATGTCGTTTTGGTCGTGGGAAATACGAGATCTAGTACGGCCTCCACTTGTGTAGACTTTTAGCCGTCCTGCTAAAAAATAAAAGGGCTGAAAACTTCAGTAGCATTTTTATACCTAACTGCTGCTTACGACACTGTGTTTCTGGATGGATTGATGTTAAAGCTAAAGCGATCTATTCCATGCTTAAGACTAACAATACTGCTGTCTTCATGACAAAACGAGTAAGTCATATAAACTCAAGTTCGGCTTACCACAAGGATCTGCCGTGTCCCCACTATTGTTCAATCTGTACATAAGTGACATGCCCGAAACTATATCCAGGAACTTTTACTACGCTGACGATACCACCATTGCATATCAAAGCAAGTACCTAGAGGAGGGAGAATAAGTGCTCACACAAGACATTAGAGTATTTGATGACCGTTAACAGAAATTGGAGATTGTTTCCTAACCCTACAAAAACTAAAGTGACAGCTTTCCACCTCAACAACCAATCAGCAAACCAGCCACTAAATGTCACCTTCTGTAACTGATCAGTTAAAAACAACCCTCATTCTAAGTATCTTGGGGTCACATTGGACCTATGACTAACGTACAGGACTCACCTCACATCACTATCAGAAAAGTTAAAGACCAGAAACAACATTAGTAGGAAACAAGGTGGAACTTCCAGGGGTGCACAAGCTTACACTTTCCGTACAGCGGCCTTGTCTGGTACAGTTGTGTACATGCCAGTAAGGTTGATGTTCAGCTGAATGAGACAATGAGAATTGTAATGGGAACCCTGAGATCAGCCCCACTACCTTGGCTGATTGCTCTCAGTAGCATCACCCCACCACAGACGACAAGAAACAGCAACCCGCGAATGGAAAAAGATTAAAAACGTGAAGCTTTCCCAAAGGCTACCCGCCCAGGAAATACTGCTGAATTCACCCTGCATGCAGTGGCGGACTAAGGCTGTCGGAGTCCTGGGACAGCAGCAAAACAAAATGAGGCCCCCAGTCCACTTGGCACCAGTCCACTTGGAAATACATGTATTACTATAAAAAAGTTACTTTGAGATTTGGAGCCCAAACAGCATGAGAGGCACGGGACAGACCCCCCCCCCCCCCAAGACGAGTGGCCCGGGGCGGTCCGCCCTCTCCGCCCCTCGCCCCCTTAGTCCGCCACTGCCTGCATGTGTCTCAAAACACGAATACCATTCTGGACAGCTCGAGAACCCGAAACATTTAAGATTGAAGATGTGTGGAAGGAGGCATGGAAAAAGAACACCAGCATACTTCGCCGTGGCCTCGAAGACCCTACATACATACCAGGCTTCCAACTTCCTAGAAGAACCTGGTATAAATTCAACAGGATCCAATGTGGACATGGAAGAACTAAGTACAAGTGGCGACTCTCAGACTCCCTGTTATGCGACTGTGGGGCAGCAGAACAGACTGTTGAACACATTGTTGAGGAGTGTACCAATAGAAGTTTTAGTGGTGGCTGGAACGATATAATCAACGCCTCACTAACAGCACTGGGATGGATAGACTCCTGAGATATTGAGTTTGTGATATACATAGTTACCAAAACTATTGTACATTCCTTCTGTAATATACAAATATATATTTTGTATTCAGTAACTATCGCTGTAAATTGCATGTATATTTTCATACGATTATGAATAACAGAAATTTATCAGATGAAAAATATGTTCCATAATCCCTAGGTGCCTAACTGGAATACTTCTCTTACCTTGGTTTAAAAAAAAAATGTCAATCAATTACTGCAGGTATGTTGGTCTATGAGGGTACTTTGTGGGAGGAGGAGACTCATCCTGTGTTTTTTTTCTTTTCTTTTTTTTCAGTTTGTCCAGCGGCAGTCCCATGCAAGACGGCGGTGGAGGATCCTACCTGCCTCTGCGACCGCCCGACGCCCAAGAAGAAGCAGGCACGCAAACAGGAGGTCCCTGCCGCCGACCGGTGAGCTACATCAATTACTACTCCCTCTGCTCGTCTGTGGCACCTTAAGTGACTAGCTTCTCGCCATCCTGGTAGAGTCAGAGCGTCAGGTGCTGAAGGCTTCACTCCTCAGTTTTAGCTTGAGAAATACAGTTCACAGGCAGGAAATCATGCATTTGTTTAGACGTGTGTCTGTAAGCATCTCTTCATCACTATTTCCACCCGAGTGAAAGCGGAGGGCGAGCTCCAAAAACGACTTTCAATTGAGGAATCTTCCCATTCCATTTTTACGTGGTGTGGTACAGCAACCGTGTTCAGACGAATTCTTGAATAACAGAACGCAAATGCAAATGTTTTGACGTCCTAACGTGCAGGGACATCATACCAGATATCTGAAGATGCCCTAACCGGGCGAAACGCGTCATTGTAATGAAAAAAAAGTGCAATCAAGACGTTCTGTTATTCAAGACTTTCAGTTTATGATGATGTCCTCAACACCGCGGCAACTGATGCAGTTTAGACACGCAATGCATCCTTTACTAGGGTGTTCCTTTAAGTACACAAAAAAATTTGGAATAATTTATTTATTTTTCAAGATAATCTCCTTTCAGCTCTTAACACTTTTCCCAGCTATGTTCAATAAGTTCTAAACCATTTCTATAATGAGAACTGTCTAAATTGTCAAAATAGCCATTAACTGCAGGAATCATGTTTTAATTTTTTGAAAATCTTCGACCATAAAGCCATTTTTTCTAGTCTGGGAGCAGAAAATAACCTGAAGGGGCTAAATCTGGCGAAGAGGGTGCATGAGATATCAATTCAAACTTTAATTCATTAATTTTAGCCATTAATAACGGGCGTCTTGTCCTACGGCCCTTTTTGCTTGATTTGGTAGAGTAAACACAAGTCAGCACCAACTCCCTTTGCAGAAACTTTCTGTTATTACCACTATCTCGGTTGCTTTGTTGATGGATTACACGTCCTGAGAAGTCTTATAATGATTATCAGTCTGGCATCTGCCTGATCCATGATTAATTTGGTGGTTCCACTTCTAATCGGTCCGTATCCACACTTGCATGTATGGAATTAGCTCCTGTGTAGTTATACAGTGAAGGATCTTCTTTCTATGCATTCGCAATCGGTTACACTTATTTGTTATTAGGGTGAAGTGTCCTCCTTGCACCAAGCGTCGACACGCTGCAGATCCTCCCGCATTTCTCTAGAATTTTCCAGCACTGCGAGATCTTTGTATGCTACATCAGCATCCGCGAATATCCTCACGGAACTTCCGATGTTATCTACTACGTCATTTTCACTGACCAGCCCGAGCAATGACCACTAACCTAATTGCTGCTTTGTCCACCATTGTTACGGATAATAACAGGAAGTGTCTTGACATGGAAGCAGTGACACCTCAGTTGCTCGCTGAAGGGAGTAGGCACGTTTGCACACACAAGTCAGCTAATTCTTGTAACTTAAATGGAGGAGCGATCCGCACTCACGCCAAGTTCAATCACATTAGGTTTCAGATCTGGTGAGTTGTGAGGCCAGCACATCAATTGCGACTCGGCACGGTATTCTCTGAACGACTCCACTACAATCCTGGCCTTCTGACGTAACGCATTATCTTGTTGAAAAATGTCGCTAACATTTGGAAACATGATGGACACGAAGTTGTGTACGTGGTCTTAGCCGTCGTGGTGCCTTTCACGAGCTCCACTGGACCCATGGATGCACAAGTAAATGCTTTCCGGACCATAATAGAACTGGCGCAAGCTTTTCTCTGTCCCAAAATTCAGGTGTCAATAAAGTGTCCCCAAGGAAAATAACAGATTCGCAACCTCCCATAGGCATGATTAAATTACCTGGATTCATCAGACCGTCCAAGGATCTGCCACTGCTGAATCGGCCAGTGATGTAGGTCATGTCCCCATTTCAGTCACAATTGACGATGTCATGGTGTTGACATGCGTGGGTCGTCAGCTGCGCAGCCCCGTCTTTAGGAGTGTTTGGTTCAATGTGTGATCAGACACACGTGTACCCTTGCCATTATTACAAAATAGTCTAATGTTAGTTCCGCCATAGTTAGCCGCCTGTCCTGTTTTACCGGTCTTCCCAACCTACGATGTCTAACATCTGAAAAGAGGGGTATCCGCCCAACTGCTCGACATGGTTTCATCTTGGTTTTGCCACTTGTTGAAAACACCATAACACTCCTCGGAAACCCGACAAGACATGGCGTTCATTTGGTAGAAATCACAAAACCAACACCAGTCCCCCGTGCAGCAACTTTCTATTAGTACCACTATCTTAGTTGTCGTAATGTTGTTGTATGCACTTCGTAGGACCGAGAGAAAGACGTTGAACCATTTTAGTTGATTCTGTCGATGACAATACTTTTGAGAACTTAGATATCTCAACTGATCCCCTAATTCTTTTCACCAGTGTATATCTTATCTTAATATTTATATAAAATTGAGGTGTTTGTGTCTATATTTCACTCTGCAGCAAAACTGCACATCGCAAACGAATAGTGTTTGTATGTGGTAGCAGGTATCAAACTCCCATTGTGCACTATGGTGGTTGAGGGTTTATAACAATAAGGGAGTGGAAGATATGAAAATTGAAAGTTACCGACTTATATAAAATTCTACGTGTGGTTGTCAATATTTTGCTCTTCAGCAAAAACTACACAATGGGGACGAACGATCTCTCTGTGTTGTTGCAGTACAAAGTCTCCCGTTGTACACCACAGCAGTTCGGTGTCGATATCTATAAGAGGGTGGAAGATACAGTGGTTGAAAGTCGTCAGCTTATATAAAATTCGGATTGAAGACCTGAAATGACTTTTGACACTATAATAGCAAAGAGGACTGCAGCAGAGCGGCCGAGCGCATTGAGGCGCCACCGAACTTCACTAATCCCCACTATATCTAACTTCAACCTATCCATTTCCCTTTTTAAATTTTCTAATTTTCCTACTCGATTAAGGGATCTAACATTCCACGCTCCGATCCGTAGAATGCCAGTATTGTCTTTCCTGATGACAACATCCTCCTGAGTAGTCCCCGCCCGGAGATCCGAATGGGGGACTATTTTACCTCCGGAATATTTTACCTGAGAGGATGCCATCATCATATTTGCATACAGAAGAGCTGCATGTCCTCGGGAAAAGTAACGGCTGTAGTTTCCCCTTGCTTTCAGCCGTTCGCAGTAACTGTGTGGCAAAGCCACATTAGCTGATGTTACAAGGCCAGCTCAGTCAATCATCCAGACTGTTGCCCCTGTAACTACTGAAAAGGCTGCTGCCCCTCTTCAGGAACCACACGTTTGTCTGGCCTCTCCACAGATACCCCTCCGCTGTGGTTGGACCTACGGTACGGCTATCTGCATCGTTGAGGCACGCAAGCCACCCCACCTCGGCAATGTCTGTGGTTCATGGGGGTGGTCTCAGGATCTATGCACCCAAATTGCGTGAAAATGTAATCACGTGTCAGTTCTAGTATAATATAATAGTTTTACTTCTAAACCTAGTACATTGAAGCCATAAATGATCGCAAATTGCTATTTATTTCATTAAAAATGGACGCTGTAACGTCGACAAAAATATATAATTGTATACAAGCCGAGCCTGGGCTCCTGACGACAATTAATTGTGTCTCGATACCTCATGGTCTGTTCTCCTGATGCGGGAATACAGTATTGTCGCTGCGAGTATTACGGAAGTAGAGGCTGTGGTAATAGGAAAGAGACAGTGTGGCGATTGGAGCTTTGGGTGTGGCGGGAGACGTGCAGGGAAGAGTCCTCTGCAATTGGGTTGGTCACTGTGTCCTCGGTGGCGGAGTGGTCAACGCGTCTAGATAGTAAGCAGGAGGTCTCGGGTTCGAATAGATTTGTTTCATTAATTTGTACGCTTATTGTCGTCAAAAATATATATAATTGTATACAAGCCGAGTCTGGGCTCCTAACGGTAATTAATTGTGTCTCGATACCTCATGGTCTGTTCTCCCTGATGCGGGAATACAGTATTGAGGCTGCGAGCATAACAGAACAAAATAGGCTGTGGTTATAGGAAGGAGACTGCGTGGCGAATAGAGATTTGGGTGTGACGGGAGACGTGCAGGGAAGAGTCCTCTGCAGTCGGGTTGGTCACTGTGTCCTCGGTGGCGGAGTGGTCAACGCGCCTGCATAGTAAGCAGGAGATCCCGGGTTCGAATCCCGGCCGGGCACAAATTTTCATTCGACGCACATTGGTATTACATCTAAACCTAGTACAGTGAAGCCATAAGCGATCGCAAATTGCGATTTATTTCATTATAATATATTTGTTCAATGAATACCCATTTATCATCTGTATTTTTTCTTGGTGTAGCAATTGTAATGGCCAGTAGTGTAGTTGCTGCACTTCATTGAACTGTTAGAGTGCCACCAGGCACACCTAAGCCGCGTGTTGTCATGATCACAGGCGCCGCAGGGGCTGGTGGCAGCGGCTGGTGCTGCGCTACGTGCCCTGCCTGGTGGCGGTGCTGCTGTGGCTGTTCTGCGTGTGGTGGCTGTGCGACATGCTGCGGCCGATCTTCCTGCCCCCCCACTGCCGCCCCAGCACCTCGAGCTGCGTCTTCTGGAAGCACAAGTAGCCGTCACACGCCGCCGCCGCGCCCGACGACACACACCCTAAATTTGTAGTCCAGTCCCAAGTAAACGTATGTCCATCGAGAGCGTTTCGTCTTTTTCAATAGTTCTTAACACGATAGAAAATCTTTGCCCATTTGTTCGAACCACATAGAATGACTCGATTAGTGTATCGTACAGACCAGTGGCGTAACTAGGACTTAGCTTTGGGGGGATAGATCTGCTTGACGAGCAAAATTTTAGTCATTTTCCAGACAGACTACCATCTACCACTCCCGTTGAAGAAACTAATTCACTTCAATCCAATGAAAGATTATCGTAAAACACCCCAAGTTTTCAATCTTTGCCTTTACCAGATCGCTGTTATACGATTTCTTTTCATTTTTCTTTTTTCGTTTTTTTCCCTCCTTTTTTCGAATTTTTTTTTGGGGGGGGGGGGTCAGAAAATGTTTGTAGAGTCAACGGGACTTAACTACGGGGTCATCAGTCCCTAAACTTACAAACTACTTATGAACTACTAAGGACGGCACAAATATCCATGCCCGATGGTGGATTCGAACCCCCGACCGTAGCGGCCGTGCAGACCGTGACTGGAGCGCCTCAGTCCCCTCGGCCACCGCGGCCGGTGGGAGGGAGGGGGGGTTCTATCCCCCTCATCCCCCCCCCCCCCATAGTTACGCCACTGGTACAGACCACGAAGTAAACAAATAATGCTGTTCCTGCTTTATGGTTGACAGGTTCTTGTATGTACCCTTGCCCGCTCAGTAAAAGTAATTGCCATCGTAAAGCGAAGATTCGACGAGAAAACATCAGCGTTGTCAAACGATTGGCTAAAATGAAGATTCACAGTATTCTCACTATTCAGCATCTGTTGCGAACATTATCATAGGGGGCCGCTGGGATATTTGGTAAAATTTAAACGGCATTGGGAGGTATGAAACGGTATCTTTTACGTGTTAAGGAAAATTCCTGACACAATAACAACAAATAAAAACGGAAGTATATACTTCTCATGACATTTTCGAATTATATAACTTTCATTAGCCTAATATTTGAAATGGAACTACAATTTCGGTGTTCGTATTTTTATACAACGCCAAGAAATAATGTTATTTCGGTACTGCGATATTCAGAATTTCAGAGTTGACAACATGTCGACTTCGTAGTTCCACCCGAGCACCGCTAGATGCCTCTCCCGGCGCATCATCCTTTATATCGGCATTCATATGAAAACATCCATTTCCCTTAACCAGTCTTAATCACTGCGAAAATGAAGCATTTGAACGGCACAAGAAAGTGAGTTGGGAGCACTTCATGTTTCGATATTCACTTATTTTAATACCGCAGATGTGTTGCATTACAGTGTCTTTGGTCGAGGCGAATAGCCTATCAGTGAGCTTTTTGTTGGGGAATGTAGAACTTGATCGAAGCTGTAGATGGGAAATTTTCTACTTCCTTTTACCACTTTTAATGGCTAAATGCATACATAATATTTATATTCGTGAAATCTACGACAAACAATCTTTCAAATTATGTAAATTTCATTGGCCTTCTTGTACGAATAAATTAGTAATCTGTACCACAATTTTCGTGTTAGCGTATTTATATAATGATTCTCTAGGCGCGTTTCTCTCACAGGCTCAACTGTTGGTGCTTGGCTGTAGCTCCTTCCCTCCACACTTTCTCTATCGTTCCACCTCTATACGTGGGAGTGCCTTCCTACATGACGCCAACTATAGTACAAGTGACGTGCTGACATGGTACACTGAGATGACCGAAGTCATGGGGATACTTCCTTACTCCTTGCCGGACTTCCTTTTCCCCAATAAGTGCATTAACAGTACATAGTGAGGAGATGCAGGATATATTGTGGCAGAAGAGAGAGTGTGGGCATATGTTAACTTGTTTCATTGCTTTCAAATATGCGTCATGTTATGATTTGCCGATGTTAGATCAGGCCGCTTGTCTTCTGCGTTTGTGAGGACGGCGGCATGCTACTCTCCGCTGTCACTGCTGTCTTGGTGCAACACCATCTAGACAAAAGGCCTTACAACAGCCCGTGTTACGTCACACTGACCAGGCCGCGGCCGCCAGCTGAATGGCTGTCCGCTGGGGCATGCTCTCTTCCTCGTAGCGGGCAGCCAGTAAGCTGGCGGTCCCGGGCTGGTTACTGTGACGTAGCACGGGCTGTTGTAAGGCCTTGTCTCTAGGTCGTGTTGCTTGGTGCCGGTGTTGCTACCAGGCCAGCTGCATTCGAAGTCAATGGCGCGACCACGCCGCTCCGAACGCTCATTGATCGCTGGCCGTCTCCCGTCGATGCCTCGCTGCCAGATGATCGGTGATGAAGCTCCATCTGCTGCTGTGCCCAGGCAGAGTGGTTAGAACCCTGGTGCTGTCCTCCAGTCAGGAACTTGTCCCCATCTCGTCGCGTCGATATTGCTGGTGGTGGCTAGTGAGATTACTAGAGCCCTTCACTTTGACATGACATCACGCTGACCTCTTGAGTGACCCATTGTCTGGACTCGGGAGGTTAACCGTGAATCGCTGCCGACGACCTCCGAGCTGCAACTGCTAGTTGCTTCCTCGCTGCCATACTGGTGCACTTCGAACTGAACTGCGAACTGTCGACTGCTCTGAAACACATGCTTTTTATTTTACTCGAGTTGGCTGTGTTGCCCCAAAAGTGCCCTTTCAAGTCATCTACAAGTCAACAACTTCGACACACTCCTGGAGTATTGACCCCGGTCGTTATACACTTGCGGCTACTTCTGTGTTTGCAGCTCTGGTTGGGTGCGGCCCAAGAGTCACGTATTTCATACACAAAGCCTCAATCACTGGCTCTGGACCGGTGCCTCACTGCCTGCTTCTTTCACACTGCGACTATTTCGTTCATTTACCTGAAATTGCTACAATATACTCTAGCGTTGCTACAATAGCATGGGTTCAACAACTTGAAGTAGTCCTCTCGAGGAATATTCACCCATACTGCCTCTACAGCCGTTCATAAGTGTCAAAGTGTTGTCGGCGCATGAACTGAGCTCTTGATTATGTGTCGTAAACCTTCGATGGGATTTATTTTGGGCCATCTGTATGGCCTCCGCTAAAAGGAAAGAAGATTAGGGTTTAACGTCCTGTGTCATGAGAGACGGAGCACACGTTAGGGTAGTTTTGTCAGGGATGGGGAAGAAAGTCGGCTGTGGCCCTTTGGAAGCAAAAATTGAGGCATCTGCTTGAAGTGATTTAGGAAAATCACGGAAAGCCTATACAATATGCCGGGGAAAGGGTTTGATAGGGACTGATGACCCCATAGTTAAGTCCCATTAGCTTAACAAACATTTGAACAAACACAACAAAGGGTGTCAACTACTGGCATCCCGAATGCGAGTTCAGTGTTCTGTTTTTAAAAACACAGTCTCGATTATGAGAGATTTTTTTTTTATTTGACAACCGGTTTCAGTCTGTTTGTTGAGACCATTTTCAGGACAACTGCAATACAATAATTATACAAATTTTAAGAGGGATATTCAGAAGATGATATTATGCTGACTACTGCAACTGTGTAATAATGCAAAGTGAAATGTTACACCTATGACAGCCAACTTTGGGCAGGTTAGGAACCATTTTCTGTGGAAATCGACCGCTGAATACTGAATCAATGCTCGAGCTGATATAAGGTAAGCACCGCCCTACCACATGCGGCATTACATTGCTGGGAGCCAATATGTACTTGTTAATAAAAGTTTGTTACCTTACTGTCTACAGTTAAGATATTAAAAACACATGGATATTCAAGAGCATACAGAAAATACATTCGTAAAAATTAGTAACATTTTATAGACTATCTGTTTTAAATAAAATAAAACACTTGGTATTATCACATTTGGTTAACTAACTGCACTCTAAGTGAAGAAACTTGCTGGACATATTGGTGCTAGAGATGGTTATACTTCGTTGCTGCTGCATTTGCATAATGAACGTTCTATCTTGTGTTTATTCTATTAATTAGCAATTTTTAAATTTGTAGTATTGATTTTTATTTTTGACAGATCTTCTCAATAACAGTTACCTTTTTTTTTTCTTAAAGTAATGCGTATTGTATTAATACTAAATGTATGGTTCATATTACCAGTAAAGTAGGATGGCAACTTTTACGCTTATTTTATAACTATTCAGAGACTCTCATTCGTGTGTACAATTGTTTAGGAGTGACGGTGCCAATATCTAGGCCCGAAAACCAAATTGTGGGAAGTAAAGTACATAATTTTGAATCACAACTGGAATATGGCGAATCTCCTCAGATCATCAACACATAATCTGCTGCTACGAGAGCTGCGACAAACATTGCTGGCGTGCAACCTTCCTTACACACAAGTATTTGCAGCAGCAACGAAGTATAACCATCTGCGCCACCAATACGTCCAGAGAGTTTCTTCAAATGCCCATATACGGCCGTTAGCCAACAAAATTTGATAAAACCAAGTGTTTTTGATTTAAAACAGATTCTCTCTAAATTGTTACCAATTATTTACGTATTAAGAATATTGTACTAGGACAGCTTACAACTCATCTCAAAGGCGTGACGATGAGCTGCGACAGGCACATAAACACACACACACACACACACACACACACACACAACACTTCAGCTACCGGCCATGCCCTTCTTCAGAAAATAGAACATTCATGCAATCACACAGGCACACAACACAGTCACACAACCGTCAGCTCCAACTGCCGCACAATTTCCACGAATGTAATTTCTGACTGCTCTTGTATATCTATTCCTTTTTTGAGTCGTAACTGTAGTCTGTCAGCCGCGGTGGCCGAGGGGAGTGCGGCGCGCCAGTCACGGTCTGCACGACCACTACGGTCGGGGGTTCGAATCCCCCTCGAGCAAGGATATTTGTACCGTCCTTAGTATTAGCTAGTTCATAAAGTAGTTTGTAAGTTTAGGGACTGATGACCCCGTAGCTAAGTCCCATAAGCTATACAAACATATTTGAATTGTAGCCTGTAAGGTAACATACTTCTATTAACAAATACACGATTGGCTCCCTATGACGTAATGGTGCATGTGAGGGGCGGAGCTTGCCGTTTTTAAAGCTCGAGCATTGCTGCAGCATTCAGCAGCCGATTTCCACGGCCAACGGTTCCTGATCTGCCCACAGTCAGCTGCCATGGGTATAACATTTCACTTTGACGTTATTTTACTGTAAGAGTAGATAGCACAATATCATCTTCTGTATATCACTCTTAAAATTTGTAACATTATTTATTGCAGTGGCCTGAAGATGGTTTCAACAAGTAGACTGAAACCGGTTGTCCAAAAAACTTTTGTGATCAAGACTGTGTTTTTAAATATAAGATTTAATTAACGATCGCTGCTTTCTCCTAAAATGTTTTCTAACCTCGATCGGTCATTTACTGGAGTTTTCCGAATTGTTCTTCAAACTTACTCGTGACAATTATGGTCCGGTGATACGACGTACAGTCATCCATAAACATTCCTTTGTTGTTCGGATACATGAATTTATCTGCAAATCATCACCAGTTTGCTAACATAGCCATTTATAGTCAATCGTCGGTTCAGTTGACGTAGTCCATTCGACGTAAAATCTGCCTACATCATTATGGAGCCACCACCTGTTTCACAGTATCCAGAAGACAATTTGGGTCCTTGGATTGGAGGGTCTGCGACACACTCAAACCCTACCATCAGCTCTTACCAACTGAAACCGGAACTCATCTGACAAAGCCACGGTATTCTAGAATTCCATAGTCCAATCGACGTGGTCTCTAGCCCATGAGAAGGCATTATAGGCGATGTCTTGGTTTTAGCAAAGGTACTCTAATTTCTGTCTGCTACCATAGCATATTGACGCCGAATTGCGCCGAACTATCCTAACGGATAATTTTATCGTACGTTTCACAATGATTGCTGCGGTTATTTCACTCACAATCAGTGTTGCTGTAGCACTGAGTGCTGTTCGCAAACGCCTCTCCTGTTGCCATTACGCTTAGGTCGTTGGCCACTGTGTTGCCGTGGAGAGAGTTAAAGCCTTACATTTTAGGTTCTTGGTACACTGTGAAACGTGTCCATAAAAAATTATTTTTATAAGAAAATGTCTAATATTGTGCCTCCTGTTTTGTATCGAGTAACTTGCTTGCAAGAAAATGTATAATATCGCTTCTACTGTATGTATCGATATGTGTAAAGTTTCATCTCTGGCAAAGATCATGTATTGCATAGCATTGTAGCTCGCACTGAGAGAGAGTAGCACTAGTGGTTCAGCTCGCTTAGAGAGCGGTTGGGTTGTGTGTATGGCTCCGATGTAGAGCAGAGGCTGCTTTGCCAGCAAGTCAGAAGTTGTATTATGTAGGTAATGTAATGCTGATTATCAATAATAAGTAACTTAACCCTGTTTCATATTTCATTTACGTAGTTAGAAAATTAACCTACTTCCTTCATTTGATAATTAGTTGATTTAGTGGAGTGTTGATTTGAATAATATTATTGAACATATTTCATTATTGGTGCCATAGTAAAATGATAGTTAATTTAAATTTCAATAATTAGAAACTGATCTACATAAATTCTTACAGTCAAGTATTAAGAAAGTGATTTGTGGTTTTTCTTATATCTTTCTCGCAGTCAAAATTTTTGAGTATAGTCAGTGTCTGTTTCAAAAGGTTACATGTCACAGTTGTTTTGTTAAAATATCCGTTGCGCACATAATCAGTTTAATGCACTGTTTCTTATACATCAATATCAGGGCCATAATTAAACCAAATAGCTGTGTTAATGAACAATTTATTGTCTGATTTAACGATAGGTTCAACATTCCACAACACACGTACAGCTTTTAACTGGGAACCTCAGAATACTGAATTCCCTAACTATTTCAACAAGGAATAGCCCATTCGTGTAGTTACAACTGCCACACCGCGAAGAAACTCCTTTAAATTGCCGTCGTTTGTCCACAATCACGTCGCAACCTTATGATATGAATTACCGGGGTACAAACGACAGCTCTCTCAATGCACCGGTCTTTTGTGTCTTGTCTGTGAGATGCTGCCCCTATCTGCGATAATGACTGTGCACATTGCTCGCCCGTGACTTTTGCCGCCTCAGTGTATAATGCCTAGAATGACATGGACTTGTCCAGTTTGAATACGGAGTCTTGCTTGAAGATTCTTGACGTACTGCACCGACCACCTGTTTCTCAGTACCACCTGTAGCACCTTCGGCCACAAAAAATCCGTGACAGTTCCATTGGAAGTTCTTGCAGCGCTGGGTAACTGCTTTTCACTCAGTGTCACCAGCAGTTTTTCGCTCTGTGGCGCTCGCAGATAGCAGCAATCTTTCCGAAAAAAATGTTTGTTCAAATGTTTCTACAGTTTATGGGACTTAACTACGGGGTCATCAGTCCCTAAACTTACAAACTACTTATGAACTACTTACGAACTAGGACGGCACAAATATCCATGCCCGAGGGGGGATTCGCACCCCCGACCGTAGTGGCCGTGCAGACCGTGACTGGAGCGCCTCAGTCTCCTCGGCCACCGCGGCCGCCAATCTTTCCGATGAAGGGTCTTATTTTACATTCTAATTTCTACAAGAATACATTACAAGAATAGTTTAAACGTGAATGAGATTACAAATATTTATAACGTAAAAGAGAGAAAGTGACCCGATTCGCAAACTGATGGAATACACTACGTTGCCCCTTGCAGCCAAGTACCGGGTGATCAAAAAGTCAGTATAAATTTGAAAACTTAATAAATCACGGAACAATATAGATAGAGAGGTAAAAATTGACACACATGCTTGGAATGACATGCGGTTTTTATAGGAAAAAAAGAGTTCAAAAACGCCCGACAGATGGCTCTTCATCTGATCAGAAAAGCAATAGTTAGCATAACAAATTAAGACAAAGCAAAGATGATGTTCTTTACAGGAAATGCTCAGTATGTTCATTATCATTCCTCAACAATAGCTGCAGTCGAGGAATAATGTTGTGAACAGCACTGTGAAGCATGTCCGGAGTTAGGTGAGCATTGGCGTCGGATGTTGTCTTGTCTGGGAGATCAAGCATGACGAAAGTGGCTGCTGAGCACACGTTCATCACCAAACGACGCGCGCAAGAGATCTTTCACGCGTCTAGCAAAACTTTTTTTTTTTTTTTGTTCTAATAAAACGCAAGAGATCTTTCACGCCTCTAGCAATACTTTTTTTTTTTTTTTTTTGTTCTAATAAAACGTCATGTCATTCCAAGTATGAGTATCAATTTTTACCTCTCTATCTAGATTATTTTTGATCATCCGGTATATGTAATGTTTTGGCGGCCAAGCATGCAATGAAACAAGTGCCAGAACTATCACGAGTAGGTCCTGAAATACACAAGAGCACCAGAAAAAGAAATTCCTGTAACAGCTTAACAGCATGTTGTATTACACAGATGGCAAGGTTTCTGGACAAGGATGTGAGGCAGACCTACATCTAGTCCACGTCTCTGATACAAATTATAAACAGAAACGAAATTTCTAAGATCCCCACTAGGAAAAACAAAATTAGAAAGGCAGTAATAAAGGAAGAATTACGGATGCAACAGATAACTCAAAAGGCATTACAATAGAAACAAAATTGTTGCAGTAAAAGTACTCCGTATGCCGCCACAACGTCATCAACTAGCAATGGATTATAAATGACGGGGCAACAGAAGTATGGGAAGACCGAGGATGAAATGATCAGGCTGGAACTGACTAGACATAACCTACGAAAAACACAAAAAGAAGAAGGAAGAAATATACAGAAAGTAATCATCATACCATCTTTTTCTTGTACTTTTCTACCTTTTGTATATTACGGTTGGCGTGTGTATCATTGTCATAAATTACATTTCTAACTCTTTTTCGTCTTTCTATACCTCTAATTGTTTCCTTTTACAATTTTACATCATTTTAGGACGTGTTGTCCTGTTCATCGGTCGTAAAATGCTGGCCACCGACAATGAAACACCCTAAAGGAAGAACTGAAATCAGGAGAAATTTGTAGCATGCGTTTGCGACGACGAGTGATGCACATGATTAGCACTTCAGAGCAGGCACACAACGTACACAAGTAGCGCAATTTCCAAGCTCTGAATAAGTGGGAGGAGGGACAGATTATTGTGTGGACGCACTCGAAATCTTTTTTCGTGCGATTACTTTGCGTAAGAAGCTTCAGTATGCGTTGTACGAGAAGGCGTAAGTGTTTCTAACACCTTTAAGGGTTCGGCTGAGTAAGAATAGTTATTGATATGGATTACAGATTTTCCTTGAGAGAAATCAGTGATCGTGCCGGAAGAAACCAAGAATCTAAGCTACAGATCTGTAATTGCTTAATGCAGAAGAGAATGACAGATTGACGGGACCAATTGCACATCCAATGCCTCGACCGAGAACAATTTTTACACCAGTGTAATTATTTACGAATCTAACTGCTTGTACAAAGTAGATTCATACTTCTGTCAACAATATTCTGCAGTAGGAAGTAGAGTAGTGCCCCAGTTTGCCACTGATGTACTACAGTGAATGTGGTGGAAACAGAACCTGCTTACCAGGGCTGTTCGGCATTTGAAAGCATTATGATGTAGTCGGACAACTGTGGTTCAGTTGTTCTTTGACCTGATCTGAACCCGCCTCATCTGACTCACGCTTATAATAAAAAATAAACCCTAAAGTTACTGAAGCAAATATGAAGCAAGTATAATAATGAAACAGGTGTAGTATCAAGCTGTATTGATGGCCAAATGAACTAATACTGTTTTGCAAATATAATTTTAGATAATATTTGGTATATTATTATTTTGAACATAGCTTGTCTTGAAGCAGCAACCGCAACAGCTATTTACTGTAGCAGCCCAACAAGTTGCGAGGTATCATTTAGATAATTATATCGTGAACTTTCTTTAGTCGATCTCTCGTTGTTGTGGCTAGAGTAAATGGAAAAGAAAAGAAAAGAAAAGAAAAAGCACAGATTTGTAATATATGTATGTTGACATTTGAGAATGGAAACTGGAAGAACGCCCAGGCTCTCTGCTCCGCTTATGTGTCCCTCTCTCCCCGCGTTTCTCTTGCTTTCCCTGTCTTTGTCCGTACCTTCCTCCTCTTCCCTCATTTCTCTCTCTCTGTGAATTTCCCCCTCCCTTCCTCTATTTACTCTCCGCGTCTCCCTTTTCTTGATCATCTACTTCCCACTACCCATCTCCTCGTCCATCTGCTCCTACACCACTCTTTCTATGCATCTCTCCCTCTTCGCTCTCTGTCCATCTGCTTACCACCCTCACGCTGTTCATCTCTTCCTCCTCACTTTCTGTCAGTTTTCTACCCCTCCTCTTAAGACGCTGTCTCACGTAGAGCCTTATTTAGTGATATAATTGCGTAGGCTTCCGCGGCCAGAGTCAGATAACATAAAAGTTTTCTGGGTGCTGTACCGCGTCGTGATATAAGAAGGCTATTACTTTAATAACCGACGTTTTGGCCAACATTACAGTGTCCTTCTTCTGGGTATACTGATGTGAACTGGTTGTTACTATATGTCAACTAGACATTACGTCATAATTTTTAAAACCAACGATGTTATTGGTGATTTTTGGCGGAAGAATGGAAACTTTATTATGATAGGATGCTGAGGTGGAAGGTGTGGGGATCAGCCGTTGGCTATTGCTTCTAGAATAGCGAGACATGATTGGCGGTCGTCGGCGAATGAGGTGGGAGCTTCTGTTTCTCTCCTGCTGGCCGTGGGCCGCGCGGCGGCAGTTGCTTACTAATGACGCTCGCGTGTTGTGTTGTCAGTGCGGCCTATTTCGCTATGATGGCTGTTAGCCAGGAGGGGGCTAGCCTGAGTCCATCTTCTCTGTTCATGTTATTAGGATGTTTTAAAAATTTCGATGGCTTCGCTTATCTTGCGTTTAACCGTCCCTCGTTGCTTAGCGAGTATTCTGGCATCGTTACATTTTACCTTTTTCCTACAATAACTGGTGTTCGGCTACAGCAGATTTATTGTGTTGGCCTTATTGTGTTGGCCTAATCGAATGTAGCGTTCATGTTCGCGTATGCGCGTTGTCACTGCCCTTCCTGTCTCACCTATGTATACTTCCCCACACTCACATTGCATCTTGTAAGTTTCCATTCTTCCGCCAAAAATCACCAATAACATCGTTGATTTTAAAACATATGACGTAATGTCTAGTTGACAATAAAGATAGAAATATAGTAACAACCAGCTCACATTAGTATACCCAGAAGATGGCCACTGTGACGTTGGCCGAAACGTCGGTTATTAAAGTAATAACCTTCTTATATCAGGACGCGCCGAGCGGTAGTAGCTGAGCGGTCTGGAGCACCACGTTACGGATCGCGTGGCGTCCTGCGTCGGGGGTTTGAATCCTCCCTCGGGCATGGATGTGTGTGTTGTCCTTAGATTAGTTTACTTAGTTTAAGTATTTTATACGTCTAGGGACTCATAACCAACGAAGTTTGGTCTCATAGAATTACAAACATTTGAACAGTTTTAGTATCATGACACGGTAGAACATCCATAAAACTTTTATGTTATTTAGTGATTTCTTCAAAATATTATATCTCCTAAAGTTGTGGACCAAATTCACTGAAATTTTGACACAACTTTGGAGTTGAATTCGCGGATGTTTTTATCTACGAAATGTATAATGTGTCGTATATACATTTTATAATGAGAAACTTTAATATAAAAAAATCGCAAAAGGTTACGTGATACGTAGCCTACATACGTGGGATGTTACAATGAAAAGGTACGAAACGACACCTTGAGTGTAAGTCTTTATACAAACGTAATCACCACAGACATGAGCACAACTATTCGACTGTTTAACGAGTCGAAGGATTCCCTGTTCCGAGTGGTTGTAACAAGAGCTAATCCTCTACTGGACTTCGTCGTCCGATTTGAAGCGCAGCAGAATCACTCCCTCTGTGAGCAACACAGGCCATTTGCTCTTGATGGACTTGCGTAGGTTTCAAGCTTGTCTCACAGTACACGCCGCGGTGGAGTAGCCGAGCTTTCTAAAGCACCTCGCTGCAGAGCGCGCGGTTGCTCGCCGTGGAGGTTCGAGTCCTCCCTGGGGCATGGGTGGGTGTGGTGGGTGTGTTTATCCGTAGGTTAGTTTACCTAGGTTTAAGTAGTTTGTAAGCTACGGACTGATGACCACGCAGTTTGGTCAGATAGATTTACAGACATTTGAACATTACACAGTACACGTCACTGTTAATGGTTTTCGGTGCTCGAGGAATTCGATGAGTATCGGACCTCAGCCGTCGGAAAAGACGCTGAATATCACCTTACCTGGTGAGAGCACATCCTTGAATTTTGTGGGGGGAGGTGAAGACGCATACTTCGCGTCCCTAGATGTCGTACTACGTTATCCCAAGCCAGCATATTCAAATTTCAACATGTGTGGTTGTTAAGACGTTTCGTTCCTTTTCATTTGAACACTCCTTGTATATTCACTAAAGAAATGGATATCTAAAAACCTTTCTGTATCAGAATTCAAAGTTTTCTCACTATTTCAAAGTACTAGGTAAAGAACTTTTAGAGATTAGCGCTTTTGCACAAATGAAGATTTATGTTTTTATTAATATAGAACAGCATTTTTTCAAACTGTGGACGCGACTCGCAGAGGAGCAGCAAAGTCTTGTTAGGGGTGTCGCCGTCACAGAAATAAGTAGTTGCACCGTAGAATCAGCATCCAGGAACAAGCCTGAATACTAGGGATTCCGTAATGCAAAAAGATATGCTTAGTTTATACAGTACACTACATAGGCGCGTTTTATACTAAAAATACGCGATTTGTTCTTGATCATCAATTCTCAGTTGAATAAAACAAAGATTGTTTTAAAATCAATACACAGTGTTAACATTGAATAAACGGAAGTCCTGAAAACTGTTTTCAAGTACCAAGTGATAGGTGAATTTGCAAGATAAATTATTTTCAGATATTTGATTGTTTATAAATTAAATAAACAGTGGTACCTTCCTCAATGTACATAATTAGATTCTGAGCTTTGCCTGCAGTGTGAAACCTCGTTATTGCAGCATAATTTTTTTTGTCGGAATTGAGTAATAATGGGATGTTTCCATTTAGAAAAATGGACTAAAATTTATCTTATTATTTCCAATGCTGTACTTTTTCCTTTTTTTATTTTACACGAAAGTTGTATCAACAGAAGAAAATTAAATTCATAGCCTTTGAAATTACACACACTGTGTTAGAGGGGGGTTGGGGAGGGGGTGGATCTCCAAAATATTTTCAGTTGGAAAGGGTTGCGTATTTGAAAAGTTGGAGGACTCTAATGTACGAGGCTTGGAACTTAAATTGTGGCAACTATTTATTCACAACTGATACAAAAGCGTTACATGTTTGCACCTGTTACTATCCATCAAAGTAGTCACCAGCGTTGTGTAGAACCCGTTGCAAGCGATGTGGAAGTCGTAGTATACCGTTAGCAGAGCCTGTTTTGTTATGGAGCGAATGGAGCAATCTTCTGCCTGTTGAATCACTGGAACAGTTGTGAAGCGAATGCTACGAAGTGGTTCCTTCATTTTCAGAATCAAATCAAAGTCACAAGGTCTCAATTCCGTGAAGTATGGTGGATGGTGAACTACTTCACAGTACCATCGTCCGAACAGAGCAGCCACAGCTTGCGCTGTATGTACCAGCGCATTGTCGTGTAAATTGATGGGTGGATTGCGCAGAAAGTGTTGCTGCTTCTTTCAAAAAACTTAAGTCCTTGTGACTCTTATTTCATTCCGAAGATGAAGGGACCACTTCGTGGTATTGGGCTTCAGAACTGTAACAGGCAGTAGACCTCTTCCTTCGCACCATCAACAGAACAGGCTCTGGTAACGGTGTACTAAGCTTTCTACGTCGCTGGCAATGAGTTCTACACAGCGCTAGTGACTACTTTGAAGGACAGTAAGATGCAAACATGTAACGCTTTTGTATCGGTTGTAAACAAATAGTTGCCACTATTTAAATTCCAACCCTCGTAAGAACATTGAAGGGGGCCTTTCCGTAGTGGAGACCTCGGGGTGTAACTTCAGTTGCCCTCCCTGAAATACGGCCCTGTCAGTAACTCTGTGCTATATCCTGCAAGTTGTCGTTTAGTATCGACTGCATCAAGTCTTCTCAACCTCTCCAAAAGATTGGAAAGCTGCAGAGGTCACACCTATATTCAAGAAAGGCAGTAGGAGTAACCCAATAAACTACAGGTCTATTTCATTGACGTCAATTTGCAGCAGGGTTTTGGACCATATTCGGTATTCAAATATTGTGAATTATCTCGAACAGAATGATCTCTTGACCCAAGGCCAACACGGATTTAGAAAATATCGTTCATGCAAAAGACAACTACCTCTTTACTTGCACGAAGTGATGATTGCTATCGACAAGGGTTCTCAAATTGATTCCGTATTTCTTGATTTCCAGAAGGCTTTTGACACCGTACCTCACAAACGGCTTTTAATCAAATTGTGTGGTTATGGCATATCGCCCCAAATTTGCGGCTGGATAGGAGATTTCCTGCCATAGAGGATACAGTTCGTAGTAATCGATGGTAAGACATTTACTAAAACAGAGGTGATATCGTGGGTTCCATAGGATAGTGTTATTGGTCCTCTGCTACTCCTTATTACTTAAACGACTTGGGAAAAAATCTAAGCAGCTCTTTGTTTGCAGATGACGCCATCATTTACCGTTTAGTAAAATCATCTGAAGACAAAAATCAACTGCATAACGAGCTAAAGAAGATATCATTATTGTCTAAAAATTGGCAACTGACTATATAATGAGAAGTGTTGAAGTCGTCCACGTGAGTACGAAAAGAAATCCGTTAAACTTTGTTTGCAAGATAAATCAGTCAAAAGTGAAGGCCGAGGCCGTAAACTCTACAAAATACATAGGAATTACTATTACTTCAGACTTAAACTGGAAAGAACACGTAGATAATGTCGTGGGAAAGGCGAACTAGACACTGCATTTTATTGGCAGAACCCTCAAAACATGCAACGGAACTACTAAAGAAACTGCATACACTACGCTTGTCCGTCGTTTTTTGGAGTATTGGCCAGTGTGGGAGCCGTATCAGGTGGGTTTGACGGAGGACATCGAAAGAGTCCAAAGAAGGGCAGCTCGCTTCGTATTGTGACGATACAGGGGAGACAGCGTTACGGAAATGATACAGGATCTGGGAAGGGAATCATTACAACAACTGCGCTTATCGCTGCGGCGTGGGCTACTTACGAAACTCCAATCAGCAACATTCTCTTCCGAATGCGAAAATATATTGTTGACTCCCACCTACATAGGTAGAAATGATCATCAGAATAAAATACGAGAAATCAGAGCTCGAACAGAGACATTCAGGTGTTCTTTCTTCCCGCGCGTTATTCGAGAATGGAATGGGAGTTACATAGTACTAACTGAAAACCCGGCGTTGCCCGGGTAATTATCTATTTATTTCTGCCATTTTTCAGGTATTTATTCATTTGTGTAAGGGCTGTATGTCTGTAAATTCTATTGGGAATACAATTAGTAGTAAAGAAGTAATAGATTAAAACTTAGTGCGGGATGGAGCGGTTTTCCATGAACGTTACTTTTATGTGCTCATACCTCATGAACTACGTGTCTTAATGTGATACAATTTAGAAGGTACATTCAACTATATGTGTGTATACTGTCTGTAAAATTTCATGCTGATACAAATTATAAATTGTAACGTCATACAGAATGCCGTAGTTTTACTCCATAAACAGCGGAAAAGTAGTAAGAGAGAAACTTTTTTCCTTCTATCATTTTGCTATGGTTGTCAGCGAGAAAAAGTTTAATAAAGGTTTGAAATTACGTTTACAATTTGTTGCAAGTCGCTAAGTACTCTCAATCTCATGTAGCGTATTTATAAAGTCTGGCCGCGTTACGTGGCAAATTTTTGCGATTCCTATTGTTTATGACGTCATATATTCTGATCCATGTGTCGTACGTGCCTTGCAGCAATTGGTACCTCACGGTAAGAGCCGCGATGGAGTAGCCGATCGGTCTAAAGGACCTCGCTCCGGAGCGCGGGGTTGCTCGCCGTGGAGGTTCGAGTCCTCGCTGGGGCATGGGTGTGTGTGTTTGTCCGTAGATTAGTTTACCTAGGTTTAAGTAGTTTGTAAGCTACGGACTGATGACCACGCAGTTTGATCAGATAGATTTACAGACATTTGAACATTTTCACGGTAAGTAATGTGTGTACTACATTTGGTTGTAATCGATCCAGTGGTTTAGGAGAAAATGAGCAGCATTGTCGCAAAATACAGCAGTTTTTTCGCGCATCTCATTGTTTATGACGTCATATCTCGTGAACTGTGTATCGTACGTGATTCTTACACTTACAGCGACCGTCCTCATGGACGGAAGCTTACGTGTACAAAATCTGAAAAAAAGATTGAATCAAAACTGTTAATTTTGTATGCAACACGTACATACATACGGACACTCTGCTTTATATATTAGATAAAGGTGGTTCGATGAACCCTCTGCCAGGCATTTAAATGTGATTTGCTGAGTATCCGATGTAGATGTAGGAGGTTTTTTTTTTTTTCTGAGAACTATGTTGTTTGCGTTTCCCATGTCACATAGAGGGTCACTAAGAGAGTCACCAGCCACTGGTGGTCAACTGGTCTCGTCACAGAGTTTTGAAGGTTTCGCCGGTTGTGCTTGCGCTGTGGACTGACCTGCGGGCTCCCTGCTGAGCATGACCTGCGAGCAGCCGTGCTCGCCCCCTGCGTCGGTGAGCGGCGGCAGTCTGGGGGGCGGCTGGCAGGGGGCGCCCACCGAGCAGGCGCGCTTCACCAGCCGGAACAGCGAGGGCGCGCCCGCCTCACCTGCCAACACGCAACAGAGCACACGATGAGCAGGCGCACTACACGGCTAGAGCCACGCGATCTGCCTATATGCTATAAATGCTAAATGAACACTTTAAGCCGGCCGCGGTGGCCGAGGGGACTGAAGCGCTCCAGTCACGGTCTGCACGGCCACTGCGGTCGGGGGTTCGAATCCTTCCTCGGGCATGGATATTTGTGCCGTCCTTAGGATTAGCTAGTTCATAAGTAGTTTGTAAGTTTAGGGACTGATGACCCCGCAGTTAAGTCCCATATGCTTAACAAACATTTGAACATTTTGAACACTTTAAATGCTTTACAGTGTGTTACAAAAACGTACGGCCAAACTTTCATGAAACATTCCTCACACACAAAGAAAGAAAATATGTTATGTGGACATGTGCCCGGAAACTCTTACTTTCCATGTTAGAGCTCATTTTATTACTTCTCTTCAAATCACATTAATCATGGAATGAAAACACACACCAACAGAACGTACCAGCGTGACTTCCAACACTTTGTTACAGGAAATGTTCAAAACGTCCTCCGTTAGCGAGGATACATGCATCTACCCCCCGTCGCATGGAATCCCTGATGCGCTGATGCAGCTCTGGAGAATGGCGTATTGTATCACAGCCGGCCACAATACGAGCACGAAGAGTCTCTACATTTGGTACCGGGGTTGCGTAGACAAGAGCTTTCAAATGCTCCCATAAATCAAAGTCAAGAGGGTTGAGGTCAGGAGAGCGTGGAGGCCATGGAATTGGTCCGCCTCGACCAATCCATCGGTCACCGAATCTGTTGTTGAGAAGCGTACGAACACGTCGACTGAAATGTGCAGGAGCTCCATCGTGCATGAATCACTTGTTGTGTCGTACTTGTAAAGGCACATGTTCCAGCAGCACAGGCAGAGTATCCCGTATAAAATCATGATAACGTGCTCAGTCAGCGTAGGTGGAAGAACATGAGGCCCAATCAAGACATCACCAACAATTTCTGCCCAAACATTTACAGAAAATCTGTGTTGATGACGTGATTGCAATATTGCGTGCGAATTCTCGTCAGCCCACACATGTTGATTGTGAAAATTTACAATTTGATCACGTTGGAATGAAATTTACCTTTAAAGAGAAATACAAAAATGAGCTCTAACATGGAAGTTAAGCGTTTCCGGACACATATCCACATAACATATTTTCTTTCTTTGTGTGTGAGGAATGTTTCCTGAAAGTTTGGCCGTGCCTTTTAGTAACACCCTTTATAAGTTCTGTAAATGCTAAATAAGTAAATGTGAATGACATTTGCTGAAATTATTTATTTCAATAATACAAATTACATATTTGTAACACCGTATACTTTAATGTCAGTTATAGTTCCACTCTAAGCTTATTTCGACTAAGAAGCCATCTTCAGGTGGATGGATTTGTTTATAAATATCCATACTGCTACCAGTCACGATTTTTTTAATTTATTTAGCACCACGCGTTTCGAGAAATAATTCCCATCTTCAAGTGCGTTTTTTGTGCTATTTCATATTATTTGAGATGTTTTGAGTGTTTGAGTACCTGCTTCATTCTGTTGTCGTTGCTGTAATATATAAATACGCCCGATTTTACTTTATTGTTATCTTTATATAGAGTTAATGGCGGAATTTTTTGAAAAGCTTTTTACTTGCAGTTTTCGTCTGGTCCATCTGTGGCAGCTCTCACACATGTCAAACATCACACACAATACTTTTGCACACAAGGACTTCCGCTGTCACAAACATACATATAAGTAAACAGTTACAGAGATGTTCTAAGCTTCAGTTTACCAAAGATACATTTTTAAGAGTGTGCTACAAAGGAATCCTTAGCTGGATTTTATCAAAATAATAGTTCTATAGAGTATGCAGTGTTTTTATAGAGGATATTTTACTTTTGTTCATTGTCCTAATTTATGCACAGTTACAGTGGTGCTACATTTACACATATTGACATTTTTATTTGAGTATGCTATCGAAACATCGGAAAAATTACAGATTCACTTTCCACTTTTTCATTTAATATTTTGTCTTCATATTTTCTATAATGTGAATTATAGAATTATAGAAAATATGAAGACAAAATATTAAATGAAAAAGTGGAAAGTGAATCTGTAAATTATTTCCGATGTTTCGATAGCATCCTCAGGTACTCTTACCACTAATACTAAGGGGACTGGTAAGGGCTACAAATTTCGCTTGATACCCCATACGACCTGACTTTCGATAATAAGCACAGGTTTATTACTAAAATGCTTTTCTGAAATCAATCAATATCGCATGAAATGGCCTTGATCCGTAGCTTTCAGGGTGAAAATTAAAAAAGTCAGATTTGTTTCGCTAGGTCCTACTTGCTCATCATTGGCTACTGTGATCTTAAAGTATTCGTAGCTCATTAATAGACGCCACGTTGCCTGCAAAATCTGGAAAACATAATCCATTACGCCACACATTTCCAAGAAACCAAATAAAATCGATTGCTTTCGGCATTCTCGCACGTACCCAGGACGTCGTTGACAGCAGAGACCTCTGCCGACCCTTCGTTTCGCCTGGTGAGCTGTTCCATCCCACGTGGTAGTCAACTACCTAGGTTAATGTGCACTGACCCGGTAGGCGAACTCGGGGAAAACGATTACTCATGCTTAGCTGCTGCGTCAGATGGAATATTAAGACTGCAGATGCGGGCCCTACCTAGAGCGAGAGCGAGAGGATGACTGAAAGCAAAAAGATACTGACTGCTGGACTAAAAACTCGCCAAGGACCACGTCAACAGAGAGTGGGAGTCATACTGGTATGACGTCATTCTGAATTTAGTAAAACTCACTGTTAAAACAAAAAATTAAGAGACAGTCTGTCATACAACACACCGCATACAGTTTATAGATTCTTATGGACTGACAGTTTGCTTAGCTGTACACTTCCACATTCCATCCTCGCCCCCCTCCGCCCTCCCCCCCCCTACACACACACCAAAGCGATCCAGAAGAATCGATTACGTACATGATACATTATGTCTACAGTTTGTATATCTTCTTTATTCCGGTCATAAGAAGTGATTTTACTGCCCAAATAACCAAACTCCTCTACTTTATTTTACCTCCAGAGGGCGTTTAAGTATTAGTTACCCGCCACACATGAATGTCCGAGAGCTATGGGGCACCACGTTACGGATTGCGCGGCAGTTCGAGTCGGAGGTTCGAGTCCTCCCTCGGGCATGCGCTTGTGTGTTGTCCTTGGTGTAAGTTAGTTTCAGTAGTTTGTAGATACAATTATTGATATGGTGCCTGTTCTTTAAGGACATATCCAAAAGAACAGACACCACTTGTTGACAGTAACGGACGTAAATTTACGAAATCGAAATATTTAAACATTTCGACCGTTTCGGGGAGTTAAAGTAAAGTCTACGTCAAAATTGAAAATTTTTGTTGGACCCCAATTTCTCTCTTCGGATCAGCGGTCGCCTTAACCAATTAGGCTAATTTGGGCAAGGAAGGGGAGCGTACCTGGATAGCCTAATTACGAGGGGAGTTGGAAAATGGGTTTCCCCTGTCGACTATGGGCACAGTTGTGTATGAAAGGAAAAAAATAGAATGAGACATTAAAGATAAGACATATCTTTATTTTTGTACATAATTTGCAAATACATTGAGACATTTGTCAAAACGTTTTATAAGCTTAAAAAAGCCGTCCAGGAAAAAATCTTTGCGTTGTATATGGAAGAAGCGTTCAACGGCTATGGGCGAAAGATGACACAGCAGGTGAACGCGCGCGTGCAAGTCACCGATATATCATTGGGTATATATCGACCATGAATGTGGCAATGACTTTCTGTTTTGGATTGTGGCGGGGGATGAAACGTCCATCATTACACGCCCGAATCGAGGGCGCATCCACGGAGTGGAAACATCCGCCGTCACCTGTCCGAAAGACGTTCAGAAGCACTTCGTCTACAGGCAAACTGCTACTCGCCGTTTTCTGGGACGGCCAAGGAGTTTTTGATGCATGACGTTTTGGAGGATGCAACAATCAATGCTCCGCGGCACTGTGCCACTGTGTCGAAATTGAAAGAGGTGGTTCGATAACAGCGGCCTGGATTTTTCAGATCTGGCGTTCAGCTGTTGGATGACAATGCTAGACCACACTCGGCGACGGCAACGCAAAACCATATTGCAACTCTTGTTTGGGAGCGCCTGCACCATCCGCCATATAGTCCTGACCTCGCACCAAGTGACTTCCATCTGTTTCCACCTTTGAAGAAGAGTCTCGGCGGCAGGCGCTGTGGAAGCTAATGCCGACGTCAAACAAGCCGTTCAAGGCCCTGATTTTTTTTTCTGGAAGGCTTTTTGTAGCTTATAAAGCGGTATGACAAATGTCTTAAAATACTTGGAAATTATGTAGAAAAATAAAGGCATGTCTTATCTGTAATGTCTCATTCTATCTTTTTCTTTTCATTCGCAACTCTGGCCACTGTCGACAGGGGAAACATATTTCACAACTCCCGGGAGCACTGGCCGGAAGCTGGAAATCCACGTCCGAATCCTGGTCTAGTGCAAATTTTCAACTTCGCAGTTGAATTTATTTCAATGCCTTGATACGATCGAGATGACTGAAAATATCTAATTCGTAGTTTTGAAGTTTAGACACCGATTTATTTCAGCAGTTTGGACGGTCATGTTTACAAACATTTGACCATTTTATTAGCTATCCGATCTAACCCCACTGTTTTTTTTAGGATATTGACGAAATCGTTTATTTTTCTTTGAAAGTCCCGGTATTATTGTTGTTGTGGTATTCAGTCCGGAGACTGGTTTGATGCAGCTCTCCACCCTACTCTGTTCTGAGCAAGCCTCTTCATCTCCTCATGAAAACAGCAACCCATATCCATTTGAATCTGCTTACTATATGCCTCTCTTGGTCTCCCTCTGCCATTTCCCCCTCCCCCCCCCCCACACACACTTCCCTCCAATGCTAAATTTACGATTCCTTGATGTCTAAGAAGGTGTTCTATCAATCTATCCCTTCTTTTAGTCAAGGTATGCCAAAAATTCCTTCTTTCCTCAATTCTGTCGAGTACCTCTTCATTAGTTACGCGATCTTCAGCACCACATTTCAAAAGCCTCTACCCTCTTCCTGTCTGAACTATTTATCGTCCAGATTCACTCCCGTACAAGGCAACAAACAACACAAATGCCTCCAGAAAGGACTTCCTTACACTTAAATTAATATTCGATGTTAGCAAATTTCTCTTTTTCAAAAACGCTTTTCTTCCCATTGTCATTCTGCATTTTATATCCTCTATATTGCGACCATCTTATGTTATTTTACTGCGCAAGTAACAGAACTCATCTACCACCTTTATTGTTTCGTTACCTAATCTAATGCCTTCAGCATCGCCAGATTTTTTAAAGACTGCATCCCATTACCTTTGTTTTGCTCTTATTAATGTTCATTTTCTACGCTTTCTTCAACACCATGTCCATTCCATTCAACTACTCTTCCAGGTACTTTGCTCTCTCTCTGATAGAATTACAGTGTCATCAGCAAAACGCAATGTTTTTATTTCTTCACCTTGGACTTTAATCCCTATTCCAAATTTTTCCTTGCTTTCCTTCACAACTTGTTCGATGTACAAATTGAACAACACTGGAGAAAGGCTACAACCCTGTTTTATTCCCTTCCCAACCAATGCTTCCCTTTCATGCCCTTCGACTCTAATAACTGTGGTCTGGCTTTTGTACAATTTGTAAATAACTCTCCTATCCCTGTATTTAACCCCTGCTGACTTCAGAATTTGGAAGAGCGTATTCCAATCAACATTATCAAAAGCTTTCTCCACATCTACAAAAGCGAGAAATGTAGGTTTGCCTTTTCTTAATGTATCTTCTAAGACAAGTCGTAAACTGAGTATTGCGTCCCGTGTTGCTACGTTCCTCCTGAATCCAAACTGATCTTCCCCGAGGTCTGCTTCTACCAGCTTTCCCATTCTCCTGTAAATAATTCGTATTAATATTTTGCAACTATTTTTTTCTGCTGAACAGTTCTATCCTTCACGTACCTATGAAAATTTAAGAACATACTGCAGACATGCACGACAGCTGCACTGTCATGCTGACCTTGAGTGAAGAGTTCTAAAATCAGATTGGGTAACCTTTCCGTGGTTGCCAGACATTCCGGCCAGAACGACGTTCGAGGGAAACAGGCTGCCCGTGATGACTCATTTAGCTGTACTGTGAACAATGGCGATCTTGTCACGCCGCCGAGAGAAGGCCCGAATTAGCCTAACTGACGGCGCAGTGCCCTCTTGCCCAGACCCTGGTAGCCTGGAGCAGAAGGCGTCAACACGGCAACATTTCATTTCCGACACATCCGGCCTCGTCTCGGTAGGTCGCGCAACCAAAGGGAATCCTCTGCTCGTAAAAGAGACAGACGTTCCGCTGAGGGACTGACCCGCTCCCTCTGTAGGTGTATGTAAATATACTCTCTCCAGCCGTGCTAACGTTGAATGCGAAGGCACTATTTGCTGGTCACTTTGAGGGAAAAAAATCACTTCCTGTTTTCAGGGGACTCGTACCGTCCAAAATTACAAAATTTCACATTTTTTTCTTTTCTTACTTTCTTCGTTTCGGCCATCTAAGGACCACGCACCAATTTCAATGTTTCCTCCTTTGATCTTCTTTCTTTTTCCTCCAGTATTCTTTCATCTTTTCTCTACGCGTCCTTTTTGTCTCCTCAGACCACTTTACTCCTTCTTCTCCCTCCTGCCTTGGAATCCTTCCACTTTTAACACTTTCTTCTTAAAAGCTTCTCTTTCTGTTGCTTCATTTTCACTCATATGGTTTCTTTCCAAATCTTTCCTAACTTCTTGAATCCATGCTATTGTTGACTTCTTGTCCCAGAGATATTTAAAAATCTGTTTGGTTAACCTGTTGCTGTTCATTCGGTATAAATGGCCAAAAAATAGCAGTCGCCTCTTCCGTTATGTTTTCTACGTTGCGATAAACTTCGGCATTACTTCTGAGTTCCAATACCTCTGTATTTCTTAGTGGACCAAGTATTTTTGGAATGATTTTTCTTTCTAGGACTTCAAGTTTATGTAATTTGTAATTCAGTACTAAAAATTCACTAGCATAAAGACATTCTGGCTTGTATTGTGTTGTAGTGCTGTATTTTCAGATTTTTAGACAGAGACCTTTCGTTGTAAATATTCCTTGTTATACCATATGCTCTCTCCATTTTATGTACTCTTTCTTCTACAGCAAATTTTTCTAAGTCATTTTCCTGAATAATTTCTCCCAAATATTTAAATTTATTTACCCTCTTTATCGGCCCAATATCTGTTAGTAGGATTACTGGAGCATTTTTTTATGTTTGCCATAAATTTTGTTTTCTCTAAAGAAATTCTTAAACCTGCTTTGTTGGCTATTTCTTCTAAGGGATTGATTTGGATTGCTGCATTTTTTAGGTTTTCAGAAAGAATGGCAAAATCAGGCGCAAATGCTAGACAGTGAATTTCAATACCTTTGTGTTTAGTCCCCAGTTTGATTGGTGACAGCTTATGATCTTTTAGTTTATGCTTAATTTGGTATGGTTTTATTGAAATATTTGATTAATTACCATTTTAAATAAATATTTCAAAATTATCATGCACTGACGTTTATGAGAATTTTGTGTTCCATCATTTCGCATATTGGCATTTCTCTGCAATTATATAGCCTAAAAGGCTGTAGTTTCTTTTGTTTTGTAGAGAACTGTCCGTTTTGTAAGTTTCCTACACTAGCGGTACTTCGCAATAAAGTCTTTGAAATGTACACTTATTTGTTTTTAGCAACAATAGCTATCCACTAGCCGTCTATTAGTTTCTGTGTTTAATGTTCGAACTTTGTGTTTTTGACGCTGTTCTTACTTTTAATTATGGCTATTCGGAAAGACTATAGGTTTTGGTATATCTTGGAATTCATAAAGGTTGCAGCGCCATTAAAAGTGTGATGGACTTGGATACACTGTGAATCACGAAGGCAGAGCTTGCAACAAACAGTAGGTCAGAAGAAGCCAGATCCAAGAGAAGGAGAGCAGCACTGGGTGAGGAAGAAGGAGGAGATAGGGACTACTTTCCAGGAGAATTCTATTTTTTATGTATATTAAATTTTTTTCTTTAAACGCAATTTTCTCAAAATGACATTTTTCAGTATAAATTTCCCATTTTCTCAGGAACTTCTGAATCTAGATCAATGAATTATTTACCACATAACATAGATAGTACAATGATGTTGTAGCTGTAATAAGTTAAAATTGGGATGACAACATCTGAAGTCACTTACAATTAAGTTGTTCTATCTACATTTAAAATCTTTCCATCACTTTAGAACTACAGGTAAATTCATACTGCGCATACCCCAATTACACTATTGGCCACTAAAATTGCTACACAAAGAAGAAATGCAGATGATAAACGGGTATTTATTGGACAAATATATTATACTAGAAATGACGTGTGATTGCATGTTCACGCAATTTGGATGCATAGATCATGAGATATCAGTATCTAGAACCACCACCTCTGGCCGTAATAACGGCCTTGATACGCCTGGGCATTCAGTCAAACACAGCTTGGATGTCGCGTACAGGTACAGATGCCAATGCCGCTTCAACACCATACCACAGTTCATCAAGAGTAGCGACTGGCGTATTGGAACGAGCCAGTTGGTCGGCCACCATTGACCAAACGTTTTCAATTGGTGAGAGATCTGGAGAATGTGCTGGCCAAGGCAGCAGTCGAACATTTTCCGTATCCAGAAAGACCTGTACAGAACCTGCAACATGCGGTCTTGCATTATCCTGCTGAAATGTAGGGTTTCGCTGGGATCGAATGAAGGGTAGAGCCACAGGTCGTAACACATCAGAAATGTGACAGCCACTGTTCAAAGTGCCGTCGATGGGAACAAGAAGTGACCGAGATGTGTAACCAATGGCACCCCATACCATCTCGGCGGGTGATACACCAGATGATGAATACACGCTTCCAATGTGCGTTCACCGCGATGTTGCCAAAAGCAGACGCGACCAGCATCATGCTGTAAAGAGAACCTGGATTCATCCGAAAAAATGACGTTTTTCCATTCATGCACCCAGGTTCGTCGTTGCGTACACCATCGCAGGCGCTACTGTCTGTGATGCAGCGTCAAAAGTAATCGCAGCCATGGTCTCCGTGCTGATAGTCCATGCTGCTGCAAACGTTGTAGAACTGTTCATGCAGATGGTTGTTGTCTTGCAAACGTCCCCATCTGTTGACTCAGAGATCGAGACGCGGCTGCACGATCCATTACAGCCATGCGAATAAGATGTCTGTCATCTCGACTGCTAGTGATACGAGGCCGTTGGGATCCAGCACGGCGTTCCGTATTGCCCTCCTGAACCCACCGATTCCATATTCTGCTAACAGTCATTGGATAGCGACCAACGCGAGCCGCAATGTCGCGATACGATATACCGCAATCGCGATAGGCTACAATCCGACCTTTATCAAAGTCGGAAACGTGAAGGTACGCACTTCTCCTCCTTACATGAGGCATCACAACAACGTTTCACAGGCAACGACGGTCAGTTGGTGTTTGCGTATGAGAAATCGGTTGGAAACTTTCCTCGTCATCACATTGTGGGTGTCACTTCCGACGCTAACCTTGTGTGATGCTCTCTAAAGCTTATCATTTGCATATCGCAGCATCTTCTTACTGTCGGTTAAATTTCGCGTCTGTAGCACGTCATCTTCGTGGTGTAGCAATTTTAATGGCCAGGAGTGTACAAAATAATATGAAACGATCAACATTTCGTTTAGTACAGAGGCAAACAAATAACAGCACCTATGTGTGATATGAAAGTGGCCATCTCATGAGAATACAGCAAATTACAATAGGCATGATACAGAAAAACAGACCTTCTGTAGAGGAATTGGTGTTGATAAAGAGGCCATCGCGACGGGTCTTGCAGATTTGCGAAATGCGCTTTAATGCTACTGAAGAAGCTTCTGCTCTTTAACTGTAACTGTTCGTGACCATTATCCCCCTTTCTTTATTCCTTCTGCGCTGAGAAGGTCGTCTCTTGGTTATTAGTCTGGTTGTTCTCTGGTTCGTGCGTCAATTATCTGGGCTACCTGTGCGTGTCTGACGTGTCTCTGTCCACGCACGAGGTCCGCCGCCGGCATTGTTCCGAGGAGACACGCCAGTGATTACGACAGACGGCCGGCGCGGTCGTTCACACGCCAGCTGAGTGTCCCCCAATCGGAGGCTGGGCGCGCGTCCTTGCTGGCGCCAGATTAGTGGCGGGCCTTGGGCCAGCGGCGGGCCAGTTCTTCTAGAGGGAGTGCCCGCCGCTGGACGCGTATGGGGGAGCGATCGGGGCGCGGCCACAACCGGATACTGGCGCCAGCGATTATCTGGGGCGCGGCGGGCGCGTGCGCTCCGCGAGCTGGCGCGCCAGTGTCGTAAAAGGCGAGAGGCGCGCGGGACTGCACGGCGCCAGTGGGGTGCGCCAGAATGGGCTGGACTCCTGACAAAACCAGCAGGTTGCAGAACTTGAAGCAAGTGGTTACTTCGTCAACGAGCTTTCAGCCACCTGCCACTGGTCATTCGCAAGTGCTGACTGCAGCGTGGTTCTTGCCTTATCCTTTTACGGATGATCTGAGCAACAGTTACGTTACAACAAATACAAGCGCTACAACATGACTGAACATTTACAGTGCCAGAAATGAAAATCGCCACACCCTTTAGAGTGTTTCAATTGACTCAACACTGTAAATGCAGTATATGACATAATATTATTTTCAGACCATTAGTTCAAATGGTACTGAGGTACCAAGAGTCGAGTAGACTTGCGCATACTAGTTCGCGATCGGGAGCGCTCACTTTAGTTCGCGGCTCTGCCGCCAAATAATTCGTTCTTTTAGTTCGTCCGCTCCCAGTGACGGCTGAGCGGCGTGGTCTGCGCATGCAAGTGGAGGGAGAAGTTCCCCCACCTACCTGCTTCATGCGCTTGCTGCGTGAGCCGCAAACGATCTCAGGCGGACCGAAAGAAACAGTATGTGCATAATTTCTCGCCTTTAAGTTATCTCTATAGTTGGCATTATGGATATTATTAGTCAGATATTGCAGAGTGCAGAATACTTCAAAACAAATTTTGTAGCACTGAACTATGTAATCTAGCAGGCAGACGCTCGCTTCGAAATGGCTCTCATCAGAAGAAGGCAAACGCGTGATTTTTAATTCTGCTGCGCGCCCTCTCCCTATTGCCCGTCGGTCTTCGGAAAAGAATCCAACGAACTAAGAAGGAGATACGTTTGGGAAAATAGTTCGCGACCGATAACGCATGTTTTAGTTCGCGACCGATTGCACATATTTTAGTTCGTAACCGATTGCACATATTTTAGTTCGCGACCGATCGCGCATATTTTAGTTCGCGACCGGTAGCTCTCCTTTTAGTTCGCAGCTCGACGGCGAAGTAGGTCGATGTTTTTAGCTCGTCCGCTCTTTTTGGCTTTTGCTACCGCTACTAAAAGAGCACTTTCTTTTGTTATGCCAGGTTTTTATATAATGATCAGTGTTGCCCAAGCGTGTGCGATTACCCGTATTTTTTGGCAATGCCTATAAAACTACAGCTGAGCTGCATCTCAGCTCGAAATGTCGCTGACTGGCAGAAGGAACTCACGCGATTCTGCGCGCTCTCGCGTCCGCTCGCTGTTCCCCATCAGTCTTCGGAAAAGGAGCGGACGAACTAAGAGGCGAGGGATCTGCGAACTAGTTCGCGTAGTTCGCCTGTGGGAGCGCTCTCCCGAACTAGTTCGTTCGCGAACTACACTAGTGTCGAGCCATGATGAAGTACCCATATTAGCACGTGGTGCATATTCCACGGGCGCCAGTGCAAGCGCTGATTCTATGATCCAATCGATCATACTGATGGCAAATGCTGTCTTGGATACATTAGTCCATGCCTGTTCGACTCGTTCATAGATCTAATGCATTGTGACAGTCAGTTATCGGCGCACGAGTCTGTTAACGTCCCATCGTATACCAAAAGTGCTCGATTGGAGACAAATCGTGCTGGCCAAGGAACTTGCTTCACGTAGCAGAGCACGTAGAGTTTCACGCGCAGTGTGTAGGCGAGCATTATCCTGATGGAACATCACGTGACTCCCATGTTGCACGAATGACAAAACAATTTCTCTGACAGTATACTGCACGCGCCGAGCGTTGGTCAGCGTTTCTGGCACACAAAAAAAGGGTGAACGAGAGTTTATGAAGTTATAACAACTAAAATGTTTCTTTTGAAGCATATAATTATATTTAATGTGGGTATGACTTTTATAAATATGGTTTGGGGATATCGTGTGAAGTAAATCAGATGTAGCTTCTTTGCTTTCCACGAATTATTTTAACGTCACACAGAAATATTTTTAAAATGCCACAAATGAATTTTTTGGAGAATATGGCAATCTCAGGAGGGTTCTCTATAGTTGTCACTACAACAGGTTGGTAATAATTCTTAATATTGAGAAAAGACTACATCGATATGTTATGGCGTCATACCCTACACAAATGTGGTTTGAGCAAAAACTAATATTCCCGATAAATATCCCAGAAAACGTTTCATCTGACCATACAGAAATTTTAAACTTAAGTAATGAAAGCCAACAGTAAATTGTAGAGGTAAAATTGTCATAATTATTTCTGGTAATGATTTTTGGCGGGAAGATGCTGCCAAGAATTAGCATATACGTTCATTTAAAATTATTCATTATGGGCAACTGCGGGTCTAATGTTACATCACATCTACATCTACATGGGATACTCTGCAAATCACATTTAAGTGCCTGGCAGAAGGTTCATCGAACCACCATTATACTATTTATCTCCCATACCATTCTCGAATAGCGCGCGGGAAGAAAGAACACCTGAATCTCTCCGTTCGAGCTCTGATTTCTCGTATTTTATTCTGATGATCATTTCTACCAATTGTGGAAGTCAAGAACATAATTACGCATTCGGAGGAGAATGTTGGCGATTGAAGTTTCGTAAGTAGCCCAAGCCGCAGCGATAATCGTCGTTGTTGTAATGATTCCCATCCCAGATCCTGTATCATTTCCGTAACGCTGTCTCACCTGTATCATGACAATACGAAACGAGCTGCCCTTCTTTGGACTCTTTCGATGTCCTCCGTCAAACCCACCTGATAAGGATCCCACACTGGGCAGCAGTACTACAAAAATGGACGGACAAGCGTAGTGCATGCAGTTTCTTTTGTAGTTCTGTTGAATGTTATAAGGGTTCTGCCAATAAAACGCAGTCTCTGGTTCGCCTTTCCCACGACATTATTCACGTGTTCTTCCCAATTTAAGTCTGAAGTAATAGTAATTCCTAGGTATTTTGTGGAGTTTACGGCCTTCAATTTTTGATTGATTTATCTTGTAAACAAAGTTTAACAGATTTCTTTTCTTACTTATGTGGACGACTTCACGCTTCTCATTATTTAGAGTCAATTGCCAATTTTTACACCATACTGATACCTTATTCAGATCGTTCTGCAGTTGGTTTTGATCTTCAGATTATTTTACTAGACGGTAGATGACGGCGTCATTTGCAAACAACCTAAGAAAGCTACTTAGATTTTCTCCTAAGGAACAGCAGAGGACCAATAACTCTATCCTGTGGAACGCCCGATATCACCTCTGTTTTAGTCGATGCCTTGCCATCGATTACTACCAACTGTGTCCTCTCTGACAGGAAATCCCCTATCCAATCGTAAATTTGGGGCGATATACCATAACCGCGCAATTTGATTAAAAGCCGTTTGTGAGGTACGGTGTCAAAAGCGTTCTGGAAATCAAGAAATACGGAATCGATTTGCGAACCCTTGTCGATAGCACCCATCACTTCGTGTGAATAAAGAGCTAGTTGTGTTTCGCATGAACGATATTTTCTAAATCCGCGTTGACACCAAATGATTATATATTGAAATACACGTTTACTTTTCATACTTAAGATAATATATTCTTAAGGTTAGTACATACACATTATGCACAATACGCCAGTAATTTCGGCCACAGGACAAAAGGATCTGCAGTCTGTAAAAACATATGCCGACAGACATAAACAATACGATGAGACAATAAAAAGACAATCGTAATGTGGTGGAGTGTTCTTTTATAGTTACGCAGAGTATTTCTTTATGAACAATACATTTCATGATAATTATTAATCCGACAGAGAATATGCATACTTTGACGCGTACTTGGACGCGGATATTTTTATCTGAGACAGATACATTTATTACTATTATTATTTTATTTATTTATTTATTTGCCGACCAAGGGGACGTCACAAGTTGTTGCTTATCCCTAGTGTGTCTTGGGCGTATGCAGTCTACGGGACAGGCCTACACCGTACGCGCCAACGACCATCACTTGCTTACAGACAGAATCTACTTTCATCGATGAAGACCACGGCTCACCATGGAATCTTACAAGTGATCTTCTTACGTAACCAGTCGAGCCGTGCACGTTGTGCTGTAGCGTGAGTGGAATACGTGCTAGAGGTGTGCGTATCCGTAATCTCACAGCTAGTAACGGGTTGGCGACCTGTTGGCACTTTTACGTTCAGAAACAATATTATCTGTAATGTTGTAGCTGTATGATTTGCTACTGCTGCCGTTACAATACGACGAGATTTATCGGACATATGTCTTGCGTGAATGTTCAGAAGCTGGCCTACAGCTATGAGAGAATTCAAGTGACCATTACCACCAGCATCGTCGCACAACTGACATAGCACTGACTTCTGTGGCAAGGATCATCCCGACACTCGAAAGGTCTTAAGTTGAGTCCTTTCAAACTCGCTCAGTTGGGTGTAGGAAGCACGACTGCGTCTCCATCGCACGCGCCTGTTTGCTTCACACGTTGATATCACACTGATCCTTCTGGCTGTAAACAATTCCTATTAAAGGGTACGCACTGTTCTGGCGCAAAGTCAGCGCCACACGCCAGACGCACGAGAACAACCGTGAACAAGGCAACGGATGACCGGCAGCCAATCACACGCTGGTGCCACTCATCCTGGAGGGAGAAACCTAGAAGCGCGCCCTCTACAAGCGGCTATATCGCCCCAAATTTGCGACTGGATAGGGGATTTCCTGTCAGAGAGGACACAGGTCGTAGTAATCGATGGCATCGACTAAAACAGAGGTGATATCGAGCGTTCCACAGGGTAGTGTTATTGGTCCTCTGCTGTTCCTTATTTACATAAACGATTTGGTGGAAAATGTAAGTAGCTCTCTTAGGTTGTTTGCAGATGTCGCCGTCATTTATCGTCTAGTAAAACCATCTGAAGATCAAAACCAACTGTAGAACGATCTGAATGAGATATCACTATGGTGTAAAAATTGGCAGTTGAGTCAAATAATGAGAAGTGTGAAGTCGTCCACATGAGTACGAAAATAAATCCGTTAAACTTTGTTTACAAGATAAATCAATCAAAAGTGAAGGCCGTAAACGCCACAAAATACCTAGGAATTACTATTACTTCAGACTTAAAAAGAGGCTGCATACACTACGGTTGTCCGTCCTTTTTTGGAGTATTGCTGCCCAGTGTGAGATCCTTATCAGGTGGGTTTGACGGAGGACATCGAAAGAGTCCAAAGAAGGGCAGCTCGTTTCGTATTGTCACGATACAGGGGAAATAATACAGGATCTGGGATGGAAATCATTCAACAACGCACTTATCGCTGCGGCGTGGGCTACGTACGAAACTACAATCGCAAACATTCTCCTCCGAACGCGAAAATATATTGTTGACTCCTACTTACATAGGTTTAAAAGATCATCAGAATAAAATACGAGAAATCAGAGCTCGAACGGACAGATTCAGGTGTTCTTTCTTCCCGCCTGATATTCGAGAATGGAATTAATAGTATAACGGTTGTTCGATGAACCCTCTGCCAGGCACTTATGTGTGATTTGCAGAGTATCCCATGTAGATGTAGATGTATATCTAGGCCGACATGCGTCTGAAAGAGCACATCTGAACTCGGCTCCGAAATAGGCAGTCACTAGGACTCAGCGCAGCTAGCATCGAGGAAGACGACGCCGCCGCGAGGAGAGACATACTTTATAGAAGTTGAGTTTTTGGTGTAACTTTCAGTAAATAAAACTTGTATTACTAATCTGTATAGCTGTTTTAGATGTTAACGCATCCCAAGCGTCCTGGTAGAACCTTTCCTGAAAGACAGGCCGGGAAGGACTTAAAGGCGCCGAGGACGACAAAAGACGCACAAATGAGGCTCTGGCAGCTGTGGTACTACTCTGTGTGTTGGCGGACGATGTTGAAGGCATTATCTGTACAGCTACCATCCCTCAGGTGGCGTCTGCCATTAGTGGATCAAAATCTACGTCATATTTCCAAGTGTTCAAATGTTCAAATATTTGTTAAGCTTATGGGACTTAACTACGGGGTCATCAGTCCCTAAACTTACAAACTACTTATGAACTACTTACGAACTAGGACGGCACAAATATCCATGCCCGAGGGGGGATTCGAACCCCCGACCGTAGTGGCCGTGCTGACCGTGACTGGAGCGCCTCAGTCACCTCGGCCACCGCGGCCGGCTTTCCAAGTGTACTATTTTTCCTGCAGTGTGTTTACGTATTCCTGTAGGCTAAAATAATGCAGATGACAAGGCGCTGGCTGGTGCAGCAGTTGGCAATTGAACCTAATCTGCTTCCTGTTATATGCAAATGAAGCTCTGATGATACATCTCCCGAAACTGAGTTGTGCTTTTCTTTCACGAAATAAAAAAAATTAACAACTGAAACTAAAGTTAATAATGATGATGAATGTAAACTGTTGTCGATATCCCATAAAGATAAACATACAAATAATATACCAGATGATCAAAAAGTCAATATAAATTTGAAAACTTAATAAATTACGGAATAATGTAGATAGAGAGGTAAAAATTGGCACACATGTTTGGAATGACATGGAGTTTTATTTTTAAAAAAATTCGAAACATGTCCGTCAGATGGCTCTTTATCTGATCCGAAAAGCAATAATTAGCATAGCAAATTAAGACAAAGCAAAGATGATGTTCTTTACAGGAAATGCCTCAACAATAGCTGTAGTCGAGGAATGATGTTGTGAACAGCACTGTAAAGCATGTCCGGAGTTATGGTGAGGCATTGGCGTCGGATGTTGCTTTTCGGCATGCCTGGAGATGTCGGTCGATCACGATACACTTGCGACCTCAGGTAACCCGAAATCCAATAATCGCATGGACTGAGGTCTGGCGACCTAGGAAGCCAAACATGACGAAAGTGGCGGGTGAGCACACGATCATCACCAAACGACGCGCGCAAGAGATCTTCCACGCGTCTAGCAATATGGGGTGGAGCGCCATCCTGCATCAAAATCGAACGTTCCAGCAGGTGTTTATCAGCCAGGCTGCGGATGATGCGATTCTGTACATATCAGCGTACCTCTCACCTGTCACGGTAACAGTTACAAAACCAGAATCACGCAGTTTCTCGAAGAAAAAAGGCCCGATAACGGTAGATGTTCGGTTCTAATAAAACCCCATATCATTCCAAGCATGTGTGTCAATTTGTACCTCTCTATCTACATTATTCCGTGATTAATTAAGTTTTCAAATTTATACTGACTTTTTGATCACCCGGTACTCTTCTTACTGTGTACGTACAATCAGAAAAACTTTTTGTTGCAGTTTTAATAGTCACCAATGGATATATTTCAACTGACGTCTTGTGTCATTCCTCCAAGCATTGTGTGTGCCTCATACTAAGAAATGGTGAAAAAAGTTTCAGTTGGCTATAGAAAGACCTTCCATGCATAACGTATGAAGCAGACGGGAAACAGCAGCTGCGCGTAATTGACGTGTGTCGGACACTGGTTGTTAGCGTTGCCAAACCACGGCGTGCTGGCCGACGGCACAGCTTTCTATCACCTCCGAGCGATAGTTGGCAGTGGGTCACGACGACGCATTGCGCCTGTATTCCTCGAAGCTGACGTGGTCAGCAGGCTACTGCGACTTCACCAAGGAAAGCACGGGAGTTTACAGAAGTATTACGAAAGTGCAGTATACTCTATTTCTAAAACGGATTATTCGTTTACCTACGGTAGAAAATCTCCTGATTGAAAACAGTCGAGCCGGCCGCGGTGGCCGAGCGCTCTGCGGCGCGCCAGTCGCAGCCTGCACGGCCACTACGGTCGTGGGTTCGAATCCCCCATCGGGCATCGATATTTGTGCCGCCCTTAGTGTTACCTAGTTCATAAGTAAGTTTAGGGACTGATGACCCCGAAGTTAAGTCCCTTAAGCTCTACAAACATTTGAACATTTTTGAAAACAGTAGACACTGTCTGTAGCTTGTCGTCGTGCGCAAGGACAACTGGATTGCCAAACAGGGGTACATTATATCAGCTAGTGTGCGAATAACTCTTATGGGAATATTTCTTCTTCGCACAATATCTACAGTAGATCTAACATGCTTGCGACAAGTTATCAGGTTCCATAAACGGACCCAGTGCCTACTAAGCAGCACCACGCATGCTGCACCGAGGCGCGTGAAATGCTAATCATTTCTTCAGAACATTCTAATCAAATGCCTAATGAGAGCCGCGGTGGAGTAGCTAAGCGGTCTAAAGCGTCTCGCTGCGGAGCGCGCGGTTGCTCGCCGTGGAGGTTCGAGTCCTCCCTGGGGCATGGGTGTGTGTGTGTTTGTCCGTAGGTTAGTTTACCTAGGTTTAACTAGTTTGTAAGCTACGGACTGATGACCACTCAGTTTGGTCCGATAGATTTACAAAGATTTGAACATTTTTGCCTAATGAGATGTCTGAGAAGTAAATGCCAGCCAGAAAAAGACATTCCTGGAAAATGAAAACAGAACACCAAGAATTCGTCGATCCAGCTTAGAGAAATTTTATTGACACATTCTTGACGTTGTATACAACACACAGGCAGAGCCGTACGCACGTGAGTATTCACCAGACCGTTCGCAATGTTGGTGTTAGTACCGTGTATACCCTCCTTTTGCAGCAATGCAAGCTGTAATTCTTTCATTGAAACGATCGTAGAGGTTCCTAACGTGGTTATATGGAATGGCTTACCATGCAATTTGTATCTGGCGCCTCGATTGGGCCCTATTTGGTCGTGCTCATGTAGACCGCCCAACATGACGTTTGATGCCGTCTCAAACATGCTCAATGGGGGACAGATTAGAGGATCGTGCTGGCCAGGGTAGTTGACGTACACCTTGAAGAGCACGCTGTGTGGTACGGAATACACGTGGATCTGCATTGTCCTGTTGGTGCATGAGTGGTAGCAAGACGGGTTAAATGATGGTTTCAGTGTACCTTGCACTATTCTAGACGATCACTAGAGGAGAATGGCGTGTGTAGAATATCGCTCCCCTCACAAAGATGCACGATCATGTGTGCCATTAGTGTACTCCGCTCAAGACCCAACGTCGTTCAGCCCGCCTCCAATAGTGTCGTGGTAGGCGCTTATGAAGAAACGAATGGAGACGTGTCATCTTCAGTGATGAGAGTCGTAGCTGCTTCGGTGCCAATGATGGTCGTACGCGTGTGTGGTGTCGTGCATGGGATTGCGAAAATCTGGAATGTACACGACAGGGGCAAACGGGGCCGACACCTGGTATCATGGTGTGGGGAGCCATATCCTACACTGGCCGTTCTCCTCTGGTGTTCGTTGTGGAAAAAATGAACAGTTCCGGAGTGTGGCAGATGTAGGACGCAACTGTCAATACGACATATTTTAACAGAATGTGTTTTATTTGCTGGTACCAGGACAAATTTGGGTCTCTCACAGGACCTGAAATCTATTTTAGGTGACGATGAGGCGTCTGTGGATCGTGTCCTACGATTTTTTAGTATGTCTGGACTTCTTCCCAAAATACTGGGTGTGCGATTTTAATATGTGTTAAAGTGGCTCGGTCACCCTTTATTTTTAAGTAGTCACCGGGCCACATACATCTGTCAATGTTTTATCCTCAGTTTTAGTCCCTTTACAAGTTTTTTAAGCTATCTCTACAGCTGTAGGTGTGCTTTTATATTTCGCAAGTCCATCCGACATGCGTCATTTTTCTTCCATCCGTTCAAGTTTGAGCACGGGCGCTGATGACCTCGATGTTGAGCGCCCTATATCACCAATCAATCAATCAATCAATCAATTGAACAGTACACAAGTTTTTTAAGCTATCTCTACAGCTGTAGGTGTGCTTTTATATTTCGCAAGTCCATCCGACATGCGTCATTTTTCTTCCATCCGTTCAAGTTTGAGCACGGGCGCTGATGACCTCGATGTTGAGCGCCCTATATCACCAATCAATCAATCAATCAATCAATCAATCAATTGAACAGTACACGTAACACTGAAACCATCATTCAACCCGTCTTGTCACCGTTCATGCACCAACAAAGCGATGTGCTTTTACAACAGGACAATGCACGTCCACACGTATCCCGTACAACCCAACGAGCTCTTATAGGTGTACGTCAACTAATCTGCCCATCATTATCCCCAGAGCTGTCCCCCATTGAGCATGTCTGGGACCGGAGGAAACGTCATCTTGGCGCAGTCTACACTACCGGCACGAGAGCTCTTCCAACTGAGGCATCAGACTGAAACTGCATGGCAAGCCATACTGTAAGACATCATTCGGCACCTCTACGATCTTCTTCATGAGAAAAGTTGTACTCTGCATTGCTGCAAAAGGAGGGTATACACGATACTTGCGTCGACATAGTGCACGATCTGGTGACTGTACTGACGTGTGTATGGTCCCCCCTGCGTGATCGTGTGTTGTATGTCAATAAAATTTCGCTCTGCTGGGTTGTCGAATTCATGGTTTTTTTCCATTTTCCTGGAGTGTATATCAGGGTAGTAGAAGGCATGTATGAAGGTGCAATGACACAAGTCAGGAGCAGTGTAGGTGCAACAAAGGTATTTCCAGTGAGGATAGGGCTACATATCTCTTTTACCTTGTCATGGATGTACTAGTCAAAGATATCAAAAATAGGAACCTTGGAGCATGTCGTGAACCCATCCAGGAGGCACTTCAAAACAAAGCTCTAGAGAAAGGGAAATAATTAGCAGGGTGAAAACAGTGTATATGTGTACAAAGGCTGCTAAAGACCTAAATGTTAACCTGCAAGGAGAACAACTAACGCTGGTGAAGAAATTTAAATTCCTAGGCTCTTACATGCAAAGCGATGGACGTCTGGAGGCCAAAATATAGCACAGGATGAAACTGAGCGGAATACTGTGTGATAAGAACGTTATCTGTAGAATGAAAGGATAGCTTTAAAAGTCTGTGATTAGACCTGCGATGCTGTATAGTGCGGAAATTTGGCCAATTACAAAAGCCCAAGAGGAAAAGATGGAAGTTGCAGAAATGAGAATGTTAAGGTGGATGAGTGGGGTGAAACATCTACATCTACATGGGATACTCTGCAAATCACATTTAAGTGCCTGGCAGAGGCTTCATCGAACCACCATTATACTATTTATCTCCTATACCATTCTCGAATAGCGCGCGGGAAGAAAGAACACCTGAATCTCTCTTTTCGAGCTCTGATCTCTCGTATTTTATTCCGAGGATCATTTTTACCTATGTAAGTGGGAGTCAACAATATATTTTCGCATTTGGAGGAGAATGATGGCGTTGGAGTTTCGCAAGTAGCCCACGCCACAGCGATAAGCGCCGTTGTTGCAATGATTCCCATCCCAGATCCTGTATCATTTCCGTAACGCTGTCTCCCCAGTACCGTGACAATACAAAACGAGCTGCCCTTCTTTGGACTCTTTCGATGTCCTCCGTTAAACCCACCTGATAAGGTGGGCTCCAATACTCCAAAAATGGACGGACAAGCGTAATGTATGCAGTTTCTTTTGTAGTTCTGTTGCATGTTTTAAGGGTTCTGCCAATAAAACGCAGTCTCTGGTGAACGACTTCACACTTCTCATTATTTAAAGTCATTTTCCAATTTTTACACCATACTGATATCTTATTCAGATCGTTCTGCAGTTCGTTTTGATCTTCAGATGATTTCACTAGACGGTAAATGACTGTGTCATCTGCAAACAACCTAAGAGAGCTACTTCGATTTTCCCCTAAATCGTTTATGTAATAAGGAACAGCAGCGGACCAATAACACTATACTCTGTGGAACGCCTGATATCACCTCTGTTTTAGATGCGTCACCATCGATTACTACGAACTGTGTCCTCTCTGAGAGGAAATCCCCTATCCAATCGGAAATTTGGGGCGATATACCATAACCACGCCGTTAGAAGCCGTTTGTGAGGTACGGTGTCAAAAGCTTTCTGGAAATCAAGAAATACGGAATCGATTTGCGAACCCTTGTCGTTAGCACCCATCACTTCGTGTGAATAAAGAGCTAGTTGTGTTTCGCATGAACGATATTTTCTAAATCCGTGTTGACCTTGGGTCAATAGATCATTCGTTTCGAGATAATTCATATTATTTGAATACAGGATATGTTCAAATGTTTGTATGGCTTATGGGACTTAACTACAGGGTCATCAGTCCCTAAACTTACAATCTACTTATGAACTAGCTACTACTAAGGACGGCACAAAATCCATGCCCTAGGGGGGATTCGAACCCCCGACCGTAGTGGCCGTGCAGACCGTGACTGGAGCGCCTCAGTCCCCTCGGCCACCGCGCCAAAACCCTGCTGCAAATTGACGTCAATGTGATTGGTCTGTAGTTTAGTGGGTTACTCCTACTGTCTTTCTTGAATATAGGTGTGACCTGTGCAAGTTTCCAATCTTTTGGTACAGATCCTTCTTTGAGAGAGTGGTTGTATATGGCTGTTAAATAAGGGGCTATCGCTTCAGCATAATCGGATAGAAATCTAATGGGTATACAATCCGGACCGGAAGACTTGTTTTTGTTAAGTGATTTTAGTTGCTGCACTACTCCAATTATATCTACTTCTACGTTACTCATTACGGCATCTGTTCGTAATTCGAAATTTGAAATATTGGTTTCGTCTTCTTTGGTGAATGAGTTTCTAAAAGCTATGTTTAGTAACTCTGCTTTAGTAGCGCTGTCATCGGCAGGATCGCCATTACTATCACGTAGTGAGGGTATTGTTTGTGTTTTGCCCCCAGTATATTTAACACATGACCAAAATCTCTTTGGGTTTTCAGTCAAATTTCAAGAAAGAGTTTCGTTGTGATAAGAATTGTAGGCATCTCGCATTGAAATCCTCGCTAAATTTCGTGCTTCCGAGTACGATCGCAAATCCTGGGGATTTTGTGTTCGTTTAAATTTAGTATGCCTTTTCCTTTGCTGTTGCGTCAGTGTCCTGACCTGTTTTGTGTACCAAGGGGATTCGCCTCCTTCTTTTATTCATTTATTTGGTATAAAACTGTCAATTGCTGTCGATACCACTTCTTTGAATTTGAGCCACATCTGGTCTACACCTACGTTTAGTGTTAGAAACGAGTGGAAGCTGTCTTTCAAGAAGCAATGTATTTTGTTTCTATCTGCTTTCCTGAACAAATATACTTTTCGTTTATTTTTGGTAACTTTGGAACTTTCAATATTCAATTTCGCTACGACAGCCCTGTGTTCACTAATACCTGTATCCGTTTCGATGCTCGTTATGAGCTCAGGATTATTTGTTGTTAAGAGATCAAGTGTGTTTTCACATCCATTTACAATTCTAGTTGGCTCATGAAATAATTGTTCGAAATAATTCTCAGAGAATGCGTTGAGTACAATTTCGCACGATGTTTTATGCGTGCCTCCTGATTTAAAAATATAATTTCGCCAACAGATCGAGGGTAAATTAAAATCACCGCCTACTATTATCGTGTGAGTCGGGTACGTTTTTGTAATTAGACTCAGGTTTTCTTTGAACCTTTCTGCTATTGTATCATCAGAGTCGGGAGGCCGGTAAAAGGAACCAATTATTAACTTCTTACGATTTTCGGGTACAACCTCTACCCATAATAGCTCGCAGGAACTATCAACTTCAACTTCGCTACACGAAATACTACTTTTGATGGCGACACGAAAGGATAGACTAAGGAATGAGTACATCAGGGGAACAGTGGAAGTGGGGCCCATACGGCAGAACAGCCAAGAAAGTAGGCTAAGATGGTACGGACACGGGCAAAGGGTAGTACTGTGTGGGGAGAAGAGTTGAAGACCTGGAAATCGAAGGATCAAGCATAAGAGGAAGACCGAAACTGAAATGGAAATACAAGGTAGCAGGGGACCTAGGAGAGAAAGGATTCTCTAAGAAGAAGCACTGGACAGAAATTTATGGAAGAGAAGGATCCAGCAAAGCAGCGCCGAACCCACATGACTTGGGAAAAGGCTGAGACGATGATGATGACTCTAATGAACATATGTTCTTTACATTTCAAAGTGTTTGTTTTTCATATATGAGTGTAGTTAGTGCAGTTTTAGTTATGTAGGGAAGATGACGTTAACTCTGTTTTTGTTTGAGATATTTTTCTACACAGTCACGATAAGAACTGAGAAACTTGTCATATTATAGGATCATCTTTTCTAATTCTGTGTCGTAGAAGTGCGCCGCCTTTCAAGAGAACAAGCGTGTGCTAGTCGTATTTAGCTCTTCGGCTTTGTCGAAAAACTAGCAGGACGACAGGAATTTATTGAGGTGTATGAAAAGATGGAAATCGCTGGAATGCTGGATGGTCAAACAGCTCCCAGCAAAACTTCTACAAAGCAGTTACTGTGCTCAGAGCCGAATGGGGACGAGCATTGTCGTGGAGCAGCTCAACACCTGTTCTGAAAAGTACGCCGCAGTTTCGGCATTGTTTCGCAGTAAGCTCTGAGAACGTCTGTCACACTATCCATTCACATTCTACAGACTTCTGCAAAACACAGAAATGCAAAAGTTTATCATGGGATATGAAAAGTGTCTCATTTCTTCTGGTGACTGTGTCGAAAGATAGCTCGAACATTGCTGTATCTGTTGCAAATAAAGTTTTTCATGTAACTAAGTTATAGTGATTCTTTCTCGTCACGCCTCTTATGACGGCCTTGTTGCCAGAAGACGGGTTCGCAACCAACATTAATGCTGAAACACTTCCACAGTTTTTATTGATGAATAAGAAATGCCCCTACTATGCAACAATGGAACAATATATTAACTTGAAAACAGACTGTGTATTACAAAAGTGGAGTCCTGCGGGAGGAAACGTTCCAGAAAAATTTTTTTGCAAATGGCTATGAAATAACTGTAGACTCTTCAACGGAGTCCCTTAAATGAATGACACAAGTTCGCCAAAATAAACATGGCTTACAAATATTTCATATACTATGAAATAGGCATCCCAGCCTACGCCCAGTGCGAATGATTTCGGTCGGCTTGCCTATCTTAGCGTGTGTGATCTACTTTCTGATGGGAGGGGGGGGGGGGGAGGGCGGCAGTTTTGATATCCGTAGCCTACACGCTTCACGCGGAAGATTATTTTGAACACCACAGTACTTTACTAGTCATTTGGTATTCTGTTGCCTTCTTTCGGCCTTTCGCCTGCATGAATAATAATGGGACCTACATATACGTGGATTCCGGGCGCATTTCCAGAGGCGGTAAAAGTGATACGTGAGACATATAAACCTTAGGACAGAGCGAGGGCCGCGAGGATTGACCGCGTGGTCTAAGGCGTCATGCTACGGACTGGGCGGCCTTTCCCGCCGGCGGTTCGAATCCTTCTTCGGGAGAAAAAAAATATATATATATATAAAGCAGAGTGTCCGTATGTTTGTACGTGTTGCATAAAAATCTACAGTTTTGCTCCAATCATCATGAAATTTTGTACACGTAAGCTTCAATCCACGAGGACGGTCGCCGTAAGTGTAAGAATCACGTACGACACGTAGTTCACGAGATATGACGTCATAAACAATGAGATGTGCCAAAAACTGCTGCATTTTGCGAGAATGCTGCTCATTTTCTCCTAAACCACAGGACCGATTTCAACCGAGTTTGGTACACACGTTTCTTACCGCGAGGTACCAATTGCTGCAGTGTTAAGAATCACGTACGACACATGGTTCAGAAGATATGACGTCATAAACAATAAGAATCGCAAAACACTGCCACGTGATGCGGCGAGACACTATAAATACGCTATATGAGAATGAGAGTACTTAGCGACTTGCAACAAAGATTAAACATAATATCAACCCTTATTAAACTTTTTCTCGGTGTCAACCATAGCAAAATTATGAAAGGAAAAATTTTTTTCGCTTACTACTTTTCCGCTGTTTATGGAGTAAAATTACGGCATATGGTATGACGTTACAACTTATAATTTGTACACTATAAATTAAAGCCGCAGGAAATTTTACAGACAGTGTACACACATATACTTGAATGTACTTCCTAAATTGTATCACATTACGACACGTAGTTCATGAGATATGAGCAAATAAACACTAACGTTAATGGAAAACCGCCCTATCACGTACCAAGAGATTTTACAGACATACAGCCCTTATACAAATGGATATATAATCTGAAAATGGCAGGAATAAATAGATAAATACCCGGGCAACGCCGGATTTTCAGCTAATATATATATATATAAGGTAAAGCAGTCAACAATCCGAAGATTGGTTTGAACACCACAGTGCTTTACTAGGCATGGTCCTGTTTGGAGGTGGTATGCCGTTGTCTTCCTCCGACCTTCGAACTGACTTACCCAGTCAGTTATAGGGGGACCTACAGTTTAAAGTGGGTTCCGAACCACGGTGCTACTCGGTATTTTTCACATGAGCAATACTGCCAGAGGTGAAAGAAGTGGAAAGTGATAGATAAAAATCCCAGGACCTTTGGATTTGTAGTCTAGCACTCTACCACTGTGCAACTGTGTGTATGACAGAGCAAGGATCCAACCTGAGATCTTTGCATTCGTAGTTTGGCTCTCAATCACTCAGCCATCAAGTTTCAACGCAGTAGGGAAGAATATGAGATATATACAACCACCTGATGGAGTAGTTTTTTTAGTGTGATTAAATTTTTAAAAATTCCACTGACTAGTTTTAAGGCGCACTTTCCCTGTAGCATTAAGTTTGTTTTGCAAACACTTCGGACAAAAATAATAAAAAAATTATGGACGATAGATTATGACTCAGCTGTTGTGATATTATCTATCCACCACTGACCATATTTTCACAAACATCCAAAATTATTTAATATTTGAGTTTCGCGTTGACAAACATACTCATTTTTGAACTTTTACCTCTTTAAGCTATTATTTTACTTCTTCACCCATATTTGCATTATCTTGTTTCCTTTAAAATAGTGTCACCTGTCTTGCCATGGTAGTTTTTAAAGTTTATTTTCTTTGCCAGTACTGGCTTAGGTAAAATCAAGTGACAGTGTCAAATCGCCATTATTTTTGCAAATATCTCTGAGACGGTGCGAGTTATGGAAATAACATAACAGAGCAAAGTTATTGAGAATTTTCTCCTCTAAAAATACGTTTATTCAATTTTCGTCTCAGATGAACGGTTAAGACGTTATTTGCCATTAAATTTCCTTCTGTCAAAACACCATCACAAAGGGCCCATATTTAGTGTTACTAACTTATTTCGTGTCCGAAATCTGGCGCCAAACAATTACGTCTGCAAAATGTGGTACCGATCGGCTGAAAGGTGCGATCTAAAAAGTGGGAACACGTTACAGTCTTATTTTTGTAAATATCTCTGAAATGATGTGTATATGAAGAAAACATAAGAGAGCAACGTTTTAGAGAATTATCTCCTATAAAAATTCATTAATCGATTTTCCTGTCAGATGAACAGCTAAGCAGTTCTTTTCATTTAAATTTCGAGCTGTCAAAAGGCGATCGCAAAGGCCCACTTTTAGTGTTACTACCGTAAGCTAAAGGGGGTCAAAAAAGTGTGAGCGTCCCTCGAGGTCATCCAGGATTTCTGGAGTATGTAGAGTACACGCAGCTGAACATGGGTTCCGCACTCACAAGGAAAGTACTTGGGCTCGAACAAACATATATACACCAAAATCGTATGAGAGATAATGTAAAGGTCCCTTATTGCACTAGTGATACTCCCGCATCTGCAGTCGTCCGTTAGAGGCTTCTGCGTGTGCCTTGCCACATTACACTTTGACCTGTCGGTTCGCCAGTAGGGACGGTGCAGTGTGCCTCCGAAGTTGCGTTTTGTGACGTTATTTGTGTGGTGAAGCGTCAGATGGGGCCGCGATTGCTAATCAATCCTGCTAATGTATTGCGATAAGTTGAGATGAAGTTACGAAGATGGTATTAGTGTAGAAGATGAATCATTTGCATGCTTTCTCGTATCTGTTATGGTACAGAAATATGAGCATAAGTTAGATACTGTTGTTACAAACTCATAATAATGACAATAGGGATGATAATGACGAACAACTCATTGCAAGCGGTAGTGCTACGGTAAGTGCGGGAAGAGGTGATTGAAGCAGTGGCAGTGAATACCAACAGTCTTTCGGGAAGAAGATTAAAGTTGCAACTATCATCCCGGCTTTTGATGAGAATTCGCTAGAGAACATGTACGATGGTTATTACATAAGTTATAGTAAGTTATAGTTATCTGCATTACGTATGGCGTCTACAGTTACATCTACAGTGCTATCTAGAGCATGGTTGCAGAACTTTGCAGAAAAACGACACCCACCAGCACATTGAGGTGTACGTAGAGATCCCGTAACCAAACGTTCATACAGATATGTTTGTTCGAGCCCAAGTACTTTCCTTGTCAGTTGACTGCGAGACGTACAGCTCTTCCTTTTCCACAGCGATCCTCTGTCTTTACTACATGCGCCGGTGCACACTGGGTTGTTTATAGTCGGAGCAGGCAGACTATCCATTCACATTCTTCGAAATTCGCGTTTCGCGATCGGTATGCTCGCTTTCTGCGTCCTTGTATTGACATCGAGCTTGATGCATTCTTTCTGCGCACGCCGGCGGAACCTCATTCTTGCTTTTGCTGTTTTTGTTGCGCTTCTTTCAGTGTGTGTTCCTCAGAGAACACTCGACCTTGTACTTTACATTCCTTCGTAAATCGTGTTTAGTCTAGTAGTGGATAGAAATTATTCCTACATGGTCCGTAACGCCCCCCCCTCCCGTCCTCTCTCACTGTCTCTCACGCACACATGAGGAAAGAAGAAGAGACAGAGAGAGAATTATCACACTGGGAATGTTATAACTGGGCTCTGTTAAACTCCTTGTTCATATATTTCTCTCCAGTTTCGACCTGAAGTGCTTGTTCTAAATCACTGTTCATGAATGTGCGCTGGTCTCTACTGAAACACGACCGTTTTTTTATCACTAAAACACACACGACACTGTTGTAATATTCTATAACATTTTATTGATTTATACAAACTAGTTTTCGGCTGTTACGCCGTCATTAGGTACAAAGATTACTGTAAACAAATTTAACGTCAAAGATTGTACATAATGTGCAACAAAGAATTACATAAATAGGCAAAAGATAAACGAACTGTATGAAGGTGTACGAATAAGTGGTGCGAAATTATTAAGTAATTGTACTAAGTAACTAAGAAAAGTATGCAACAATTTGAAAAAATTAATTACATAACAAACCGTTAAAAAGTGACAGTTGGACAAAAATATTAATTACATTGTTTACTTGCGAAATAGGTGGTCACATGGAATAATTATAGTGAATTTGGAAAGAGGTGGTAAATAAATGTGTGTCAATCGTAAAACTATTACAAAACAAGTACATTGATTTGGTGGGAGTAATGGTATTACCCGCAGTTATAAATGGAGAATAAGGGAACTCTGGTTATTGAATACCAGACTTGATTTCCAACCTTTCTGGGTAGGTTAGTGGCTTGACACAGTGCCAACCACGACAAATTAACTTTAGAACCAGATGAGTGTAGCATGGAATGCTATACCACAGGACGTTATTCGCGCCTTAAACGAGTCCACTATCACTACTTCCTCTGATTTCATCTATCGTTTTTCCATAGACATTCGAGCACCTAATTCGGAGTTTCTCCGTCTAAATTCAAGCCGTGGTAAAAACGAGATACGGACGCATTGAATGTTAAAGCCCACTAATAAACTGGACGCGAGGATCTTGAGCGAAGACGAAGTTCTAAGTCATTCAAAAAGTGTTCCACTGGGTTCAGTCTGTGGTAGGCCAATCCATCTCTAAAATGTCATTGCCTTCTCACATGGCCTTATGGATGCTGCTTCATGAAAGGGTGATAACCTACTGGTACAAAGACAATGCTCTACACCGAGTTCATATCCATCTGCGTGTAGAATTTTCTTAAACACAATAACGGGTTCGTACCCTAATCTCCATACAGTAACATCGATTGCTACGAACTTCAACATTGTATCCCACAATATGGCAGATCCCAATTTGACTTTATAATGCTAACACATAGATTTCGAAACCAGGTTTTAAACTGTAAGACATATCCACGGGTAGATACAGACTCTGACCATACGTTATTACTTCTGAACTGTTGACTGAAACTGAAGAAACTGCATAAGGTAGGAAAATAAGGAGATGTGACCTGTATAAATTGAAAGAACTTGTGATTCTTGAGAGATTCATAGCGATCTTTAGGCATAAAATTGACGGAAACGGGAGAAGAAAAATGGAAAACTTTGGGAGATGAAATAGTGAAGGCAGCATAGGGCCAAACAGGTATAAAGACCTAAAAAAACTCTGAATATCACAAGAGACACTGGTTTTACTTGATGAAAGAAGAAAATATAATATAGAAAAAATATAAAATATCTGTAAATGAAGTGGATAAAATGAAAAAAAATGGAGTATAGACGACTAAAAATGTGATTGACATAAACTGCAAAATACCTAAGAAGGAGTAGTTATGGAATAGATGCAAGTCTGTTGAAGAAATTTTCTTTAAATTTTCCGTGAGTTCCCCGACAGAATAGAAAGACTGAGCCATAAGGAGAATCTTCAGTTTAGACCTGACAACGGTTGGATTACTACTAAGATTTTTTCAATTATTGTGGCATCTTATTGAAAACGGATGCAGCAGAATACTGCACGCTTTTCTAAAATAGATGAAAGAACATGTGATCCAAATGCATATTCGATTTCTGTCTAGTATTAACTGAGTGAAACTGCTAACTCTTGTGAATAATCTCATATTTTTAACAACAAATGACTTTAAAGGAAATGTGTACTGAGAGGTCAAAGGTCAGAATTCCCAGGCTACCGAACAGGTGTCGAAAAGAGGTATGTGAGCTTACAACACATACGAACTGACCGTTTTTGCGCCATAAATACTCCTTTTGAATCAGAAGACTTACTCCAAAAAATAGCACCATTTGTCATAAGCGAAAGAAAATATCAAAGTAGACTACTTTCCCCGTTGAACTATCACTTACTTCAGATAATGTTCTAATGTTCAATAACGCAGCCTTTAGTTTTTGAACACGATCCTGAACATGGACCTTCCACGACAGCTTTGGAGGTACCTTGATTTTTTTAAAGAACATTATCCCTTTTGTATTATACCATAAGCCTAACAATGCGTGGCAGGGGGTACTATGTAGTGATATATTTTACATGAAGCGGATGGAATGAAGACAAATTATTGTGGGATTCCGTAAGCTTCTTAATCTCTCTTGTCTTATTTTCTTGATTCCCACGAGAGAAATACCACCGAAATAAAGAAACAGAACTATATGACTCAAACAGCTATGACGTACATAAAGTATAGTATGAAAATTTTACTAAGGCGGTACGCAGTTACGTTGACCACTAAGCCACAGTGGCTTTGCACAGTGCCTCGGATTTTACCCCGGCACGTCTTCCTCCTCAGTCCTAATTCCCACCTCTGCCCAATTTACACGATTCCCACTTAAACTTGAACAACATTGTTAAGGTTCCCCAATCAAATGGAACAGAAGCTCTGCGTAGAACGAAATGACGATCCGGTCAACGAAGTGATTCAGACACTTTTATAAGTCACAAGCCTCAGTGATATATATACAAGTAGACTGACGTATCATGTCAACATAACCAAGGCCGAAATTCGAACCGCCTAGAGAAAAGTAAAGAGGTCGTTTCTGAGTAATTTTACTCGAACTAATTTTGTAGCTATTATATGCCACTCTGAACATTAAAAATAACGATAGGAAAAACGGGAAAGGGGGGGGGGGAAGGAATATGTCAGAATGATGTGCAACAACCCATAGTTACATCCAGCCAGCTTCCCGCAGGTCCACAAATGCAAAAAGCTGTTCAGTGTTCTACTCGGTTGGGCGTGTTTCAAACACTATTCACGTTTAGACTCAGCACACTTACTGACTTCACGGCAGAGTCAAAACGGAAGTTGTTCAAAACAGTGAGCGCCCTCTGATCACCGGTGAAAGTCACAAATGAATCTCTTACACTACAATCCCTTTAGTGCGGATGCGGATATACAATGTGTTCGTAATATCGTCGTGTAGCTTTGACCGGCCAGAGAAAGCAAACGAAACAAGGTGAAAATATGAAACCATCATCAAATGAAAAAAAGAAAAAGAAAAAAAAAATTCTCTTCAGCTTCAGGTTCATGTTACATAATATTTTTTATTGTGCTCGCTCAAGTAATAAAGTAACAATGAAATGAAGCGAGTTACGTAGCTGCAACGGGTCTGTAAATTCATGGTGCAATTTTAACCGTCCACAGGAAAGCATCGAAACAAGTCAGAAACGCGAAACTTTCACCAAATGAAAAACAAACTCTCGAAGTTTGCTTACCGGTTCAGTGCAGCTCAATGTAGCTACCATTTGTCTCTCTGAAAGATATTCTGGTTAATTACACACACGCTGAAGGACATAAGGTGTAATGGAGTAAATACCATCTCTGATTCTCCGCTAGAAATGGTCAATGGCGTTGGTACGAACAATGTACACATGTTGCTTCACACAACCCCGCAAGAAGAAGTCTATAGGCGTCAAATCCGGGAATCGTGGTGTCATGCCTTAAATCCACCTCTGGGGAAATGTTTCATTCTGAACATCCAGAACAATTCTGACGTAGAGTGAAGCAGCGCCGTACTTGTTGGAAGATGGAACTTTCACTTTCATCTTGAATTCGTGACACTGCATACAACTGCAACATGTCTAAGTAGCTAGGTTGACCTCACAGTTTGTCGCGCAAAGAAATACGCGCTTTCCAGAATGAAACTTTCACTCTTTAGCGGAGTATGATATGAAACTTCCTGGCAGATTAAAAATCTGTGCCGGAACCGGGATTCGAACCTGGGACCTTCGCCTTTCGCGGGCAAGAGCTCTACGGTCTGAGCTATCCAAGCACGCTTCACGATTTGTCCTCACAACTTTACTTCTGACAGTATTTTTAATACGAGCTTTATGGTGCTTGGGAGCATACCAGACATTCACCTCATCCAAGCTTTCTTGTTACTCAGGGAAGCGAGTTTTCTACAGCCCATATTTTGACGTTATAGGGATGAGTATACACAAATTGATTATGTCCAGTACACTAAACACTATCATCGTTAGGAATTGTTTACCGTTATCGAGCTAATGAAGTATCTGTGAAGCAAATTCAAATCATAAATATAAACCATTACATTGCATAAATCAGCAGCTAGATTTCAGAGATACATAATTATTTGAACTAATCGATGATCTCCTGTAGAATGGTTACTCATTTGTGCCATCCCTCAATTTTATTTTCAGTTTATGACACAAGTTCATTTTATTTAATGATTTTGGCTACATTGCCATATATTTTTAATCAAATATAGTGTAACAAAATACGTTTATACTACTGATACCTTACACCTTTGGCATATATTTTATTTTATCTGGCCCTAATGGCAAGGACCGTGAGAACGAAACACTTTATCAAACAGGATTTTATTACAGAAGTAATGCATTCATACTGAAAGTAGCCTGTTATTAAAATAAGCAAGATCTCGGGCAGTTGAGATCTGCAAATGCAAGTTAAAACGCTCACTTCTGCACTAAATTACTTTACAAGTGACCATAGTACTTGCGCAACGGAAATTTATCTAACTGCTCACTTCTTAAGGGAGCAGCCAACGTTTTAACAAGCACAAAATTAATGTTATAAATGAATGAATAGATAATTAAACATGGGACAGGGAGCATGAAATTATAAAGCAGAGGTTTGATACTTTAAATCATCATCTATTCAATAAAATGAACAAGCAAATAAATGTGGGAAGATCAAATTAAGCACACACCTTGTACAATAGTGAATTAAATCGTAAAGTTACTGCCTGTAATAACATTGTTTCTGCCCTTTATAAATATGGAGGTAACGTGGGAGGAAAATTGCGAACTCACATTGGATAGATGAAAGCACATTTATTCATTCAAAGCCAGACACAACCATAATGCTTGCGGTACGTGACGCATGCAGCAACAATTCATTGCAGCGACAAACGAAGTGTCGTCGGCGTTTTTTTTTTTTTTTTTGTTTTTTTTTTTTATTTTGTTTTTTTATTTTTTATTTTGACGAGATGGCGTGTGTCTTGAAGCACAAATTTAAAAAATCACTATGCACCAAACTACCTCATGTTCCAAGAGGCAGCGGTATACTATTCCTAAGTACTATGTGGTGTGTGACCACGAGGAATTACATAGAATTTACAATAGAAATTCATTTAGAATGAGCAAGTAAAGCACACGTGAAATTCATATAGAGGGAAGCCAATATTAATGAAAGCATGGCTGAAGAATGAAGTAATGACCTTTACAAAAGCACGTGGTGCAATCGGTCATACAAGACAGGAAAGACGGAATCAAACTAGAAAATCTGAGAAATATTTAGCAGCTGGCTGCAGTGGCAGAGCGGTCTGTGGCGTGCCAGTCACGGTCTGCACGGCCGCTTCGGTCGGGGCATGGATGTTTGTGCCATCTTTAGAATATGTTAGTTCATAAGTAGTTTGTAGGTTTAGGGACTGATGACCATGTAGTTAAGTCCCTTAAGCTCTACAAACATTTTGAAATATTTAGGAGACTCGCGGATACAGACGCGACGCGAAAACGTTAGTTAAAACAAGAAAATTTTAACATACTAAGTTACACAAAGGCTGAAGGCGACACACGAGTATTCTAACTTGAGAAAAACCGGACACCAAATAATCACCAAAATGAAAATGAAAATACTAAGTTTACACCGAATTACTCGAGTTCTGTAAATTAAGAAACACTTCCCCTTGCATAGCGAAAGAATTACTCAAGAAAACTATCACTGATAAACCAAGACTGCCTGATCCCAAAGAAAACAAAGTTCTAACAGCATGTCATCCCGTCAGCATGATTCGACGAAGTATTTATTTCCACGGTCGCAGCAAAGGCGACGCCTAAACCTTCCCCACCACACACCGGATGTTGAGGACGCTAAACACCCATACAGATCGCGTTCAGTGCATAGTGTCTACGAACCCTGCCCAACTGAGGAAAATAATACCCTCTTTAACGGCTCCCAGAGAGGTCTCTTGTCACCTCTTTCGTCCAAGACTGGGTTGGCACCACACTAAAAACACGGCCACTTCGCCGTATTGCCAAGTAAGCTTGTCTCTGGCCACCCAGCAGACGCCAACGCAGACGACAAATGAAGCCATGCATTCTTAACTAAAGTAAACGAGGCCTAAAGCGCGGCGCGGCGACTGTAAGCCATTGCGCAGCAGTCAAATCAAATGTTCAAATGTTTGTAGAACTTATGGGACTTAACTACGGGGTCATCAGTCTCTAAGCTTACAAACTACTTATGAACTAGCTAAAACTAAGGACGGCACAAATATCCATGCCCGAGGGGAGATTCGAACCCCCGACCGTAGTGACCGTGCAGACCGTGACTGGAGCGCCTTAGTCTCCTCGGCCACCGCGGCCGGCGCGCAGCAGTCAATATTAAAAACAACCTTTCACATTCACATGAACACACACGTTCAATCACACGGGTGGAAACATATATAAACATGGGGCATTAATCATTAATAAACAGAATGAAAATATTTAACATACTAATAGAAAATATTAATGGTGCAGAAACACTTTAGGTTAATGAATAAATCAAAAATGGAACACGACCACACATTCAGTGCACGTGTTTCAATATGTAGCAGAAAACTGGCGTTTGTTTATTTGAATACAGACATAATTACAACAAATATTTTATTTTATAATCTGGCAATGGTAAAATAGTGCCTCCGATTTCTGTTTTGAAAATTAAAATCCATCACTCGGCTTTCTATGTTTCTCAAATGTTCACATGTTTAAATGTTTGTTAAGCTTATCGGACTCAACTGCGGGGTCATCAGTCCCTAAACTTACAAATTACTTATGAACTACCTTATACTAAAGACAGCACAAACATCCATGCCCGAGGGAGGATTCGAATCCCCGACGGGGAACGGCCTCGTACATCGAAGCATAGCGCCTCAACACACTCGGCCACTCCGCCGCGGCTCTATGTTTCCATATGCTACATATGTGTTATATATGACATATATATATATATATATATATATATATATATAATGTAGCATATATAACGTACCTTTAAATCTTTTTTTTACATTTTTCGACCTGATTAATCATTCTGCGTAATAATTTGTTTTGTTGCATATTGAAATCCACTGTTGTAATAATTTCCGTTAGAACTTATACCCCATTGACCAACATTTGAATTAGAGAGTGGAGCTTCCAGTATTTAAAGGACATCACCTACTTCTACAGCAGTCATCATCAAACCCTTAGCCAGCTCCAGCTGAAAACAACCAGTGGCCAACATTATGGGTATACTTTATTGTTATTTTTAAATAAATACTTTAAAAATAAGTTATCGCTCTAATAATATATATCATTACAAATGTGGTCTGAAGATGGTTATGTAAGCGGCCGAAACTTTCTCTTAGTTCTTGTCGTTTCCTCTGGAACATAGGGCCGAAACGAAATTTCTCCACCTGATGCGATTTCTGGCATGTCTCTTCACTTCACTCCAGGTTTTCCCATCCTCTGCAGCTTCTCTGTGGATCGTTCTTATCCAGGTGTGTTTGGGACGACCGCGTTTCCTAACTCCAAAAATTTTCAAATGTTTGTATAGCTTATGGGACGTAACTACGGGGTCATCAGTTCCTAAACTTACAAACTACTTATGAACTAGCTAATACTACAGACGGCACAAATATCCATGCCCGAGGGGGGGGGGGTTCGAACCCCCGACCGTAGTGGCCGTGCAGACCGTGACTAGAGCGCCTCAGTCCCCTCGGCCACCGCGGCCGACTTCCTAACTCCTTGAGGGTTCCAGTCCAATACCACCTTTTCAATAACTTCATCAGGTTTTCTTAACGTATGCCCAATCCATTTCCATTTTCTTTCCTTGATTCGTATGTTGATTGGTTGCTGATTTGTCTCTCTCCAAAGATCTTTATACGTCATTATATTTGGCCATCTCACGTTTAAAATACGCCGGAGACAACGGTTAATAAAAACTTGGAGCTGGCTTTTGATGTGGTTAGTCACTTTCCAAGTTTCGCAACCATACATCAGAACTGCCTTCACGTTGCTATTGAAAAGCCGGAGTTTTGTTTTCCTTGAGATGTTCCTGTTTCTCCAAATGGGGTACAGCTGGACAAACGCACCATTTGCTTTGCGGATGCGACTACGGACATCCTCCTCAGTGCCTCCTGTCGGCATGATTATACTTCCGAGGTAGAGCAAAGATTGGACGTGCTCCACATCATCTCCACTGACGGTCAGCCTAGTGGTGATGGTCGAGTTTATCCGCAATTCTTTGGTTTTACGAACATTTATCTTGAGGCCTGCAGTTTCTCCTTTTCTCTGTAACCTGCCTAGTTTCTCTTCGATGTCTCGATAGCCGGCCGCGGTGGCCGAGGGGACTGAGGCGCTCCAGTCACGGTCTGCACGGCCACTACGGTCGGGTGTTCGAATCCCCCCCTCGGGCATGGATATTTGTGGCGTCCTAGTTCGTACGTAGTTCATAAGTGTAAGTTTAGGGACTGATGACCCCTTAGTTAAGTCCCATAAGCTGTACAAACATTTGATTTTTTTTTTTTTTATGTCTCGATATCGCTGCGCCATTAAGCAGAAGTCGTCTGCGAAGTCTAAATCTTCGAGCGTATCCCGCATCCCCCAATGCACACCTCTCTGCCGTCCCCTCATTTCTCTGGTTACCAAATAAATAAATAAATTAAAGAATTTGCTACCTAGACCGACTTTTACATGCATTAATAATGATCGCTGTTAATCCATGATGTTCTCAAAAATAGTTAAATTCAAATAATTTGTGTCTGTCAGCTGCGTGGATAGTGCGTAACAACTACCGCCAAACGAAGAAGTTTCTTTAACTTTCCTCTGCGTCGCGTTGATCCTGTTATTTCTTTCAGCTGTTTATATTCATTGACATGTAATTAAGCAGTTAGGAATTACTTTGTCCTGCTTTCTTGACTACCCTCCAACCCATTCTCCTATCAGCTATATCATTCTGTTTACAGCAACACGACATTCCACATTCCTGTCACGATGGCGTATATTCCAAGTTAATCAATGATTTCACTCTCAAGGACTTCCACTGGAGACTTGTCTCGCGTGCTTATTCTGTCCTGGCATTCAAACGCATTTGCCAGTGTCGCAAGGAAGTATTCAGTCTGCGACACGCTTGTTTGAGTAAAACACTGTTTACACGACTAGCATTACGCGAAAACATACGTATTATACCCCATTAAATGTTTAACTCTCAATCGTCTTCAGGGCATGAACAGTACGAACCAAGTATTTCATATTCTTTTATAAAAAAGATATCAGTAGTCTGTCTGCTACACTGTCTCGAAATGTACGATTAACTGAGGCGCACAACAAAATAAAGAATCTACCTCTCTCCACAGTCAAAAAGTAGTGGAGAAGAATAAGTATTCCGTCGCCATATTCTTTAGAGATGGAATACTACCACGATAGAATAACCTGTCTTTTCTCTGTCATAAGAACTGAATGCATGGATAGTTCCTCAACTATACCATTAACGAATTCCTACCCCACCCTTCTCCTTTCTAGCTTCGAATATGTCTCTAAATCACTTTGAAATCGACGTGGCATTTAACTGTAAGCATTGCAGACTCGAATTCATCGTATTTCTTAAAATATCTAATCTAATTTGTGACCCAATTTAATATGCGCACTCTTCCTAAGGGTGCCTGTGGACAGCACTCAATGCGCTTCTCGATGCTGTATGCCTTAGAAAGACAACTTAATCGAAAAATAGAGATAATAATCGATCATTCCGTCTGTAGCTTTTATGTGGAAGCAGGACTTAATACGAAGTGCTGATATTAAATACAGGATGTCACCAGTTCGAAGTACTTGCGAAATCGATGTAGTTCCTGCAGCGAAAATGTTCGTTCTTCGAAATGTTTAAAATACGCCATCATAGATCTTTCCCTTGATTCTGAAGCAGTTTAAAGTCAGTGACATAGACTTAAGGGGCTCGCTGCGGAGCGCGCGGTTGTTCGCCGTCGGAGGTTCGAGTCCTCCTTGGGGCATGGGTATGTTGTCCTTAGGTTAGTTTACCTTAGTTTAAGTAGTTTGTAAGCTACGGACTGGTGACCACGCAGTCTGGTCTGATAGATTTACAAACATTTGAATGTTAATGTCCTGTTTTGACTAATAAGAAACTCTGATTCATTTTAATCTATGCGATACAATCAACAATTTCGCATGTTATTTCATATTACAGATTCAGTTAAAGTGTAGAAAACTTATAAATTTTTAAAATTCAAATTAAGTGTACATCGGCATTTGTACGCAGCAGTAAGTCAAAATATATTTCAATAAACGTAAAGTTACAGCTGGACGGTGTTAGTTTATTGCGTGTATCGACTTCTTGGATACTCGACTACGGTAGTGATTGTGATCAATTCCATATGACAACGTCCTGAGATTTTCATTCATTTCATTGTTTCTGATATCGAAATATCATTGAAGAGTCTATTTTTACGAACCAAATTATTTGAGGCCTCATATCTCATGAACTACGTGTCTTACTGCGATATAATTTAGGAGGTACATTAAGTGCATATATATATTGCATGTATATATCGCCTATAAAATTTCTTATGAATACAATAATTAGAGTATAAAGTAGTTGTAACGGCATGGCGAATGCCGTGAGTTTAATGTATGGATAGCGGAAAAGCAGTGAGCGATCAGTTCCTTTCCTTTAATAATTTGGCGGGGGTGTCGGCGAGAAAAAATTTCGTAAAGGTTTGTTGCAAACCACTAAGGGCTCACATTATCAAATAAGAGATGAATAAAATCTCGCTATTCTCTCGCACACGGTGGGGACAGTTTTCATTGTTTACGTCGTCATACCTCTTGTACTATAGCTTTTGAGCTGTTTCGCCCTCACAGCGATCGTTTACTGAAGTTGAAGAGTATTTTGCCGGCCGCGGTGGCCGACGAGACTGAGGCGCTCCAGTCACTGTCTGCACGGCCACTACGGTCGGGGTTTCGAATCCCCCCTCGGGCATGGATATTTGTGCCGACCTAGTTCGTAAGTAGTTCATAAGTAGTTTGTAAGTTTAGGGACTGATGACCCCATTTTATTAGTTAAATGAGACCAAAATGATGTTAATGACATTGCGCAAAAATGAGTGCTATTAATCCAAAAATTAAGTTCACAGTCGAGCACGAAAATAATGGATCCATCAACTACTTCGACATTACAGTTGCAAGAGAAGCGGGTAGACATCGTTTTGGTATATACAGGAAACCTACTTGTGCAGACCTTATAATCAATTCAAAATCTTGGCATCCAAAAAGAGTAAAGATGGCATATTTTCGTTCAATGGCTAACAGATTATTGAAACTGCCATTAAGCGAACATGAGAAGATGAAAGAAATTGCCATCATAAAGCAAGTTGCAGTAAGCAACGGTCACCCAGCTTCAACAATAACTAAGTTGCTGCAAAAAATTAACAAACAACAACAACGAAAAAACAACGACAGTACGCTGACAAGTGACGTAGAAGAAAAGAAAATCATCTACATGCCAATGAGCTACAAAGGAAAGGTTTCAGACATCATTGCTAGGCAATTTCGAAACACCAACGTACGAATCGGATTTAAGACCAACGATGTCACTCGATTTTGACTGAGACACCGTGTGAACAAAAAATCCTCAAAATTCATGGCAGCAGGCGTCTATAAACTCAAATGTGGAGACTGTACAAAAATCTACGTAGGTCAGACAGGCAGAACGTTCGAAACACGTTTTAAAGAGCATTGCTCTCTTCATAATAATAAAACAGCATTTGGAGAGCATTTAGTGACAGAGAAGCACACGGTTGGAACAATTAATACCCATTTACAAGTGCTACATAGGGAACCAAAAGGACGCCTCCTAACGACACTAGAAGAAATAGAAATTTTCACACACCGGCTTCAAGAACCTGGAAGTACACTCAACCAACAAAATGATTGTAATAACAGCGCATTTTTTTAAAACTTTGAAGGCCTCTTGCAACCTTCTTCCTGGACGCAACGCGCCTTGGAGCGGCGGCCCCACTTTCCGGTGGCTGGCGGCGGCAGCGCGTCGGCCCGGACACCGCCCTAGCAGCAGGTCGGCGTGCAGACTGGCTTCCGAACGTACAAGAAAAACTGCGCGCCACACAACGCCACCAAGTAGCGACAGAGGCAGTTAACGCCCATACCATGCTGTTTTATATAATTTTTATATATTTTAATGATAATTTTAACCAACTGACGTTTATAATTTTTTTTAAAGTATGACATTTGTAATTTTATACATCTCTGTTTTATACCTTCAATGTTTTAAAACACCGTATGCATGTTTTAATTATCTTACTACATTTTTATACTTATATCACATACAGCTTTATAATTTTTATGTCTGGATATATTCAAGAGCACCACTTTTAGAAAATATTTATATAACAAACAATTGTGCGGCATAAGACCCTAGCTTATTAGGGCTCAAGCTATCCAGTCCAATCCCTCCCCCCCTCCCCCGCCACCTACTCTTTCCCTCCCCACCACCACCTGCAACCAAATAAAAATACCTTCATCAAACTGTAAAACTCAGTACCAATTAATACTCAGCCAGACGAGTTGTGGACGCAACTATAAGGTAAAGGAAAATCTATCCATTCATGTATAAATTAATTATTGTAAATTTATGAAAGTGTACATTTCTATTTTACTTTTGTTTTTTAGATCTGAAGATGATCCAAGTGATCGAAACATGTTATTAAACAATTACATATTACATTACAAGCTCTCCTTATCTCTGTGGACGAATAGCCATTCTTGAGTAAAACATCAGTCAGATGTTTTAATTCTGCGTCGAGAGGTTCCCCCTTGAGAATGTCCTACGCAAATGAGGACGAAACGTTGAGTTTTAATAGCAAATACACAAGACCACAGCATAATAGCCCGGAAAATTTTAACAATATTGATTTGCCTTTTACATAGCAGAAAGGAACCTTGTTATGGCATTACTTAACATCATAGAACTTATGGAATAAAGGATTCTTAGGATATTAGAACCTCAAAGAATAGGAGACAGTCGAAATGGAAAACGAGTGAGCTAAATAATGGAACGCTAATAGGGCCTCATAATCCATTATGTTAAAGAAATACCACTCGATGAATCATTACGATATTATGGACCAGGCGAAGTTAATACCTTAGATATTCAGCTATTTTGTGTACAATAGGACCAAGGTACGTTACATCATTATCAAACAAAGGAACGTGGAAAACTTTTAAATCCAGGAAACTGGAATTTACAACAGGATAATGTTCAAATAATCTATCGAAGCTACCATAGGTTTCTAGGACAAACTCATACCCAGGGCAATCATGGACAGGAGAGCGCAAAGATTAACAAAGAACAAGGATGACCATAAAAAAAAACACGAGGAAACAGTTGTATTAAAGAGATTCTCAGAGGAAAAAACGAAAAGAGGAAGAAGTCCTGTATAAACGATATCTGGCGGGTTTCCGTGTTCAAATGGTGAAATCGTATAGGCATGTTTGAGGTTAGTTGACAACCTTCTGATGCCATTGCCCAGGGAAGATTTCTGACTGTACAGGTGTGAGTTTACAACCGAGAGGGCGTCGGCTCGGCACGGTCAAAGGCGGCTTTCCTCTGCCTTATCTGGAACCGGCGGATGGGGTCTCGTCTCTGACAATCAGAAACAAACGTCGCGAGCAGATAAGGACCAGTGTAGTCGGTGAGCAGGACGCCGAACCCGGCGACGAACTGTCCCAACAAGAGGGGGACCAGAGGCGCATGTCAGCGTATTTGGAAAAAAGAGATCAACGATAATGTTATCTGTTTTCTGACACTTGACATACTTTTTCTTCTACTAACATCCCCAATGATGGTTGTTGTTGTGGCCTTCAGTCCGCAGACTGGTTTGATGCAGCTCTCCACGCTACCCTGTCCTGTGCTAGTCTCTTCATCTGAGAATACGTTCGGCAACCTACATCCTTTTGAATATACTTACTGTATTCGTCCCTCGGTCTCCCTCTACGATTTTTACCCCACACACTTCATTCTAATGCCAAGTTCAATTCCTTGATGTCTCAGAATGTGTCCTACCAATCTATCCCTTCTCTTAGTCAGGATATGCCAGAAACTCCTTTTCTCCCCAATTCGGTTAAGCACCTACTCATTAGTCACGTGATCTACCCACCTAATCTTCATCATTCGTCTGTAGCACCACACTTCAAAAGCTTCTATCATCTTTCTGTCTGAACTCCTTATCGTCCACGTTTCACTGCCATACAATGCTACACTCCAGACAAATGCCTTCAGAAAAGACTTTCTATTATTTAAATTAATATTGGATGTTAACAAGTTTCGCTTCTTTAGAAGCGCTTTTCTCCCCGTAGCCATTCTGCATTTTATATCTTCTTTACTTCGTCCATCTGAAGTTACCTTGCTACCCAAATAACAAAATTCATCTACTACTTTTATTGTCTCATTACCTAATTTAATTCCTTTAGCATCGCCTGATTTTCTTACATTACATTCCATTACCTTCGTTTTATTCTTGTTAATGTTCATTCTATATCTTCCTTTCAAGACAATGTCCATTCCATTCAATTGCTCTTCCAGATCCTTTGCAGTCTCTGAAAAAATTACTATGTCACCGGCAAACCGCAAACTTTTTATTTCTTCTCCCTGAACTTTAATTCCCTCTCCAAATTTCTCCTTCCATTCCTTCACTGCTTGCTCGATCTACAGATTGAACAACATTGGGGAAAGGCTACAACCCTGTCTTACTCCCTTCCCAACCTCTGCGTCCCTTCCTTGCCCTTCTACTCTAATAACCGCTGTCTGATTTTTGTTTAGGTTGAATATAACTCTTCGCTCCCTATATTTTACCCCTGCTACCTTCAGAGTTTTGAATACTACATTCCAGTCGACATTGTCGAAAGCTTTCTCCAAATCTATAAACGCTAAAACCGTAAGTTTGCCCTTCCTTAGCCTATCTTCTAAGATAAGTCGTTATGTGAGTATTGATTCATGTGTTCTTACATTTCTCCTGAATTCAAACTGATCTTCGCCGAGGTCAGATTCTACAATTTTTTCCATTCGTCTGTAAATAATTCGTGTTAGTATTTTGTTCAAATCTTCAAATGTTCGTAAATCTATCGGACCAAATTGCGTGGTCATCAGTCAGCAGCTTACAAACTACTTAAACCTAGGTAAACTAACCTAAGGACAAACACACACACCCATGCCCCAGGGAGAACCCGAACGTCCACGGCGAGCAAACCGCAGCGAGACGCTTTAGACCGCGCGGCTACTCGACCACGGCTTAGTATTTTGCAACCATGACTAATTAAACTGATAGTTCTGTAATTTTCACACTTGTCTGCACTTGCTTTCTTTGGAATTGGAATTACGATATTCTTCTTGAAGTCGGAGGGTATTTCCCCTGTCTCATACATCTATCATACCAGGTGATACAATTTTTTCACGACTGGCTCTCCTAACGAAATCAGCAGTTCAGGCGGAATATCGTCTACTCCAGGGGCCTTGTTTCGACTGAAGTCCTTTAGCGCTCTGTCAAATTCTTCTCGCATTATCATATCTCCTATCTCATCTTCCTCCACTACGTCTGCCCTTTCTAGAATACTGCCTTCAAGTTTATTTCCTCTGTATAGGACCTCTATATATTCCTTGCACAGTTCAGCTTTCCCCTCTTTGCTTAGTGCTGGTTTTCCGTCGGAGTTCTTGATATTCATACAGCTGCTTTTCTTGTCTCCTAATATCTCTTTTATTTTCCTGTAGGCGGTACCTATCTTTCCCCTAGTTATGCATTCTTCTACGGTTCTGCATTTGTCCTGTAGCCACTCCTGCTTAGCCAGTCTGCACTTCCTGTCAATCTCATTTTTCAGACGTCCCAATGATGGAGAAAACGTATTCCCAGTAATTATTATAAAAATCAACCGAAGGTGAATGTTTGAAAATTTTGATCTGAGGGATTTATTTCCATTCGTAATTGAAAATAGCTACCAGTAACGCTAACAATTACCAAACATGGGGATAATTTCTTACGAAAATTTTTCAATATTTTTAATACTGGTAGGCAGGTATTTATAAATTATACGTTTATTGATGATCAAAAATGTTCAAATGTTTGTAAATCTTATGGGACTTAACTAAGGGGTCACTATGTTCTCAAAACAGTAACAACGGAGTTGAGAAAGACTGAATGTGCCAGAGGTCGTGCAGCACGACAGTGTCATCAAGGTCTTCAGAACTCCAGTATGGTGAAAGTTATAGTGAAGTGACATATTAAGCCTATGGAGAGCGATCGAAAATTTATATAAAACACACTTACTGCTGTCAAGATCGCTAGTTTATTTGCTGGTGTCTTTTTTATTTTTATTTTATTTATTTATTTATTTTGTAACCGGTTTCGATGAACTATGTCATCATTGTCTGGAAAAAAAAAAAAAAAAAAAAAAAAAAAAAAAAAAAAAACTGAAAATAAACTAGCGATCTTGGCGGAAGTAAGTGTGTTTTATATAAAGTTATAGTGATTCTCGTGTACGACTGTGATGATGTTATCCTAACGCATTACGTTCCTCCACGGCAGACCGTCAGTGCGTATTATTGTTCGTTTTTTTAGCATCACCTGCGACCAGCTTTGCGAAAGAAGCGGCAACACTTTCTGCGCATCCCCAACCATCATTTTGCACGACAAGGCCCGGGCGCATACAGCGCAAGCTGCGGCTGCTCTGTTTGCTCGATGGGTCTGGGAAGTAGTGTACCACCGCCGGCCGCGGTGGCCGAGGGGACTGAGGCGCTCTAGTCACGGTCTGCACGGCCACTACGGTCGGGGTTCGAATCCCCCCCTCGGGCAGACATATGATAGATTATTTTAATGTATTTTAACTGTAAACAAAATTATGCGGTGTACATGAGTCCCCTGGACTTCATATAGTCCTCAGGATGTTCATTCAAAGAACGAAATCGATATGCGATATTTTGTAATAAATATATCATAACCACGAAGCGGAAAATTTTATTATTACTTTAATATTATGGTGGTTGGGTACACAAATCATTATGGAGTCATACAATTGGTTCAATAGGTTTCCAAACATTTGAACCAGTATATTCTGGAAGGAGGAGTCTGCAAACAAGGGTTGGGCGCTCTTGGCTCGATGTTTGGGGAATCGAAATTTTAGGTTCCGATTAATAATTATTTTGAATCGATCTTAGCATTTCTGATTTCTATGCAGTTTGATATTTTGGGCCGAGATCGAAACTACGGATCTTCAGTCGTCTGACATGAGATTTTACGAAATAATTATTATGGTAATTATTTTGTATTGATATATGCGATCCCGTTGTAAGTTATGTATTGTGTTTCCGTGTGTGTTAACCTGCATGTATATTTTTTATTTACTTCTTTACATTTTAGCTTACGTTGATAATATCTTCTGCAGTCCTTACCTTATGTTGATTGGCAATTATTAATTTTACACATCAAATGTGATATATATATATATATATATATATATATATATATATATATATATATATATATATATATGAAGTGCTGAAAACCATAACGGTATAAGTTACATTTTTTGCAAAATTAAGTTAAGTGTACATTCGACCTACAAACAAGGGATGCTTGTTAGTGGCACAAAGATCCAGGTGGCTACTGTTAACGTCTGTCCTCTAGCGGTATGTGGTATATCTACATTTATCGAATCACAAGCGATGTGCAGTGTCAGGACGGTACAAGCAACAACATGGCGGACGGCCCAAAGATTTGCGATTTAGCTGCTCAATTACTGACGAAATCTCGATCAAAAATGAGTAGTTCTGTCTCTGAAAGTATTCAGTGTTCCTCAGAATCGACTGACGAAGATTTATCAAATGATGATTCCTTCGCAGATCAAGACTATGTTCCTGTTCAAGGTAACTAAAGTTGAGGCATCCTGTGCAACACTTTAGTGCTTACTTAAAGTTAGGTTTTCAAATTTTTAATGAATGTTGTGGCTGTGAAAAACTTCTTACACTATTTTTTAGTACAATAGCACACTTAAAACTAGCATAATAACGTCTCCTTATTGTCAATAAAAATTGCATTCCTCAAGAAAAATACAGTCATGAAAAATATTTTCATTTGTATCGGTATGCCACTCAAATGCTTAACATCTTTGAGGTACGTTAGCATTCACTTGAGACAATTACATTCATGAGAAGGGATTTTATAAGGATCTTTGTTTTATATCTGTGCCTAAGTGGTATATTTCCTTTTCTATCCAGACGCATCATCTCCAGATGAAAACGAAGATCATAACAAGAACCCTAATAATGAAACAATCCTAAATACAGCTGAAGAGTTGTGCTTGTGAGCTCCTCATGAGAAGACCCAAGAAAACATTGTTTCTAGAAAAAGAAAAAAGGAGCTTGGAGTCATAATAGAAAACGCCCAAGAAACCTGGGACAAGAATAGATATCTACAACAGAAAAAATTACGCCTGAAAGAATCATCCAGCCATTTCAACATATCTTCCGATATGAATGCAAGACTTTCACAGAAAAAAGACGAAGAATTACCGACGAAGAGTATTGGAAAACCGTTTCTTGGCAGCAACAAACATCCTTCAGAGTAAAATGTGTTTCAACTACTAGACCAAGACGTCCAAAACGAAATTGTAACAAGTCTAAAAAACGAAGTACTGCAATTTTCCTCGATGGCAAATGAGTGTGTAAGGAGTTCTTCCTTACGACACTAAGCAATCGCCGATTTACCACAGCTGTATTAAACGAACCAAGAGTGGAAAGTCTGTCTCCTGTTGATAAACGTGGTAAACGTGCTCTTGGAAATAAAATATCAGAAGATCGCCTCGCTACCGTAAGGAACCACATAAAAAGCTTTCCTCATTACACGAGTCACTATTCTCGTAAAGATAATCCCCACAAGAAATACCTGTCGCCAGAATTATCTGTCTCAAAAATGTATAAGCTGTATACTGACAAATGTGAAGAAGAAAACATTTTGCCAGTGAAGGAGTGTATTTACCGTAATGTGTTAAATTCAGAATTTAATCTAGGATTTTATAAGCTAAGTTGCGACACATGCAATACTTGTGACGGTTTAGAAAATTTAAGAAAAGTGGAGGCAGAGGCCAGCATCATCTTTCACACTCTCCTCATAACACTGCACAGCCAAGTGATGAAGAATCCTACCCTGATGACTGTGATAGTCTGTGATAGTGGTACAGCGAATGAAAGCGAGTAAGCAAAAAGTGTTCATCCTTAAAAGCATAGCGGTACAAGTGACATTTTATGAAGACGTTTTGAAAGCATAATGGTACAAGTAAACTTTATGAATATTTTACACAATAATGCCTTACACTCAGAACCTTCAGATACTTACCAAAGATATGTACCTCAAGTGCAAACTAATGTATAAAAGTTATGTTTCATTTTGTATAGACTGTGACTTTAAATAAACATTTTTATATATATAATGCATTTTTTAAATGTTGGTTACTAGTATTTCTTATCATTTTTGTTGGAAGGATGTCAGGATTTTTTTTGTTCAATTATTTCTTTTCTCTTGTATCATTTAAATTGAAATCAATCCAACCGACATTTCTCAATTGTATATGTAAGGAAATAATGTTAATAAAGCACGGCATCTTCTTCTGATTAAAGATAAAAAAACGTGTGTTTCCTCTTTTAGACATTTTCTAATTACCAATGCAAAAATAATGTACAAATGAAATTGGTTAAATATGTTAAATGGTCGTTATTGTATATTATTTTATTGGTACGTTGCAAATATTAATGTCATTACCTATTTCTATTCAATTTTTGGAAGTTAGATATTGGCGAATCGATCTTTTAGGTTTCTAGATTTTCCAGAATCGATGCATAGAGGTTCGATCTGTAATGATCTGCAAAATCGATATTTTCGTATAAAGTGCCCTTGCCTATTGAAAAACACCTGAGTGGACTTATCTTCTACACTCTTTGTCACATGCTAGTTGTCTGCCAACTTGTTGGCCGCTAGTCAGGTTTCGTTCGCCTGCACCCAAGGTGACGTCATATTAACATACCGTTACACTGGCGAGTCGTGGCGCCTGGATAAACGATAACGGGACGCGGGCCTCGAGTTTGACGCTCTTGCTCTGATGCAACTGAACGAATGGTCGAGTGTGTTATGCCATACGCGATTCTTAGTCACTTACTACACGTTTTCAGATCCAAAGAACCACGCGATGTTACAACCGAGGATCTACAGCCATTCCGATTCCTGGCCATCTGCTTCCAGTTGTCCCAGGCTTCAAGTTGTTGTTGGTCGTCTCGTATCCCGTCAATCCATCTCTTCCTAAAGACGCCCCAATGCTCCTTTTCATACTGGTATCACCTAGGGACTGGTCCAAATATTTTCCACAATCCACTCCTCTCAAAAACTGCGAGCCTGTTTGAGTCCCGCTTCCTAGTGCTTCCAATTTTGACACCCATACAGAATTAAAAAAAAAAAAAAAAAAAAAAAAAAAAAAAAAAAAAAAAAAAAAAAAAATTCGTTTCAAATGTTTGTATAGCTTATGGGACTCAACTACGGGGTCAACAGTCCCTAAACTTACAAACTACTTATGAACTAACTAATACTAAGGACAGCACAAATATCCATGCCCGATGGGGGATTCGAACCCCCGACCGTAGTGGCCGTGACGACCGTGACTGGAGCGCCTCAGTCCCCTCAGCCACCGCGACCGGCCATACAGAATTACGGGAAGAAGTAATGTTTTTTACATTTTTAGATTCAGTGCACGTCACAAGTTCCTGGAAGTCAAAATATAGTTGAATGATTGTATTATCCGCTTGAAGGTAGGCAGGAAGATTAAGGTAGAGGTAGAACTCGTGCTCCGATATGTGGGTAAGGATGGGGAAGGAAATCGGCCGTGCCCTTTCAAGGAACCACTCCGGAATTTGCCTGGATTGATTTAGGGAAATTACGGAAAAATCGACTCTACATTTCTCGACTTCCGGAAGGCATATGACCCTTCGACCGGGCAAACAACAGACCGACTATACACACGGCGTGGTAACAACATAAGACCATGTCACTGTTGGCAAATGTTAACTGTATTAAAAGACGAAAACAGTTTTCAAGAGATGACACTATTTTAAATTGATAAAACAGACTTGAAATTTAACGTTACACCCCTTCACAAAAAACGCTTTGGAAATTCATAAGAAAATCTGGACACTATCACGTGACTGTTGGTAATGCAATGGTTAATAGAAATGTTGTTGCCATGAAAGCAGTACCATGCCCAGTCTACTGATATCTATGGTCGAAGATTTGACCCTGTATCCCACAAGTGTCTTCTAATCATACTGCTTGCTTGTGGAATATCCCACAGTTGTGCGATTTGATTCGTGATTTGTCTCTCAGGAAGGACACAGTTCGTTTTAACTGACGGAAAGTCTTCGAGTAGAACACAATCGATGTCTGGCGTTCTCCAGAAAAGTGTTAGACTGCTCGAGGATAATGCTGTCATTTATCGCTTAAAGTCACCAGGAGATCAAAAGAAACTGAAAAATGATTTAGATATCTGCACGAGGCAAAAATTGGCAACTGACCATTAATAAAGAGAAGTGTGAGGTCATGCATATGACCACTAAAACAAATCCGTTAAACTTTATTTACATGACAAATGAGTCGAATCTAGAGGCCATAAATTCAACTAAATACGATGGAATTATAATTACGAACAATTTAAACTGGAAAGAACACACAGAAAATATGTTGTTGACTCCCACTTACATAGATAGAAATGATCATCAGAATAAAATACGACAAATCGGAGCTCGAACTGAGAGATTCAGGTGTTCTTTCTTCCGGTGCGCTATTCCAGAATGGAATGGGAGATAGAAATGATCATCAGAATAAAATACGACAAATCGGAGCTCGAACTGAGAGATTCAGGTGTTCTTTCTTCCGGTGCGCTATTCCAGAATGGAATGGGAGATAAAATAGTATAACGATGGTTCAATGAACCCTCTGCCAGGCAGTTAAATGTGATTTGCAGAGTATCCCATGTAGATGTAGCTATTTTGTTAGCACCCACCTACAAAGGGAGACACGATCATTATATTAAAATAGGAGAAACCAGATGGAGAACTCGGAAAGATTTAAGTGTTCCTTTTCCTCGTGCGCTGTTAACGAATGGAATAGTAGAGAAATATCATAAAAGCGGTTCGATGAATTCTCTGCCATGCACTTCAAAGTGAGTTGCAGTGCATTTATGCAGACTGGTACTGCCTGTGGTCGAAATTCGACCAATTGTGTTTACACTGGTCACTGGGGTAAAATTTTACGTATCATGTCGGCGGCCTCGCGTGATTATGTTGGCAACATCAACAACACGATAGAAAATCTTTGCCCATTTGTTCGAACCACTTAGAATGACTCGATTAGTGTATCGTACAGACCATGAAATAAACAAATAATACTGTTCCTGCTTTATGGTTGACAGGTTTTTGTATGTACCCTCGTCCGCTCAGTAAAAATAATTGCCCTCGTCAAGCGAAGATTCCATGAGAAAACATGAGCGTTGTCAAGCGATTGGCTAAAATGAAGATCCACAGGATTCTCACTATTCAGCATCTCTTGCCACCATCATCATAGGAGGCCGCTGGGATATTTGATAAAATTTAACAGGCAGTGGGAGGTATGAAATGGTATCTTTTGCATGTTAAGGAAAATGCATGACACAATAACAACAAATAAAAACGGAAGTATGTACTTCTCATGCCATTTTCGAATTATGTAACTTTCATTAGCCTAATATTTGAAATGGAATTTCAATTTCGGTGTTCGTATTTTTATACAACGCCAAGAGATAATGTTATTTCGATACTGCGATATTCAGAATTCCAGAGCTGACAACATGTCGACTTCGTAGTTCCACCCGTGCACCCGGCGCATCATCATTTATATCGGCATTCTCGATTTCGTAATTCCACCAGAGCACCGCTAGATACCTCTTCCGGCGCATCATCCTTTATATCGGCATTCATATGAAAACATCCATTTCTTTTAACCACTCTTAATCACTGCGAAAATGAAGCGTTTGAACGGCGCGAGGAAGTGAGTTGGGATATTCACTTATTCACTTATTTTAATACTGCAGATGCGCTGCATTACAGCGTCTTTGGTCAAGGCGAATAGCCAATCAGTGAGCTGATTGTTAGAGAATGTAGAACTTGATCCAAACTGTAGATAGGAAAATTTCTACTTCCTTTTACCACTTTTAATGGCTAAATGCACACATAATATTTATGTTCGTGAAATCTACGAAAAACAATATTTCGAATTATGTAACTTTCATTGGCCTTGTTGTACGAATAAATTAGCAATCTGTACCACAATTTTCGAGTTAGCGTATTTATATAATGGTGTAGTGTGCTGCTACTGCGCCACTTCGCTCGGTGTAAGGCGCAGGAGATGAAATTCGGATCGAGCTCTTCTGGAGTGGCGTTTGGAAGCCGCCGGAGCCCGATGCACGGCTAAGTGACAGACAAGTGGGTCCCGAGGCGGAGCAGCGCGTGTCATTAGGAGCGGCATTGTTTGTGGCAGGCAGTGGGGCGCCAGCACCAGCGCCGGCTAACCTTGGCCGTGACGTCATGGAGGCTGGGAGTGCCGCGCCGTGCCCTGCGACGATCGTCCGGCCACCCGCGCCGCCGCCGCCGCAGAAACGGCTGTGTGTATGGACACCGATCCAACTGTTTTACCATTTTGCGACGCAGTTCGGGAAATCGCGGGATCTGTTCATCGGCCTGCGATCTAGTGGCGAGCGATGACACTACATTCATCACATTGCGTAGTTATGGTGTATCGTCCCAGAGAGGACACAGTTTGCAGTAATCTATGGTAATACAACGACTATAACAGAGGTGATATCGGGCGTTCCACAGGGTACTGTTATTGGTCCTCTGCTGCTCATTAATTACATAAACGAAATAAATTGCAATTTACGATCACTTAGGGCATTCGGGATTCGAAACCAGGGTGTGCACCGGACATTCAAAAGTGAGACGATCCCCCTTGAAAATGTCCTCCGCAGTAGGGGACGAAACGTTGGGTTTCCATAATAAATCCATAAGACCACGGCATAATAGCCTGGAAGTTTTTAGTAATTTTGTCCTGTAATGTACCGTCTTGTACCTTATCAGGGATCTTAGGAAACCCAAGAAAGACAAATGTGGAGCTATTTTTATATTATTACTTATTTCTAAGGCAGTACATACATTTCCTATTGTAAGAAGTATGTTGAAATCAATACGAACGATACTTTTCACACTCATCAAATATCGTATTCAGAAATGTAGCTTGCTGACCGTTTGGAGCGCTGCTGTCGCCGCGTATAACAAAAATCTGTGGGAGTGTCGCGATTGTATTTGTTAGACTGTGCTTTTATTCTCTAATAGCTCGCAGGAAAAGGGAACACGTAAATCTTTCCCGTTTTCGATCTCTCTTATTGTTTTACGACGATCGTGTCTCCTCATGTAGGTGGCTGCTAACAAAATATGTTCGCATTCGGAAGAGAAAGTTGGTGAAAGAAATTTCGCAAATAGATTTCGTCGCAAGGAATAACGCCTTTCTTTTAATGATTTCCACCCCAACTCGCGCATCATTTCCGTGACACTCTTTCGCATATATCACGATAATAAAAAAACAAGCAAACAAGCTCCTTTCTCTAAATCCTCTGACAGTCCTAGCTGGTGTGTATCCCACAATGCGCAACAATACTCCAAAATAGGACGCACAAGTATAGTGTAGGAAGTTTCTTTAGTAGAACTGTTGCAACCTCTAAGTGTTCTGATAAGAAAAGTAACCTTTGGTTCGCCTTCCCTACAATATTTTCTGTGTGTTCTTTCCAATTTAAGTTGTTCGTAATTGTGACTCCTAGGTATTTAAATGAATTTAAAGTCTGTGGATTTGACTGCTTTATTATGTAAATGAAGTTTATTTGACGAATTACAACGTTCACTGTATTAGGTGAGGCCATAACATCGCAAATTGCGATTTATTTCATTTAACGGATTTCTTTTAGTGGTCATATGGATGACTTCACCTTTTTCATTTTTAAGTGTCAGTTACTAATTATTGAACGATGCTGATATCTTATTTAAACAATTTTGCAGCTGCTGTTGATCTTCTGGTGACTTCACTAACCACTAAATGACAACATCATCCGCTAAATAGTCTATGAGAGCTGCTCAGATTGTTTACCAAATCGTTTATAAAGATAAGGAACTGCAGGGGCCCTATAACATTTCCTTGGAGATCGCCACATAACACTTCTGATATGACTTTTCATCAGTTGCAACGTACTGTGTCCTTCCTGACATGAAATGATGAATGCAATCGCACAACCATGGCGATATTCAATAAGCACGCAATTTGGTTAGAAGATGCTTGTGAGGTACAGTGTAAAAAGCTTCCGGAAATACAGAAATACGGAATGTAATTGCCATCCCTTGTCGATAGCACTCATTATATGATGTGATTAAAGAGCTAGTTGTGTTTCACAAGAAAGATACTTAGTTGTATCATTTGTAGAGATAGAACAGCAGGAATGTCGTACTTTAGCTACGTAGCGGCATGTTTTATTTCTTACAGTGCTTTTACGTATGTCATATTTATGAAGCATGTTCTTTTGCTCTGCAAGGTCAACTGAGCAGACAGTCGTCGTTATTGAAGTACATCTACGTACTGCATTTGGCGTGTCTAATTGTATAGTCAATACACTTGTGCGTACAGAAAAAAATTATGTTTAAAACAATAATTACAACTGACATATGGGCAATGAATGTATATAAACTGCAATTAAACTAGTCTTTAGTTTTTGTACAGGCTTCCTTTGAAAAGCAAATACTAACAGAACGATGGGTGAATAGTGTGAGCCTGGAACAGGTGGTGGCGTACTCAAAGTAGTCATGTATGCTGTTCTCGTCTTACCATTTCCGGGACGCGGCGGAGTGGCCGAGCGCATTGATGCGGTATGCTCCGATGCGCGAGGCCTTTCCCCTTTGGGGGGTTCGACTCCTCCCTCTGGCACGGATGTTTGTGTTGTCTTTAGTATAAGTTAGTTTATAAGTAGTTTAGGGACTGATGATCCCACAGATAAGTCTCATAAGCTCTACAAACAATTGAACATTTTTTGAACCGCTTCCGGTAAATACTCTTTCCTGACAAACATAAATCATAAGGCAATATTAGATTAAGCGATACGGTGACATCTTGAGTCTTAACTGCTGAAAGCTACAAAAAATCGTCACGCCAAAAATATTTAGGCCAAGAATCAGGAAAGTTCCTCAACAGCAACGAAGGGAGACCGTTCCAGCACCTCCTTGCGTAATACAGGTGAGTAATAAACTTTTCTGTCTAAGTGTCTGTGTTGTGTATGTCAGAAATAACTTGCGCGCCAACCCGTATTAACTTTAGTGCGGACGCCGGGCGATGCGCTAAGCGGGAACCGCAGCTGCCGTCGCCGGCAAGTCGCACGCCACGCAGGCGGTTGCGCTCAGGACTGATCACCCTGTATAAAAGCTGTTAAACTCAACCTTTTCACTTTTCTATGTAGAATTGGTTTCTTTTAAATTCGTATGAGTAGTAGTAAAACTTTAAAAACACGAACTAGCGTCTCTGAACCAGGTCACAAAACAGCCTCGTCAGTTCCAAATCGAAGGTTTCAGTGTTAACACGGAAGTTAGTAGTTGTAGCGTTACCATAGGGGTAGGAGAAAAAAGGTTTACATTAAGAGCGGTAGAAGAATTAATGTCGTCTTACAATATTTATTTTCACAATTGATGTAAGAAGTGTATATTTCTTTTTACTTTCTGTATATTTATATATAGATTAATTAATTTATGATAAAAAACCATATGTTCATGTATTTTCTTCAAAGAGGTTCAATTATAAATTCAACAGTGTAAGAATTACTTTCAGAGGTTAATGAATAGAACAAGCGAAGGAAGCTTATATAGAAACTATCTATTTTTTTGGACTAGTCAGTATCAGTAGCTGTAGCCGTTCAAGAATGTAAGAAGTGCAAATGTACAAAATGTAAAGTTTTTCATTCTTCAAAATATAAGAGGAGTTTAATTGGAATTGTACTGTTTTATTCATAATTGAAGAGGAGATAACCCATGTATTATGAAATGGCCTTAAACTTGGACTTCCGCCTGAGATTTTCTACGTCTGCTGCAGCATCAATAATATAAAGTCGGTAGAAAAGATAAAAATGATTTCTTTAAACACATTTATATATTGCTAATAACTCTTTTACATAATATTTTAAAGAAGTAAGCCGGAGCTCAGAAAACTGTACAAAACAAGCCCAACAGTGACTCAACTTCGTAACTATATAAAAAAAATTACATTAATTCAGTTAAAATCTTGAATATTGTAGGAATTGTAATTAATTATTTACTCATGATTTAATTTACTACCATCATCCTTATTTTAATTAATTATTATTATTATTTTAAGTATAAACAAATTGAAACTGTTCATAGTGAATGATTAAGAGGAATTCTGCATTCACTTTCCCTCCATCATCCACTTCCAATGTCTGCATCCAAAGGTGCTGAGTTCAAAACCTACAACTAAAAGAACTTTTTTAAGGTGCGTTTGAAGGATGCAAGACTAAAACAAATCGCCCACTTGTTGTTTCGCGAGACAGTTCCGTCGGCCTTTCATTCTTGCAGAGTGAAACATAGTCCGACACAGGCGCGAAAAGCAGTCAGTCTGGACGACCTAGCCGTGGTGGAGTAGGCGAACGGTCTAAGGCGCCTTGCTGCGGAGCGCGCGGTTGTTCGCCGTCGGAGGTTCGAGTCTTCCCTGGGGCATGGGTATGTGTGTGTGTGTGTGTGTGTGTGTGTGTGTGTGTGTGTGTGTGTGTGTGTGTGTGTGTGTGTGTGTGTGTGTGTGTGTGCGTGTGCGTGTGTGTGATGACCACGCAGTTTGGTCCTATAGATTTACAAACATTTGAACATTTTTGGACGACCTGACCCTATAGGTTTCTGTCTATCTCCTGCTGTTGCAAAACGCGTTCGTTCTCATGACGATGCATTATTTCAAAACCAGTCATCTGTGATGCAAATTCCCTTAACAGGAAAACGTGACGCCGCAGTTATAGTCTGGTCTATGTAACAATGGAACAAAGCCTTTTGCTCTGAAGAGTCTTCTTTCATACTGTGTCCAACTTCCAGCAGAATTCAAGTCTTGTGTACGTCGTTTTAAGCCTACAATGCAGAAAGCTTGCAGCAAAGACTGAATCACGGCGGGTTCGGAAGATCACTTGGGCAGCCATATCACAAGCCATAACATGATATACCACGTGACCCACGATTCCTCTGCAAGGTTTTGTTACTTTCAGGGATTACGCGCACATTTTGGCAGATAATAATTCGTCTGCAGTAGTGATGTTGTGTTCTAAGAAGACAACAGTTCAGACAGGTCATGTAGTCCAGGACTGAGGACTGGGTTTGGGATCTCAAGAATTAATTGTCGCAATCATTGCTGTCTGCATTAGATTCTGGTGAGACTTAGTGGTCATTTTGATGCACTTGGAAGTAATATACCAGAATTGACCACACTTAACACTTTATTAATGCGTTACACGTTTCCACATTCGCTCATTTTCCAAGGCAAAGATTTTGTTAGAAATTGCCCCCTTAAAACAATTTGTCACAGACATACGTCATTACATATATCAAAAAAAATTTAAAGAGACAATCTGGGGATGAATTTTAAACCTCTGTTTGATATATAAAGACGTATGACTGCTACACAAATTGTTTTAAGGGGGGATTTCTTTTTCTTTTTAGCAAAGCTTTGCCTTCGAAAATGACGGATTGTCGAATCGCTTAAGGCATTCATAAAGTGTTAAGTGTGGTCAAGACTTGTATTATTTCCAATTGTCGTATCGCTCTTGGCCACCACAATCAGCAGTTCTCATTTTTATTGAGACTTCGTGATGCCGGCCGCGGTGGCCGAGGGATCTGAGGCGCTCCAGTCACGGTCTGCACGGCCACTACGGTCGGGGGTTCGAATCCCCCCTCGGGTATGGATATTTGTGCAGTCCTTAGTTGTAAGTAGTTCATAAGTTGTTTGTAAGTTTAGGGACTGATGACCCCGTAGTTAAGTCCCATAGACTCTACAAACATTTGAACATTTGAACTTCGTGATGAAGAGCCTACTAGGGAGAGAAGTGTGTGCGATCACTTTTCAGGCACTTCATCGTTTCCCGCATTTGCCCCTCATTTGCATGAAGATTGTGATACGATGGCTTATTTCTTCATTCCGGTAGGTCTGGAAGCTTTTTCCAATGTAGATGGTTTTCCTACACCGTAGATTAGATTAAAACTTGTTCCACGAATCATGAATACGAGATTTCGTAATGATGTGGAACGTGGAAGTTTACTAAAAGATAACATTACATTATATACATTCTTTTTTAATTTTATTTATTTTTGTAAAATTACTAGTTTATATGTAAAAATTAAACAAATGTGTGGAAGGAGTTATCATACATAAATACTTTCACTTTGTTTGTAAATGCTACCTGTCAGTGACCAAAGACTTTTGTGGCAGCATAATTCACTCCCTTCTGTGCCAAATTAGATTTAATCTTGAATTTTGTAGATAATCCTTTCTCCTAGTGTTGCAGCTCTGCACACTGCTATTGCTTTTGAGCTGGGTTGGGTTATTAATAACAAATTTCAGAAGTGAGCATACATGTATTGTGAAGGTCACTAGATCCTTAAATTAGTGTCTGTAGGATGATCTTGGCTGAGCTCCAGAAAATATTCTAATTACACGCTTTTCTGCAATGAATACATTTTAGCTCAATGATATATTACCCCATAATAGGATTCCGTAGGCGTAGGAAGCTAATTTATTGAGCTGTTTGTCACTAAAATTTGCAATAATCCTAATAGCGTAAGTTGCTGAACTCAAACGTTTCAGTAGGTCATCAATGTGTTGCTTCCGATTCAATATCTCATCAATGCACACACCTAAATACTTTGAATATTTTACCTTAGCTACAGACTTCTGTTAACAGAGTAGGGGAAACGGTTGTACCTTGGGACAATTTTTACATTTTAATTTTTTATACTAAAATTTTTTACAAGAAATTAGAAAATTTACCCCATCATAGCCACCAATTTTAGGTAATGTTGAACGAATTGTAGTTTAGGCTAGCTCCAATATTTTCACAATTACTCACCAATAAAGACCTTTGTGGCACTTGTCCCAAGGACAACCTATGATTTCACCTTCGGACAGTGGTGGTTTTACCTTGGGACACGGTGATGTATTTCAGTTTCTTAGTTTTATGAATCGTTTTGGAATCAGGTAGTAAATGTGTTAGTCCAAAAACAAAAGTTATTTTACCTTAAAACAAGAGATGGTGGGAATAAAATATTAAATGAATGAAACCCACGACACACCACTGGAGCTGGTAGTTCTTTCACTATTTTACTGCGATTAACAGTGCTGATGTTCTCAACATTAGGGAATACAAAATGGTCCTTTGCTTCCTTAAGAATTTCACAGTGATATCTTTTTCTGTGTCTTCTAAAACTACTCCAGCATAGTACGCATGAGATCTGCCACTGATATCAACTTTTACCAATACCCAACTACCTTGAGAACAAGAAAGTGTTACTTTTCCAGATGGTAGGAAGGATGGCAAATCCTCTTCTTCAGATGAAAAATCAAATATGCTACCTCCAGAGCTACTGCCAAGCTGGGGAATTTCTTCATCAGAAGAACTGGAAGATGAAAACTCCTTTGTCCGTTTAGTGGCTTCTTTCTTTGGAAAAAGACTTCTTTTTTTTCCTCTTCAATTCTTTATTTTCTGGTGTATCAGTGACAACCATAAACCTTCCAGGTGACCCAAGATGCAACTAGAGAAGTGTCCCAAGGTAAAACCAAATACACAATAAAACAGTATCCTAATGTATGTACACATTTATATCGTTATAACTTATGGTATCAATAGCTTACTTAAATAATGCCCTACAACATTGTATTTAAGAAATATCAATAATGATACTTAGCTTTAATTAATATCTTCTAAGGTTAGTGGCTAAATTTTACTTTCAAACACGAAAACTTGTAAAACTCCTCCTCAGATCTCAAACATCTTCCGAATACAACATGGCCTCTTATTCCCTCTGAAAACTTTACTTCATAGTTCTTAAAGTATCCACTAGAGTGCACTCACTGCCTGTATTAAAAAGTGTCCCCAAGGTAAAACCGTCCCAAGGTACAAGCCTTTCCCCTGCATTTATTAACGGTGTCATTTTATTTACCGTATGGATCTGTATATAGTATATGTTATCAGTATTAAGTGCGATCATGTATGTGTTTTTCGTGTTTTCCATACATTAATCCCCCTCCCTGTGTTTTTATGTAGTATCAGGTAAAACAGACAATAATCCGAATTGTACACTTCTACACTTTCGAGTAACTGAAACGGCAAACGGAAAAAGGTATAGGAGCGAATGTTCAAATGTTTGTAGAACTTTTGGGACTTAACTACGGGGTCATCAGTCCCTAAACTTACAAACTACTTATCAACTATCTAATACTAAGGACGGCACAAATATCCACGCCCGAGGGGGGGGGGATTCGAACCCCCGACCGTAGTGGCCGTGCAGACCGTGACTGAATCGCCTCGGTCCCCTCGGCCACCGCGGCCGGCGTATAGGAGCGAGCGGTGGTAGTTGCAGGGTACGTGCGAAGTAAACCAATAAGACTTTAAAAGCTGGTTATAGAAGGAAAAAACACCAGTTAATCGTTGTACTTGCTGCATTCTTAACTAATTGCGCAAAACTGGTTCTGTCGTAAACGAGAAGAATGAACGCACACTAATCATTATGGAGCACCAATTTTTCGACGATATTCAGAACTGGATCAGAAGTAGCTCTCAAAGACAGAGATGTTGGCTGTCCCAACGAGGTATACTGCTCACCAGTAAAATGTATATCGCCCAAACGTATACAATAACTTTTGTTCGTGACTTCAGTTCCAAAATAAATACAGGTTCTGTAATCAGCTGTTGTATACGATTTCTGGACATCTGGACCCACTGTAAAGCTTCAACTGAGAGGACGCGTAGGAGAACGGTAAGGAATATATGTACCAAATTTGGAAGAAATCGGTCCAGTGGTTTAGGAGGAAATGAGCATAATTGTCGCTTGATGCAGCAGTTTTTCGCGCATCTCATTGTTTATGACGTCTTATCTCTTGAACTGTGTGTTGTACGTGATTCTTACATTTACGGAGACCGTCCTCGTGTATTCAAGAAATAAGGCTATTTTGCTTAATGTACAAAATAATAACGGCAGTATCCAAACGAAGAGAGGTTGTCATCAAGATGCAAATGATATGTAACGTTATTACATTCATTTAATTCAAAACTTGATTATAAACAATATTTCTGGTTACTTAAACAAAATGTAATACGAATAAAGTCTTTGGGGAGTCCACCCCTGAGCAACTGACATGTTATTGTCCGTGTGAGGAACATGGAGATTTCAAATACACTCCACACTATTGAGTAGATTGCCCTGTGATTTATTAATCGTAATAGAAAATTCAAGTCTCACCGGAAACTACAGTCTCAGACAGATCCCTCATGGTAAGGTCCCTCATGGTAAGGTCATGCTCGATGCGATAGTTTTACGGCATCTACAGCGAAACTGTTGTGAGCGGTAGACTTCTTTTCATCATTGTGTGTGTGTGTGGGGGGGGGGGGGGGGGGGGTTAGTTACAAAACGCTTCATAAACGTCCGAAATTACATCCAATCTTTGTTGCAGGTCCTTAACTACTCCCGTTTTCCAATAATTGACTCATAAATCTGGCATTCTCACGCAGTGGCGTCTCATTATTTATGACGTCATAATACCCTGAGCTATGTGTCGTGCTCATTTGTTTTTGGGTCGGCATACGGTAAACAGTTCACCAAAGTTTCATTTCAATTGAATGAATGGTTTATGAACACATAGAGGACATACAGACAAACATTCATTTATATATATATAGAAGAAGATATTCTGTGTGTTTTCTGTTTACTACATACAGATCTATGGTTTTGGCGCAATCTTAATATAATTTGGGACTTTAACCTTAAAAACAAATTTCTTATGTTGCATGGCGGAAGGTACTTTACTTAGGGACCTCGACAAAATCTAGTTTTCTTGCTAAAATTTCACCTTCAGAACAATAGTAACATTACTAGTCTACATAATATTTCATTCCGTACATGGCCGAGAGAACTTCGACACCTTTTCACCGATATCAATGAAAGTTGACAAATTCAAATGCTTGTAAATCTAAAGCCGGCCGCGGTGGCCGAGGGGACTGAGGCGCTTCAGTCACGGTCTGCACGGCCACTACGGTCGGGGGTTCGAATCCCCCCTCGGGCATGGATATTTGTGCCGTCCTAGTTCGTAAGTAGTTCATAAGTAGTTTGAAAGTTTAGGGACTGATGATCTCGTTAAGTCCCATAAGCTCTACAAACATTTGAATATTTTTGAGCAACAAAAGCAGCCAGTAGTAAGTGCAAAAATAATGAAACTTCACATGTAAATGAAAATTATTCCATTATGTTTTAGAATTGCCACTGCTTATGAGTGTGAAACCTGTCTCTTTCCCAGTCATGCTGATAAAATGTTGTGATTTTATTTCTAAAAGTATAGACAGTGGAAATTAAAATGTCCAGTCGTGCCTTTCCTGCCTCAAGTTGGCCCGCTTGTCGTTCTAACCCCCTTAAACTAACTTATGCTAAGAACGACACACACACACACACACACACACACACACACACACACACACACCCGTGCCCGAGAGATGACTTGAACTTCCGACGATGAGCAACCATGCGTTCCGCAGCAAGGCGCCTTAGAGCGCTCGGCCACTCCACCGCGGCGAAAGATAACAGATGCATATTTTAGGAGAGGGAGATGTACAGAGAGAGGGGGGAGAAGATGGGCTGAGATGAGGCAGGGAGAGAGAGAGATCAGATGCTGGAATAAATTAATAATCAACTGTTCAAATGTTTGTTAAGCTTATGGGACTTAACTACGGGGTCATCAGTCCCTAAACTTACAAACTACTTATCAACTACCTTATACTAAGGACGGCACAAATATCCATGACCGAGGGGGGTTCGAACCCCCGACCGTAGTGGCCGTGCAGACCGTGACTGGAGCGCCTCAGTCCCCTCGGCCACCGCGGCCGGCAAATGAATAATCGAAAAACGCCGGGTTTATAGCCAGTGTACTATACATAGCACGTGTAAGTGAAGAAGAATGCATCAGTAACAAATATTTTTCCACATTTCATCTGGCCCACTTAAGTGAAGGTAATACCGTTCCCTGAAATTTATTTTTATTATCTTTTTCAAAGCGCTTCCGTTATTACCCATTGTGTACAAGTGGTAGCAGCGCCATCGTTTGCTTCGCCGCCTAAAGCGATTGTCTCTTCTCGGCCTGACGTTACGGCCACGGGAGGCCGGGCCTAATGAAGTGGAACGCGGGCTCCTGGAGGAATGACAACAGTTCTGGGCGGCGGCGGGCGTAGCGCGCAATTGTCCGGGCGAGGCCGGTGCAAAACGCAGAGCGTGTTGCGCGGCGCATTTGTATGCTAATGGCCGACCGCGGGTGCTCCACTATGCCAGGCGCCGCAGGCTGCACACACGGGAGCGGCTACACAGTGGAACTGCGCCAGACACAGCGGAATACTGATTCTTGTCACCGCCTACAAGAGACGATTCTCGCGGTCGCCTCGGAACATCGTTCGTTACCCGCTCTGCTACACTTCCGCCATCTCTGCCGCCCTCGCGCAGTCATCCGACATGACTTCTGCAGAAGACAACGAAAGGTCCCTATGGTCCCGACATAAGTCGGTTTTCTGTAATATTTTGTACATATGTAAACTGGCCACATATGTATATTGTGAGTGGCACAGTTGTTGTTGTTGTTGTTGTTGTGCTCTTCAGTCCGCAGACTGGTTTGATGCAGCTCTCCACGCTACCCTGTCCTGTGCAAGTCTCTTGTCCTGAGAATACGTTCGTCAACCAACGTCCTTTTGAATCTGCTTACTATATTCATCCCTCGGTCTCCATCTACGACTTTTACCCCACACACTTCCTTCTAATGCTAAGTTGACAATTCCTTGATGTCTCAGAATGTGTCCAACCCCTCTATACGTCCTCTTAGTCAGGATATGCCAGAAAGTCCTTTTCTCCCCAATTCGGTTAAGCATCTCGTCATTAGTCACGTGATCTACCCACCTAATCTTCATCATTCGTCTGTAGCACCACATTTCAAAAGCTTCTATCATTTTTTTGTCTGAATTCCTTATCGTCCACGTTTCACTGCCATCTAATCCTACACTCCACACAAATGCCTTCAGAAAGGATTTCCTAACATTTATATTAATATTGGGTGTTAACAAGTTTCGTTTCTTTAGAAAAGCTTTTCTTCCCATAGCCATTCTGCATTTTATATCTTCTTTACTTCGCCCATCACAAGTTATCTTGCTACTCAAATAACAAAATTCATCTACTACTTTTATTCTCTCATTACCTAATCTAATTCCTTCAGCATCGCCTGATTTTCTGACATTGCATTCCATTACCTTCGTTTTACTCTTGTTAATGTTCATCTTATATCTTACTTTCAAGATACTGTTCTTCCCATTCAATTGCTCTTCCAGATCTTTTGCGGTCTCTGAGAGAATTACTATGTCATGGGCAAACCGTAATGTTTTTATTTCTTCTCCCTGCACTTTAATGCCCTCTCCGAATTTCTCCTTCCATTCCTTTACTGCCTGCTCAATGTATAGATTGAACAACATTGGGGAAAGGCTACAACCCTGTTTTTCTCCCTTCCCAACCACTGCGACCCTTTCTTGCCCTTCGACTCTAATAACCGCTGTCTCGTTTTTGTATAGGTTGAATATAACTCTTCGCTCCGTATATTTTACCCCTGATACCTTCAGAATTTGGAACCGTGTATTCCAGTCGACATTGTCAAAAACTTTCTCCAAATCGACAAATGCTAAAAACGTAGGTTTGCCTCTCCTTAGCCTATCTTCTAAGATAAGTCGTAATGTGAGTATTGCCTTCCGTGTTCCTACATTTCTCCTAAATCCAAACTGATCTTCCCCGAGGTTGGATTCCACAAGTTTTTCCATTCGTCTGTAAATAATTCGCCGGTCGCTGTGGCCGAGGGGACTGCGGGCGCCAGTCACGGTCTGCACGGCCACTACGGTTGGGGGTTCAAATGCCCCCTCGGGCATGGATATTTGTGCCGTCCTTATTGTTTGCTAGTTCATAAGTAGTTTGTAAGTTTAGGGACTGATGACCCCGTAGTTAAGTCCCACAAGCTATATAAACATTTGATTTGCTTTTTAAATAATTCGTTTTAGTATTTTGCAACCATGAGTTATTAAACTGATAGTTCTGTAATTTTCACACTTGTCTGCACTTGCTTTCTTTCTAACTGGAATTACAATATTCTTCTTGAAGTCGAAGTGTATTTCCCTTGTCTCATAAATCTTGCTTACCAGGTGATACAACTTTGGAAGTTCGATTGTGAAGTGCTCTGGCTGCGAGAGAGAGCAGTCTGTTGCGAACCGTGCTGGGAGTTAGTTGCAGAGAGTTAGTTGTTGGGTGAGGTAGTGCGAAGACGCTGTTGGAGAAGGCAGTTGTTAGGTATATGTTGCAGCACGCCATTATTGAAATGCATGATGTTAATTTAATTTTCTGTAATTTTTTTACTTCATATTTTTTAAGAATATATAATTTTAATATTCAATTTGCGTTCTGCGGCCTCATTTAGTAGTTAGTTTCCCCTTCCTTTCATTTTCTTCATTTCTGATTATTTTTGGACTTAATTATTACCCACATATCATTTTTGAAAATTTTTAATACTGTAATACTGCATGACGCAAGCTGCTTGCTGTTTCCTGTTTTGTAATAAGAAGATACGAGGTAAGTCCTTTTTTTTTTTTTTTTTTTTATTTTTATTTTTTTATTTTTTTTATTAATATCAGAAATTACTCCAACGTCATTAACTTTTGAGCACATATACATTCGTAAAAATGATCGCCTTTAAAGAATCTTTCGATGTATAACATTGATAATACAAATTTCCATCAAATATGACCCTGATTTTTTCAAAACCTACTGAGTGTCTTGTAGAAAGCTGACACTCGTATCTCTTTATATTGAGCAAGCAGAAAACCTGGATATTTATTTATTCAAGCCCTGAGTTAGTACTTCTCCTATCCCTTTTCTTTCTGTCCGCCTCTTTTTTTTTAATTTCATGTTATATTTATCACAGAATATATTACAAATAACGCTGTCATGCATAATGTACAAAATTATATGTTCAGTATCAAAACAGAGAAAGATAGTAATCAAAATACAAATGATATGTAACTCTCTACATTCATTTAATACACTACTTCACTATAAACAATATTTCTTGTGAGTTGTCCAGGATGTAATATGAATAATTTCTTTGCTGAGCCCAGCCCTGAGAACGTGGCATAACGTTGTCCGTTTGAGGAACATGGACATGTGAAATCCACTCCACAGTATTGAATAAATTGCCCTGTGGTTTATTAATCGTAATAGAAAATGCAAGTCTCACTGGAAACTGCAGTCTCTGGAAATAATGGGTATTCGTTGAATGTACTCTGTTTCATTCTCTTACTTTTCTTGTAGATCTATAGAAGTCTATTGCTTTCACTAGGCTGACTGGAATACAGGAGTGTTTTATTGGTAAATGCGGAAATGTATTAATACGTGGTGCATGATGTGGCAAGTTTATACCCATCGTAGTAAATGCGATCTCATATTTATTGAATTATATGTTTTATAGTTGTATAATTTTGCAATTATATATTTGTAGTAGTGCTGTATGTCGGTAAAATCCGTTGCGAATAGAGTTAGTTGTAAAAAAGAAATAAATTGCAACCTGATGCGTTATAGGTCGGTTTTCCATTAACGTTATTGTTTTTGTCCTTACATCTCATGAATTATGCGCCGTACAGTGATACAATTTCGAAATTACATTCAGCTGTATGTGTGTATCCTATGTGCCAAATTTCCTGCGACTACAATTTGTAGTGAAGAAATCATAAACTGTAACGTCATACCGAATGCCGTAGTTCTGCTCTATGAACAGCAGAAAAGTAGTAAGCGAGAAACTTTTTTTCCTTTCATTATTTTGATGTGGTCATATCTCGTGAACTTTGCGTTGTGCGTGATCCTTACACTTATGGCGACCGTGCTCATGGATTGAAGCTTAAGTGTGCAAAATTTCATAAATATTGGAACAAATATGTAGATTTGTATGCAATATGTAAACACGAACAAACACACGAACACCCGGACACTGTGATTTATATCTCTATCTATATGAAATGGAAAAGGCACTCATTCAGACACTCACTCATTCACTCAGTCACTGACTAAACACGAAATCAAGAAAACTACTTCACCTATGAAGCTGAAAGTTGGTAGGAATGTAGTTCATCGGTAAAAGACGTCAGCTAAGAAAGGATTTTTGCGATAGAGCCGGTATTTCAAAAGATATGACGTCATAAACAATGGAAACTTCCCCGTATTGCGGCAAGTGATAGTGTGACTTTCAGTCGACTATTTGAGAAGGAGAGGAGTTAGCGACTTGCAACAAACTTCAAATATAATTTCAAACCTTTACTTTTTCTCGCTGACAACACCAGCAAAATGATGAAAGGAAAAATGTTTGTCGCTTTCTACTTTTTCGGTGTTAATGAAGTAAAATTTCGGCATTTGGCATGACGTTACAATTTATTACTCGTAAACTATTAGTTGTATTCGCGAGAAATGTTACAGACAGTATACACACATACCACTGAAAGTACGTTCGAAATTTTATCATAGTACGACACACGGTTCATGAGATATGGAGTAATAAACAATTACGTTAATGGAAAACCGCCACATCATGTATGACGTTTTGAGTTGTTACGTCTTTCCTGCTAACTCTATTCGCGACGAATTTTTCAAACATTTTACATTTGCACCACTGTATGTACCTTCGAAATAATATTCTATTGCGACATATAGTTCAGGTGCATGGGGAAGGGGGGGGGGTGCGCCGTCTACCTAAAGTTTCATGGGGTGCATGCGGGAGAGAATCTTGCAAGATAAAAACGGATTCCTAAGCATGTTGGCCGCGTCATAACTTGAGAACGGCTCGACCGATGTCACAGATCCTTTTATTGTTGTTTTCGTTATTCTCAGAACACAGATTATATGAAATAAAACTGGAAAATTTGAGACCAGCAAAGTGCGTTTTTCGATGGGACTCTGTATTTCTATTGCATACAACTCTATAGTTTTGTTCCAATATTTATGAAATTTTGCACACTTCAACATAAAAACAAGAGGAATGCCACTGTCTGTATAAAATTTCGTTCTGTGCATGGTGGAGAGTACTTAACACACGAACTTTCACAAAATGAATAGGTTTTCTCAGATCTTGATGAATTGTTGCACACACGACACTTGTACCAAGAGGAAGGCCAGAAGATACATACATGTTCGTATGGTACATGAGAGTGACAGAGGATGCCTTGCAACAAAACATTGTCGAGAAAGGGAAAGATGGAAACTGACAGAGACATGGGAAAGAAAGAGATGAATGCAGAGAGAGGAGGGAAGGGGAGGTGGACTACAAGAGTGTAGAACTATTAAACATCCGGACAACTCTGGCTTTACAGCTAGCACGAGTATAGAGGTAAAGAACGTTCATGCAAAATTCGATCTAAGTCGGTGACCCCCATGTCAGAGCCTCTCCTTGTCAGCCGTTGCGGCACGTAGCTCGATTACACGGCTTACAGAGTGACGGACACAGTCTCCTTGGCGGTTTCAAAGTTCTACAGAACATTTGGGAGGCGACGCCCGCTTGCGCTCAACTTCCGCCCACTTTTGCTGATACGCCTCACCACTGACTAACATCCGCGGTTTGTGACAAAGCACGAGTTATCGCCTCAGACTTCCGTTTGAGGTCTAGCAGCGACGTTTGCTCTACTGAAGGGGAAGAAACAGCCGCTATTTGCGGCTTGCTGACACACAGTGACGTGACGTCGTCTGTCTCCGCGCCTCGCCGGCTGACGTGAGTGGCCGCCGATATCGCGAGGCAGCGCGTCACCGCTTCCGATGCGACACGCTGATCGAACCGCCGAGAACCTTGGCGACGCCCAGATGCTTGCGTGGCCCTGATCACGTATCGTCGACGCCCGACAGTAATTGACGACAAGTCATCGAGTAAAACAGAAGTGATATCTGGCGTTCCACAGGGAAGCATTATAGGTCCCCTACTCTTCCTTATGTTTATAAATGACTAGCTTAAACCAGCGGCTCCGCTCGCGTGTTGGTTGATTATGATAAGATATCTTTTAGTAGTGTGCTATGAGACTGGTTTTGAAGGATGAAATGAAATACAATACCTTATTTAGAAACAAACATTTTTAATCAACATTATCACGAAAGTAAGTAGTGTAGATCCAATCACACGTAAAAATGCAATCGTCTCGAGGAATCCAATCAAGCCGGCCGCGGTGGCCGAGGGGACTAAGGCGCTCCAGTCACGGTCTTCAGGGCCACTACGGTCGGGGGTTAGAATCACCCTTCGGGCATGGATATTTGTGCCGTCCTAGTTCGTAAGTAGTTCATAAGTAGTTTGTAAGTTTAGGGACTGATGACCCCGTAGTTAAGTCCCATAAGCTTTAAAAAAAATTTGAACATTTTTGAATCCAATCACGAACTTCAACAATAATGATTGTAATAAAACACAGATTACCGGCCAGGGTGGCCGAGGGGACTGAGGCGCTCCAGTCACGGTCTGCACGGCCACTACGGTCGGGGGTTCGAATCCCCCTCGGGCATGGATATTTGTGCCGTCCTTAGGATAAGCTAGTTGATAAGTAGTTTGTAAGTTTAGGGACTGATGACCCCATAGTTAAGTCCCATAAGCTATACAAACATTTGAACATTTTTGAATACACAGATCGATCACTCAATGTAATGCGCGAAACGTCAAATCGACTTTTTTTTTTTTAAGAGATGTATTAAAATAACTTTCTTTCTTACTGCTTTATTTATTTATTCTTATATCTCCTTATTCGTGTGCTTATCCTTACAGACAAAGAGCTGAAGACATTGTAGCACGCATAGACCAAAGATATGGTCTGTGGCATCATGTTTCGCTGTATGTAACCTCCTTGCTATAGATTCGCAAACGTCATCGCTGGCCTTCAGTCAGAAATTTTTTTTTTATAATTTGACGACTTTCAACCACCATATCTTCCATCCCCTTATAGCTGTCGACATGGAACTGCTATGGTGTACAACGGGAGACGTCGGACAATAATTACACACAGACCATTCGTTTGCGTTCTGTAGTTTTCGCTGCAGAGCGAATTATTAACATACACACACGTAGAATTTTATATACACCGATAACTTTCCATCCCAATATACTACACCCTTTTATCATTATCAACCCTCAAGCAAAAATGCAATCAATAAAACCATTTTCAAAGAGTAAATATTATTTTCAAAGAGTAATTATTGTTCCGCATTTCGCGTCTATTCTTCAAATTACTAAATATCTATCAGATCGCTATAAAACCGTGCCTAGAACCTTCAGGTATAAATTAGTCCAATTATTTAAGTCTTCTTGTTCGGACGTGATAAGCTTACACTGTACAGACATTCACATTAATATATATAGATAAATAGCTATCCAATCGCCATAAAACCATGCCTAAAGCCTTTCCCGGGTAGACATTAGTAACTGTACAAATATTTAGCTCTTTATGTCTTGTGGTTCAGACGTGATAAACGTACACCGAACAGACATCCACCTTTATAGATATAGATTTAGGAGACAATCTGAATAGCTCCTTTAGACTGTTCGCGGATGATACTATCGTTTATCGGTTAGTGAAGTCAACAGAGGATCAAAATCAACTACAAAGCGATTTAGACAAAATTTCTACATGGTGCGAAAATTGGCAATTAACATTAAATAAAGAAAAGTGTGAAGTAATACACATAACCACTAAAAGAAATCCGCTGAACTTCAATTAAGCGATAAATCAGTCGAACCTTGAGGTCGGAATTTCTTCCAAATACCTAGGAGTTACAATTACTAACAACTTAGACTGGAGAGAACATATAGAAAATATTCTGGGGGAAGGCGAACCAAAGGTTACATTTCACTGCCAGAACGCTTCGAAGATGCAGCAGCTCCACCAAAGAAACTGTCTACATCACACTTGTGCGTCCTCTCCTGGAGTACTGTTGCCCAGTGTGGGACCATCAACCGAATGCACCCAATGGGACTGACGGAAGACATTGAGAAGGTTCAGAGAATGTCAACTCGTTTTGTTTTATCACGTTACATTGGGGAAAGCGTCACGGAAAGGTTGCACGATATGAGGTGGAAATCATTAAAAGAAAGATGTTATTCGTTGCGCCGAAATCTATTTACGAAATTTCAATCACCGTCATTTTGCTGGCACTTCCTACATAGGGCGACATGACGATCCCAATAAAATAAGAGAAATCAGATCGAAAACGGAACGATTTAGATGTTCTTTCTTCCTGCGCGCTGTTAGAGAATGGAACGGTAGAGAAGGGTTATATTCAAGCTTAAATACAGGGTCATCAGTCCCTAAACTTACGAACTATTTATATACTACCTTATACTAAAGATGACACAAACATCCATGCCCGAGGGGGGATTCGAACCCCCGACCGTAGCGGCCGGCAGACTGTGACTGACGCGCCACAGACCGCTAGGCCACTGCTGCCGGCTGAAGGGTTATGAAAGTTGTTAATGAACCCTCTGCTAGGCACTTAAATGTGATTTGCCGAGTATCTATGTAGATGTAGATATATAGCGACGTACTGTGCAGTATGCTCCTGGTTCCCTTATCCAATTTCCCCGCAGTTCACATTTGCTTGACGCTCTGTTACACTGAAATACTTGAAAGTTCTCTTAACCGTTTCATTCCCAGTGTTGTTCCTGGACAACAACGAATTAAAAGTTGATTTATACCGTATTTTGTGTATCAATCCTTAAAGTTGTCTTTTTGTTTATGAACAACATGCCGCTTGGTACGGGGTGTAGCCACTTCTGAAGCATTGATCTGCCCATCTTGGAGATTGTGTTGCTTTGCCGTCTGGAGATGTCTGAGAGTGTGGCGAAGATTATGCTAGCATTATTGATCTGGCAACAAAATAACGTCCAAGTAATAAAATACCTCGATACAAATGTCTGTGCTGTGTATGAAATACATGACTTTTAAAATCAATAATAGAGTGAAGGCTTTCACGACCGGTTGACGTTGTAGGTATTCTATCTTCTGGGTTGTAAAGCCGTGTTCTTGGAATCTTGCTGCTTCCTGACCTTTCATCCCATGCTGCGTCGGACTTCTTCGGAGGTTGTCCGTCTGTTGAGTCTTGCCGACTGACGAGTCGGGGGTCTGGGAGCTTCTTAAATACCGTCTGAAAGGGGGCGTGGCTAAGATCCACTTGATAAGCAGAGATGGTCCTTGCCAAAGATAAAGCTATACTATCGAACCATGTCAAAGATAAAAAGAGTCAACGATTCTGCAGAGCCACAGTCCATTTATCGTTGAGCTTCATAGTCTCTTCTTTTCGATTGAAATCATCATTATGTTTATATATTTCAATCGCTTCTCTATACAACCTTGGATAGTAATTCGTCATGGAAGATAAAATTTCTGTCTCTGAGAATTTTACTATATGATTTCCGGATTGTAATCAGTGTTCCGTCACAACCGATTTTTCAATTTTTCCAATTCGGTGTAGACTTTTGTGCTCCTTTAGACGTGTGTTTACACTTCTCTTAGTGGTTCCGATGTAGACTTTACAACAGGGGCATGGAATTTTATAAACCCAACTTCCTGATAAAGGAGAACGTTTATCTTTTACAGATCTGAGGGCTTGGGATATCTTCTTTGTTGGTTTGAAAACCGGTCTGATGTTACGTATTCGTAGAATCTTCCCAATCTGATCCGTTACCTTATGGAGAGAAACCGTATTGCTCCTTCGTTGTGTTGTTTCCTTGTCCTTCAGCCTACTGTTATTTGGTCGTAAAATTCTATTTCTTTCTTTCTCAGAATAACCATTCTTCTTAAAGGCCTGCTTCAGATGTTGTAGCTCATCGTCCAGATGTTTTGGTGTGCAAATTCTTTTGGCTCTGTCTACAAGACTTTTAATCACACCTCTCTTTTGTTGTGGGTGAAGATTGGAATTTTTGTGCAGATATCTGTATGTGTCAATTTCCTAAAACCTTTGTGTTCCAACTTTACGTCGGTTCGTCTGATAACTAAAACGTCCAAGAAGGATAGCCTGTAGCCGGCCGCGGTGGCTGAGGTGACTGAGGCACTCCAGTCACGGTCAGCACGGACACTACGGGCGGGGGTTCGAATCCCCCCTCGGGCATGGATATTTGTGCCGTCCTAGTTCGTAGGTAGTTCATAAGTAGTTTGTAAGTTTAGGGACTGATGACCCCGTAGTTAAGTCCCATAGACTATACAAACATTTTTACAAAAAACCACAAATGTATCATCGACAAACCGATACCATCTAGAAGGTTTCTGATTTGCTTTTTCCAGAGCAACGGAGAGCCTTTTTTATTTAACTGCAGTACGCTGAAAATTGTTGAAAGAAAGTGCCTATAACGTTCCAAGGATTCATTTCGTAAAAATGCACTGTCAGCTGTAGCAGCAGCAGTAGCTTGCGGACTGGACAGCAACGTCAGCCCCACTTGATGGTGTGGGCAAACACACGGCACTCTAGCCACAACGCGCGCATCCGCTGAACGGCGGTCCTCAAAATGTTCAAATGTTTGTTAAGCTTAAGGGACTTAACTGCGGGGTCATCAGTCCCTAAACTTAAAAACTACTTATAAACTGACATAAAAGTTTTCTGGGTGTTGTACCGCGTCACGATATATGAAGGCTATTACTTAAATAACCGACGTTTCGGCCAACGTTACAGTGGCCTTCATCTGGATATACTGTAACGTTATTTAAGTAATAGCCTTCTTATATCATGACGCGGTACAACACCCAGAAAACTTTTATGTCATCTGACTCTGGCCGCGGAAGCCTACGTAATTATACTTATGAACTACCTTGTACTAAAGACGACACAAACATCCATGCCCGAGGGGGGATTCGAACCCCCGACCGTAGCGGCCGTGCAGACTGTGACTTGCGCGCCGCAAACCGCTGGGCCACTGAGGCCGGCAGGGCGGTCCTGCCTATCTAGCAGTCATTTATTATTATTATTATTATTACTTTGATACTACCGCACGTAAGGTGCCATTGTTTCTTTCTTCTACGAATATACTTTACAGGTTTGCCACTTTCAAATAAAACGAAGCAGAAGCAAACCGCCCATTACACAGTGCTATGAAATCCGAACAGTCCTTTTACATTTCAGGAACATTTCACATGTAACACTCGGTGTACGTTTGTCGACGTAGAACAGTCTACAAAAAAAAAAAAAAAAAAAAAAAAAAAAAAAAAAAAAAAAAAGAACGCCGCCATGGTTTGACTCTCGTAACGACAAACATACGCTCTATAAACTACGCCACGGGAGTTGAGCGCGGCAGATCCCCACAGATACGCTTTTCCTGTGCTCCGTAAGACAGGTGTTACATATTATGTCCCGTTTACGCACGTTCTCGTGGACGGCAGCACACAGCACGAATTATATAGAAGTTTCGGTCGCTACTCTATCGATATACAACGTTCGGTACCGATCCTAGTGCCTGACATCTGAAGGTTTGAGTGTTAGAGTGACGGCCACTTTGTGAATAGGTGCAACTAAAAGCGAAATTATTGGTTATATCAGTGAAATCCACTATTAATAAAAGCAGCATGGTTGAATGTTAGCGAGAGCTGAATTACAGCATACATGGTAATTTACCTAGAAAATACTATATTGAGACAAGAAATGAATTCCTAAACAAGAAAAAGAATAACAGTCTTGGTTGCGAATAATTTATTTTGATTAACGTGTTTAGCCTTTTTGGTGAATCATCGAAACCATTTTGAGATTATGATAATGCCCCAAAGAGGCGAGACGAGTTTCAAATCAAAATGTTTAAATGTTTGTTAAGCTTATGGGACTTAACTACGGGGTCCTCAGTCTCTAAACTTACAAACTACTTATGAACTAGCTAATCCTAAGGATGGCACAAATATCCATGCCCGAGGGGGGATTCGAACCCCCGAACGTAGAAGCCGTGCAGACCGTGACTGGAGCGCCTCAGTCCCCTCGGCCACCGCGCCGGCGAAACGAGTTTATAAAAATAAATTATCCGCAGCCAAAATTGTGCTTTATCAGGAATCATATTGCATTAGTTCCTGTGCGGAAAGGCCTGATGGAGTAGAAGATGTTTTCAATGAATTAAGAAGGAGATGCAAATAAAGTAAAGCCGCATGCCATGAATGCCCGGGAGACTCCGAAAGGCAGGTGCAGCATCCTTATTGGTAAGGTTTTTCGGTATCCTTCGCGCCCACAGGCGACCCACCTTCGCATCGACATGTCTATATGTTAAGTGTATGTGACTGGAATGGGTGCGTAGGTAGTAGAGTCTTGTGTTCGTTTAGGAGATGATGGCCGTGGCAGAAAAGCCCTGTGAACTAAGGCGCCTAGCTGCAGTGCGCGCGGCCATTCGCCGTCGAGGTTTCGAATTCTTCCTACGGCACGGATGCTTGTGCTGTCCTTAGTATAAGGTAGTGTAAGTAATTTTTAGTTAAGTTCCTTAGATTTACAAAGATTTGAACATTTTTGGAATGATGCGAGAAGGGAGAGGGTGACACACGGTGCCGGTACACAGCCTACTTCTCTACATTTACATAATATATACTCTGCAAGTCACATTGAAGTACGCCGCAGAGGAATCTTCAAACCACTTTTATGAAGTTTCTCTATAGTTCCATTCTCTAAAAGCTCGCGGAAAAAAGGAACACCTAAATCTTTCTGTTTTCGATCTGATTCCTCTTATTATTATGATCATGTATCACTCTGTAGATGGGTGCTAACGATATACGTTCACATTTGGAAGAACAAGTGCCCTATATCGCGGTGGTACAAAACGAGCTGCCCTTCTCTGGACTTTCTCTAAATCTCCTGTCAGTCTCACAGGTGTGGATTCCACAATGTGCAGCAATACTCTGAAATGGGTCGCAGAAATGTAGTGTAGGCAGTTTCTTTAGTGGAACTGTTGCATCTTCTAAGTGTTCTGCTAATTAAACGTAGTGTTTGGTTCGACTTCCCTACAGTATTTTCTTTGTGTTCTTTCCTATTTAAGTTGTACGTAATTGTTACTCTTAGATACAGTAGAGTCTTGAAAACTCGGTCTAATGTGATCCGAAAGTTGGCCGAGTTTGTGAAGATACCGGCATGTCGGGAACGTGTTCAAATGTTTGTATAGCTTATGGGACTTAACTGCGGGGGTCATCAGTCCTTAAACTTACAAACTACTTATGAACCAGCTAACACTAAGGACGGCACAAATAACCATGCCCGAGGGGGGATTCGAACCCCCGACCGTAGTGGCCGTGCAGACCGTGACTGACGCCCCGCAGTCCCCTCGGCCACCGCGGCCACCGCGGCCGGCCGGGGAACGGTGATAAAAAAGAATAGGTAAGATTTTTTGTTATAAAATAGTTTATATTGTTAGTTTAGAATACTATACAAATGATGGGATATAATAACACAAAATAAATTTAAGAAAATATCTAAGAAATGATATTCGTTACTTAAGAGTACGTACTTTAAATTTACATTTGGAAAACTACTTTAAGAATGCATACAGCCTTGAACAATGAAAAGAAATGTTCAAATGTTTGTAAATCTTATGGGACTTAACTACGGGGTCATGAGTCCCTAAACTTACAAACTACTTATGAACTACTTACGAACTAGGACGGCACAAATATCCATGCCCGAGGGGGGATTCGAACCCCCGACCGTAGTGGAACAATGAAAAGTATGGACATTAGTGATTTACTTGACATAACATATTCCACTAAAATTCCTATCACGACTAAGCAGATTTTAAAAAGCACAGTGAAAAACTGCACTCACATAATTTTGATCACGACTGTTTTTATTTATTTATTTTTTAATATAAAGACGTATCTACATACTGTATTAATGAAACTCAAAGTATTCTAGGCACATTTATAATATAGGATACACAAAAGGAATATGAAACAAATATTCTAGAAGAAATTGAAGTATGTATCCGCTCAACTAGCGACGCAAACAGTTTATTAAGCGATCAAACCGATTTTAAACACAAAAATTACATCGATAAATTTATTAATAATTTAACGCTGGACAAAGGACCACCGAGAGTGTCTCACGCCAAGAGGGAGGTACAGTCCTACGAAACGAGTCCTGTCATTGCATTGACTAGGTTTATTTGTTTGTGTTCTCCCACCGAAAAACAGTCTCTTTTGGACCGCTTAGGTGTAATTCATGTCCAATTAGTAGGCGGAGGGGACGACGTTGGTTTACGAGTTTCAAGAAAGAGTGTAACAACTAGAGAGGCCGAAGAGTCGTTCCCTGGGGGACACCTGCCGCTTCGTAAAACCCTCGCGGCCTTGCCGGCGAGAAGGGTCAACGTAAAAAGCCGTCGGGTCAGGCGATTACGTCAGGCGAGGTGTGGTCGCTCGGTTAGTTCCGAGCGCGGTGACATCACTCGCTAGCATCCCAAAAAGCGCTAAAAGAGACGGCAGTGTCCGGCAGGTAGGGGCTGGAGGCTAGAGGCGCCGCGGTGTGGTGTGGAGTGTCGCAAGGCCGCATTCCTGAGCGGGACGGCTCCGCTGGCCTCTGGGCCGCCTGGAATATCAACAGGGCCCGCGCTGGCGGAGGACCAGCGCTGAGGTAACCTCTGCAGCCCTGCACCGGTGAAGACGCTGGTCGCGGAAAACTCGCCGCAGGTGACGGAGTGCGGCAGGCATCTGCAAGCGCTGCCGGCGAGGTAGCAGGTGCCAACGATCCTTCAGTACACAAATCTTGGCAACCGGGCGTGCGTGCCAAGCAGACGAGCCGTTCAGTCATTTGCAGGCATGGGCAAGTGAGGTGTTGTTCGTGGGGGCTCTGGGTAGGAATGACGCTGTGCGGGCACGATCATCACCACCTATACTCCGTTCACCGAAACGAGGACAAACACCTATGGTAAGCCTTATTGACGCAAACAAAATCGTTGTTCATCGAACGCCTACATCACAGCACAACTGACTGGCAACGCCAGATGAGCCATCACCGCCGACAAACCGGCAATCGCAGGGAACATGAACAAGCACAAAACACAAACAAATCCCAGACCAACTCACACACTTAGAGGCCGATCTCAAAATCGACCGCTTGTCTGTCAATCTTGATTGTTGCAGCCAGCCGCCGCTGATGATGGACCAGGAGACATCCCCAGTGCCAGCTGCAGAGGGGCGACTCATCAAACCGGGTTGACAAACTTATGACAAACACTCAATGAAAATGGTACCGAGCTTGCACGATACCCAGTAACTAACATAACCACATCCTTGCATGATCTGTCGGAGATAGCAAGAATCCGCTACTGCTCTTACTACCCGCTCCTGACTGTCGCAGAGGTCTTTTTCCCTTGGCACTTGCCTTGGCACTTTTTTCCCTCTGCCCTTAAAACCGCTCTTCTTTCAAAAGCTGTCGACCACTTCTATCATCAAATGGTCACATGTTTGTAACACTTATGGGACTTACTACGGAGTCATCAGTCCCTAAGCTTACAAACTACTTATGAACTAGCTAAGACTAAGGACGGCACAAATAGCCAAGCCCAAGAGGGGATTCGAACCCCCCACCGACTTCTATCATCCTGTACGCCACACATCACAGTACCCGCTCCTGTGACTCACACATTAGACATATTAACACATGCAGAGGTACAAGCAGAACTATTGAGTTGATCACCATTGAGCGTGGAGGGGCTCACTCTTTGCAAAACGTATTGTAAACACACTGAGGCGCGTGACCACGGGTGGACAAAACAGGGTCACTCGCTCAATTTTGATGCACCCGTTTCAGGCGTAAGGTCGTTGTGTGTTTTGTTATATAGCAGTGCTATTAGAAGTCAAACATTCAAAATTCATTTCTTTTAATACTTTATGAAACGTCATCTAAAGCACCTCGCTGCGGAGCGCGCGGTTGCTCGCCGTGGAGGTTCGAGTCCTCCCTGGAACATGGGTGTGTGTGTTTGTACGTAGGTTAGTTTTCCTAGGATTAAGTAGTCTGTAAGCTACGAACTGATGACCACGCAGTTTGGTCCGATAGATTTACAGACATTTGGACATTTTTTAAAAAGTGATTTTCTCCGAAAATGTCTCAAATCTACATCTTCGCTCACCACAGCAAGTAATTTGCTAAGTGTTGGAAATTTATTACGAAAAACTTTTCTTCGTATCGCATTTCATTTAAAGTCATCAAGACGTTCTGAAAGCTTCTGTCGTATTCCCCCCTCTCCCCCCCCCCCCCCTCTGTAGGTTTCAAAAAGAGTGTGTGGCTTTCTATTGACTGTTGACAATTTTCTGGGCACAACAGCTGCGTTTCATGCACACTAGGAACCATGGCTTTCTCTAAACAACTTTATTACTTCTTCTTTGAACGTTTCTTGGGTGGACTCAAATTGAAGGGTGACATAATGAGGTTACACTTACGTGGTACCAATGAGAAAGCCGGCCGCGGTGGCCGAGGGGACTGAGGCGCTCCAGTCACGGTCTGCACGGCCACTACGGTCGGGGGTTCGAATCCCCCCCCTCGGGCATGGATAATTGTGCCGTCCTTAGTATTAGTTAGTTCATAAGTAGTTTGTAAGTTTAGGGACTGATGACCCCGTAGTTTAGTTCCATAAGCTATACAAACATTTGAACCTTTGAACCAATAAGAAAAACAGACGCACAGGCTATGAATGATGAATGTTATTTTAAACACTAATATTTGTTAGTATTCGGCAACTGGTCCTTCAAGATGACATCTATTATAACTACTATATAACAAAACACACAACGATCTTACACCTGAAACCGATGCAGCGAAATTGGGCGAGCGTCCCTGCTTTGTCCACTCCTGGTCACTCACCTCAGTGTGTTTGCAGTCCGTCTCTCGTTTCGGTGAACCGAGTATAGGTACGAGGCCTCACAACAGCTCGTGTCCATTCACACCGACCAGCCCACGATCGCCAGCTGACTGGCTGGCCGACGGACTCGGCCTGGTCTGTGTGACGTGACACAGGCTGATGTGAGGCCTCGTTCCTAGATGGTGGTGTTGATCGTGCCCGCACAGATCGTGTTCTCTTCCTCGCGAAGATGACGGAAAGACTTGCCGATAATGCACGTTCGACAGCTGATGTTTGCGTTTATAATCACGTCAATTATTCCAGTGTGACAATGCAATGAATACTAACGTCGCAGTACCTATAACGTGTACATGGCATAAATAACAATCTGGTGGGGGTACAACTACCATCGAATGAAAACAAAACCATGCCTCATAACAAGAACGTCATAAAAAAAAACTGTAAAAAATATGTTAAAATTGCGCTCTGCATAAAAGGCTTTGCATGTCAAGTTGCATTAGGTTGTAAAACATCATTTTTTCCGTAACGGTGACTGTGAGTGAATTATGTATATTTCAGTATCTTTCACATGTTTCAAATTTTTTATTTATTTCACATTTTTTTAAATATATAACGAATTTTACCGTTATTTTTAATGAAGAAGTCATTGATTATAGAAGTTATTGCTGGAGTAGAAAAGAAGCCAAATTATTACTGATTTATAACGCTGAACCGGATCCCAGTTTCATCATGTCAATCTTAAATAAGGCAATACGCAGTTTACAGTCAACCTCATACGTATGATTTCTGTATTCGAAAAAAGAACGTTTTCCAAATGTTCAAATGTTTGTTAAGCTTATGGGACTTAACTGCGGGATCATCTGTCCCTAAACTTACAAACTACTTACAAACTAACTTATTCTAAAGACAACAGAAACACCCATGCCCGAGTGAGGATTCGAATCCCCGATGGGGAACGGCCTCCCGCATAGAAACATAGCGCCTCTTGCGCTCGGCCACACCGCCGCGGCTACTTATCCATTTAAGTTAAAAAACTAGTACCATTTCATTTACACATAATAATAGCTTACATCATGCAAGTGAGTAACACACCATCTTAATGGCAAATAACTAGAGGACCCAAACGTCGCCCGTGTTAAATGTTGCTCGCCGTCGGAGGTTCGAGTCTTCCCTGGGGCATGGGTGCGTGAGTTGTCCTTAGGTTAGTTTACCTTATTTTAAGTAGTTTGTAACCTACTGACTGACGACCACGCAGTTTGGTCCAATAGATTTACAAACATTTGAACATTTTTGTTAAATGTTCACCGAACTTCGTAAAGAGTGACAATAATTTCTTGCATAGCGGCTGATCCACCACTGGCACCAATACTATGGTTTTCAATTTAGGAAGACAGTAAAAGATAATACGAATCCAATTTTGCTTCCTCATAAAAATTATAGTAATGTGAGATGATTTATTTATTATTTATCGTATGGTTTTCACAAGTATACAAGAATATATACATACAATTAAATGGAAATATCCAAATTTAACAGCCAGTCCAGAGCACTTTCTGTCACTTGATGTAAATTCTCCAAGTCACCATTAAATGCTCGCAGTGGACACTGCTTGACGATGTGCCTTACAAGTAAACTGATTTTTAATTAATTAATTGATTAATTAATTAGTTTATCTTTTGCGCAAACAAGAGTTTTGTGACACTAGATATTGAGGACGCCCGTCTCTGTCAGTGAAGAGGTACAGTTCATTTAAAAAGAAAGACACTGAGCTTTCGCGAGTAGACATTTTTGTTGTTGTCAGTACTATAACTTGACGAGAACTTTGTTTACTTACGCCCGCCGTGTACTAGCGTGCGTGACGTCAGCTTCCTCTCCTACCGCAGCTCCGAGCTGTGGTGGTGAGCGCTCGAGTGCGCTCCTGCTCGCGGAGCAGCCTGCACTATTGAGTTGCATTTTGTGTGTGTGTGTGTGTGTGTGTGTGTGTGTGTGTGTGTGTCGTGGTTGGGAAGTGCGGCCCACTGAGTGGCTGGACTTCCTGAGTGGAAGGTAAGCGGGTAACATTGTCTATATTTATATATGGCTTTGTGGGGGCGCTGGGCAGAAGTCCTTTGGCCCCGACAACGGCTGATCGTAGACAGGAAGCGTAGGAGTTACGGGGGTAGCTCGATGACGGCTCGAGGGACGCGAACCTGATGCCACCGAGATCGTGGACGCAAGAGGTCGATTTTGTCTACCAGGCTGCGTGTATGCTCAGCGATGGAATTACGCTGGGGTGGGTGGTCCAGTTCTTAGTGCATGTCGCGCACCCGAGCCCGTGCGCCGAGGATCAAGCGGAGACATCTATTCTGCAGCACCTGCAGGGGCCGAAGTCCAGAGTCGTTGACAACGCCCCACGTGGGACAGCCATAGATTTATGGTAGCCCGGAAGAGCCGATATTACGTACGGACGTTGAGGTTACGACTCGCCAATAGGGGATAGAGTTGATGTATCAGCCGGCTAATCTGGTCCCTCTTTTCGCGGAAGTGAATAGTGAATAGCAGTTTGTGGTTCAACCATAAACCGAGATACTTCACCCTGTTCGACCAGGGTAAGTCACGACCATGGAGGACAAGGCGGTCACGTAGATCCGGGCAGCGTCTTGTGAAAAGGATGGCCTTTGTTTTGTCGGCATTGATTCGGACGGCATTGTCAGCAGCCCACTGTTCTACCAGCTTGAAGTTGGCGTTGGAGGCGGCTGATAACCGCGTTGACCCGGCAGCTGCTGGTGATGAGGGCGGTATCATCCGCGAACTGTGCCAATAACACCTGCGGACGTGTCGGGATATCATTGACGTACACCGCGAACAACAGCGGCGAGAGGACGGAGCCCTGCGGAATACCTACTGTCAACAGCTTAGAGCTGGAACGTCGCCCATCGATCTTGACAATGATGCGTCGGTCGTGGAGGAAACTATCAATAATCTTGATGCAATAGTCTGGGATAAGATGGAGGTTCCGAAGCTTAAGCAGTAGTAATTGCTGTTGAATCTTCCGGGTTATGTGGTCGTCGACGAAGAAATGTATCTGCTCCTGACGTTTCGTCCAGAGCTGCGCTGGACATCCTCAGAGGTGCTACTGGTAGCTCAGTCGGCAAGACTCACCGCTACCAGTAGCACCTCTGAGGATGTCTAGCGCAGCTCTGGACGAAACGTCAGGAGCAGATACGTTTCTTCGACCACGACCACATTACCCGGAAGATTCAACAGCAATTATTTCAGCCAGTAGTGAAAGTCTTCACTGCATGATCTTAAGCAGTAGCTTGTCCCGCCAGACACGGTCATACGCCTTTTCCACGTCTAAGAAGACCGCAGCCGTGTATTACCGACGTGGGTTGCGATTCACTCTACAGCGTTCTGGACTTCACGGGCGAAAACAGCGTGCTGTGTTTAGCAAGAGTTCTGTAGAAATTTCATGACGATTGAGCATAATTTATGACCCAATATTTTGCTAGAGATTGACGTCAGCGGTATCGATCAATTAGCGACTCCACCCACCGGAATACGTTCAAGCAGTGGTTATTCCGCTTGTAAGAAACCGCGCTCCCCTGGCGCCTGGGAGGTGGAGTACTTGCCCGTACCGAGAACAATGCGCGGCTGCGCTCATAACGTAGCCAGAGATGAGGCGTGCGCCTGCCTCACCCCACGACCCTCGGTCCCGTGCAGGTCACGCAGCCGCCTGATTTTCATACATATTGATCCCAGCGAACAATGCGCCCGCGCTGTCGAAACGAAAGCCATAAGCGCCGTTCACGCTTTGCCGATCCGCCTTACCACAAGTGTGGCGCCTTCCATATCCTTGATTCCTCCGCACCGGAGATCCGCCACACGACGTTTGATCCTAGGTCAAGAGCGAAGGCCCGCTAGTTCCGCTGTTGGACTCATCACTCACACAACAGTCCGATTAATTTTTTTTATAATTGACACTCCAAGGAAAGTACATGGGCTCGAACAAACATATCTGTAAGAACGTTTGGTTACAGGATCTCAACGTACACCTCAATGTGCTGGTGGGTGTCGTTTATCTGCAAAGCTCTGCAACCATGCTCTAGATAGCACTATAGATGTAATTGTAGACGCCATACGTAATGCAGATATATTAACTATAACTTATGTAATAATCATCGTACATGTTCTCTAGCGAATTGTCATCAAAGGCCGTGATGATAGTTGCAACTTTAACCTTCTTCCCGAAAGACTGTTGGTATTCACTGCCACTGATTCCATCGCCTCTTCCCGCACTTCCCGTAGCACTAGCGCTTGCAATGAGTTGTACGTCATTATCATCCCTATTATCATTATTATGGGTTTGTAACAACAGTATCTAACTTGTGCTCAATTTCTGTACCATAACAGATACGAGAAAGCATACAAATGATTCATCTTCTACACTAATACCATCTTCACGAAGAAGCGTTCTTCGTAACTCCATCTCAACCATTCGCAATACATTAGCAGGATTGATTAGTAATCGCCGCCCCATCTGACGCTTCACCACACAAATAACACCACAAAACGCAACTTCGGAGGCATAATGCACCGTCCCTACTGGCGAACCGACAGGTCAAAGTGCAATGCGGCATGGCACACGCAGAGGCCTCTAACGGACGACTGCAGAGTTTTTTCAGATGCCGGAGTATCACTAGTGCAATAAGGGACCTTTACATTATCTCTCATACGATTTTGGTGTATATGTGTTTGTTCGATCCCAAGTACTTTCCTTGTGAGAGCTGGTTTCATCCGTTCAGTACTGTGTCACGCCCGAGCCGTTGCTGAACTGCCACAAAACTGGTCAGTTCATTTCCATTTCATCAATAATTTTCCACAATAGCGAATTTCTCTATGCGTCACTGTATAAGGTATAGATGTTCTACCAAGTGACATATGAAAATTTGTGCCGAACCTTGGTTTCCCGCTTTTCACGAGCGATCGCCTTAACCACTAGGCTAACCGAACACGACTCCAGGACCGACCCAAACTTCCATATTCCACACTGTCTGCACATATGAGTCAACTACATCCATCCCTTAGCGCTCGCAGCTTAATCTGGTTTCTCGCACCAGGGATGAATGTAGTTTCTACGAGCGTTACGGGTCTACGCGTCTCACGAGCGCAGTGGAAGCTCGTAGCAGGCTGGCCGCGGTGACTCGCAGTGCCCCATTTGCCTCCGTGGCTGCCAGTCTGGCGCAAGGCGAGGACAAGCTGCGAGCGAGCATGAAGGCTGAAATGACCGGCTCTATCCGACGGAACCAGCCGACCTTTACACGTGGATTCTGTGACGTGATTGGAAGAAAGGCTAGAGTGGTGCGTGCCCCTACTGACACTGCTAGTAACCGGTTGCCAACCACATTGACGCTTTTGGGCTATGGTGCGATGTGCGATGTGCCGTTGCTGCCCTTACAATAAGACGTTGAACCCATTTTCAGATCATCTACTATCCCTCATGTGGCATCTGCCGTCACTGAATCAAATTGTTCTTTCAGACTAACTAATTTCTTTTCCGGCAATGTTGTTGTTGTTGTGGTCTTCAGTCCGGAGACTGGTTTGATGCAGCTCTCCACAATACCCTATCCTGAGCAAGCCTCTTCATCTCCACATAAGAACGACAACCTACATCTGTCTGAATCTGCTTACTGTATCTATCTCTTAGTCTTCCCCTGCGATTTTTCCCCATACACTTCCCTCCAACGCTAAATTCACAATTCCTTGATGTCTAAGAATGTGTCCTACCAATCTATCCCTTCTTTTAGTCAAGGTATGCCAGAAATTCCTTTTCTCCCCAATTCTGTTGAGTACCTTCTCATTAGTTACGTGATCCATCCACCTAATCTTCAGCATTCTTCTGTAGCACCATATTTCAAAAGCCTCAATCCTCTTCCTGTCCGCATTGTTTATCGTCCATGTCTCACTCCCATACAAGGCAACACTCCATACAAATGCCTTCAGAAAGGACTTCCTTAGGTTTAAATCAATATTCGATGTTAACAAATTTCTCTTTTTCAATAACGCTTTTCTACCCATTGCCATTCTGTATTTTATATCCTCTGTACTGCGACCATCATTTGTTATTTTACTGCCCAAGTAACAAAACTCATCTACCTCCCTTATTGCTTCGTTTCCCAATCTAATTTCTTCAGCATCACCTGATTTTCTTACACTGCACTCCATTACCCTAGTTTTGCTCTTGTTAATGTTCATCTTATATGCACCTTTCAGCACACTGTCTATTCCGTTCAGTTGCTCTTCTAGGTCCTTTGCTGTATCTGACAGAATTACTATGTCGTCGGCAAAACGCGATGTTTTTATTCTTCACCCTGAACTTTAATTCCTTCTCCAAATTTCCCCTTGCTTTCCTTTATAGCTTGCTCAGTGTACAAATTGAACAACAATGGAGAAAGACTACAACCCTGTCTTACTCCCTTTCCAACCACTGCATCCCTTTCATGCCCTTCAACTCTAACAACCGCTGTCTGGCAGTGTAGGTAATTGATTTTTTTTTTTTTTTTTTTTTTTTTTTTTTTTTTTTTTTTTTTTTTTTTTTTTTGCTCTAAACATTAAGAGGAAGCATTCACAGATATGAGCCCACACTCGAATTTATATTAACAGCAATAATTCACAGAATCGGTTCATGTATGCCTCGTGGGAATGGCCGTGCGCTCTAAGGCGCCTTGCTCCGGAGTACGCGGCTACTCACCGTCGGAGTTTCGAATCGTCCCTCGGGCACGGTTGTGTCTGTATTGTCCTTAGCATTGATTAAATAATTTTGTAAGTCTAGCTTTACAAACATTTGAGTCCCCATAACACATCAACTAAAAGTCTACTTAATTATGATTTACATTATTGTTTCCGTTTATTCCATTGCACAGTTAACACTGACAGGTACTCTTAGTTTTCGTATCTCGAAGCCATAAAGTGGGATGTGGAAAAACACGGATAAAAACAAGCGTCTTAGAACACAGGCAAAAACAGGTTTCAAAATTCTACAATTATCGACGTGAGAGATAAAGTCCTACAGTTTTTGTTCGCCGATGCTGTAACAGATTGTTCGCTGTGGTGTTTTAACGGACGTCAACAGAGTGGCGCAGAAAATATTACTCAAGTCCCAGGAGAGTGATTGCGTCAGAGAAGAAGACTGCCTGTGGGCGGAGTGAATGGGCTTCGGAGCCATAGCGAACTTGTTGGCAATTCATTGCATTCCAAGATGTTGTGTCAGGACTTCATGACACGATACAACTGCAATGTTACATTCGTCTTAATTCTCTCAAATGTTCATTTTTCCTTTGGCACGCACAATTTCATCCAAGTCTCTGACATGAGCGTCATCTGTAGACATCCAAGGGCATCCTCAACGGAAGTCTTCTTTAACTTCCGTTCGGCCATTCGAAACACCGAATAAGGCTTAAGCTCTCATTACCGCATTCTTCCTGCACTATTTGATATGTCTCTGTAGTTATTGTCTTAAGTTTCAAGCAAAATTTAATACGAACGCTTTGGTCCAACTCGTGCCAATTCGAAATTTGCAAAATGTGCGACACAATGTTGTATTCACTACAGCACTGAACAATAACTAACAGACACACAGTAATGAAATGTCTGGCTCTTACAGTTTCAAGACAGCATTTCGCTCCTACACTCCACTGGTGCGAAATTACGTGTATTCCGGAATTTCTTGGACAGACCTCGTGCACAAACCACGGGACTTTCAGACAGTGCGGCAGAATTTCATGCGCCATTGCCACACATGCATTGAGACTGGCTTTCGTCACTGAAGAGTTACTTTTCTTCTGTGGTGTACGCTGTGTATGCTGATATGTTGTTGTTGTTATGATCTTCAGTCAGAAGACTGGTTTGATGCAGCTCTCCACCCTACTCAATCCTGAGCAAGCCTTTTCATCTCCTCATAAGAACAGCAACCCACATCTATTTGAATCTGCTTCCTATATGCGTCTCTTGGTCTTCCTCTGCGGTTTTTACCCCACATACTTCCCTCCAACGCTAAATTCACAATTTCTCGATGTCTAAGAATGTGTCCTACCAAGCGATCCCTTCTTTTAGTCAAGGTATGCCAGAAATTCCTTTTCTCACCAATTCTGTTCAGTACCTTTTCATTAGTTATGCGATCTACCCACCTAATCTTCAGCATTATTCTATAGCACCACATTTCAAAAGCCTCTATTCTCTTCCTGTCCGCACTGTTTATCGTCCATGTTTCACTCCCGTACAAGGCAACAATCCACACAAATGCCTTCAGAAAAGACTTTCTTACACTTAAATTAATATTCGATGTTAGCAAATTTTTCAAAAACGCTTTTGTTCCCATTGCTATTCTGCATTTTATATCCCCTGTACTGCGACCGTCATATGTTATTTTACTACCCAAGTAACAAAACTCATCTACCACCTTTATTGTTTCGTTACCTAATCTAATTCCCTTCAGCATTGCCTGATTTTCAAAGACTGCATTCCATTATCTTTGTTTTGCACTTGTTAATGTTCATTTTATACGCTCTCTTCAACACACTGTCCATTCGATTCAACTGCTCTGCTGGTCCTTTGCTGTCTCTGACAGAAGTTTGATTCCATGTCGAATAAATGGGGTTAGCGACTAATATAATACGAGGGGTGATCAAATGAAAAGATACGAAACGACACTAGGGTTATAACTGAAATCATTATTCAAAAGTAATCACCAAAGACCTGAGCACAACTATGTCGCTGCTTAACGAGTCAAAGGATTCCCTGTTTCTAGAATTCCTGTGGCTGTGAGAAGAGCCAGTCCTCTACTGTGTCCTTCAGTTCGTCTTCCGAATAAAAGCGCTACCCTTTGAGATTTTTTAAAAATTTTATTTTATTTATGTTTATTTATTTATTTATTAGCATATCATACAGTTGGAAGTTACAGTGTGACATATCATGCGTATAGAGCGGATGTTCAAACTGCTTCCGCTTGAACCCGTGCAGTACACTTTTTTGTGTGACCCTGGAGACGGAAGGACGCGCGTTATCATGGAGCAGAATCACTCCCTCCGTGGGCAGCCCAGGCCGTTTGCTCTCTAAGGACTTGCGAAGGGTACGCAGTGTCTCATAGTGTCTCGCAGTGTCTCATAGTAAACGTCATTGTTAACGCTATTTCCGTGCGTGGGGAATTCTATGAGTTTCGGACGTTGAAAAAGACGCTGAACATCACCTTGCCTTCTGAGGTCACAGCCTAGACCTTTTTTAGGGGGTGGTGACGACGCTTGCTTCGGTCCCTATAATTCAGAATAAATGTTTTACCGAACAATATCCTTTCATTACGCCAATGGCGGCACCTCCCTACCTCTTCCTGACATACTGTATAACCCGCTCTCCAACACCACCTGAGTGCGCGCCCACCAAGGGGTGCGCCTGCAACCGCTCGACCCCCTGCAATGCGAAATGATGGAAAACATAATTCTCAGAAATGTCAGCGCAAGATTTTTTCTAATATTTATTTAAAATAGTAAATAACCGAATATTTCAATAAAACGAACACCAAATGAACCATAAACACCCATATTTTAATAATTTTCATAAAAATAAAAATGTTAATTTTTGTCATTTTGGGCAGTACGACTGCACTTAAACTGACTTATGCTAAGGACAACAAACAAAAAAAAAAACACACACACACACACACACACACACACACACACACACACACATCCATGTCGGAAGGGGGGTTGGAAATAGTCTTGTGTAGTTCGTGAACGAACTAGTTCGGAAGAGCGCTCCCACAGGCGAATTACGCGAATTAGTTCGCAGACCCCTCGCCTCTTATTTCGTCCACTCCTTTTCCGAAGACTCGCGAGAGGTCGCGAGAGCGCGAAGAATCGCGTGATTTCCTTCTGACAGTTACCGTCATTTCGAGCTGAGCTGCAGCTCAGCCGTAGTTTCATAGTTCACTGCCACAAATTTACTTTTCTAAGGTATTCAGTAGTGTCTAAGTATAACCCTTATTCCATAGTGTAAAGAAGTTTCAAAACTTTATAAAAATTAAAAAGTCATTTATAAAAGTGCATTTTTATTCACGAAAATAGACGCATTTCGCATATTTTGTAGGTAGTGTTCCTTCAATGACCTATTAAATAAATAAAGAAATCCATTTTAAAAATGAAATACCACGAGTACTTTGTATGCAAAGTAGTTGAATACCATTGTATCACCCATTAGTATAAATAACTGGTTTATTTCCTTAAGTATTTGATGTCCAATTGCCCAAAACTACAGTTAGTAGCACACGCTTGGGCAACACTGATCATTATATAAAAAAGCTGTCATAACAAAAAAAGAGATCTTTTAGTAGCGGTAGCAAAAGCCAAACAGAGCGGACGAACTAAAAAGAGCGACCTACTTCGCGGTCGAGCTGTGAACTAAAAGGAGAGCTACTGGTCGCGAACTAAAATATGCGCTATCGGTCGCGAACTAAAATATGTGCAACCGGTCGCGAACTAAAACATGCGTTACCGGTCGCGAACTATTATGCCAAACGTATCTCGCTTCTTAGTTCGTTGGATTCTTTTCCGAAGACCGACGGGCAATATCGAGAGGACGCGCAGCAGAATTAAAAATCACATGTTTACCTTCTGCCGGCCGCGGTGGCCGAGGGGACTGAGGCGCTCCAGTTACGGTCTGCACGGCCACTACGGTCGGGGGTTCGAATCCCCCCTCGGGCCGTCCCCCCTCGGGCCGTCCTTAGTCTTAGCTAGTTCATAAGTAGTTTGTAAGCTTAGGGACTGATGACCCCGTAGTTAAGTCCCATAAGTTCTACAAACATTTGAACATTTTAAACATTGTTTACCTTCTGATGATGAGAGCCATTTCAAGGTGAGCGTCTGCCTGCTAGATTACATAGTTCAGTGCTACAAAATTACTGTTTTGAAGTATTCTGCACTCTGCAATATCTGACTAATAAATTCCACAATGCCGAAATATAAACTCTAAACTTAAACGCGAGAAATTATCGACAAACTGTTTTTTTCTGTATATAAACAACATTCTAAAGTGCAAATTTTTTTAAAATTTTTTTCCGACTAGTTTCTAGAAGGCTCCAAGTCTCTTGCCAGCTCTACAACATCAATGGAGCTTAATTTCCTGAAGATGGTTTCAATAAAACCGAAACTAGTCGAAAAAAAAATTTGCTCTCTAGACTGTAGTTTATATACGAATTTTAATTAAAAGTGCTATTTCCCATAAGTGGAACAAAAATATTTCCAAAAATATGCGTTATATATATATATATATTCTTTTGTTTGTTTACGTGATATCGTTAGCGGCTCAAACAGCAAGCGCATGAAGCAGCTAGGTGGGGGAACTTCTCCCTCCACCTGCATGCGCAGACCACACCGCTCAGCTGTAACTGGGAGCGGACGAACTAAAAGAACGAACTAGTTCGCGACAGAGCCGCGAACTACAGTGAGTGCTCCCGATCGCGAACTATTGTGCGCAAGTCTAGTTGGAACCTCCGTGGGAGTGGGCAGGAGCTCCGCGTCATGGCGCCTTAGACCGCGCGGCCACTCCTGCGCTGCAGCAGAGGTTACCCAATTGCCAGCAGGGTGATAGCGCCAGAGGAGAAGACGCAGTGGGTGGCAGTCTTCGGTGCCTGGAGGGCGGCGCGCCTGTCCCATTAGGGATCGCGCGAGAGCCGCGGCCGATCCCCGCTCATTTGCAGACAAGGCGAGGTGAGAGAGAGAGAGAGAGAGAGAGGGCAGACGAGCAAAACGAGTGGCGGCGTGTCGCTCGGCGTCGCCGCCGCGGGCGCCGCTTGCGACCTCGAGGTCCGCGTGTGCGCACCGCTCCTACTCCTCGTCCTCCTCTGGCTGTTGTTGTTGCTCCTCGGCCACACAGCCTGTCTGCCGCCTAGCTGGCAGGTCCTTCGCGTTCCGCACAGGCCGCTCGAGAGCGTGTTTGCTTACCGCGCGTCACGCAGCGAGGCAGCCGGTATCACTTGTCTTGACGAGTGTTTACACACAGCGGCTGTGGCAACTAACCTCAAGAGCTGTGGCGAGAGGCACGGGGGCAGTCAGTCAGGCCGAGAGTACGTACACTACGTGGACTCACACTGTCCAACTTTTTCATCTACATACATACTACGCAAGCCAACTTACGGTGTTAGTGATATTGTATATTATTATCGTAATTAACTAAAGATTTTAGTTGAACCGTTTTCCTTGTCTCTTTAATATAAACGTAGAGCTCTGCGTTTCGATGAAAACAACCGCTCGAGCCTTTCCCGTTTCGTGTCGCTGCTCGACGGCTGGGGCAGGCCCACGCTGCGGCATGGCTGCGGCCGTCTAATGCCCCACACGGCCGGTCGCCCTCCGCCTCTCGGTTACCGGCGGAAGTGTCGAGCGCTGCCGGGCGCTCGAGCCGGTGACAGACAACCGACCGCCGCGCTCTCAACAGTGCGGCATCGCCGTGTGTAAACTCAGTTGACCATCTGGATTTGAGCACTGAAGACAGCGTTATGGATCAACGAACTATAAATCGTAAAGGCTCCATTCATGAAACAAAGAGATAAATTATGGAGAGAATTCGGAGCGGCTCGTTAGTCCTGAAGAAGAAAGACATGTCGGAAGGAGAGTCGAAAAGTGAAGCTTGGAAAACTTTCACACTTGTAGTGGATCCTGTCACGCAGGCTTCTGCTGGTTTCGTGCAATATACCACATGTGATGCTATACTTTCGTACCAGTCAAGCGCAACAACTGCAGGTTGAAATAAAGACCGTTGTTGCTTAATATCAGATAAGATTCGGTTCGAAGTTTTACTTAGAGGAAGCCATTGTCCCTATTAATAATATTATCGGCCATACGAATTTCCATAGTTTCTTTAAGAGCACATTCCAAGTAGCGAGGAGCAGGAGCAACAACTTTTGATAAAACACAGCATATACAGTTCCGTACAGTAAATGGCACAACAGCAATAAATATAGACTTTGAACAGAAGTCTATAGCTAAGGAGAATTTTACAAATTTTGGCGATAAGAATCTCAGTAAATTAGTTTACTACGCCTATTTTCGTTTACTGCTTTCGTATGGCATTATATTCTGAGGTAATTCATCGTTGAGTAAAAAAGTATTCACTGCACAAAAGCATGTTTTCAGAATAATTGCTGGGACGCGCCCAAGATCGTCCTGGAGACATCTATTTAAGAATTTAGATATCTTCAGTTACTACATAGGATATATATTCACTTATGAAATTTGTTAATAATCCAACCCAGTTCACACACATGTCCACATGTTTGTATACCTATCGGACTCAACTGCTTGGTTATTAGTCTGTAGCTTGCAAACAACTTAAACTAAGGTAAACTAACCTACGGACAACACAAACACGGCACGGCGCTGCAGTGCGCACAGCTAATCCGCCGTGGCAAACCCAGTGTGCATAGGTATAACACCAGGAGAAAGGATGATATTTACCATGCAGGGTTAAATTATGCTACCAAAAAAGTCTTGGGTCACCTAGCAACAGCATTAAAACGTGACAGACAGCTAACTAGCATTTAAAAATAAACTAAAAGAATTTCTGAATGACAACTTCTTCTACTCAATGTGATTTTTTTAGATATAAATTAGTGAAACTAAAACCAAAAATTAAAAATAATAATGAAAAAAAAAATTATACAAAATATATTTGTGTCATATAACATTTTGTGTAATGTAATATCTTGTACAGACACCTTTTATTACGAAGTGTCGTGTTCATGATCTACGGAACAAGTATTAATGTAAGCAGTGTGACGCGGTGCAGCTGGCTGGCGCTGAGTGCGCCGGTCACTGGCGACCGGCCGATCGTTCGACGCGCTCGGCCAAGCGCTGGCGATCGGTTGCCCACAACCGGCGGCAGAGGACGCTCGGCCGCATACTCCCGAGAGCCGGAGGGTCGAGCGGGACTAGCCGGTAAAAATAGGACGTAATGCAGACCTCTAATATTACGCTGGTACATTTTGTTGCTGTGTGTTTCCATTCCATGATTAATGTGATTTGAAGAGAAGTAATAATATAAGCTCTTACATGGAAATTAAGCGTTTCCGGATACATGTCCATATAACATATTTTCTTTCTTTGTGTGTGAGGAATGTTTCCTGAAAGTTTGGCCGTACCTTTTTGTAATATATATATATATATATATATATATATATATATATATATATATATATATATATATATATATATATATATATATATATTATGTGGACATGTGTCCGGAAACGCTTAATTTCCATGATAGAGCTCATTTCATTACTTCCCTTCAAATCACATGAATCATGGAATGGAAACACATAGCAACAGAACGTACTAGCGTGACTTCAAACACTTTTTTTACAGGAAATGTTCAAATTTCCTCCGTTAGCGAGGATACATGCATCCACCCTCCGTCGCATGGAATCCCTGATGCGCTGATGCAGCCCTGGAGAATGGCGTATTGTATCACAGCCGGCCACAATACGATCACGAAGAGTCTCTACATTTGGTACCCGGGTTGCGTAGATAAGAGTTTTCAAATGCTGCCATAAATGAAAGTCAAGAGGGTTGAGGACAGGAGAGTGTGGAGAACATGCAATTGGTCTCCCTCTACCAATCCATCGGTCACCGAATCTGTTGTTGAGAAGCGTACGAACACGTCGACTGAAATGTGCAGGAGATCCATCGTGCATGAACCACATGTTGTGTCGTACTTGTAAAGGCACATCTTCTAGCAGCACAGGTAGAGTATCCCGTATGAAATCATGATAACGTGCTCCAGTGAGCGTAGGTGGAAGAACATGAGACCCAATCAGGCCGCGGTGGAGTAGCCGAGCGGTCTAAAGCACCTCGCTGCGGAGCGCGCGGTTGCTCGCCGTGGAGGTTCGAGTCCTCCCTAGGGCATGGGTGTCTGTGTTTGTCCGCAGGTTAGTTTACCTAGGTTTAAGTAGTTTGTAAGCTACGGACTGATGACCACGCACTTTGGTCCGATAGATTTACAGACATTTGAACATTTTTTGAGACCCAATCAAGACATCACCAACAATTACCAACATTACCTTCCATCAATTGGCAGTGAATCGAGGAAGTACAGTACATACTAACGAAACAATTGGGTATTTTGGCAATTGTCTGCACGAATTATTTCCATTTACATTTAAAGAGAAATACTAAAATGAGCTCTAACATGGAAATTAAGCGTTTCCGGCCACATGTCCACGGAACATATTTTCTTTCTTTGTGTGTGAGGAATGTTTCCTTAAAGTTTGGCCATGCCTTTTTGTAACACCGTATATTAAAAAACTACACATTCACCTTGCCAAAAAACGAGAATGGATTCTTCTTGGTGTTGTAGCTCCCCGGTGTCCACTGGGATGCTCTCTGTGTGAGGCACCTCTAAGAATCTCAGTGAGTACTACGCAGTCATCCAACGACCTATATAAACAACATAGACTGGCTAAGGTGCTGCCATACTCTAAGCAAATTGAAAGCTCGACCGCCATGTTTTATAACGTCACGTAGACGTAACCAGTCGTCTGCTATAGCACTAAATCATATCACTTTCACTTTGTGCAATGACTTAACAAACCATTCTCTACCTACTTATTGTTATTTTCATACCCAAGCTAATACGGATAAAGGATAAATGATACGCAACAAGTGTGTGGTAGACAAATCGGAAAATTTAATTACAAATGTCACATACACTGCATGGGCTTAATATCGTCTCATTCATACAAAAACCATGTCTTTTCACTGTCCTTTAAACAATATTAATTTCTTGTACATTTGCCTAATCTCCTTACCTCTTTCCTCCGCAGATTTGGCTTCATATAAATGATGTATTCTACAAATGAAGTAATGTTTCAATAACAGCTTTATTAGGCTGGAGTAATGAGATTCCTCCCAAAATTCCGAAGATACCATTAAGTGCACGTAGTTGGTAAATAAAGTAGGTCTGTTTCCCAACATTATAAATACATACCTTAGCAAAAAAAAAAATAAATAAATAAATAAATAAATAAATAAATAAATAAAATAAAAATAATAAAAATTAAAAAAAAAACTTTTCGTGCCTAATGATTCTTCAGAACGGTTCCTGCCGCTTAGAAAAGTTTAAAAAAATCTTTATACTGATTGAACAGACTGTCTTTTATACCTTTTAAACCGATGAATCCTGTTTTAATCTCATTTTTAGTAGCAAGGAGAACTTTCAAGCAATATAAACACTCAAGTTTTTTACTCACTTGCCTAATGATGCTTCCAGAAATATATTCAACTACTTTTTCGGCATATAATGTCAGCATTTCGTATTCTGGCCCATAGTCATGGTCATACTGAATAGGTCTACTGCTCTCTCAATGACTTAAATCATGATTTGCAATAGGTAATAAAAGAGGTTCCATGTCTCCTGCTTGGCTACATGACATATCTTCTAATGAAGCTGATTCAGCTATTAGCCAGAAGCCGCTTTATATCATTTGTTGCTTACATGACTTCTCCTCAGAATGCGATGAACAGATGTAACTGTATACAGTACGTTTCCACTTATCTCGCCTCATATTCGCTAACCTCGTTTTGTAAGTTTTTCATTTTTCGAAGGAAAGATGAGAAATATAATTACAGCTTACTTGAGTTACATTTAAAGACGTACAAAGCCCATAGGACTATTGTATGCAGAAATGTGGTAAGTACAAAATGTTTGTATAGCTTATGGGACTTAACTACGGGGTTATCAGTCCCTAAACTTACAAACTTCTTATGAACTAACTAATTCTAAGGACGGCACAAATATCCATGCCCGAGGGGGGATTCGAACCCCCGACCGTAGTGGCCGTGCAGACCGTGACTGGAGCGCCTCAGTCCCCTCTGCCACCGCGACCGGCACAAAAGACGAATACACGAAATGTTAGAAAAGAAAACATTCAAATACTAACTGAAAATTCGATATTCCAACAGTCCCATTACTGCGATTCGTGCAGTTATATGCTGCGCATACAATCGGCAGGATTTCATCTTAATAAATAACCTTTGAAGCTTACTAGATACATAAAATGTGAAACCAAAACATGTAAATAGCGTCGGTCTAACTTTCAAAATCGGCGCACTAGACGTTGAAAAAATGGCGACCACAGTTCCTGGTTGCTGCCACAAGGAGCGCTGTTACCTCCGAGATAGCCTCTCTATGTAGTTTATGTAGCTCGTAGCAGTGATCTCTATACAACTTGGATGTATAACTCTGGTCTCTGAGCATAGAACTGCAGCGACCCAGCACATTCATATGTTTTGCACATGATTTCGCGTTTGCTTCCATGTTTGAAAACTAATTTACATCAGTTTGTACGTGACAAGAGTTGCTTGGTTACCTCTTGTTTGAATTTTATGTCAATATACGATGTAATAGGCTGGTATGGCAGTGGATTCGAAACGTATTTTTATTTCTTATCCTAGTAACATTTCGAAGCAGTCATATTTAAATTTGAGAAGAAACTAAATATGAACATCTTTGGCTGAGACAACTGAAGTTCAACATCCAGGTAGTATAGAGACCAGTGGTACTACAGTTAAGTTGGCAGCAGTGCTGTGTGTAATATCTCTGGATTCAAGATGGCGACGCCCAACACATAGAGATCCCTGGAGTGCGTATCAAGGCCGTTATTACGGCCAGAGGTGGTTGTTCTGGGTACTGATTTCTCAGGATCTATGCACCCAAATTGCTTAAAAATGTAATCACATGTTAGTTCTACTATATATATTTGTCCAATGAATACCCGTTTATCATCTGCATTTCTTCTTGGAGTAGCAATTTTAGTGGCCAGTAGTGTAAATAAATTCTTTGAGATGTGGTGCATTTTCATTGTCGTATCTGCTGTCGTTTCCCTTTCCTGGGTCTTAGATATCAGGGAGATTTAATGAGACACCCTGTATACCTGCGTGACCAAATTACTTGACACAACAATCTATATAGTGTTTAAGCACTATTTTAAAGGTGAGCGATTTAGATCACTTAAATTTTGATCTTTATACCCATACATTCATAACGCTGGTCAATGGTTGTATACTAACCAGGAGCAGCTGGAAAACGTAAGAAACGTAAGAAATATAAATAAATAAATCAGTGGAACAAGTACTGGGTGCTGCTGAGCATCCGTAGAGACCGATCTCTTTATACGAAACAAAATCTGCGCGATGTAAATACTGTGGTTATAAATCCCTAGGCTCGCAAACTACTTAAATTAAACCAACCTAACATATCCATCTCCGAGGGAGGACTAGAAACTCCGACGAAAAGCAACCGCGCGCTACGCAGCTAGGCCATTCTACTACTGCGTGTACGAAACAGAAACTGATCTTCTTGTCTCGCAGAGAGAAACATGTATTAACATATGCCATGTCGGGTTGCTACAATGCGTCGTATTGTGATCTTCAGTCCAAAGACTAGTTCGAAGCAGCTCTCTGCAGTACCCTGCACAGGCCTCGTCATCTTTTCAGCCAGTTTATTGCATTCGTCTCTCGGTCGCCCTCTGCGAGTTTTACCCCACACACCAATGCTGAATTGACGATTCCTTGACGTCTAAGAATGTCTCCTACCAATCAGTCGCTCCTTGTAGTCAAATTATAGCAGAAATAACATTTCTCCGTAATTCAGTAACTCCTCATTAGTTCCCATCTACCCAACAAATCTTCAGAATTAATCTGCACCACATTCAAAAGTTTCTATTATCCTTTTGAATGAACTCCTTATCATCAACGTTACACTTCCGTACAATGCTACACATACACTCCACACAAATGATTTTAGAAAGGACTTAATCAAATTTACAGTAATACTGTATGCCCACAAATTTCTCTTTTCCACAATTCTTTGCCTTCCCATAGCCATTGCACATTTTATATCTTCTTGTCTCGTTACCTAGTGTCTTTCCATTGCATTGTTTTGCTCTTTTTAATATTCATCTCTACTCTCATGAACCTCAATGGCTTTGCCATACAGCTACTCCGTTAGCTGAAAGCAAGGGGAAACTACAGCCATTATTTAACCCAAGGAAAAGCAGCTCTATTGTATGATTTTATCTCCTCAGGAGTAAAATATTTCGGAGATAAAATAGTCCTCCATTCGGATCTCTGGGCGGTGACTACTGAGGAGGATGCCGTCACCAGGAAAGACAACACAGGCATTTACGGATAAGAGATCTCTTAGTCGTGTAGGGAGGCTAGAAAATTTAAAAATGTAAATGTAGTGCAGATTATTGAAGTTCGGTTGAACAGGGTATCTGGTTAGGTTAATACAGGGTTATAAATACAAAATCATTTGGGGGTATGACAGGAGTAGGTCTTATAATGTACAAGAAAATAGGAATGTGGGTAGAGTACTATCAACAGCACCGTGGTCGAATATCGTAGTCAAGACTGATATGAAGCCAACACCGACCACAGTAATATAAGTTTATATGCCAGCAAGCTCTACTGTTGACGACGAGATCGAAGAAATATATGAAGAGTTAAAGGAAACTATTCAGACGGTTAAGGAAGTGGAATTCGGGGGACTGGAATTCTGTAGTAGGAAAAGGAAGGAAAGGAAAAATAATAGGAAAATGTAGATTGGAGAAAAGGACTGAAAAAGGAAGCCACCTGGTAGAATTTTGCGCAGAACGTAATTTAATCATAACATACACTTGATTTAAAAAATCCTGACAGACCGTTGTATACGTGGAAATGTAGGAACGCGTGAGACAATGCCGACGTTACATCTTAGATTAAGGAAAGGCAAACTTACATTTCTACCTTTGTACACAGCCTATGATCCTGAATATAAGCGATTTGATTTCATTACTGGAATTTAATCAAGCATATTTATAGTGGTTTTATTTTACATTTTTAAAAGCTTGTTTCATGGAACCAATGTAAGGAGGTTTTTTATGAAATATACAAGGAATTGTCCCAATTTTTTTAAATGAAGAAGTCACTTATTTTTGAAATTATTGTTAGAGTACCAAAAGAAGACATGTTTGATTCATCACGCTGAGCCGCATCCATGTTAATGGTAAATACGGAAATACGAATTTTACAGCCTCTAAATCAGCACCTATGCCAAGAATTCGATGGGACTTCGTTTGCTTTGAAAGAAAACGAAGCCTTCAAAAGCCGCCAATTCATTTAGAAAGATGCATTCTGCTACCGTCGCCGGCCGCGGTGGCCGAGGGGACTGAGGCGCTCCAGTCACGGTCTGCACGGCCACTACGATCGGGGGTTCGAGTCCCCCTCAGGCATGGATATTTGTGCCGTCCTTAGGATTAGCTAGTTCATAAGTAGTTTGTAAGTTTAGGGACTGATGACCCCGTAATCAAGTCCCATAAGCTACACAAACATTTGAACATTTTGAGCTACCGCCATTAAACGAGTTTCCTTATGTCCGCGAGTACAGGCATGCGTGACGTCACTTGCACCACTACGAGGCCAACGAGGAAAACAGGCTGCGGCGCGCACGTCATGTCACGTAAACAAGGTAGTCCCAAGCCACTGCGTTCGCTAGCTGATTGGCCGGCCACTGGGGCACTGCCCACTTCGTCATAGCGGCCAGCCACTGAGCTAGCGATCTCGCCAGTTCGGAACTACCTTGCTTACGTGGCATGACGACTGCGCTGGGACCTGTCTTCCCCGCTGGCCACGCACCACCACCGTGACCGACGAGAAAGACACCTGGGCAATCGGCCAGGTGACGTGGCAAGAGTAGTGCTTCGCCGATGCGATCGCAGATTTGACTGGTTAGCCGCTGGGGCACGACCCACTGCCTCTTAGCGGCTAACCAGTCAAATCCGCGATCGCGTCGACACAGCACTACTCTTGCCACGTCACCTGGCCGAGTGCCCAGGCCTGTCATTCTCGCCGGCCACGCACCACCACGAGGCCAACGAGAAAGACAGGCTGCAGCGCGCACGTCATGTCACATAAGCGAGGTAGTCCCGAGCAGGCGCGATCGCTAGCTGATAGACCTGCCGGTGGGGCACAGCCAACACCACTTGGAAGACAAGGCCTCACAACAGCCCGTGCTACGTCACACTGACCAGGCCGCGGCCGCCACCTGAATGGCTGGCCACTGGGGCACGCCTCCTGCCTCGTGGGGGGCAGCCAGTAAGCTGCCGGCCGCGGCCTGGTCAGTGTGACGTAGCACGGGCTGTTGTGAGGCCTTGTCTTCCAGGTGGTGTTGGCTGTGCCCCACCGGCCGGTCTATCAGGTAGCGATCGCGCCTGCTCGAGACTACCTCGCTTATGTGACATGACGTGTGTGCTGTGGTCTGTCTTTCTCGTTAGCCTTGCTCCACCACGGCAGCTCCGAGCTGGAGTAGTGAGCGCTCGTGTACGCTTCTGCTCGTGGAGCAGCGGGGGAGCCTGTTGGAACAGCTTGTTCCACGTCCTTGGCAGTCACTAACAGAATTACAATTTCATAGATATGACAGTGGAAGGTATCCCATAATGTCATAACCTATAGCTTGATGTAGAGATACGCTAAACAATACAAAATTCTTGTGTTTCGAGATGCAACCAGAAACAGGACTCTGACATTTTGCCCTAGAGAAAACTCAGGAGCCTTGATAGCTTCACGCTCTATTGGATAGTTCCGTAAGAAAAAAAAGAAAGTTTTGAGCTAGTTGCCGCAATGTTATGATAAAACATTTCCAACGTTTCGGATCCGTTACAGGAGCCTCGCTCTGCGTGAGCGGCGTGCAGTGTGCACGTCACCCGCACAAGAAGCACCGTTCATCGCAGCTATACGCCGCGATGTTCTCGCCTGCCAAACCGGAGCCGTTGCTCTGTCTGTGGCGGTGCTCAGTCACTCGACACAGGGCCCTACAGAGGAAGCGCCGGCGCTTGAAGCGGAGCGAGGCGCGACAAAAAACTCCCAGCTGCTCCATACTCCCCTCCCCTCCCCTCCCTCCCTACTTCCTCTCTAACTCATCGTCACCGACTCTAGAGTGGCTTCTATTCCCACCTCCTGACTCCTCACAAATGCGGGTACTGTGCTTGGTAAACGATGGCAGTATGTGAGGCAAATTCTGGAACCCAGAGGGGGGTGTCTTACAGAAGCGTCTACTCAAGACGGACTCTTAAGTGGACAGGCTATCCCTCGACTGGTGAACACACAGTTATATTTTGACATATTGATAGTTCAATATCCAATAACGTTCCCCACTACAACAAGTATCAAGATGTAACAGTTACACCCGACCTCTAATGACACTTACTCGTGGTCTGTGAGGTCGATTAGTTACAAATAACGCAGTATTGCCGTTCTCAACTGTTTAAACAGTACATTGCAAGAAAGGTAGCTCATGAGGACTGGACAGAGTGAGTTGCAATCTGCGACTGTTTGCTGTTGTGTACAAGGCGGCGACCTCTTTGAATGACTGTAGTAGGATGCAGGATTACTTTGACCTAATTTCTAAATGTTGTGAGGAATGGTAACTAGCGCTAAATGTAGAAAAGAGTAGGAGAAATTATCCCGTAAATTCGAATACAGAATTAGTAGTGTGCTGCTTGACAGAGTCGCGTCAATTAAATACCTGCACAGCGATATGAAATGGAACGAGAATATAAGGACAGTCGTGCGAAAGGTAAATGGTAAATTTCGCTTTATTGGAAGAATTTTGGGAAGGTGTGATTAGTCTGTAAAGGAGGTCGCATATAAAACGCTTGTACGACCCCGTCTTGAGGATTGCTCAAGTGTCAGATCAGTTTTTAGGAGGACAAACAGGCAGTTCAGAGACGGGGAGCGTGCTTTGTAGCTGGTACATTCCATCAATGTGCAAGTGTCACTGAAATGATTCGGGAACTCAAATGGGTGTCGCTGGAGGGGAATCGACGTTCTTTTCGAGGCGCACTATTGAAGAAATTTAGAGGGTCGGAATTTTAGGCGGACTGCAGAACGATTCTACTGCCACCGACCTACATTTCGCGTAAAGACCCTAAGGATAAGCTTACAGAGTTTAGGGCTCGTATGGAATTCGTTTTTCGCTTGTTCTATATGGGAGTAGAACAGGAAAGTAAGTAACTAGCAGTGGTACTGAGTACCCTCCACCACGTACCTTTGGGTTGATTGTATGTATGTATGTAGATGTAGACCATTAGTAAAGTCATAAGCCACAATAAAAAAAAATAATAAAAAAGGAAAACCGATACGTTGTTTGAATAAATAGAATTGCTGTGGCTGTTTGTTCGCACATTAATAGTCGATTATTCTGCATATTCAGCACTTCGTATAATTTATAGAAATATTCCAGAGCACTAAATCTAATTAAAGTTGACTAAACAGTTACTGGAAACTGTTGCCCCATAAGATTCGGGAAACAGCCTACATAGAATAGTGCCAAGTTGCCTACCAGTCAGGCGAAATGAAGGCTTTCGTGACACCCGTCTTACGTCATTGAAATATGAGTAGTTCCCAAATGGACGTATATTCGCGAAACGGAAATAAAAGCAGGTACACCCCTTGTTTTTCATTTTGTTATTGGCATACACTGCACCCTGTGCTCCAATTTTCAACGTTGCAAAGACTTGATATTTCAACTGCAGATATTTTGGGTAGTGAATGACATGAATAAACTTGAGAACCACCCTCCCAGGAGGACCACTGACCGCCCCTCCCTCCTCCTCAGAAGAATAAGTTATCTCTACGCACGTGTTGGTGTCAGTATCGGTTATTCAAGTTATTACATCTCCATTTTTTTGCCACAAACTAAACACGCGCAAAGTGTGAAACTTTATTACTTATCGACGTAATTTCCCTTACCTGTAAACATATTTCAAAATTATGACACCACGATTTCATGGCCTTTGTGAACGCTTCTTTAGGAGACTGCTTTGAGCAGTTGCAGCACGGCTGGGGCTTTCTTTCAGTATTTAAAAACGGCATCCTTGTCTAATCCTTTGTCACAGTCCGCGAAAAGAATGTCCCATTCACGCATTAGCATTGCCTGACAACATACCACGCACGCCGCCTGGCAATATTTTACGACGCGATTCCACCCTTCTGCTTTGACCCATGACGTCATCAACATGTCGGAAAACTCGTACATGGGATAATATCTTATTACTCATGTATTGTAGATAATAAATAATCTGTGGTTATCCTCGTAAATTACGGATTACAACAACAGAACGTACCATCGATCACAAATCTCAGTCCAAAAATACACGCCTTCGTCGCTTACTTGCGAAAAAAGAAACCTCTCTGTTAACCTATACCTTACCATCTACATAAATACTCTGGAAGCCACATTGAAGTGCATGGCTGAGGGTTCATCGAACCACTTTTATGATGTTTCGCTCTAATAGCTCGCGGCAAAACGGAACACCTAAACTTTTGCGTTTTCGATCTGATTTCTCTTGTTTTATTTTCATGATCATGTCTTCTTATATAGGTCGGTGCTAACACAATATTTTCACATTTGGAATAGAAAGTTGGTGAAAGAAATTTCGTAAATAGATCTCGTCGCAACAAATAACACCTTTTTAAAATGATTTCCACTCCATCTCGTGCATCATTTCTGTGACACTCTCTCCCCTATATCGCGATATTCCAAAACGAGCTGCCCTTCTCTGAACTTTTTCTAAATCTTCTGTCAGTCCCACTTGGTGGGGATCCCACAATGCGCCACAATACTCCAAAATAGGACGCACAAGTGTAGTGTAGTTATTGTCTTTAGTAGAACTATTGCATCTACTTTCTGCCAACGAAACGTAATCTTTGGTTCGCTTTCCCTACAACATTTTCTATGTGTTCTTTCCAATTTAAGTTGTTTGTATTTGTTACTCCTAGGTATTTAGATGAATTGACGGCCTGTAGTTTTGACTGATTTATCGTGTAACTGAAGTTTAACGGGCTTCTTTTAGTGGTCATATGGATGACTTCACACTTCTCATTATTAAGGGTCAATTGCCATTTTTTGCACCATGCAGATATCTAAATCATTTTGCAGTTGCTTTTGACCTTCCGGTGACTTTACTAAGCGATAATTGACAGCATCATCCGCGAACATCAATAAGAGAGTTACTCAGATTGCCTCCTCAAATCGTTTATAAAAATAAGGAACAATAGGGGCCCTACACCATTTCCCTGGGGAACGTCAGATGTCACTTCAGTTCTACTCGATTACAACGTACTGTGTCCTGTCTGACAGCAAATCATGAATCCAATCGCACAATTGTGACAGTATTCCATAAGCACGCAATTTGATTAAAAGATGCCTGAGAGGTACACTGTCGAAAGCCTTCCGAAAATCCAGAAATATGGAATCTATTTGACATCCCTTGTCTATAGCGCTCTTCGCGTCATGTGAGTAAAGAGCTAGCAATGTTTCAGAAGAGTGATACTTTGTGAATCTATGTTGACTATGGGTAAATAGGTAGTTCAAAAATGTTCAAATGTTTGTGAAGCTTAAGGGACATCTGCGGGGTCATCAGTCCCTAAACTTACAAACTACTTATGCAGTGAAGGCTTTCTTGACCGGCTGAAATAATTGCTATTGAATCTTCCGGGTTATATGGTCGTGGTCTAAGAAACATATCTGCTCCTGACGTTTCGTCCAGGGGTGCGCTGGACATCTTCAGAGGTGCTACTGGTAGCGGTGAGTCTTGCCGACTGACGAGTCGGGCGTCGGAGAGCGGTATAAATACTGTCTAAAAGGGGGCGTGGTCAAGTATTCACGTGCGCAGCAGAGATAAGCCTTGTCAAAGATAAAACATAACTTTCGATAGTCGATGGTCAAAGATAAAAGCGTAACTATGTAACACTGTCCATATGTCATTAAGTTTCATTGCTTCTTCCTTTCTATTAAAATTATCCCCATGTTTGTATATTTCGATGGGTACTCTGTACAGTCGTGAATAATAGTTCGTCGTTGTAGATAAAATTTCCGTTTTGGAAAACTTGACATCATGATTTCCTGATTGGAAAACATGTTCATCTACAGCTGCCCGCCCTGATACTATTCAGCGAACTTTTCAAACGCACCTTGTAGTTGGGCAAGGATATTTCCGAAGGTATGTAAACAGTATTGTAGACTGTGTTTAGACTTTAAGATTTTAAATGTTTGCTGACATTAACGATGCAGTTGCATTTATTCATAGTCTTCTTTGGGTTTTTCTTTTCTCCTCTTATATATATACAGGGTGTCCCAGCTATCTTGTCCACCCAAAATATCTCTGGAATAATAACAGCTATTGGAAAACGACTTTCACCGGTATCAATGTACGGCTGGGGCCCATGAATGTACATATTTGGAAACATTCTAAAACGAAAGCAAATGTGTTTTTTAACACAAACTTATGTTTTTTTAAGTGGACACCCTAGTTTTTTCAGCAATCCATAGCATGACAAATCACACAAACAATGGCATTGATTGCATCGCAATATTCCATTAACATCCCGAAATATTGCTACGAGAAGTTGACGCTTGAAAAACCCGAAATGCGCTGCTAGCGCACGTCCTGAGGCTCAGGCTTGAACCCCAAGCTGCCCGTAATCACGATGTGATTGACATGCGTAATCGCACTTCCATAGTTACCAAGACGTCCGAAACGAATAATAAGGTCTGCTGCCATCCTGCATTAAAGTCGTACATTCCAGCAGGTATTTATCCCATAGGCTAGGGGTGATGCGGTTCTGTAACAGATCTGTGTACCGTAGAGCTAGGCCCTGGATGAACGAGTGCGCGAAAGGCACAATGGGTCATTTAACGCATTCGATAAACCTTATTTTGGGTGTGCATGATAAATAAGACAACCTGACTGGTGAATACCGATCGGTACTGGTTCATATTGCGTACGTAGACACATGAAACGTGCAAGAGGGAAACCATTATATGCTTATGAGAGTTCATGGCAGCAGACCGTATTATTCGGACCTCTTGATAAGTATGGAAGTGCGATTACGCATCTGAATCACATGGCGATTACGGGCAGCATGGGGTTCACGCCTGAGCCTCAGGACGTGCGCTAGCAGCGCATTTCGGGTTTTTCAAGAGTGAACTTCGCGTCGCAATATCTCTGGATGTAATTGGAATATTGCGATGCAATCAACTCCATTGTTTATGTGATTTGTCATGCTATGGATTGCTGAAGAAAAAATATAGGGTGTCCATTTTAACAAAAAAATTAGTTTGTGTTAAAAAGCACATTTGCTTTCGTTTTACAATGTTTCCAAATATGTACATTCATGGGCCGCAGCCGTACATTGATACTGGTGAAAGTCGTTTTCTAAAAGCTGTTATTGTTCCAGAGATATTTTGGGTGGGCAAGATAGCTGGGACGCCATATATATACAGAGTGTTTCACTAAGTGTGTTTGCCTCTGTAACTTATAAAATAATAGGTGACGTGATATTTTAATGCGGTAGGTCAACACAAGAAATGTTACACTTTCTGCGGAGCTATGAACATAGTTTATTGTATCATTGTCCAAAGAGTTACACCACAAAGATATAATTTTTAAATGGAACAATAGTTTTTTTCTATCGTGTATTGGATTCGTTTAAAACAGCTGCATCCAAATCAATTTAAACTAAATTCCTATCACTGTTAGCTTGGGAGCTACAACCCTTCAAAGTTCCGGGGGCGGAGGCTGCGATAGCGTAGCTGACTGGCCGAGTGGCTGTCCCCTGGGGCATGGCCGACTATCTCATGACCACCAGCCAGTTAGCTACGCTGCCGTAGCCTCCACCCCCTAAACTTTGAAGGGTTGTAGCTCCCAGGAAGGTAGTTTAAATTGATTTGGACGCAGTTGGTTTCAACGAATCCAATGCACGATAGAAAAAACTATTGTTCCATTTAAAAAATTATATCTTTGTGCTGTAATTCTTTGGAAAATGATACAATAAACTATGTTCATAGCTCCGCAGAAAGTGTAACATTTCTTGTGTCGCCCTACCGCATTAAAATTTCCCGTCACCTATTATTTTATAAGTTATAGAGGCAAACACACTTAGTGGAACACCCTGTATATAAGTTCTGTTAATGGTGGCAAGATCCGCCGAAACAAGTGGACATTTTGAATAAGCGTTCTCACCCTCTCTGCTGCCGCTAGCGTTCTTTATGCTGCACACTGCTGCCATCTGTATCACGAACTCACAACAAGTGCGCGGATATTTTAAAACAAACCAAGTAGTCTGTCCAGTGAAAGAAAATCGTATAACTCGAATGCAGCCCCCTCCTATTATGAATCCCTCAAAATCCTCGAACGCCACGCCCTTCGCCTCGCCTACCGCACCCGCCTCCTCTACCCCACGCGGATCCTTTACGACCTCATCCCATTCCCACACCTGGTCCAATTCCTTCAATACATCCGCCTCAAGTACAGCATTAGTAGTGAGCTTCTTGATGCTGTCGCGTCGTTCAAATATCTAGGCGTAACATTGCAGAGCGATATGAAATGGAACGAGCATGTAAGGACAGTTGTGAGTAGGGCGGACAGCCGACTTCGGTTTATTGGGAGAATTCTGGGAAGATGTACTTCACCTGAAAAAGACCGCGTATAAAACGCTTGTACGACCACGTCTTGAGTATTGCTCAAGTATTTGGGACCCGCAACAGATCGGTTTGAAGGAAGACATAGAGGCGGTTCAGAGGCGAGCAGCTAGATTTGTTACCGGTAGGTTCGACCAATGCGCGAGTGTCACGGAAATGCTCCGGCAACTCAATTGGGGATCGCTGGAAGAAAGACGACGTTCTTTTCGTGAATTTCTGTTGAGTAAATTTAGAGGGCCGGAATTTGAAGCTGAGTGTATTACGATGTTGCTGCCGCCTACTTACATTTCGTGTAAAGATCACAAAGACAAGATAAGAGAAATTAGGGCTCGTACGGAGGCATACAGGCATTCTTTGTTTCCTCGTTCTATTTGGGAGTGGAATAGGAAAGGAAATGCCTAGTAGTGGTACAGTGTACCCTCCGCCACGCACCCTACGGTGAATTGCGGAGTATGTATGTAGATGTAGATGAAGTACATGCCATAACCCACTAGTATATCCTCGCCTCCTGGATCCCGGGCCCCTGCCACGCCTTTACCGCCACATCCCTCCATCCCTTCACCTCCACACCCTCTACGTCCTCTCCGAGGGTGGCTTCCGCCACCTACCTCTCCCTGACGACGTTCTCCACAACCGTCCCGACATCTATCCCTCCTTCCAACTTTGACCTCTCTCTGTGGATTGCCGCCGCCTCCTCCCTCCCCCTCCCCTCCCACTCCCGTCCCCCGCTTGGCTCACCCCCTCCTTTCTCCACCTCCCCGAGAGCCCCTTCCGGTTTCCCCCATTCTCCCCTCCCCCACCTCCTTCCCCTTCCCCCGCGCCTTCTCCATCCTCCCCCTCCCCCTCACCCTGCAGGGCCAGTGTTCAATGCTTCGTGTGTATAGTGTTTCGTCGGCCAGTGTTTTTTAACGTTGCGTACACCAGTATTCAGTGTTTTTTGCCTCAAAGTCGCCGTCATGTTATGTCTTGTCGTCTGCAGTGCGTGTTTTTTAGCCACCGTGGCAATGTCTTGTTTTAACAACCATGTATGTTCTGTCCGCTGTCATGTTGTCTTTTAACATTCTCCCATATTTTCATCTTGTAATTATAAAAGCGCCATTTTATCACCTTTAATTTTATATTCTGTTTGTCCATTGTTTCCATTCGCTCGGCTGTAGAGCAGCAGCATCGGCTGCTGCCAGCCTGCCTGTATTAGGGCATTAAAATTCAATAAAGAGAAAAAAATCGAATGCAGCTAGGGCAGTGTAGTGCACAGGAAGATCTCAGGAAGGGAGGATCGCCGTGGCACGCGCACGCCGCCGCCGCCTTCCTGAGACCCCGTCCTCCAGCACACCGCGACCCCTCGTCTGGCGCCGTCGCGTCTTCCACAGCCGGCGGCTATTTCGGGGATCGCACAAAAACTGCAGCCGCGTCGCCAGCCACGCGCCAACGCTAAATATTTAGCCGTACACGCGACTGTCGCCCGCTTCCCATAACAAGCCGCACACGCCTGTTCAGAACCTCGCACGCGTTTAGGAAAACAAGCAACAACTCAGCGCGCAGAGGTTCCGTTACAGAATGAGTAACGGGGCACATTAATTAGGAACTGGCGCGAGCACCACGAGTTATTACCTCCCAGCCAGTGACACCAGTCTGTCCCGCGCCACTCTCCATCTCTGCACGGTTATGGCACCCGTGGTTATTTTGAAGCTGTCTGCTGTACCAAGGATTTGTTCTCCCCCCCCCCCCCTCCCACGGGGGACTTCCGTAAGAGCGTGGAAAACTACAGAATGCTCCACTGAACAATTCGAAGTACGCAACCACGCCGGATTAGCCCTGCGTAATGGGGCGCCGTGATGTGGTGCGTGCGGCCGTTCGCCGTTGGGTAAGGCGGCCAACTTGGTCAAAACTCAATGCGGGACTTTTCGAGGACGTGAAGGAGGACTAAGATCTCGTGACTCATACCCTGCATCATCTAATGTCTTACGTTGACGAACAATTTTCAATAGGGAAATGCAGAGTTATTTGGCATGCTCACACATTTATTTAGAAAAAAAAAAAAAAAAAAAAAAAAAAAAAAAAAAAAAAAAAAAAAAAAAAAAAAAGAATTTACACGCATATAGAACAAATTTCACAAAAGAAATTGAACACCAAACTGTGTGCCACTAATTAATTAAATGCACAGCCTAATTTTTCAGCTGACATAACACCGCGACTGTCCAACTCAACAACTTTTTATTCGAGTGCGGACGCTCAACCACCACCACTACTGGTGCCGCACACCAGAGATATTGTAAGTCCTAAGACATTACTCAATATGTTAGAATAGACATTATATACAGTGATATCTTACACACTCTATTATGGAAGCTTTTTCCGTGAAGTGCAGAGTTTAATTTTGACTTACTACATGCAATGCTCACTTTCGTTGTTGCATTTTCAGAATGTTACCCCGTTTTTGTTGTATTTTCATGTCTGATTTTAAATACGTTTATACAGACTGTGATAGTATTACATCATGTTTGCCACCTTGAGCACCAAAAAATACTCCATTACACTAACTGAAATGTAGTTAAGAAGGCCCTGAAAATATGCCCAAAACAGAATTTTTTAATAAGTCATCCTATCAGCAAATGAAATACCACCTTAAAATAAAAACGACTTCTACTGCTAGCAAATTTGTCATTTTGAAATACTCAGGAGATGTGTATCGTTTTTCTTTTTCTTTGGTATTTTTACATTTATTCGTAGATGACGCATTGTGAAGATGACTTGCAAACAGTAGACCATAGCGTGCCATACACTAACAGTTTCGGCTTTTGCTCTTACACCAAAAATTTTAAAGTTACTGGAATGAGGGACGCTTTTTCCATTTTTCGGGACATTTTCAGTAACTATCCCAATGCGGGACAATGAGTCCAAATGCGGGACTGTCCCGCAGAATCCGGGACGGTTGGCCGCCTTACCGTTGGGGGTTCGGGTCCCCCCTCGGGCATGGGTGTCTGTGTTATCCAGAAACAAACTTTTCTACCGCTTTGTCAGTATTACTGTTTTCCACCTTATTTACAACTAACATTCCTACAAGTTTACGCGTACTGTTCCTTATCTTTCGCCGGCCGCGGTGGCCGAGGGGAGTGAGGCGCTTCAGTCACGGTCTGCACGGCCACTACGGTCGGAGGTTCGAATCCCCCCTCGGGCATGGATATTTGTGCCGTCCTAGTTCGTAAGTAGTTTGTAATTTTAGGGACTGATGACCCCGCAGTTAAGTCCCATAAGACTTACAAACATTTGAACATTGAACCTTATCTTTCGCGGATGTTCATATCATTTATCGATTAGTAGAGTCATCAGTAGATCAAAACCAAATGCAGAACTATTTAGATTTATTTATTTACTAGCTTAAACCCGCGACTCCGCTCGCGTTTTGGTTGATTATGATAGATAATCCGCGAAACGTCAAATCGATTTTTTTAAAGATATGTATTAAAATAACTTTCTTTTACACTGCTTTATTTATTTATTCTGATATTTCCTTATTCGTATGCTTATCCTTACAGATAGAGAGTTATCCTCGTAGCAATTACTTTAAATTAATAAATAAGCTTAGTTGAGAGACACTCGAAAACTCTTCATTTAAGAGAACAAACATAACGTAACTAACTGGAAATCAGAGAGTAAGTTAGTGATCAAAGAGTAAAGAAAACAAAAAGTAAAGTCTGCTCTTCTGACGAATAAATATAAAATTCACTGTGCTGACGGCGATTCCCACAGACCCACTCGTAGAATTTTATATATACCAATAACTTTCCATCCCAATATACTCCACCCTTTTATCATTATCAACACTCAAGCAATAATGCAACCAATAAAACCCTTTTCAAAGAGTGAATATAATTTTCATAATTAATGCTCCGCATTTCGTGTTATGGTCTTCAAATTACTAAATATCTATCAGATCGCTATAAAACCGTGCCTAAAATCTTCCTCAGGTATAAATTAGTAAGTGTACAAATATTTAAATCTCCTCGTCTCGTTGTTCGGACGTGATAAGCATACACCGAACGAACATTCACATTAATCCGATCGCCATAAAATCGTGCCTAAGGCCTTTCCCGGATAGGCATTAGTAACTGTATAAATTTTTAGCTCTTTATGTCTTGTGGTTCAGACTTTCACATTTATAGATATAGATTTAATCGTGTCTGAGCTACATCTGTAATGAATTAACGGGCTACGCTGGCCAACCACAGGTCTTGAAAAGTGCATGGGGCCGGCAATGATAGTCAGCTCAGCAGGTGTGTCATCGTCGCGGCAGAATAGCCGTGCGCATTAAGGCGCCGTGCTGCGGAGCGCGCGACCGTTCGCCTTCGGGGATTCGTGTCCTAACCTCGGGCATGGTTGTCTTTAGCATACGTTACTGCAAGTTAGTGTAAGTAGTTTTTAAGTCTATGTACTGATGACTAACTTAGTTAAGTCCTTTAGACTATTTGGTATGTCATCGTTTGTTTTTCTCACATTGGCAAGGCTCTTCTTATGCGTATCCCCACTAGAAGAGGTTATCCTTCGATCTTCCCATTCGACTCCTACGTCTATTTAGGCTCTTCCACACTTTCCATTCCAGTCGTGATCTAGCCGAAAGAGTTTCTATAATGTTCCAACATTTCAAGCTGCATTTTTCCAATTTATGTTTCCACATCGGTTCCCTGATTTTAGAGCCACTTTTATTTAGTGGAAGTTCAAATTTAATGAAATCTTTCCTCGATTTTAGTCTTGCCACCACTGGGGATGTCTTCTATCCTCGCACTTGTCTGCTTCTTTCAGCCATCGCCAACGTTTGCCGTCTGATCTGTGGGGGCCTATTCCACAGTACATATCAAGGAGATCACGGTTTGTAGGCTTCAAACATCCCGTAATTAATCGACATGAATCATTACTACTGCATCTAGCTTGTGACAGTGCGTCGATCTTCACCATATGGGGCATGTATGTTCAGCTGGAGCAAAACAATGCCAGGGATGATGAACGTAGAATTTCAGGATTTTCTCCCTAATGTGAGTAGCGGATTATACCATTCCGAATGTTGATTTCCTCTCTAGTTTTTTATACATCTTTCTTTTTGAACAATATTCGATCTAACGTGACTCCGAGATAAACTGGATTTGGGCAATGTTTAACTGAGTTCCATTCCAATTGTAATTCCCTTTTTGCATCATTATTGTTCAGATTTAGATAATATCTCTGCATGGTGCAAAAATTGGCAGTTGACCATTATTCATGATAAGTGTGAAGTCATCTATATGAGGACTAAAATTAGTTAAACTTAATTTACATAATCAATAGGTCAAGTCTACATGCCATAAGTTCAACTGAATACTTAGGAAATACAATTATGAAGAAATTTTATTGGAAATAATACATAGAAAATATCTTGGGAAAGGCGAACCAAAGGCTGCAACTCATTGGTAGAACACTTAGTAGATGCAACAGTTCTAAAGAAACTGCCTACACTATACCTGTCCTCCCTATTTTGGAATATTACTGCACATTGTGGGATCCCTCTAGTTGTAAGTGACGGAGGACATAGCGAAAGTTGAGAGGAGGAAAGCTCGTTTCGTATTAACAAGGGGCAGAGGGTCACGGTACTGATGCAAGCGTTTTGGTGGGAATCATTAAGAGTATGACATATTCGTTGCAGTGGGATCTATCTGCGAAATTTTTGTCACCAACTTTTTCCTCCGTATGCGAGCATATTTTGTTGGCACACACCTTTATATGAAGACATGATCATCATAATATGAGAAATCAGATAAATAACGTAAAGATTTAAAAGTTTAAATGTTTGTAAACCTATGGAACAACAATTAAGCTTACAAAGTACGAGGGTTGGAACTTAAATAGTGGTAACTATTTATTCACAACCGATACAAAAGCGTGGAAGCGATGTGGAAGACAGAGCCTGTTCTCTCGATGGTGCGAATGGAGCGGTCTACTGCCTGTCGAATCTCTGGAACAGTTCTGTAGCGAATGCCACAAAGAGGTTCCTTCATCTTCGGAATCAAATCAAAGTCACAAGCACTTAAGTGCGGAGAGTGTGGTGGATGGTACAGTACTTCGCAGTACCATCGACCGAACAGAGCAGTCACAGCTTGCGCTGTATGCGCCCGCGCATTGTCCTGCAAAGTGATGGGTGGGTTGCACACAAAGTGTTCCCGGTTCTTTTCCAAAGCTGGTTGCAGATGAAGCTCTAAAAACGAATAGTAATACTGTGCACTGACGGTCTGCCGTGGAGGAACGTAATGCGTTAGGATAACACCATCATAGTCGTACACGAGAATCACCATAACTTTCACCGTACTGGGGCTCTGACGCGTCTTGAATACCTTGATGACACTGCCGTGCTTTACGACTTGTGGCTCATTCAATCTTTATCCGATTCCGTTGTTTCGGTTTCGCAAACATAGTGACGCAGTTACGTTAGATCGCTCGCTCACAAGTGACTGTTTCCCTCGATTGTGCGCAAGCCGGTGACGTGGCACGGGCGAGTCCATTTGGAGGTAGGGTAGGTATGTCAACATTGTGTGCAATCAGCGACAGTAGTAGATACCATTACATAGTTGTCTCCATAGCAGCGTTGCCATTATTTAAGTTCCAACCATCGTATATATCGACTTCTAATGAAATTGCGTGCTTATGGAATATCTTCCCAATTGTGCGATTGGATTCACGATTTCCTATCAGAAAGAACACAGTTCGTTGTAACTGACGGTAAGTCATCGAGTAAAACAGAAGAGATATTTGGCGTTCCCCAGGGAAGCGTTATAGGTCCCCTACTCTTCCTTGTGTTAATAAACGATTTAGGAGACAATCTGAATAGCTCCCTTAGACTGTTCGCGGATGCTGCTGCTCGTTTATCGGTTAGTGAAGTCAATAGAGGATCAAAAGCAACTGCAAAGCGATTTAAACAAAATTTCTACATAGTGCGAAAATTGGCAATTGACACTAAAAAAAGAAAAGTGTGCAGTAATACACATGAGCACTAAAAGAAATCCGCCGAACTTCAATTACGCGATAAATCAGTCAAACCTTAAGGTCGTAAATTCTTCTAAATACCTAGGAGTTACAATTACGAACAACTTAGACTGGAGAGAACACACATAAAATTTTGTTGAGAAGGCGAACGAAAGATTACGTGTCATTGGTAGAACGCTTCGAAGATGCACCAGCTCCACCAAAGAGACTGCCTACATCATACTTGTGCGTCCTCTCCTGGAGTACTGTTGCCCATTGTGGGACCCTCACAAGGTGGGACTGGCGGAAGATATTGAGAAGATTCAGAGAAGGGCAGCTCGTTTTATCACGTTACGGGGGAGAAAGCGTCACGGAAATTTTGCACGAATTGGGGTGGAAATCATTAAAAGAAATTCATTTCGGCGTGATCTGTTTGCGAAGTTTCAAAAACCGACTTTTACTTCTGAATGTGAAAATAATTTGCTAGCACCCATCTACTTAGGGAGACATGACCATCCCAATAAAATAGGAGAAATCAGATCGAAAACGGAACAATTTATGTGTTCTTTCTTCCCGCGCGCTATTAGAGAATGGAACGGTAGAAAAAAGTTATGAAAGTGGTTAATGAACCCTCTCCCAGGCACTTAAATGTGATTTGCAGCGTATCTATGTATATCGCGAAACGACCACAAGGATAAAATTAGAGAAATTAGGAGCCACACGGAGGCATAACGGCGGACTTCTTTTTTTTTTTTTTTTTCGCGAACCATACACTACTGGAATAGGAGGAAGAAATGACAATCGTACAGAAAGCACCGTCCGTCACACACCGTGAGCTGGCTGTCGGAGGACAGATGTAGAACTATTCGTGCTCAACACGAAAACACGACAGCGAAAACCAGTTTACGGTATTCAATTTTTTTCTCCTTCAAATGGGATACCGCGTGAAGGCGAGGGTTTACGGAGTCAGGAGTGGAGCGCCAGAGGACTTTGCCGGAGGCGCCGCCGCTCTCCGTTAAGGACTGGGTCTTGTCTTCTGCCACGGGGCGCGGCTATTTTTAGAACTCCGCGACGCGTCTGTCGGGAGTCGTCTTAAGAGGCGGCGAGCGCGTGGGTGCCGAGAGCAGAGTGGCAGGCACTTCTCTGGAGGCGGCGGCTGCGGCGTGGCAGAGTCGACGACCGTAAGCAGCGCCGCTTCCCGCCCGACTCCGAGAATCCGCGGCCAGATTACACTGCGCGGAAAACCGCGAGGCAGACACGTCACGTGTGGTCCGCTACCGCTGGCACAATTTCACAACTCAACGGTTCTGCTGCGGCTGCTCACCGGGCAGCTATCTTCTGACGAACAGCTTTAAAACTTTCAATGGGACGGCCGATATTATACCATCAAAGAATCTTTGTCCAATAATCTTTGACAAAAAAATCGCACTGACGTGTTTTACGGCCCACTTTTGATTTGTAGCTTTATAAGTTTATGCAAACATTTTGGACAATAATAATAATCTAAATAATAAAAAATTAATAAGACCCTTTTAGGAAAATTTTTTTTAGGTAGTGGTGGGTTTTGAACCACTGACCTTTTTTTTCAAATACATTTATTAAACATTTGAATTACATTAATTATTACAATGGTTTCATAACTTTTAAGTTAACAGCTGACACACAAGAACCATGCACTCTTCCTCACTTGTTTCCTTCTTGGTAACAAGGATTACTTTCGCTTCAGTTTGTCGCAAAGATTTTCCATATTTGGTTTTTCTTCATGGCCCACACTTGCAGAGCACCTTCGAAATCATTTATTTATTTTTTATTCATACATTTCCACATACTTCAATTTCTCTTGACCTATCTTAATTCTTATTTTCATTATCTCATATTAATATTCTTATATCGAACGCATTCATCAAAGTAGTAATTGTAGCTTACAACGCTGTTTCAGGGTTCTGCTGAGGCCTTCACGGCTACCTTCAGCGTCACAGTCCAACGCATTGCCAACTACGCCACGGATAACAGTTAAAAGTCGCGTTTTTTTAATTTCATACTGTTAATGTCCGTTATTAATTGATGCTAATATGGCATTTGTAGACACTAGATTATTATTTATCGTACGAAGAACGACGTGTTTTTGTTAATTCTTCAGTGCGCCATTGCTTTGAAATGACAAAGTTACAATAAGAAAATCATCAAATACGCAACGCATGATGGCGTATGTCACAAAGTCCTGGGCGAGGAATGTCACGTGACATCTGCGAACGGCTAGTTTTCGTTATTTCAATGGAGGGTATCAAAACTCAGTTATTTTTGCAAATATGACTCAAACGATACGAGATATGAAAAAAAACATAAGGGAACAAACTTAAAGAGAATTTTCTCCTCTACGAATTCGTTTATTCAATTTTCGCTTCAGATGAACGGTTTATTTGCAATTAAAATTACATTACAAACGGCTTTTTTTAGTATTACCAAGGTATTTATTGTCCGAAATATTTAAAAAAGCGAGGTTCTGGTCTCTGGTAGCCAACAATTATGTCTGTTAAATTTGGTGTCGATCGGTTGAACGGTTCGACCAAAAATGTGGGAACATGTTACAACCAGACATCGTCAAATCGCCGTTATTTTTGCAAATATTTCTGCAACCATGCAAGATATGAAAAAACATAATAGAGCGAAATAGTAGAGAATTTCCCCCTCTACTAATTAGGCAATTCAATTTTTGTATCAGATGAACGGTTTGTTGGCAATTACAATTATATTACAAATGATAATTTTTTTTATTACTACCGTATGTTTTGTCCGAAAAATTTGAAAAAGGGAGGTTCTGGTCTCTGGCGACCTACAATTATGTGTGCAAAATTTGGTGCTGATCGGTTGAGCGGTTTGTCTTAAAAACAGGGAACACGTTACGGACAGACAGACACACGGACAGACAGACAGACAGACATCCCAAAATCGCCGTTATTTTTGCAAATATCTCTGAAACGATACGAGATATGAAAAAAAAAAAAACAGAGCAAAGTTGTAAAGACGTTTCTCCTCTACAAATTCTGTTATTCAATTTTCGTGTCAGATGAATGGTTAAGCCTTTATTTTCATTTAAATTTCGAGCTGTCAAAATACGATCGCAAAGCCCCACTTTTAGTGTTACTACCGTAACCTAAAGTGGGCCAAAAACTTTGAGATGGTGAAAAGGGGATATTTACACTACCAAATTTTCTTTGACAAAGAATCTCTCAAGGTACATTGAAAATGGCGGACGGATATTTAACATCAGCTGGTACATGCATGGAGTACAAATATTTATTTACAGTTGCATGGACAGGAATTGCAATGGCTAGACATTTGGAAGATTGTCAATATTGGTGACGTCTGCATCTGGTCTAAAAATTTCAAAATGTGGAACCAGTACAATTGTGACGGGTACGAAGCCTGTGCACTGCTTCCACTTCTGTATCATCTGCAATAAAAGAAAAAAAAACATTCAAAATTATTGTATTTTGTGTAACTATATGTGAATGTTATAATTACGTAGGCTTCCGCGGCCAGAGGCAGATGACATAAAAGTTTTCTGGGTATTGTACCGCGTCATGATGTAAGGCTATTACATGTAAATGTATTCCGGGTAAATGTTATTTGCCTGAATAAGTGTATGTGATGAATCAAACACAGTGACGTTATGTACTCCTGTCTTATTCGCTGCCTATCTACTGCGGAAGCCATTAATTTTCTTTTTTACTTCGTCTGCCCGGCAACTACCTCTCACTTCATCGCTAATCACCTTCGCAGTTGTAGCTTTCGGCTCGATCCAGCCAGTTCGTAATATCAATTTAATACAAATCATCAATCCCTGAGACGGATTTTTGTCTCTAATATGTCAAAGACAATAATGATAAATCTGAATCATAGAATTAAAATTTGTGATGCGGCCGGGAATCGAAACCGGACCTCCGTGCTTACTATGCAGACGTCTTACCGTTAGACCACCACACCACTAGACTATTCCTACGCGCCTTAATCGTTACTGGTGTGGTGGTCTAACGGTAAGACGTCTGCCTAGTAAGCACGGAAGTCCGGTTTCGATTCCCGGCCGCATCACAAATTTTAATTCTATGATTCAGATTTATCAGTTTGTAATAATTATCGACCGTGCGGAATGGCCCCGTGATCTAAGACGTCATGCTAAGGACTGGGCGACGTCCCGCCAGACGTTAGAGTCCTCCCTCGGGCATGGGTGTGTCTGTTGTCCTTCGGGTAAGTTAGTTTAAGTAGTTTGTTAACTCTAGGGACTGATGACCATAGCAGATTGGTCCAATAGGTTTACTAACACTTTTACATTTATATAATCATTCTCGTACAACTGAATTAGCCGCGGTGGAGTGACCGAGCTTTCCAAGGCGTCTAGCAGCGGAGCGCGCCGCTGCTCGCCATTGGAGGTTCGAGTCCTCCCTCAGGCATGAGTGTATTTGTTGACCTTAGCCTACGATAATTTAAGTAGTTTGTAAACCTAAGGACTGTTAAGCAGGTGAGTTAAGACCCAAAGATTCACAAACATTTGAACAACTGTATTAATTTTGCTCTAACGGCGACATACGATACGAATTTTGCTGTCAGTACGGCAAAAACTGCTACTGCGATGCTAACACTTCAAGCGGTCACATGTCGCAGTGCAGTTACCAGAAGAAGAACGCTTCCTGTGATCAAATCTAAGGCGAGCAGCTAGATTTGATCGAAGAATTTTTGACGAAAGACTACTTCGACAAAAGTTGCATAGTACACTGTCCAAATCTCAAAGATTTTTTTTCAAAGAAAATATTATAGTGTAATATCGGCCTCCAGAGTAAGCTGTATTACACGAGGAATAGTAAATATGCACATCAATGAAGGTATTTGCATCACCACGATTCTACGGGTTCCTGACCCTTTACATAAAAAAAAAAAAAAAAAAAAAAAAAAAAAAAAATAAAAAAAAAATTGATTAGAAATATGCAAAAATATCATTTCATTTCTCCTGATCCATACTTCCATATTAATACATTAAATTATAATAAATGCGAAAGAAGCTCTTTCTGTTACGCTTTCACCAATAAACCGCATAAACCCATTTTCATGAAATTGGGTGTGCATATAGCTTCACTGATGAAGAAGAGCATAGGATAGTTCACAAAGTGTGTAATTCCTAATATTTGCTGATTTCAAGTATATAACTCGAAATACGGAACAGCTGAGCATTAACGTTTCTCTTACAGTTTCTGAGACGCTTGAAGATTACTTGGAAAAATATCTTTGACTTTTGAAATTTATCACATTTATTAAATTATTGTTAATGTTTGATATGCTGTACGTAATACGCTTCAACATAACGAATGCAATTCTTACACAAGACATCAACGTCTTCAAACTGCCGATCCGATTTCTATGACATTTGAATCCTGCATAATTTACACGTTGTATACCGTATGGCTTTTTCAGTCAGCGGTTTAGTCACAACCAGACATCACTGGTCATGACGTGACAAACAGTTTCTTTTCGTATCTTACACTATCTTTATTTTCATCTCGATGAAGGACAATAGCCGCGGCGGATTAGCCGCGCGTACTGGAGCACCGTGTTGCGGTGCGCGCGGCCGTCCGCCGTCGGGAGTTCGAATCCCCCTGGGGCATGGATGTTTGTGCCGTCTTTAGTATAAGGTAGTTCATTAGTAGTTTGTAAGTTTAGGGACTGATGACCCCGCAGTTAAGTCCCTTAAGCTTTACAAACATTTGAACAAGGACAATATTTACAGTCAGTCTGCGCACGGATTATCTTTGATATGGTAAATTTCTAACTTTTCGTTTATCCTGATAATCCTGTTCATAAATTAAGAACAAAGTTCCGGAATTATGCGTTCTTCTAGTTTATATCTTTTTGAAATTGAATAAGCGTTCACAACACAGGGGGGTCAAGTTGATATATCGCTTCGAGTCTTCCGACGGAACGCGCGGTGCAGTGTTTGCGATCGCAGATCTCTGTGCTTGCGGTCCCCAGTTCAAATACCGCCACGGACAGAAAAAAAATATTTCTTTGTATTTACTATTTTTATAATGGTCTACGTGTTTCTTAAGATTGATGTACTAGTAAGTTCCAGAAAATTCTTTCTATGTATAAATAGCTGAGCACTCCAGGCAGGAAGCAGTCCGTACTGAGTGTACGCTTGTGTTAGCAATAAACGTGTCTGAGTGTAAAGTGTGTTTGTCTATTAACGACCAGAATTCTGGACCACCTGCAACTTTCAAAGTGACAACATTTCGAATGCTACTCAGACAGTGATCTGTACTGGCGACGCAGTATGACCTGTTGACCACGGAACATCGCTACGTCAGTCAATCTCATACTTATTGATTTTTTTCTCTTTTTCTGAAGTAGATGACATGGTGCCAAGCGCAGGAATAACAAAGAAAGCTTTCCAGTAGGTTACAACCATTAAGAAACAGTCTGATGTGGCAATTACGTAACAATAGACCCACGAGTAATAGTTCCAGATTGAAAATAAAATTTTACACAGAAAAAACTCTCATACCATGACATAAACATGGCGAAACGTTATCCATCCTATTGTTCACCCTCCGTCTCGCTGTTACGTCTCCAAAGGCCATACGATACCGCACATGCTGTCTTGCGTGGGACGTTAACAGCTGTTTTTATCAGAGACAGTATGACTTGCAGATAATGGCAAGGCCGCTGGGATTGTCTTGCTGTGGCCCTGATGTCTTCTCATATCAGAGTACCTCTGCAGTTGCTACTACTTTTCCCATTCCATATACAAGACAGTTACTCTTCAATTGCCTCCGTACCTGTGACCGATAACGCACGCCTTTATGTACAATTCCTTCTCGTCTTAAATCTTTTATCATCTTCCTGGACTTACTTAGAAACGTCACCGTACCATTTCACGAAATTATTGCATTTAATACTATTGATAAAAGTTCCATCTGACCGATAGTGACGTATAACAGGGTGATCATTCTTGTGCAATTCGATTGTGATTTATGATTAATATATTATGAAAAAAGCCTTTTCAGGTATTGAAAAATTATGAAAACTGAAGTAGGCCAGGCCGTTCTATCCGGCCGATTTGATTCGTTTTTGTTTTGAACGATACATACTTATCTACCGATTTGTCATCGTCAAGTATCAGAATACACTCTACTCTCTCCTGTCTTATTTTACACTGAAACGCATATTCTTCTGACCTTGCTGTGAATATTTTAATCGGTTTGTTTTACGTTTTTTTCTGTTCAAATTAAGGTACGCCATTCTTTTTGGCATGAGAACGATCAGGATCAAGCTGTTTCATTTGCTCTGTCAAACACTTGCATTGATCTATTTTGTAGACAGCTATGAATGTATATTCAACTTGACTTCCATTTCCCCCCACATTTATTGACACAATAACACACATAAAATAGTGCACATGTCTGGTTGAGCTCCTACATAAAACTCAGTAGGTGCTCAACAAGACATGTGCAGTATGGTGGTTATTATTTTATGTATATTTTACTGTTTCAGTTTTGACCAGCCACCCATTTGATTTCTATCCACCATCACTTGATTTTATATATATCATCCAGTACACCTACCAGAGATTATGTGGGACACTACAATAAGCAGTTCAATGGCAACGAGGCCAGATGATGACACCACAGAGTGTCGAAACCGGTCGTCTTGAATAAATAAAGTAAAATTTGCAATCTTGCCATCTATCATTTCATTTATATGCATTTTGAATCATCTGGATGGAATTTGATATCAATTCATACTTCATTCCAATCGTAGCGTTTACTAACCGTGCTGCGAGGAATGCATGATGAAAACCCAGACTTAACATTACATTATGACGATGAAGGTTTAACAATTAGAATTTTTGTTTTGAACTATGTATACAACATTATTTTTCGAATATTTTTTGAGTACTTATGTAATAAACTGCTGATGTCTTCTTCACTTAGTAGGTTGTACATTCCTTTACAAGTAATTGTTCTAATGGTTAGATTAGATTAGATTAGTACTTGTTCCGTAGATCATGAGTACGACACTTTGTAATGATGTGGAACTTGTCAGGTTAATGAAAGATGTCTTTACAAATTATTACTTTGTACTAAATATTACATGATACAACTTTTTTATTTTATTTTTTATTATTTTTTATATTCTTTTTCTTAATTTACTAATTTATATCTAAAAATTCATCTATAGTGTAGAAGGTGTTGCCATGCAGAAATTCTTTTAATTTATTTTTAAATGGTTGTTGGCTATCTGTCAGGCTTTTGATGCTGTTTGGTAAGAGACCAAAGACTTTTGTGGCAGCATAATTCACCCCTTTCGGTGCCAAAGCTAGATTTAACCTTGAATAGTGAAGATCATTCTTTCTCTTAGTCTTGTAGTTACGTACACTGCTATTACTTTTGAATTCAGTGGGATTGGTAATAACAAATTTCATAAGTGAATATATATACTGTGAAGCTACTGTGAAGATCCCTAGCTCTTTAAATAAGTGTCTGCAGGATGATCTTGGATGGGCTCCAGCAATTATTCTTATCACACGCTTTTGTGCAATGAATACTTTTTTACTCAATGATGAATTACCCCAGAAAATGATGCCATACGAAAGAAGAGATTGAAAATAGGCATAGTAAGCTAATTTACTGAGATGTATATCACCAAAATTTGCAATTACCCTAATAGCATAAGTTGCTGAACTCAAACGTTTCAAAAGATCTTCAATGTGTTTTTTCCAGTTCAACCCCTCATCAATGCTTACACCTAAAAATTTTGAATATTCTGCCTTTGATGCAGATTTCTGACCACAGTCTATGTTTATTGATGGTGTCATTCAGTTTACTGTATGGAAGTGTATGTACTTAATGATTTTCTGAAAGACGTCGTTTACAATTTCTTCAGTTAGTTCTTGTCTGTCGGGTGTGATAACTATACTTGTATCATCAGCAAAAAGAACCAGCTTTGCATCTTCATGAATATAGAATGGCAAGTCATTAATATATATTAAGAACAGCAACGGGCCCAAGACCGAACCTTGTGGCAGTCCATTTTTGATTGCTCCCCAGTCTGAGGAATCAGCTGTGTTTTGCATATTATGAGAAGTACTTATGTCAACTTTCTGCACTCTTCCTGTTAACCATTTGTACACTGTCCCATTCATACTATAATACTTTAGTTTATGTAGAAGAATTCCATGATTTACACAATCAAAAACCTTGGAGAGATCACAAAACATCCCAACGGGTGATGTCCGGTTATTCATGGCGTGGCGACACATATGGAAGTAGCCGGCCTTAATTTCGGTGAGATCAAAGAAATAGTGACCGACATAATTTAGGCGCCAAGATAATGACTAATGTGTGTGTTATAAACAGAGTTGGTACCACTGGCGGCAATCGACACACCTTGTAGATAGGATCTCGCTTACAACGACAGGCGAGGCAGCTTCGGAAACCCGTTCCTCCTGTTAGCTGCTGATGTGCCGGCATGCCGATCACTTGGAAGTCACATAACGCTGGTAATGGCAGCTTGATGATGCTCGGCCTTGCCTCGTCATTTCGTACGTGTCTTTATTCCACAGGCAGTTCGTCTGTGCTCGCCGCACCCTGCGATGCTAAGTAAACAAATTGTAACTCACAAGTCGTACCAAGTAGGATGTAATGTTACTTAGATTCGTGTATATCGTAAGAGCACGCTAGGCAATACTGACCCTGTGGCTTATATTATAAGACAGGTTAAAACAGACATTTATTGCATTTTTACATATAGAGAAAACTTGTGACATTGTGTACTGGTTGTGTTTTTGACATTCTTGAGATAGGACGAACAAAAAACTCGACGTAAAATGTTATTTTCAATGGGATTGAATGGAAGCAAGGTACGTTTGTTCAAATGTTTGTAAAAGTATTGGACCAAACTGCATGGTCATCAGTCCCTAGACTTACGAACTACTGACACTAACTAAGTATAACACACATACACTCACATACCCATGCCCGAGGGAGGACTCAAACCTCTGACAGGAACAACGCCCAGTCCGTAGCATGACGCCTTAGACCGCGCGGTGATTCCTCGCGGACAACGTACGTTTATCTCCCCCCCCCCCCCAACTTCACAATATTAAGCTGTCTGACCGTGTTTCTAATGGTGCGCAATAGGATAACTTCTTCCCGGGTAAAAACCTTTTCGTGGGTGTTCAAATGTTTGTAAAGCTTATGGGACTTAACTACGGGGTCATCAGTCCCTAAACTTACAAACTACTTATGAACTAATACATAAATACTTGTATTAAAGACGGCACAAATATCCATGTCCGAGGGGGGATTAGAACCCCCGACCGTAGTGGCCGTGCAGACCGTGACTGGAGCGCCTTAGTCCCCTCGGCCACCGCGGCCGGCTTTTCGTGGGTGAAACACACTTCAGTGACTATAATTTTTCCCCTAGGAGCAGTAAAACTTTTCAGCCCATTAAAAGGCACATGTTTTAGGCACCACCTTCCCGGGATTAAAATTCACTTCGGGTGCCGACGATTTTTTCAAATGTTCAAATGTTTGTAGAGCTGATGGGACTTAACTACGGGGTCATCAGTCCCTAAACTTAGAAACTACTTATGAACTAGCTAATACTAAGGACGGCACAAATATCCACGCCCGAGGGGGGATTCGAACCCCCGACCGTGGTGGCCGTGATGAACGTGACTGGTGCGCTGCAGACCGCTTGGCCACCGCGGCCGGCAACGTTTTGTTTTTTTTTTTTTTTTTTTTTTTTTCGTGACGTAGCTGTTGGTAATGACGCGACAATTGATGGGAATTAAGAACGACCAATCATGTGTCAGGTACAAACAGTCAGTGACAGTGTTTTTCGTTTCTTCTGTTTAAGTTTTCTCGTGGTGACAAGGATGTTGTTATTTATAAGACTGGTTTCAAATGTTTGTAAAGCTAAGGACCAAACAGCAGCGGTCATCGGACTCTACACTTACAAACTACTTAAGCTAACTTATGCCCGAGGAAGAACTCGAACCTCTGTCGGGGAGCGGCAGCGCAATCTGTGGCAAGGCTCCTTAGACCACACGGCCATCCCCACGCCTCAGACCATACTTTATTAGTTCTTTTTGTAAAATATTTGCCCGTTTTGTACGAATATATTACGATTTCAGAGTATGACGTTGGGCTGGTATCCAAAAGAACAGCTTTAATTGCGCTTTTGCATTTATTGTCTTGCTTGTCGAAAATATTTCACTGTTTTCTTCGAATGTATCACGAATTTCGTGTATTTGTCGGCACTAACCTAATAAAACGACGCAAATACACCGAAAACGCGTAATTATTTACAAACTCCTGATTAGCTGTGTTCATTTCAAAAATGTTTATCAAGATTAAGGGACTTAACTGCAGGGTCTTCAGTCCCTAAACTTACAAACTACTTATTAACTAGCTTATACTAAAGACGACACAAACAGCCATGCCCGAGGGGAGGATTCGAACCCCCGACGGGGAACGGCCTCGCACGCCGTAGCATAGCGCCTCAATGCGCTCGGCTACTCTGCCGCAGCGTGTTCATTTCCCATAATTATTTACAAACTCCTGATTAACAGTGTTAATTTCCCATAATTTTAAGTATAATTATACTTTTTGCTCTCGTTAATACTAATTTGTTATCTATCAAAATAACTAAAATAAATACATGAAATAAATCGCAATTTGCGATGTTATGGCTTCACTGTATTAGGTTTAGATGGAATACCAAACTGTGGCGAATGAAAATTTGTGCCCGGTCGTGATTCGAACTCGGGATCTCCTGCTTACGAGGCAGACGCGTTGACCACTCCGCCACTTTTTTTTTCCCCCTACACCACTTTTTTTTCCTATATAAAATAATATCGTAGCTCTCTACGAAGGAAGGTGCATAATCTTTTTCCGTCAGTGAAGTCACTGCATAGAAACTGAAATTAACAAAGGAAACTTACAATTTCTTAGGGAAAGAAACTTGGAAACGTTGTCCCGCAGTACCGCAATACCTTAAGTCACTGATTTAGTGTGTGTTCTTTTTATTTTCTCCATACTTCAACCTCAGCATATCGACAGCACTCAAGGCTCGTCTTCTCGATATGTGCTTTATTATGTTTCTCCAAGCAGTATGCCTGGTCTCATTTTCCTGGTTACCCATTTTCATCGTGCGTTCTCTCAACTTGTCGTCTCTTAGCCCTGAGTGCGCCAGTCACCGAAGGTCGCGCATGTCCTGGCGATTCGCAGGGATATGAAGTTCCTTTGTCTTTCCATAAGTACTGGAGATGAAAGTCTTTTGAAAATAAAAAGGAAAATATAAAAGAAAGATAACTCAAACCCTCTACGTCGAGGTTAGCCAAGGTGAAATAAACCATCTTCTTAAGGAATTGAAGAAAAATGATCTAAATGAACAGTAATAGATAAACGGTGGCAAACCTTGAATACTGGATGCCACACGTCCCTTTATTTCCACATTCGTCTTTCTTCGTCCTTTGTTCGTGTCTTCTTTTTTTTTCCTGTTTGTTCTTTTTTCCTTCAGATCCTCGTTATTTGTAGTGCCGTGATGTAATTTGCAAATCTTTTCCTGTAGTTAGCACCCTTCTCCAAGAGTTGGGCTCTTGTGGCGAGGTACACTCTATAGCCTGAGTATGAGGCCTTGTCTTGTGCACTGATTATGTAGTATAGTGTATGCCCTACTAACTAGGTCCACGTGTTTTTCTTGCTGATTGGGTAGTAATTGCCGTCAGGTTTCAGTATCGACATGAGAGAGATGTGTTGCGGTGCTGTTCTGCAAATTGAAGCCAGGATTTTCCTGCACCATTCCCATATATGTTTATTTTCTCCACAGACAAATCTGTGTTGCAAGGTGTCGATGAGATGGTACTCCCTGCATTCGTCAGTGACGGACAAATGTATTTTGTGAAGTTTCTCTCTTGTTGGTATCGTCTCATTCACTATTTTGTACCAGGTTGATCTTATATCCGTATCGAGCACTTTGTTGTTGATGTTTTTCCATATAACAGTCCAATCCTTATCGGGGTATTTTAATTCCATTCGGTTCACCCTTCCACTGTCGTTCATAAGGCGGTACAGTTGAGCGGTGGTAAGTTCATGTAGAGGGGCACTCGATTTCATTCGGAGGTAGCTAATTTCTAATAGAAACATCCTAATGTGGTTCACCTTGTAATGCGTGTCGCCAAGGTGAATTGGTACTTGTATACTCTGAGGCTTATATATCCTTATGGCCATACTTAGCGCACTATCCGGATATTTGTGGCACAGCTGAATAATGCGCCTTATCATAAGTGCCTTGCATTTAGATGAAACATCGTTGAGACCAAGGCCTCCTTTTTCTGGTGGAAGGGTAACGACATTGATCCCCACCTTGAATATATCTCCCCTCCAAATATACCAACCTATTGCCGACATAATTTTCCTGGCAACACTGTCTACCACAGGTATTATCTGTCCAACGTACCACAGTTTCGAGAGGATACTGGTGTTGACGAAGTGTACTTTCTGCGCCAAGTCCTGTTCACGTCCTTTGTTGTATTGTAAGTAGCCTCTCGTCATGGCCAGAAGGTCCTTCCAGTTGCCTGCAGTTGTTTTCAGAGGGCAACTGCTCATCTTTATCCCGAGCACCTTCATGGTATCACACACTCTGTATGGGCAGTTGGCATCTGTGCGAAATCCACTCCCTATCGGCATGAGACGAGTTTTCCTGTAGTTTAGTGTAGAACCCGATGCTCGTTCATATTCAGCCATATTAGTGGTAACGTCTCGAAGGTCCTGCTCCGAGCGTATAATGACACCCACATCGTCCGCAAATGCCATGCATTTTATTGTCGTAGAATAGAGGGTTAGACCATGAAGCGTGCAATTAAGCATTCTAACCAAAGGCTCAATTGCTATAACGTATAGGGGCATAGACATAGGACACCCCTGTCTGACTGACCTTTGGATAGGGATCTGACGGGTGAACTGACCATTGACGATGATTTTGGAGCTGGCAGAAGTGTACATATTTTGAATTATCGTAATAAAAGGTACACCAAATCCGAGATGATTCATGATGTCGAACAGGTAGCGATGTGAAACCCTGTCAAAAGCCTTGCATTGGTCTAAAGCTAAAATTGCTGCCTGAGGGCGTGTTAAGGCACTGAAAGATATGATCTCCCTATAATCTGCTAGACTCTTGAAAATAGTGCGTCCCGGTACTGCTGCTGTCTGGCTATTATGTATGATGTTTTCTAGAACATTTTTAATTCTAGCTGCTATGACACGGGCTACAATCTTATAATCAGAGTTCAGGAGAGAGATGGGACGGAATTTATTGATATCTTCATGTGGGTGTTCTTTCGGAACCAGTACTATTATACTGTCATTGAAGCCTGCTGGTAGTTGCTGACCCGCTTTGATTTCATTACACATGCTTACAAAGCATCGGTCCATTAGATACCAAAACTGTTTGTAAAATTCTATTGGTAGTCCATCATTTCCGGGCGATTTATTAGGCTGAGCCTTTTTCAGTGCCTCCTGTATCTCGTCCGCGGCTATGTCATACCTTAATGATTCCCTGTCGGTCTCTGCAAGTGTCATTGTAAGATAACTTTTCATTGTACGTATTGCTTCGTCATCCTCCAGCTCTGCTGTGTACAGTCGCTGGTAGTAATCCGCTATATACTCTTTTATTTCAGCCTGAGTCGTCGCGAAGTTACCGTCCTCTTTCTTTATACGAGTGATAAGTTTTTGTCTTGCACGACGCTTCTCTCTCCCGAGGTGGAAGGGTGACGTATGTTCGCCGGAGGTGCAATTATCATCTCTGGAACGGATTTTAATTCCTTCCATTTGTTTTCGTTTCAGAAGGGATAACTTTGCTTTAATCCTTTTAATTTGGATGAACTTCTCCGGCGTGATAGGTATATCAGAATACAGTTCACGAAGGCATCGAAAGTAAAACTCAAAAGTTTCTTTCTGTAGTCGGTTCCTCTCATAACTATACGCCTTCAAAACGCTGATTAATTTAGGTTTTGCGCAGTGGCACCACCACAGAAGTACCGATGGGAACGTGTGTTGTCGGCGTAAACAGGTATGCCAGGCCTCTTCCATCCGTTCTCTCAACTCTTGCTCCTTGAGAATATCGACGTTTAACTTCCATCCTGTTCTGCCACGGAACGTTTTCTGCCGTGTCATGCGAATGGTGCAGTGGTACGCCGAATGATCTGAAAAGTACAGTGGCCACGTTTCCGTTGCAGATACTGTCTCCCGCAAGGTTTTACTGGCGTAAATTCTATCCAGGCGACTGGCAGTTGTCGCAGTATGATACGTAAAACACCGTTGGTCGCCGTTTATTATTTCCCAAGTATCCTCTAGTTCTAATTGGTGTACCATTTCTGCAAGAATTGGACATCCATTAAAGTTCGGCCATTGGTCCTTGTGCTTCAAGACACAATTAAAGTCGCCTCCGACTACAACGTCCTCCCGATTTCGCCGGAGGACATACAATAAATCACTGGCAAAGAACTGGGCTCTACTTGTTCTATTTTGGTTCCCGGAAGGGGCATATATATTTATGAATCTAACTCCATTAATGAGACACGATATCCCTCTGCCATTTTCCAATCGCTCGACATCCGATACAATCACACCCTCTTTGGTTAGGAGAGCAGTTCCCGAAGTACTACCTGGGGTGGTGTTTCTGAGTACTTCGTATCCCGGAATATCTGGGTGAAATTCGCTGTCTACCTCTTGCAGCAGAGCGATATCAGTATCACAGTTGTATAAATAATCACGAAGACTGTGTATCTTTTGTTGTGAGATGATCTTGTTTATATTTACGGTGGCTACCTTGTAATCCTGAAACGCAGGCATTCAGTGTTAGAATTACACTCTCCAACCAGGGCGCAGAGGTACGATGTCGTTAAAAGCATCAATGGTTGTTAGAAACGGTATTCTGTATCATCCGACGGGACTGGAGAGGCAGGTCGTATAATTCTTCTCCCGTTGTGGCTGATACATCGTCTGTTGGTGGGCCAGCTCTACCCGTTTCTTGCTCCATTGCCACATCTTCCCCGTCATCTGCCCAGTTCAGTATACGGTCTGAGGCAGTCTTGCTTTGTGAGCCGTTTTCCGGTAGACTTGGCCTCTCCCTACCGACGGGTTGTAGTCCCGGTGGGTCTTCCACAGCTTCATAGTCCCCCGGCTTGATATTAGGTGGGGAGATTTCCGACACCCGTTTGCTACCATTCTGCTGCTTCGGATCGGAATTTGCTGATGTGGTGTCAGGTAAAGTGAGACCAATTTCCGTCAGTTTCTCGGGCAATATTGGCACTGTCGTCTCTGTGTCTTGATGGGCTTTTCTTCGTGTTTTGTGTTTCTTGAGAGAGACTGCTGTTTGATTTTTTGAGGAACAGGTTTCCTTTCCCGGAGTTCGTTCTTCGTTTACCACTGGGTTGGATTCCAGTTCGCTGCTGGGACTCGAACGCTTTCCGTCTTCTTGGGCTGGAGCACCGTATTGGAGGCCGGCCGAGCTCGTACCCTCCGGTTGATCATGTTCCATTGACACATCTTCGGTAGAATTATCTTGGTTGGGAATTTCCATAGACGTCTCTTGTACAGCTTCTGTAGTACCGGACGATTCACTGAAATGAGGGTGCTCCGGCGTGTTCGTGCGCAATCGGGCCGCAGCCACGTAAGAGATCGGGAAGGTCGTCATCCTGTCAGCTGGCTCTGTTTCTCCTGTAGGTACCTGTGTCACCCTTCTTTGAATACATTGGGCTCGAACATGACCAGTTGAACCGCAACCAGAGCAAGTACGCGGTTGACCGTCGTACATGATAATCGCCCTATAGCCACAGATCGAAATATATGATGGGATATGTGTCTTTAATTCTATCTTCACCTGTCGAACACCGTTTAAAACAGGTACTTTAAACGACATCCATTTTTCAGGAACATTGCTGATGACCTTTCCATATTTCGCCAAAGCAGCATTAATTTCTTCTGTAGGAACTTCAAATGGTAGTTCGAAAATTCGGACTCTCCGAATACCAAACCCTGCGTGCGTCACTTTAACTTCACCAACGTTCCCATCACAGTGCTTGAATTTAAGATTACCAGCACGGGACTGCACAATTTCGTCACAAATTTCCGGACTTTTGAACTTAATATACACAGTACTGCTAACTATTGAGAGATGGACACCGATAATATCGCCAAAGGAACGTTTCAGTGATTCTTCAATCCATGATTCAATTTCATAAGACTTCGGTCGTGCATAGTTGCAATCAAATACAAACTTCAAAGTATCTCTTCTTGGTACTTCAGTCATGTTCGTGTTCTAGTCATAATTCACACAATAACACGTTATTGCGGCCGCTACGAGAGCGTCAACTCACCCGGAAACAGCGCTCAGACGACAGCAGCAGACACGTAAACACCGCCGCGTCCGCTCGCCACGGCCCCAGCCGGCCGACATGCCACTGAGAACACAGTGGTCAACCCGACTGCAGAGGACTCTTCCCTGCACGTCTCCCGCCACACACAAATCTCCATTTCGCCACGCTGTCTCTTTCCTATACCATAGCCTATTTATTCTATAATGCTCGCAGCCACAATACTGTATTCCCGCATCAGGGAGAACAGACCATGAGGTATCGAGGCACAATTACTTGTCGTCAGGAGCCCAGCCTCGGCTTGTATACAATTATATATTTTTGACGAATTACAGCGTTCAAATGAATGAAATAAATCGCAATTTGCGATGTTATGGCTTCACTGTATTAGGTTTAGATGAAATACCAAACTGTGGCGAATGAAAATTTGTGCCCGGCCGGGATTCGAACCCGGAATCTCCTGCTTACTAGGCAGACGCGTTGACCACTCCCCACCGAGGACACAGTGAACAGCTCGACTGCAGAGGACTCTTCCCTGCACGTCTCCCGGGTTCGAATCCCGGCCGGACACAAATTTTCATTCGCCACAGTTTGTTATTTCATCTAAACCTAATACAGTGAAGCCATAACATCGCAAATTGCGATTTATTTCATTTCATTTGAACGCTGTAATTCGTCAAAATATATATATATATAAAATAAATACGCCACACTAACGTTGCAGTTTTGCTTTGTTGCCGAGTGTTACCGTTTAAGATTTTTAATAATGGCATAAATGGCTGTCTTATGAGCCCGAAATGTTTCTGACACCAAAGTGTTAACTTTTAAACGGTTCGTGATTTAAAAACGTCATAGCACAATCTCACTATAAACGTAATTCATCTTACGTTAAAGGAAATAGTGCTCTGCAATCGTCATTTCAGCTCTCATATACAGAGATTTCTTGTGTCTTTTGCGAGCGCATTTTTTCTCTATCTGTAGCAATGATATTATAAACCAAAAGAGGGAGCCCTCAATGTCAGTTATTATGCAAAAGTGTTAGCGAATTCTTATCTGGAACATTTGGATATAGATTTACTGGGAGGAGAAAGCCAGGTAGACTACTACTGCACGGACAACCAGTAGGTGAATAATTGGCATTTTTGATCATCGGCCAGGTTATGGGCCAACAAAAACATTTGCGTTGCCTTCACTGTACATGACTGTAAAACGTGGACATTGTGGGATGATTCTGGACTTTATAGCAGATAGAATTTTTCAGACATTTCCCAAGAAACAGTTAAAAGACAATTTTTCCAGCCATAGGGAAAAATTGTAGTATTTATATTGCAGAATACAAAATTGTCCACGTGTTAATACACTTCTAATTTAACTCAATAATCTTTCTTCGCACTATTTCTGTGTGTGCCAAACAACCAGTTGATTAACCAGTTGTCAGCCAGTTCCCTCAACGGATATTCAGTACATTTTCTAGCACTGTGCCTTTCGACACTATATTTCTTCTAAGACTGAGAGCTTCGTTATGTCAGGACAGACGCTTCGTCACGTTATTGAGAGCAGTGCCGGTTTTCGTGCGATAATAAACTGACTCAGAGAGAACCGATTGTTTTTTGTAGCCGACCGTTTTCTCGAACCGCATGTGTTTGTTTCTGCTGTCTATCGCGGTTCATATTTCACGCCAGACATAATATAGCTATATGCTCCACCTGCCGGAAGAGATCAATACAAGGCTATAAAGAAACGAAAGCTTCAAATGGCAGACGATGATGTTACAACAGGGAAAAGTAGGGGAAGCGGGATCCGGGGAAAAACAGGCCATATCTCCTCCTGACACTACTACGTTCGGAGTGGTTAAATCACAATAAATTATTGTAGCTCATTGGCCTGATGCAAGTCATTCAATTGGACGCCACTTTGGCGACTTGAGTGTCCCACCGCGTTATAGTAAGCCTAAACCATGCAGTTCCTCTTCATTACGATGGTGTCGGATGATAAACGATCCACTGGGCTCTCTTGTACACTGAAGAGCTAAGGCAAGACGAATGCCTGTTTGATAGCGAATTGTTTCAGCACTGAAACGGAATATAGTAACAATTCCGCGTTGTATAAGATTGACTAGTCCTTGGTAGGTTTCTGGAGATGTCTACCACGAATAGCGGTAATTGTGGGCTGGTGAGCTGTGTCCAAGACAACAACATAGTACGTTGCTCCTCAGACAACTGTAGAAGGATTCCGGTCTTGTAATACGGACAGTTACATTGCTGGAAGATGCCATCCCGTTTGAGGGAGACATCACATTACTAAGTCTTGTTCCAGGATAGTTACTCCTCTTTAACAACTGACAAATCTACAAACGCTAAAAACGTAGGTTTGCCTTTCCTTATTCTATCTTTTAAGATAAGTCGTAAAGTGAGTATTGCCTCCTGTGTTTCTACATTTCTCCTAAATCCAAACTGATCTTCCCCAAGCTCGCATTCCACAAGTTTTTCCATTCGTCTGTAAATTATTCGTGTCAGTATTCTTGATCCATGACTTTTTAAACTGACAGTTCTGTAATTTTCACATTTGTCTGCACTTGCTTTCTTTGAAATTGGAATTACTATATTCTTCTTGAAGTCGGAGGGTATTTCCCCTGTCTCATATATCTTGCATACCAGGTGGTACAATTTTTTCATGACTGGCTCTCCTAACGATATCATCTATTCCAGGGGCCTTGTTTCTACTCAAATATTTTAGTGCTCTGTCAAATTCTGCTCGCAGTATAGTATCTACTATCTCATCATCGTCTACATCATCTTCCATTTCTAGAATACTGCCTTCAAGTTTATTTCCCTTGCACAGGTCTTCTATATATTCCTTTCGCATTTCAGCTTTCCCTTCTTTGCTTAGTACCGGTTTTCCATCCGAGTTCTTGATATTCATACCGCTGCTTTTCTTGTCTCCAAGTTTCTACTGCCATGAAAATCCTTTGTATCAGATGTGTGGAAAATTGACGTTGAAATTTCTAATTTTCTCACATAACTGGAAAATGGAAACTTTTAGCTTCAAATGAAACTGTTTATAATAGGTGAGAGTACCATTTCTTAGTGTCTAGGAAGAATCAGATAAGCTGTTAACAGAAAACATCTGAATGTGCCAGCCTGAAGAAGCTCTAGAATTTTTTTTATTATTTATTTATTTATTTTTTACATAGTTAAATCCTTTAAATTTATTTACGTATGAGTAAAGCATACACAATAGCTCATTTATCTCCCAGAGCAATCACGAAACAATTAACAACTTTTAATTATTGTTATCGTAAATTACTGACAAAAAAGTGCAAGAAGCAATTTAAAAAAAAAGTCAAATTACGATATGTTAATGACAGGAATTTTGCATCTTTAAACTCACAATTACATGCCGCTCGTAAGTAAAATTTAATTATCCTAATGCTTGGTCTTTCCCTCCCTACCGTCCTCACCATCTCTTTCTCTCTCTCTCTCTCTCTCTCTCTCTCTCTCTCTCTCTCTCATTTTTCGTCGGGCCGTCTGGGGGGGGGGGAGACGCGCCTCTGTGCCGCCCCCCGCCCTCCAGGAATCCGCCCTTGCAACTAGCTAAAAATCAAGCGTTTTCTGGCTATTTATTTGTTCCAACTTTCTATTAGTCCATATCCTCAGAGACTCTCCTCTCTGTTTCCACCTCCAGCTCCTGTTTCATCTGCTCCTCCCACTCATCCATCATTATTCTTTGTTAACTTCTCGTTTTTTCTACTCTTTCTCTCTATGTCCTCCTCTTCCTCCTTATCTATTCATCACTTTCTACGCACCTCTGTCATTCTTCCACTCACCCTATGAAACTTACATTGCCGACTCTGTGAAACGGTGTCAGTTTATTGCAAGTCACCCTCCTCCACGCACACTGTTCAACTTTCATGGTGATCGGGCAGATGATGTCAAAGTATGTCCGACATGCACCGTGTGGAATCTTTAATTAGACAGTGATGCTCCTCTTGTTTTGAAGGTCAAAACAAGTGAGCCAATTTCAGCAGCTGTAGATTAACAAAGAGTGATGCCATGTTTGTTCCAGATTTTGTCAGATATTTTTATTTTATAACGCTCACTTTTATTTCATTTAGCGGTTAAGCATTTCACCAGTTTTAACCACATAAAACTAATACCGAAAGAGCGCACCTGTTGTAGGATGTCAAAACCAGATGCATCTTGACTTCACGCTCGTAGTTTCCACGTATGCGACACCCACCGCTTCCCTTTAACAGGTCTCAGTTTACGTAGCCGGTCTGCACTTACATTGTCTCCTACACCGTCTTTCGCGCCTACGGCAACGTAAGACACGGGCCGCACGTTTGTGTGTCCCGTCAGAACGTCGTTGAGATCTATGGTAGAAAATATAGACTGAAAACCACATACACAGGTAATAGCTTATTATTCTTCTTATTCTTCTTTCAGTAAATATCTCCGCAGACAGGTATCAACTGGATATCCTGCATGTCTTTCTGTCTTGGGCATCCTCCTTTTTTGCTTGTAACTTCTTCCTTTCTTCACATCTGTTAACCTTCTTCTTCCCTTCCATATTTTTCCTTCTACTTTTACCTCCATTATCCTTTGCAGTAGACAGTTCCTGCGTAATATGTGTCCCACCCAAGATGTTTTCCTCTTTTGTATCATCCTCATGAAGTTCCTTTCTTCTTTTACCCTTCTCAATACCTCCTCATTTCCCACTCTGTCAGGCTATTTCACTTTCTCCAATCTTCTCCTCTGCCATATTTCAAAACACTCTAAATATTTCTGTTCATCTTTTCTAACTGACCATGTTTCAGATCCATAAGACACCACGCTCCACACATAACATTTGGCGAACCTTCTTCCAGAGATTAATATGCTCCTGGCTGTCAGTAAATCTTTCACTCTCCCAAACGCTTTCCTTCCCATGTTTATTCTGCGTTTCACTTCTTCTGTACATCTTCCACTGCAAGTTATCAAGCTTCCTAGATATTGAAATGATTGGACCTGTTGCAGTTTTCTTCCCTCTTGTGATATATTGTGTCACATTCTTTTCCAATTTTCATCACTTGTTCGCTTTCATTCCGAATTCTTTCCCCATCCTTACAATATTCTCCTTCATTACCTGGAGCTCTTCTTCTGATTCTGCTAGTACAGTCATATCATCTGCATACTTCATAGTTTGTATTCTTTCTTCTCCCACTACAAGTCATTTTGTTTTTTCCTAAGGCCTTCTTAATTAGTTTTTCAACACATGTATTAAGAAGTACTGGTCACATAAAACAACCCTATCTCACACCTCTTCCAATAGCCACCTCTTCAGTTTCATCTTCTTGTATCCATACCACTACTTTCTACCCCACATAGGGCTGTTTTCTCAGCCTTCTATCCTTCCAATCAATACATCTTTTCGAATCATCAGTAGCATACTCCAGTCAATTCCAGAAATACTTTTGATTTATTTTTAAATGCTAGTTGGCTAACTAGTAATTTCTGAATGACAATTCCTTCTACTCATTGGATGAGTTTTTAGATATAAATTAGTAAATCTAATAAATAAATAAATTGTGTCATGTGATATTTTGTGTAATGTAACGTCTTATACAGACATCCTTCATTAACCTGACACGTTCCACATCATTACGAAATGTCGTATGCATGATCTATGAAACAAGTATTGATCTAATCTAATCTCTAATGCTGCTCTCGCTTCTCCATCACCTGTGTGCTCTGAACTATGATGAGTATTGTAACAGATCGATGTGTGATAGGCGTTTTTCTGTGAAACGTTTGAGAACAATGAAAGGAAGGAAACTGGTTAATAATTCTGTCAGTATCTATTATACCGAGTAAGAATTAAGTGTAACGTCCATTTGCTGACACCGTCTACTGACAGCATGGGTTGACATAAATCTATACAGCTAGAAAACACCTGCACTATCGAAGGAGATCGTACCTGTGAACAGTACACAATGTGAGAAGTTTGGTACAGTACTGGGACAGCAATCACTGTCAAGAACGTTACAAACTTTTTTTTAGGATAAAGATGTAATTGTTGATACAACAGTACCACACCTCCCTGCAGCTCCCCACACACATACACAGCATTCATTTAGTGTGCATTTCAATGCTATTCATGGTCTCTCTCAAAATGTTCAAATGTTTGTAGAGCTTATGTGAGTCAACTACGGGGTTATCAGTCCCAAAACTTACAAACTACTTATGAACAAGCTTATACTAAAGACGGCACAAACTTCCATGCCCGAGAGGGGGATTCGAAACCCCGACGGAGAACGGCCTCGCGCATCGTAGCATAGTTCCTCAATTCAAATCAATGGAGAACGAGCAATACTTCGTCTGGAACCTTGCACGGGTCTCTGTGACTGAACGACTCAGTTTCTCGTAAGTTTCTATGCACGACAATAAATTCCTTCCAGTTAGTTGACTCCTGATGCGGCAACCAGTCATGGTCGGTAAACAGACATAAACTATGACACAAGGCGATTGTGCATTGTTTCTCAAGGTTGCGCCAACGACTTCACTGAGGCAGGTACCTGTTTGTTACGAAACATGTAGCAATTGACAAAAGCGGAAAACAAGAACGAGGATGGTTTGATAACTGCAAAATAAGCGTTGACTTCCAGTATCACTTGACCTTATGAATATGTCTTCCCAGGTCGTTAAGTCTAGTAAATAGGCTGAATGAGGACCCAGTGAAAACCCAATTCATGCAGTTTTGGAATTTTATCGATGATATGTGGTTCTAAATGTTTTTAATAATTAAAAAAAATTATAAACTTATGCCTAAATTTTCCCCTTCTGTGAAATACTAGGTTATCGCAGAAACTAGGAAATGCGATTAGTGAAAAATGAAGAACAATACCTAATCATAAAAGACAAAAGAGCAACAAACACATGGCATAAGAATTGGTACAGCTGTCGTCGTTCATAAGTACACCTGTTGCCTTGTACCGTGGCCTAGTAGACGACGCGTATGCACGTGCAGTTGCAGCAAGTACTGTATTTATTATTTATCTGACATTCCTATGATGTAATAACAGATAAAAGATATTATGGGAATCGTAATAGATCAGAAACTTAGGATTTCATTCATAGTTTATAATACTCTGGTCAAAACAATTAGAAAATCAGTTGAAATGCCTGGGTTCAGAAGTATCGTCATCGGTAGAATTAACTTAAATGGGCCGGCCGCGGTGGCCGAGAGGACTAAGGCGCTCCAGTCACGGTCTGCACGGCCACTACGGTCGGGGGTTCGAATCCCCCCTCGGGCATGGATATTTGTGCCGTCCTAGTTCGTAAGTAGTTCATAAGTAGTTTGTAAGTTTAGGGACTGATGACCCCATAGTTAAGTCCAATAGACTATACAAACATTTGAACATTTGAACTTAAATGGTTCGATGTTTTTCTGTCGATTCTACGGAGTGGTGACAACAACATTACGGCAACCGAGATAGCGATAATAACAGAATGTTGCTGCATAGGGGGTTGGTGTTGAATTGTGTTTACCAAGCCCTTGAGTTCAGTTAGGGTAGTGAGCAGGTAGTGCCATGGAACAATAGCGTGAGTTACTCAAAAGTTATGGCATGGAGAGCTACAGCAAACAGGAACCGCTAAAGCAGGAAAGGACAAGGCCATCCATGGGTAACACAGCAAGAGATAACCGGTCTCTATGGTTAACAGCCTGTCGAGACAGGACGCTGAATGCGCCTCAGCTGCAACGCACCGTCCACGCAGCAACAGGACACGCAGTATCAACAGAAACAGTCTGAAATCTCTTTCGGGAATGTAGCTTCTACATACGGACGTGTATGGTGTGTGTCTTATTAAAACCACGAATTTTTTTAATAGTTTTGGTGAGTGTAAAGTTAGCGTTACTTTTTCGTTATGTTTTATCGAAGTGTTAGATGGAATATTAATCCCATTATCTTTTTATGGCCTTTGATAATGTCGTATGCCACGGTTTCACCTCCGTGTTCAGCAATGTCTTGGAAACCATCCTCTCCCGCCGCATCCATTCCCATCTTCACTACTACCAGTCCCTTCCCCTCTCCCAATCTGACTTCCGACCTTCCTTCTCTGCCAATGATCAGCTCCTTCGCCTCACTCATCTCCTCTCTATCCAGCTCCCGTTGCTCTGATGCTGCTTCATCTCCCTCGATATCGAAAAAGCCGCCGGCCGCGGTGGCCAAGGAGACTGAGGCGCTCCAGTCACGGTCTGCACGGCCACTACGGTCGGGGGTTCGAATCCCCCCTCGGGCATGGATATTTGTGCCGTCCTTAGTATTAGCTAGTTCATAAGTAGTTTGTAACTTTAGGGTCTGATGACCCCATAGTTAAGTCCCATAAGCTCTACAAACATTTGAACATTTTTCGAAAAAGCCTACGACCATGTATGGCATTCCGGTCTCCTATTCAAGCTCCGGTTCTACACCTTTCCCGTTAATTATGTCCGCCTCATTGCTTCCTTCTTCACACACCGTTCCTTCTGCAACTCCAAATCACGCTTGTCCTACACCTCCACTGGGGTGCCTCTCCTCCCTCCTCCACCTCATCTACTCCGCCGATATGCCCAAACCCCAGCCTCCCGTCCACCTCCAGCAATATGCTGATGACACCGCCGCCTGCATGGCCCTCGCCCCCTCCCTCGTCCGTTCCTAGTTCTTGCTCCAGTCTCACCTCACCGAGTTCACTGCATGGTGCAACCTCTTCATCAATTCTGATAAAACGTAAGCAATAATCATAGGTCGTACAACCCCTTCCTTCCCCCTCCATGTCTCTACCTTACCCTACATCTGTCATACCACCCCCACCCTCAAATATCTCAGCCTCACCCTTAACCAATCCGTCTCCTGGACCCTTTACCTCCGCACAGTCCTCAAACTCCTCGCTGGCCAGACATGGGATCTCAACCCATCCACTATCCTATACACCTGTACCTACAGATCCATTATGTGTCCCGTCCTATGCACCTTCCACCCCACCTGGGTCTCTGCCCCTCCACCTATTATCACAGAGTAACATATACAGAGGAGCAGCCCCCCCCTAAACCACTGTCCTACGCTCCCCTCGTAGTTCCGTAAGATGCTAGAAGGTGTCAGGCGGATCCCTGGCTTAGGGTGCCTCTCGCACGTCAGAGGGTAGCGTGGAGGGGAGGCTGAAGGGAGAGCTTGTGCCGCCTGCCACGAGGCCACGGCTGTGTCCAGCTTGCTGGCGTTTGAGGGGAGGTGGTGGTGGGGAGACCTGCTACCTGCCGCCTGCTCTGGTCAGTTTAAAGAGCTGCTTCTGACCGCAGCGCCATCATGAGATATCTTATGGAACTGCTGGAAACCCTCCCTCCCCGCACCCCCGAGCATAGGACCGGGCCCTTACGGAGGTTTCCCGTCTGTATATATTTGTCTGTGTTATTATAGACCCTTTCAAATTGTGGAATTCCACGCCCTCCAGTTCATCTACCACATCTGCCTCCCATCCCTCACACGGATCCTATATGACCTCATCCAATTCCCCCACCTCCTCCAGTTTCTTGAACATATCCGGTTCCTGTACATCAGCCACTAGATAGATTTCGTAATTCCTGGCATAACCCTCCTTACTCATCCCAGACCTCTGCTACACCTTGCTCCCTTCACCTCAACACTCTCCACGTCCTTTCCCAGGGTAACTTCCGGCACGTCCCCTCCCGGACGACGCCCTTCGTCCCAAAATCCATCCCTCCTATCATCCCTGATCCTCTCCACGTGGATTCAGCGCCACCTCTCCCCCCACCCTCCCTTTTCCTCTCACTGCTTGGTTGTCCCTCTCTTCACCCCATCCTCTGGAGCCCCTACACTGCCTCCACTTACCTTTCTTCCTTCCTCTCCTCCCGCGCTACACCCCCCTCCCACACACACATATTCTCCCCACTCCTGCGGGATCCTCAGTGCCATCGGTTTAATTAGTGCTTCGTCTTTTGTTTTGTGTCTCCAGTGTATCAGTGCCTGATTTTTAACAGTGCGTCTACTATAATAAAAACACGTTTTTAACAGTGTCTTCAGTGCTTATTCGTCTGTCCAGTTTTATGTTTCTCACTGTGTTTTTATTTATTTATTTATTTTAAGTCACCATGGCACATTGATTTTAACAGACTACATGTGTGTTATCGTCTTCCTCTGTATTGTATCACCAACTAACTTCTGTCAGCCAATGTTTATAAATACTTCTTTTTTTAACCTCTTGTCAGTGCTTGTTTTAAATCTTAATTTTTTCAAGCAACTCGGCTGAAGAGAGGCGTAAGGGGCTGCTGCCAGCCTAAAGATGTTTTTGTACGTTGGTATTAAAATAACAAAGGAAAAAAAAACGTACGTCGAAACGCGTAAGGCCTTAATAAACAGCAGTTGTGGTCAAGACAGTTAAAGTTATTTCAAGTAACGAATCCCACTTTAATGTCCGGGAGAGGGAACGCTGGGACACATTTTCAGGGTAAGAAAGCTAATTGCTGAAGCTGGTGTCGTGACCGGGGAAACAGAGAGACAGAGGCGAGGCGTGTGTGCTCTGCGGGAGCGGAGAACAAAGCGGCAGCAGTTTCGGCACAATGAGTGCCTCGGGCACAAAAACAACCGAGGGGGAGTCGCGGCTTCCGGCCAGGCGACAGCAGGCGTGTCGCTACGGCAACAGCAACCCGACACTGCCGGGGAACGCGAGAGCGGCCGCTGTACTAACACAATCGCTGCCCTGGCTAACTGCGGGCCGGGCGGAAGGGCAGCCGACGAGCGTAAACACGGGCCGCGTAGCGCCGGGTAACCTGCCGACCAAATACACGACTCAAACAAGTAGCGCTACAGGGGATAAATACCAGTACTCGATACCACCCGTATGCAGTGTGTTATCAAATGTTTGTAGAGCTTATGGGACTTAACTACGGGGTCATCAGTGCCTAAACTTACAAACTACTTACGAACTAGCTAATACTAAGGACGGTACAAATATCCATGCCTGAGGGGGGTGGGGGATTCGAACCCCCGACCGTAGTGGCCGTGCAGAACGTGGTCGGCGCGCCACAGACCGAGTGTGTTATTACAGTGATAACTGTAGATGGACTCAACATACTACCTGAACATGTGGGGCAGTATAGCACAGGGTCTTGAACAACATGACCCAAAGGCATATTCAACTGATGATGTGCATACCATTTATAACTTGCCACTATGATGTTGGTTCATCTGAAGTATATTTCTTAACCCTTTCGCTACGGTGAACTTCTACAGAAGTCGGGAGCGAATGTGCTCCACAGCCGGTGGACTGCTGCAGCAGTGGAGTGCTGCCTGCGCCGCCCAGCCGGTGGATTGCTGTAGCAGTTCCGCCTCGCGTCATACATCGTAATGTAATGCTACTGAAATGTAACGTAAAGCAATTGTAAATAAATATTATTTAAGAAGCGAAATATGCGTTTATACTAATAACGACCACATTCCACCAGAGCTGAATCCAAAACTTGGATCTTTTAGAATTTACGAAAAAATTACGCGAATTATCTGAAAGGAGGAAGAAAACTGTTTCTATTCCAAATAAATTTTCTCTAATAAATATATAGTATCAAGTCCAATAGTTGCGAGACCACTCCCATGAACCACAGACATTGCCGAGGTGGGGTGGCTTGCGTGACTCAACGATACAGATAGCCGTACCGTAGGTGCAACCACAGCGGAGGGGTATCTGTGGAGAGGCCAGACAAACGGGTGGTTCCTGAAGAGGGGCAGCAGCCTTTTCAGTAGTTACAGGGGCAACAGTCTGGATGATTGACTGAGCTGGCCTTGTAACATCAGCTAATATGGCTTTGCCACACAGCTACTGCGAACGGCTGAAAGCAAGGGGAAACTACAGCCGTTATTTTTCCCGAGGACATGCAGCTCTACTGTATGAACATATGATGATGGCATCCTCTCGGGTAAAATATTCCGGAGGTAAAATAGTCCCCCATTCGGATCTCCGGGCGGGGACTACTCAGGAGGATGTGATCATCAGGAAAGACAATACTGGCATTCTACGGGTCGGAGCGTGGAATGTTAGATCCCTTAATCGAGTAGGAAAATTAGAAAATTTAAAAAGGGAAATGGATAGGTTGAAGTTAGATATAGTGGGGATTAGTGAAGTTCGGTGGCAGGATGAACAGGATTTCTGGTCAGGTGAGTACAGGATTATAAATACAAAATCAGTTGGGGGTATCACAGGAGTAGGACTGATAATGAATAAGAAAATAGGAATGCGGGTAAACTACTATGACCAGCACAGTGATCGCATTATCATTGTCAAGGTAGATACGAAGCCAACACCGACAACAGTAGTGCAGGTTTATATGCCAACTAGCTCTGCCGATGATGAGGAGATCGAAGAAATATATGAGGAGATCAAGGAAATTATTCAGACAATTAAGGGAGAGGAAAACTTAATTGTTATGGGAGACTGGAATTCGGTAGTAGGACAAGGAAGGGAAGGGAAGATAGTGGGTGAATATGGTCTGGGCAAAAGGAATGAAAGAGGGAGCCGCCTGGTAGAATTTTGCACGGAACATAATTTAGTTATAACAAACACCTGGTTTAAGAATCACAAAAGAAGGTTGTATACGTGGAAGAGACCAGGAGACACCGGGAGATACCAGATAGATTTTATAATGGTAAGACATAGATTTCGGAACCAGGTTTTGAAGTGTAGGACATACCCAGGGGCAGACATAGACTCTGACCATAACTTGTTGGTTATGAACTGTAGGCTGAAACTGAAGAAACTACAGAAAGGTAGGAAAATAAGGAGATGGGACCTAGATAAATTGAAGGAAACTGAGGTTCTTAAGAATTTCAGAGGGAGCTTTAGGCAACAATTGACAGAAACGGGGGAAAATAAAACAGTTGAGGAGGAATGGGTAAAATTGAGAGATGAAATAGTGAAGGTAGCAGAGGATAAAACAGGTAGGAAGGCAAGACCTACAAAAAATCCTTGGATATCACAGGAGATACTAAATTTAATCGATGAAAGGAGAAAATATAAAAATGCAGTAAATGAAACAGGCAAAATGGAGTACAGACGACTAAGAAATGAGATTGACAGGAAGTGCAAAATGGCTAAACAGGAGTGGATAGAAGGCAAATGCAAGGATGTAGAAGAATGTATAAATAGGGGAAAAATAGATACAGCCTACAGGAAAATAAAAGAAACATTTGGAGATAAGAAAAACAGCTCTATGAATATCAAGGACACTGATGGAAAACCAGTTCTCAGCAAAGAAGGGAAAGCTGAAAGGTGGAAAGAGTATATACAGGGGCTCTACAAAGGAAATGAACTTCGAGACAATACTGTAGGAAGGGAAGAGGATGTAGATGAAGATGAAATAGGAGATACTGTACTGAGAGAAGAATTTGACAGAGCCCTGAAAGACCTAAGTCGAAACAAGGCCCCTGGAGTAGATGATATTCCCTCAGAGCTACTGAAGTCTCTGGGAGAACCAGCCATGACAAACCTGTTTCACCTGGTGTGTAAGATATATAAGACAGGCGAAGTGCCCTCAGACTTTAAGAAAAATGTTATAATCCCCATTCTAAAGAAAGCAGGTGCAGACAGGTGTGAAAACTACAGAACCATCAGTTTAATAAGTCATGGTTGCAAAATATTAACACGAATTATATACAGAAGGATGGAAAAGCTGGTAGAAGCCGACCTCGGGGAAGATCAGTTTGGGTTCAGGAGAAATGTAGGAACTCGGGAGGCAATACTCACTTTACGGCTTATCCTAGAAGATAGATTAAGAAAAGACAAACCTACATTTCTAGCTTTTGTAGATTTGGAGAAGGATTTTGACAATGTTGATTGGAATAAACTCTTTCAAGTTCTGAAGCAAGCAGGAGTAAAATATAGGGAGCGTAAGGTTATTTACAACTTGTACAAAAACCAGACAGCGGTTGTCAGAGTTAAAGGGCATGAAAGGGATGCAGTGGTTGGAAAGGGAGTAAGATAGGGTTGTAGTCTTTCTCCAATGTTATTGAATTTGTACATTGAGCAAGCTATAAAGGAAAGCAAGGAGAAATTTGGAGAAGGAATTAAAGTCCAGGGTGAAGAATTAAAAACATTGCGTTTTGCCGACGACATAGTAAATCTGTCAGATACAGTAAAGGACCTGGAAGAGCAAATGAACGGAATGGACAGTGTGCTGAAAGGTGCATATAAGATGAACATTAACAAGAGCAAAACTAGGGTAATGGAGTGCAGTGTAAGAAAATCAGGTGATGCTGAAGGAATCAGATTGGGAAACGAAGCAATAAAGGAGGTAGATGAGTTTTGTTACTTGGGCAGTAAAATAACAAATGATGGTCGCAGTACAGAGGATGTAAAATGCAGAATGGCAATGGGTAGAAGAGCGTTTTTGAAAAAGAGAAATTTGTTAACATCGAATATTGATTTAAGCCTAAGGAAGTCCTTTCTGAAGGCATTTGTATGGATTGTTGCCTTGTATGGGAGTGAGACATGGACGATAAACAGTGCGGACAGGAAGAGGATAGAGGCTTTTGAAATATGGTGCTACAGAAGAATGCTGAACATTAGGTGGGTGGATCGCGTAACTAATGAGGAGGTACTGAACAGGATTGGGCAGAAAAGAAATTTCTGGCATACCTTGATTAAAAGAAGGGATAGATTAGTAGGACACATTCTTAGACATAAAGGAATTGCGAATTTAGCATTAGAGGGAAGAGTGTGGGGTAAAAATCGCAGAGGAAGACCAAGAGATGGATACAGTAAGCAGATTCAGACAGATGTAGGTTGCCGTTCTTATGTGGAGATGAAGAGGCTTGCTCAGGATAGGGTATTGTGGAGAGCTGCATCAAACCAGTCTCCGGACTGAAGACCATAACAACAGTGGCGATAACAGTGAGAGTGAGAAAGCAGGACAGAGTAGCGCCGAGGGTAGTGCGGACAATGCGCCGTACAGCGGGCACGGCCGGGCGCGACTGGCGCTCGTCCACAGCCCACGGCGCGACAATCACGGAGCCGGAGTGAAAGGGTTAACATGCCTGGACAAGTAAGATTAGATAATGATTCTTTAACGAGTCGAAACTAGTCATATAAAATCAATAAGCAATATATGGCAATAAAGATCTTATAAAGGGATTCATAATTATGGCGTTTAAGAAGAGCGTGCACCATGGGGCTACCGTATACTGAAAATGTCTTTCGCGTTGCCTCTAATACGGTGCGTGATCACGTCGGACAGCCAGCACAGTTACACACCTGCATGACGGACAATATAAACTGTTGGCAGGTATTTGGCCACTCTTCCATGAGTGCAATATGCAAGTTTGCAACCGTTGTGGAATGTGCTAGTCTAGCTGCAACGCGACTACCAAGAGCATCCCACACATACCCAATCGGGTTTAAGTCCGATGAACAAGCTGGCCACTCCATTCGTTCAATTCCCACAGGTTCAAGCTTGTTGTCCACCAGTGCAGCTCGGTGAGGACAAATCGTCCACCAGAAGGAATCCATACACTACGCCACCAGTGTAAGGCATAACAAAACGCCGAAGGATCTCGTCTATACTTCTGAGCAGTGAAAGCGCCATTCTTAACGAAATAGAGGTCAGTACGTCCACAAATACTGACTCCTGCTCATACCATTCTTCTACCGCCATAATATGGTGGTTTTTTGCTGCACGTAAGCAGGATTGTTCCGAGTTACTGAGGAACACAAAACCTTGACTCATATGTGTATATAACTTGGCACCATTCGTCACGACTCCAATCCTGATGTTCGCCGCAGCGGAGCAGCCGAGCGCGTTGCGGCGTTATACTACGATGCGCGAGACCGTTCCCCGTCGGGGGTTCGAATCCCCCCTCTGGCATGGATGTCTGTGCCGTCTTTAGTATAAGGTAGTTCATAAGTAGTTTGTAAGTTTAGGGACTGATAACCTCGCAGTTAAGTCCCATAACCTTTATAAACATTACAACGTTTTTAATCCTGATGTTCCTCCGTCCGGATTCTGCGAGATAAACGGTGTCGTGGTTTCAATGGGACACATACCGTAGTCCGTGCGTAGAGGCCACATTCATAAAGGCGATTTAGGACTGTTTGTGTTGATATTGCGCGTCCTGTTCCTGACTGCATAGTGCGTTTCATTCAGCCTCCTGTCTCGACGGGCTGTCATCCGGAAATAACGGTCATCTCTCGCTGATGTTGTAGTGGGATTTTGGATATCAACGGATTGCTAAAATACAGTGCTTCGAAAATATCTATCAAAGTACAGTGCTGCGATTGTACGCTAAAATACAGTGCTTCGAAATTATGTATCAAAGTACAGTGCTGAGAGTGTACTGTATCAGAGATTATTATGTCAAAGAGATTATATGATTATTCTGAGATTTTATGATTATTCTGAATTTGTTTACACGTTCGGTCTTGATTTTCTGTTGGTGACGGAATGAGGCTAGTTTTCCGATACATGGAGAGGAATGTTATTTGATCTGCATTAGTTAAAAGGAAGTAAATGCAATAAAAGATAATAGTGAAAGACAAATTCGCGTTACGCGTTTCTCTTCTCGTAGAATAATAACAACAAGAAAGAAGAAGCCGTATTCGCCACTCTGCACACATAATCAAGGTGAGAATTAACGAAGAAAAGACTTTACAAAACTCTCATCTAAACATTCAAAGAGTGTTTCAGACGTTCTGAGACTTTGTAATCAGCGAACAGCTAGAAAGCAGATCTGGCAAGGAACCTGCAGCCATTTCACACTGTCGTAATTTCATCAGTTGATGTTGTTAATCTCCGTATGTGGACTCCAGATCATTTTCTGATGCTTAGCTGCAAACGTCGTATTTACATGTTCTAGGAATTTACAGACCTTACTGGCATGACTCACAAATACGTAACATATAACATGCAGTTACACGCACATATGCATAAAGACTTTTAACTGTAACTTCAACTAGTAAAAAAATCCAGATGAACCATAACAATATTACCCGTGGACGTCCTTGGTCTTGCTTTCTTTTAAGGGTTCCTATTGTCTGAAATCGTGTCCAAGTCCTGAAAATTACACTGCAATAGCTGCAGCCACCTCCCTCTGTGTCTGTTCGGCTTCTAACCTTCATATGGCTCTTCATGCTATAGATTCGGATAAGTCACGTTTTTGTTGCATTGCACTACCTGCTCACTACACTATCTGAACCAAACTGCTGCTGTTAATTCGTTTGGTAGAGTAAACACAAGTTATCACCAATCCCGTCTGCAACAATTTTCTGTCATTAACCACTACCTCGCTTGCCTTAATGTCGCTGCCTCTAATCCGTAGAACCGACGGAAAGACGTCGAACCATTTTAGTTCATTCTGATGATGCCAATATTTCAGAACCTAGATATCTCAACTCATCCCTTAATTACGTAGGAAGTAGGATGCCAACAGCCGTATGTTTAACAGAAATATTTATTCCTTTACTACCAGTTTCGGCATTCCATTATACCATATGTACAAACGTACAAACGTAGTCAACTTTAACATGCAATTTTTTTTCTTGTGTGTGTGTGTGTGTGTGTGTGTGTGTGTGTGTGTGTGTGTGCGTTGATGTGTATTTATCTTACACTACATATTTTGATTCCCTAAGCTAACAAAGGGAATTACAGTATACGACTATATACATATAACAAAAAAATGCATGTAAAAGTTGACTACGTTCGTACATATTTTTATGTGTTATTGAGTAGCGCTGCCATACCTGTATTGTATTTTCAGTGTCTTACTATACAATACTTTTATGTTTTTTTAAAATATTTTTAATGTTTTTGCCTTATTACTTGAGTAAGTTTATGTTTAATACACAGGGGCCTGAAGATGGCATAATGGGATGCCGAAACTGGTGGTAAAGGAATAAAAGTTTCTGTTAAACATACAGCTGTTGGTAACCTACTTCGTATGTAATCTTTAACAGCTGCAGTCCCAGTTCTACCATCAATGATGGATTCAATATCCCTTAATTGTTTTAACCAGTATATATCGTTTTTGATCGTTATAGATGTAGCATCTCTCGGTGAAAATCAGTGATTACTTTGTCCCCGAAAGGCACAGCACCTGTGTTCGAATCCAAATACGGCACACAGTTTTAGCATCACTGGACTCCACCATGACAATACACTGCAAACTACCGCTGAGATTCAAATTTTGTACCTACCGGGCAATACGAATAGTTAAATATCTAAATTAGAAACGATTGCGTTTACATGGGCACGAAAATCGCTTGTGGAACTGGAAAACCGCTTTACAGAAAGGGATTTCCTGAATCAATTTTTGAGTTTTTACATGACCAACCAAAATCGGATTTAGGAAATCGATTTACGAAATCCGATTCTGGGAGCCCATGTAAACGGGGTGATTAAATGGGCTAGGAAATCTGATTCAGGCTATACCATGTAAACACGACAGCCAAAAAAGTTTTACGAAAATCGGTTTTCGTCTTCCGGAAGATGTGTTGCATGCAGACGTAGTGACTGAATTTCGCGGCAAGTACACTCCTGTCCATTAAAATTGCTACTCCACGAAGATGACGTGCTTCAGACGCGAAATTTAACCGACAGGAGGAAGATACCGTGAAATGCAAATGATTAGCTTTTCAGAGCATTCACACAAGCTTGGCGCCGGTGGCGACACCCACAACGTGCTGACATGAGGAAAGTTTCCAACCGATTCCTCATACACAAACAGCAGTTGGCCGGCGTTGCTTGGTGAAAACGTTGTTGGGATGCCTCGCGTAATGAGGAGAGTTGCGTACCATCACGTTTCCGACTTCGATAAAGGTCGGATTGTAGCCTATCGCGACTGCGGTTTATCGTATCGCGACATTGCTGCTCGTGTTGGTCGCAATCCAATGACTGTTAGCAGAATATGGAATCGGTGCGTTCAGGGGGGCAATACGGAACGCCATGCAGAATCTCAACGGCCTCGTATCACTAGCAGTCGTTATGACAGGCATCTTATCTGCATGGCTGTAACGGATCATACAGCCACGTCTCGATACCTATCAACAGAAGGGGACGTTTGCAAGACAACAACCATCTGCACGAACACTTCGACGACGTTTTCAGCAGCATGGACTATCAGCTCGGAGACCTTGGCTGCGGTTACCCTTGACGCTGCATCACAGACAGGATTGCCTGCGGTGGTGTACGCAACGACGAACCTGGGTGCACGAACGGCAAAACGTCATTTTTTCGGATGAACCCAGGTTCCGTTGACAGCATCATGATGGTCGCATCCGTGTTTGGCGACATTTCGGTGAACACACATTGGAAGCGTGTATTCGTCATCGCCATACTGACTTACCACCCTACGTGCCACTGGTTACACGTCTCGGTCACCTCTTATTCGCATCGACGGCACTTTGAATAGTGGCCGTTACATTTCAGATGTGTTACGACCTGTTACTCTATCCTTCATTCGATGCCTGCGGAATCCTACATTTCAGCAGGATAATGCACGACCGCATGTTACCGGTCCTGTACGGGCCTTTCTGGATACGGGAAATGTTCGACTGCAGCCCTGGCCAGCACATTCTCCAGATCTCTCACCAACTGAAAACGTCTGGTCAATGGTGGCCGAGGAACTTGCTCGTCACAATACGGCAGTCACTACTCTTGATGAACTGTGGTATCGTGTTGAAGCTGCATGGGCATCTGTACCTGTACACGCCATCCAAGCTCTGTTTAACTCAATGCCCAGGCGTATCAAGGCCGTTATTACGGCCAGAGGTGGTTGTTCTGGGTACTGATTTCTCAGGATCTATGAACCGAAATTGCTCGAAAATGTAATCACATCTCAGTTCTAGTACAATGTATTTGTCCCATGAATACCCGTTTATCATCTGCATTTCTTCTTGGTGTAGCAATTTCAATGGTCAGTAGTGTATGTTGGACTGTGGTAACAGTCCGCTGCCCTATGCTAGCAGCCTGGCGCATGCGCACTCGGCACCTGATAGCGGGCGTCTCGCGTGGCGCGGGGCGTTGCTGCCCTATCGGACCATCGCGTCTCCCATTACCGACAAGCCGGCCTGACCCGCCAGACGGCCTCAAAGACGCCGCCCGCCCACGCGCCCGCCTCGGATCCACTTTCGGCCGTAAGGCGAGCCCCCGCAGCCATCAACGCCGGGTGATTAATCACAGGTGTTAAGTGCCAGGCCACGCATGAGGCGCAGCACCGGTTTTTATGGGTGCGGAGATCGGCGCTGATGGGATAGCTCTTAAAAGTCCGCAGCCACGTCCCGCGTACTCACCGACATGTTTGTTATTGAGGGGAGACTGTACGTCCTATGAAGCTAATATACAGGGTGTCCCAGCTATCTTGTCCACCCAAAATATCTCTGGAACAATAACATCTATTGGAAAACGACTTTCACCGGTATCAATGTACGGCTGGGGCCCATTAATGTACATATTTGGAAACATTCTAAAACGAAAGAAAATGTATTTTTTAACACCAACTTATGTTTTTTTTTTTTTTTTCTTTCTTTTTTAATGGACACCCTATATTTTTTGTTCAGCAATCCATAGCATGACAAATCACATAAACAATGGCGTTGATTGCATCGCAATATTCCAATTACATCCCGAGATATTGCGACGCGAAGTTGACGCTTGAAAAACCCGAAATGCGCTGCTAGCGCACGTCCTGAGCAGCATGGCGTTTTCGCCTGAGTCTCAGGACGTGCGCTAGCCGCACGTTTCGCGTATTTCAAGCGTCAACTTCGTGTCGCATTATCTCGGGATGCAATCAACGTCATGGTTTATGTGATTTGTCATGCTATGGGTTGCTGAAGAAAAAATATAGGGTGTCCATTAAAAAAACCTAACTTCGTGTTAAAAAAACACATTTTCTGTCGTTTTAGAATGTTTCCAAACATGTACATTCATGGGCCCCAGCCGTACATTGATACCGGTGAAAGTCGTTTTCCAATAGCTGTTATTGTTCCAGAGATATTTTGGGTGGACAAGATAGCTGGGACACCCTGTATAGAAGTCGCTGCTTAACTTCCAAATTGCTACAATAGAGGTTATAATATCAACGTCAACAAGAGTAAAACAAGGATAATGGAATGTAGCATTAGAGAATCAGGCGATGCTGAAGGAATTAAATTAGGTGATGAGGCAATAAAAGTAGTAGACGAGTTTTGTTACTTGGGTAGCAAGATAACTTCTGATGGCCGAAGTAAAGAAGATATAAAATGCAGAATGGCTATGGGAAGAAAAGCGCCTCTGAAGAAGCGAAACTTGTTGACATCCAATATTAGTTTAAATGTTAGGAAGTCCTTTCTGAAGGCATTTGTCTGGAGTGTAGCATTGTATGGAAGTGAAGCGTGGACAATAAGGAGTTCAGACAAAAATATGATAGAAGCTTTTGAAATGTGGTGCTACAGACGAATGATGAAAATTAGATGGGTAGATCACGTAACTAATGAGGTGCTCAACAGAATTGGGGAGAAGAGAATTTTTGGCGTATTCTGACTAAGAGAAGGGATAGGCTGGTGGGACACATCTTGAGACATCCAGGAATCGTCAGCATTAGAAGGAAGTGTGTGGGGTAAAAATCGTAGAGGGAGACCGAGGGACGAATACAGTAATCAGGTTTAAAGGGATGTAGATTGCCGAAAGTATTCTCAGATGAAGAGACTTGCAGAGGACAGGTTAGCGTGGAGAGCTGCATCAAACCAGTCTGCGGACTGAAGACCACAACAACAACAACAAGCTCCAATAAAAATTCGGATGGAGATCTTCTGTAATCTTCTACATCTACATTAAATGGATACTCTGCAAGTCACACTGAAGTGCAAGGCAGAGGGTCCATCGAACCACTTTTATGATATTTCTCTATAGTTACATTCTCTAATAGCTCGAAGGAATAAGGAACACGCAAATCTTTCTGTTTTCGGCCTGATTTATTTTATTATGATGATCACGTCTCCCTATGTAGATATGTTCGCATTCGGAAAAGGAAGTTGGTGGAACAAATTTCACAAATAGATCAAGGCGCAACAAATAATGCCTTTCTTTTAATGATTTCCACTCAACTCGGGCATCATTTCCGTGACACTGTCTCTCCAATATCGTGATAACACAAAACGAGCTGCCCTTCTTTGAACTTTCTCTAAGTCCTTTGTCAGTCCCACCTGTTGTGGATCCCACAATGCGCAACAATACTCCAAAACAGGACGCACAAGTGTAGTGTAGTAGAAGTGTTGCATCCTATAAGTGTACTGCCAGTGAAAAGTAGTCTTTGGTTCGCTTATCCTCCGATATTTTCTGTGTGTTCTTAACAATTTAATTTGTTCGTAATTGTAGTTCCTACGTATTTAATTGAATCGACGGCCTTTAGATTCGACTGATTTATCGATTAAAATGAAGTTTAATGGATTTCTTTTATTCGTAATATAGATGACTTCGCACTAATCATTATTAAGGGTAAATTACTAGTTTTTTTTTTTCCTTCTTGATATCTCATCTAAATTATTTTGCAGTTGCTTTTGATCTCCTGGTGACTTCACTAATTGATAAATGACAGCATCATCCGCGAAAAGTCAACTTCTCACACATTCTCCTAAATCGTTTATAAAAATAAAGAAGAGTACGGGCGCTATACCACTTCCCTGGAGAACGCCAGATATCAGTTCTGTTCTACTCGATGACTTTTCATCAATTACAACGTAATATGTCCTTTCTGACAAGAAATTACGAATCCGGTCATGACAATATTTCATAAGCACGCAACTTGATTAGAAGACGCCTGTGGATACAGTGTCATAAGCCTTCCGGAAATCTAGAAAAATGGGTTCGATTTGAGATCCCTTGTCGATAACGCTTATTTCATATCCTTTCTTCCAGGGGTGCTGGACTTGCATGGTTCGCAGGAGAGCTTCCGTGAAGTTTGGAAAGTAGGAGGCGAGGTACTGGCGGAAGTAAAGTTGTGAGGCGCCATCGTGAGTCATGTCGGGATAGCTCAGTCGGTAGAGCGCTTGCCAGCGAAAGGCAAAGGTCCCAGGTTCGAGTCCCGGTTCCGGCTCACAATTTTAATCTGCCAGGAAGTTGCAAAGATAATGTTGTTTTTAGGAAATACTCAATTTGTTCACCATCGTTCCTCAACAATAGCAGTAGTCGAGGAACAATGTTTTGAACAGCACTGTAAAGCATGTCCGGCGTTATGGTCAGGCATTGGCGTCGGAAGTTGTCTTAGTTGTCTTTCAGCATCCCCAGAGATGTCGGTCGGTCACGATACACTTGCGACTTCAGGTAACCCTAAAGCCAATAATCGCACGGACTGAGGTCTGGGGATCTGGGAGGCTAAGCATGACGAAAGCACATGGTGATCACAAAACGACGCGCGCAAGAGATCTTTTACGCGTCTCGTAATATGGGGTGGAGCGCCATCCTGCATAAAAATCGTACGTTCGAGCAGGTGTTCATCAGCCAGGCTGGGGATGATGCGAGTCTGTAACATATCGGCTACCTCTCACTCGTCGCGGTAGCAGTCACTGACTTTCTGCTATCCAGCGCCATCTGTCGGACATTTTTGAACTGTTTTTTTTTTTTTTTTTTTTTTTTTTTTTATGTTTTAATAAAACCCCACGTCATTCCAAGCACGTGTGTCAATTTTTAGCTCTCTATACATTATTCCGTGATTTATTGAATATTCAAATTTATATTGACATTTTGATCACCTAGTATGTATATAGACACACAGGCAATAGGAGACGAACAGAAAATATGAGATTAACAGAGAGACGGGACAGGCCGAGAGACGGATCGGTGAACAGGAAGACGGGAAGAAGCAGATGGACAGTAGAAAGAGACCAGCGGAATAAATGAATACCTGCGAAACTCCGAGTTTCCAGCTAGCTTTCTTCTTGCTATATAGATTGTCCGTGTGTTTTTGCGTTCAGATCTACAGTTTTCTTCCGGTCTCGACGAAATTTTGCACACTTCATTTTCAAACCGTCGAGTCTAAGGATCACGTACAGTACGTAGTTCATTGGATATGACACGATAATAAAATTAAACGAAAAACTGCGATGCCCTCCCTCCCCCAGGCACTTAAAACTATATCAGTGATTATAAAGGCAAAGTATTTAATCTGCTTTCTTAGATGTATCTAAGACACTCGCAGCCATTCACATCTGGTACAAGCTGCAGCAGCGGAAACGAATAACGATTTTAAAAAAAGACTTTATGACTATCCGTATTTGATATATGGTTTTGCTGTCATGAATAATAAACCCCAATGCGTAATTTGAGGTGACGTAATGTGCGAGTGGAAAACCATCATATTTGATGCACCACTTCTTAATATTTCAAAGCTGCTCATAAACATCGGATTTCTTCGAAAGGGCACTGAAAACCATTAACTAGAAGCTAAATACTACGATCCAGAAATAAAATGGTATTGATATTAGTCGATGAAAAATAATACTCCACTGAAAACTCATTACCAGCAGCAAAGTACTATGACCCATTAGTAAAAAGGTATTTATATGTATTGACTAAAAATAATATTATGTTACAGATATTTTTCTGACATAATATTTGAACATGTCACAAAGTCGTACTAGAAGATCGCGACTATTGTAAATAATTGTAGCAGTACTGCACAAATGCTTTTAAGTCGCTTAATAAACAATTCATCATGAAGTGGAAAAATGGCATCATTGTTACGCGTTTCGGTTGGCCCAACATCAGAAATTAAAAGTGGAATAGGCACATCTTGTACTTGTCACTCTTTTGATGTCTCATTGATGGCAACTCAAAAATTGTTACAACAAAGCCAATTTTCCAGCTACAGATGAATTGTTAATTAAGCGACTTTTACGAAACACCGTCATTTCCGTGTGCCCCTTCTGCCACAGTAGTCGAACATGCGATCCCACGAACAATACTTTGCCACCCCCAGGAGGTCACGTCCAACAGTTTGAAAAACACTCGTCTACGCCACAGGGAGGGCAATACGCAACGTCATCGAAAATAGACGCGCAGATGGTATACGGAGCCTTCCAAATATTCGGCAAAAATTCACAAATAATGGGAGGGGAGGGAGATTATATTGAAAGCGTGTAACGGTAAGCATCTCTGTCAATAATGTCATCCCCGAGAAAAATAATAGTAGTAGTTGTTGTTGTCTTTAGTCAGGAGACTGGTTTGATGCAGCTCTCCGCAATACCCTATCCTGAGCAAGCCTCATCAAATCCACATAAGAACGGCAACCTACATCTGTCTGAATCTGCTTACTGTATCCATCTCTTGGTCTTCCTCTGCGGTTTTTACCCCACACACTTCCCTCCAACTCTAAATTCACAATTCCTCAATGTCTAAGAATGTGTCCTACCAATCGATTCCTTCTTTTAGTCAAGATATGCCAGAAATTCCTTTTCTCCCCAATTCTTTTCAGTACCACCTCATTAGTTACACGATCCACCCACCTAATCTTCAGCATTCTTCTGTAGCACCACATTTCAAAAGCTTCTATCCTTTTCCTGTCCGCACTGGTTATCGTCCATGTTTCACTCCCAAACAAGGCAACACTCCACACAAATGCCTTCAGAAAGGACTTCCTTAGGCTTAAATCAATATTCGATGTTAACATCTCTTTTTCAAGAACGCTTTTCTACCCATTAACATTCTGCATTTTATACCCTCTGTACTGCGACCATCATTTGTTATTTTACTGCCCAAGTATGAAAATTCATCTACTTCCTTTATTGTTTCGTTACCTTATCTAATTCCTTCAGCACCACCTGAGTTTCTTAGTCTGCACTGCATTACCCTTGTTTTGCTCTTGTTAATGTTCATCTTATATGCATCTTTCGCACACTGTCCATTCCATTCAAATATTCTTCCACGTCCTTTGTTGTCTCTGATAGAATTACTATGTCGTCGGCAAAACGCAATGTTTTTAATTCTTCGCTCTGAACTTTAATTCCTTCTCCAAATTTCTCCTTGCTTTCCTTTACAGCTTGCTCAATGTGCAAATAGAGTAACATTGGAGAAAGGCTACAACCCTGTCTTACTTCCTTCCCAACCACTGCGTCCCTTTCATGCCCTTCAACTCTGACAACCGCTGTCTGGTTTTTGTACAAGTTGTAAATAACCTTACGCTCCCTATATTTTACTCCTGTTTGCTTCACAACTTGAAAGAGTTTATTCCAATCAACATTATCAAAAGCCTTCTCCAAATCTACAAAAGCTAGATAAGTAGGTTTGCCATTTGTTAATCTATCTTCTAAATAATATTTGTCATTACTTTTTCTCCAGCCCATATATATGTAAAAGATTAATTTCAGAACATGAGTTCATTATCACAATGGTAGCCTCCAGTACAACCCCTAGAAACCGGGGATAGCGATTCTGCACTACCCACAACTTACAACTACTTACCTCTCGCCCTGGCATCTTACAGGCTGCACCTCCAGACTACTTACTGCTAGTATAGACTTCCCAACATTCCAATTTTTTTCTCACAAAATCGGATATCCTCAGAGCTGAATGTAAATATAAAGATCAGTATCTTTTATGAAAGTTAAATTCCCATTTAACTGCAAAGCTCTTGTATAGTCCAACCCCTGGTACAGTTTTCTGCACTGTTTCGAGATGTAGGGCTTTGGAAATCGTCGTGGAAATAGAAGACAAACTGAATACAACTCACCAGGTAAGACTTGCATCATACCGAGGCATTCAACACTGGGTACTCACCTGGAATAGAAAAAAAAAACGAAAATTAGGTTTATAACACAGGTATCAGAACAGTCATTTAAAATATGTCCTGTAAAAATATCAGCTAAAACGAAACCGTCATCAGATCACATCCCCACACAATAACGGCAGCTTTTAAGCAGTTTTCATCTATAAACTGTGTAACAAAAGCAGGACACAAATTCAATAATTTGACACATACTGTAGTCAGAGCAAAGAAAGGCAAACGCAATGCTCTCTACTGATTGTTTACGTGCGTCATATTCACTGTTTATGGGGGGAGGTCTCACAGATTAATGGTTATCTTTCAGTTGGCGTTTGTGTGTGAATGGCTGTTCACGACGACTTCGAAAATTATTGCTCGTGCCAGTTACTAAGTGCAATATGAAATTAGATTTTTATGTAAATTACAGGAAATACCTTTGGAGATGCATCTTCCAATAAAAAAAATATTCTGGCAACCCTCCTGAACCTCCCTCTACACGAACTGCAACTGTCTAGAAAGCAGGAGACCCGGTTTCGAATCCCGGCTGGGTACACATTTTTAACTTTACCCATTCGCAGTTAATGTCGTGTATTCCGTGGGTATGTTGTGATATGGAATTTGCTCAGACAATTGAAGTTAAAAAAAATCGACGTAATTGGGACACGAACTATGAGAACTCGATACATTATTTTGTATTTCCTCCAAACTTCCTTTTTCACACAAATAAGAACGAAAATATAATGCATCGGACGACGTGTGCTAACAAATGAGCACAAATAAGAAAATGTTCAAATGTTTGTAAAGCTTATGGGACTTAACTACGGGGTCATCAGTCCCTAAACTTATGAACTACTTACGAACTAGGACGGCACAAATATCCATGCTCGAGGGGGGATTCTAACCACCGACCGTAGTGGCCATGCAGACCGTGACTGAAGCACCTCAGTCCCCTCGGCCACCGCGGCCGGTGACAAATAAGAGGGAAAGGAGATTGTTCATGTCTTTCGTAAAGCACATTGTTATTTATTTCGTGCCTAAGAAATATGTTCTGGTGTATGATCTCTTTGTGTGTAACACTTTATAGAATTTCGCATTACTTTCTCTTTTTAATTGAAAAATGGCAAATAGTCAAATGATGATTTTCAGTGAATTTTAAAATATTCGTCGAAGCAAGAAAGTAGCTACAAGCTCCGACATTAGTCAGCAGATTGTAGTCTATTACTTGTCTCTGCTCGAAGTTTATACGGTCTTCGCTTGTGTCGATAGCGTGTGATTCCCTGAGGGAATGCACAGTTTCTTTCCCTCAGTGGAACGAGGCAGAGCAAGTCCACCGCCTCGAGGGATCTTGGTTCCGAGTAGCCAAGGGCAAAACCTGCTGGCAGCTAGCGAGTGAATGGAGCGAGTCTGTCTTGTTACTGACTGGAGCACCGAAAGAATGGAATGGCGCCAATTCAGCAGGAAACAAAGACCTCCAAACCATTCATGCCAATTAAGAAAAACTTCCACAAAGTCTACCTGCTTCACGGGTTTGTCGACAAAGGCAGCGGAAAGTTTGGAGAATTCCGGACGATGAGACGGATCGTAGATCGGAAGGATGGCGAAGTCAAGCAAGAGAAAATGATTTATGTTCGAGTTTGGACAGACGTAATTGTAACATAACAAAACTTGGGGAGTTTGTTGTAGTGACGAAAATCACTCCAGGTGTGTGTTGGGATGCTTCTTTGAAAAAGGTACGGCTGATTCCCTTCCCCATCCTTAACAAAAACCGTCCTTAAGTTGTGCTCCGTCTCTAATGAGCACGCTGCGACGGAACGTTAAAGCCTTTCTTCCTTCTTGTAGTCACGAACACTGGAATGGTCTCACAACTTCCTGCATCTCTTACTACCTCGGCCGCGGGGAATTAGTCGTGCGTGCAGGAGCGTCGTGCTGCGGTGCGCGCGGCCGTTTGCCGTCGGGGGTTCGGGTCCCCCCTCGGGAATGGGTGTGTGTGTCTGTCTGTGTGTGTGTGTGTGTGTGTGTGTGTGTGTGTGTGTGTGCGTGGATGCCGGACACTTGCCACGCCGGACACTTGCCACGCCGGACTTTTGCCACACCTGACCCTTCGCCAGGTAGTAGGATTAGCGGCCCCTCAGGCGAGGGACGCCCTTCCCCTTACTCCTGCTGTTTGCTTCCAAACCTCCGTCTCCGATCTTACTCGATACAGCCAATACGAAAGAGATATTTTTGTTCGACATCTCGCAGAAATGTACAACTTCTTTTCAATATCCCGAAATCGAAATATTTATAACTTTTGGGAAACGAAAGCAATACCGTCGACTATGACAGTGTGTAATTAGTTCTTCCAACCACAAACAGCTTTCTTCCACACTTACTGATTACGATAGAAACAGTCCATCGCCATGGAAGGACAAGGAAAGGAACGATATAAAGATAATTCGAATGTTCGCGTATCATTCAAGTTTGATCACTGCATTTGTACATATATTAATTGCTACAACTGCATGAAAAAAAAAGGAGGAAAGAAGAACGATACACTTCATAAATTTACTCTTTTGCGGCAAAATATTAGTTAATAAAGTGAATTGGAACAATGTTGAAATCAATGACAGAAAATACGTTTGCAAAATATAGATAAGAGCGTCTATGTTTGACAGATCGCCTAAAATCGACATACAAATTTGAAATAAAGGAAGGAGGAAGGAAGCTTAGGGTTTAACGTCCCGTCGACAACTTGGTCATTAGAGACGGAGCTGACGCTCGGAGTTTTGGGTTAGGATGGGGAAGGATATCGGCCGTGCCCTTTGAAAGGAACCATCCCGGCATATGCCTGGAGTGATTTAGGGAAATCACGGAAAACCTAAATCTGGATGGCCGGGGGTGGATTTGAACCACCGCCCTCCCGAATACGAGTCCAGTGCGTTACCACTGCGCCACCTCGCTCGGTATTGAAATAAAGAAATGAAGGAATATAGAATGCTATGCTTGTAAAGTACACGGTTGTTCTACATTGTTTAGCTGAATCGCAGAGGGAACACCCTAGTTTTTTAATGGAAATGCCATAATTCCTATGATCTTCACTACAAAAGGAGGAGGAGGAGTCAGGGGCACTCGACACTTCGGAGCAGGTAAAAGTGTGGCAAATGTCCGGCGTGGCAAGTGTCCGGCGTGTGTGTTGTCCTTACGTTAGTCTACAATTAGTTTAAGTAGTTTGTAAGCTACGGACTAATGAGCACGTAGCCGAGGGGACTGCAGCTCGCCAGTCACGGTCTGCATGTCCACTACGGTCAGGGGTTCGAATCCCCCCTCGGGCATGGATTTTTGTGCCGTCCTTAGTATTAGCTAGTTCATAAGTAGTTCGTAAGTTTAGGGACTGATGACCCCATCGTTAAGTCCCATAAGCTCTACAAACATTTATGAATGACCACGTAGTTATCTGATAGATTTACATTTACTACCTCGTTCTAACGTATTCGTGCGTACGTAACGGCTATACGCTAAATGACGTGACTGTTTTCTACGGTCTTATTCGACCGAGTTTTTGAGTAGACAGCTGACGTGTATTGTGACGGCATTCAACTCTCGAACGTAAACGTGGTTTCCTCTAATTTTATTTGAATTAAATACAATTTGTTTGCCAAATGCCATTTGTTCGTTGATATGTTTAACTAAGTAAAGTATTTCCTTACAGTTACATGTTATTTTTAAAACTGAATTACACTTTTTGTCCATGGTCATTTACAATTAACATTTTTAAGAATACTGCACTGTTTCATAGCAATTTAATTACGCCAGTGGTTTAATTAAATCATTGACGGCACACGTACTTTCCTTAATTAAATTATAATTCGTGTGGGTTTTTTATACGAAAAGTTACCTAAATACTATTTATGTAGGTCGGTTGGAACAAAATATCCACTCGCGAAGCCCATACCACAGATTCAGCCTAAGGGTTTTTGGATCCTAAATACCAGCCTGAGTATGGAATTTACTTTAACAAACATTATGCAATCAAAAGTATCCGGACACGCTCAGAATCATACGTTTTTCACATTAAGTGCACTGTGCTGCGACCTAATGCCAGGTACACCGTATTAGCGACCTCAATAAACATCGTGAGAGGGCAGAATTGGGCGCTCCACGGAACTCATTTTAAACATAAATGAAACGTGCAGAATGAAGCACAGAAATGTCGCTAAGTTTGTAGTACACAAAGCGAAATCAGTAACACTCTGTTCAATGTTTGTTGGTATTCTTAAGTTTGCGTCACTTAATTCTGTCACAGACGTATGGTTCCTTGCTGTACGCCATACTTATTACGGAGCAGCGGCGTCTCTTAGATCTTTGGTGCACTCTCTACTCTCAATTTACCCGCGAAAGCTCGTGAAGAGGAGGCGGAGAAAAATTGATGTAGAGAGGGAAGGGGACGAACAGGTAGAGAGTGGTGATCGGATGTATATTAACAAGTTAAACGAGAAAGGTTCATTGTGACAATTGTTTCAAAAACTTTTCCGTACTTTTAATTATATTTCACTTGCTGTAATGTATGGTGTAAAATGCATCGAACAGTGAGCTACCCGCTATCGAACGTTTTGAGTAAATTACGTACACATACTTGACAAAGAGTGTCTTTTAAAATGACTGCTACCAATTGAGAAAATGTTAATATTTTATTAGAAAGCTAAGATGCTGTTATACCACGTGTCAAAAAATCAGGTCTTTAAACCGCATGTTTTCTTCAAAATAGACTGAGAAGCGTTACGAAACTAAAAACTCAAGCAGAATGAAAATTAGGCATTTTCGATTTTCACAAGCAATGAAAAACATGTAAGGAAAACATAAGGCCGGCCGCGGTGACCGAGGAGACTGAGGCGCTCCAGTCACGGTCTGCACGGCCACTACGGTCGGGGGTTCGAATCCCCCCTCGGGCATGGATATTTGTGCCGTCCTAGTAAGTATTTCATAAGTAGTTTGTAAGTTTAGGGACTGATGACCCCGTAGTTAAGTCCCATAGACTATACAAAATTTTTTTTGAAAACATAAGCTGATAAAACGATGTGGGTTGTTCCTATATGCCGTCAACAGTTTTTACAGCGTGATAATCGGAAAAGTGATTTCCCACAATTTCCCAGCCCGGCCCGACTGGGAGTGGCCATCCTCGCACGCTTCGATGTAAATAAATGTTTCTTCAAATCAAGAGTGGGTATTTTACTCACTCTCAATTTTTTAAGTGGGTACAGCTACCGCGGTACCCACGTCAACCGCAGGGCCTGGTTTAGCATACCCAACATAAGCGTTCCCTGAGGCGGCCGACCTCCGCATTATGGATGTTAAAAGAAGAGACGACGGGTCAAACGGCGAGCTTTGTTCTGCCGGTGACCTCATTAATAACGACCGGCCCATCTGGTCTCTGATGGGACGGCGTTCACCAGCAGAAGGAGAGCAAGACATCCCCTGGACTCTGCAGCTGGCCTCACGTCCATCTCAGATGCCTGTGCAGTATGGTAGCTACACATCGTATTCTAAAATGTTACGTCCAGTTCCACGGCTCATAAGTCTGGAAAGGAACGGCTTCCAAAGACAATTAAGCATATTGTAAATTAAAAGTCTCACTCACTGTAACATCCCACTCGCACTTTCCTACGACGGCTTGCAATTCAGGTAGAGGTAATAAGGATAACACTGTGTAATGGGGATTTTAGCTGCAAAGAAACGTTATTGGGCTATTCAGCGGCATGTAACTCATACCTTATCGTTTACTTCTAGTATCAAGCGGAAATAAGTACATGGTCGAGAACAGCCGCAGTGGAGTAGCCGAGCGGTTATGGTAACATGTTGAGAATCATGGTCCAGGCGTGAATGAAAATTAGTTTACACAAGTTCATTTCATAAATGTTTTAACTTAAGAACACGGATCTTTCACTGTATGACGCTACCAGAGATATGAGAAGAAATACTCAAAAAAAGGGGGAACCCCTCGGGAAACGGAGTACCACAAGAGAAAGAAACGGACAAAATTAACAACAAACGTCGAGAAGACGAACTCTGAGGGGGCGAGTACACTGAAATTGAACTGCAGAGAAAGGAGACTTGTGCATTATTTCCATTTTATTTCAATTTTTTTATTCTAATTAATTTCTTTTTCCGCTTATGCGCAAGACCGTACATTTAATTTAGTCTGAACAATATTTATGCTAACAGAAGCTACATTTCCTTATATACATATATATGGCAGCAAAGGGAAATAGCTGCAATAATCTTCATTCAAGAAGCAGAACATATAAGAAAATTTTAAGTTTCATTATTGCTTGAAGAAGTGATTTTTTTTTTTTTTTTTTTTTTTTTATCACATTCCCATGAAATGGAAAACAAGAAAGGACTGACCAATAGAAACAAAAGCACGCCGAAGAAGGCGACATTTGGAGAGCGAAAGGAGGGGCTGTGAGGGGAGGTTGGAGGCCCTAAAAAAAAGTGGTGTAAAAAAAAAGAAAAAAATAAGAAAAAAAAACAGAAAAAAAGAAAAAAGATAAAAAAAAGCGGTCTAAAGCGTCTTGCTGCGGAGCGCGCGGTTGCTCGCCGTGGAGGTTCGAGTCCTTCCTGGGGCATGGGTGTGTGTGTGTGTGTGTTTGTCCTTAGGTTAGTTTACCTAGGTTTAAGTAGTTTGTAAGCTACGGACTGATGACTACGCAGTTTGGTCCGATAGATTTACAAACATTTGATTTTGGTTGAGAACAGGCTGCTTGCCTAGCGCCAAAACGAAAAACCTTCGAATTGTATTATTTGTTGATTTTTATATCACCTCGGCCTGAGGAAAAAGGCGGGATTGTTCCTATTCGCGTTCTTTCTTGGGGTGTTATTCCAATGTAGGAGAGCCCTGGCAATTTGATACGCATTTCACAGGGAACATGAGGCAGAACCAAAGTATGTGGTGTGGAAGGAGACGTGCTTTAAGACAGTCCGTGTAGTCGCTTTGGCTGCAACACTGTGTTAGCTAAGTGCTCTAAGGCGCCTATCCATTAAGTCGGAGGTCCCGAGTTCTAATCTCGGCCACAGCACAAATTTTAATTCATTGTCTCGTCTTATATTTAATGCCTTCGAATTGCGATTACCGTTCAGTTAGAAATGACATTAAGCTTACTATACCAGAGCTTACAAAATATAATAAATAGCCGGCCGCGGTGGCCGAGGAGACTAAGGCGCTCCAGTCACGGTCTGCACGGCCACTACGGTCGGGGGTTCGAATCCCCCCTCGGGCATGGATATTTGTGCCGTCCTAGTTCGTAAGTAGTTCATAAGTAGTTTGTAAGCTTAGGGACTGATGACCTCGTAGTTAAGTCCCATAGACTTTACAAACATTTGAACATTTTTTATAATAAATAAAGGTCTAAAATATTACAGTTATAACTGAAAACACTTAAATTCTTCTCTCATCGTTTACGATTGAACTTTCAAGCCTGTAAAAATATTAGTATCTTCATTGGAATATTTGATAAAATTTACGATTCATATGCTTGATACTTAGATGATACATGTAAAGGTAGAGTTACATGTAATAGACTTGGTAAACCACAGTCAGACCATGCTCCCCACAATTAAAATGTAAAATACTGGGAACCAATCCTTATCGTCAATGCCAAATAAAATCACAGTCACCTCAAAAGGGGGAATAAAAACCAGGTTACTCATAGCAATAACTACTAAAAAGAAAACTCCAGCCATAACTCTCTCGAGGCTTGTATCTGCAGGAGTTCACACAGGCCGTGAAATAGATTCATCATAAATTGCTCTCGGCCAGTAGTGCGACAGCGCTTGGCAGCGCCACTACTTAGGCGTCAGGGAGTTCGTGCCAAATATGGGTAAGTGTTACATCTGCATGACCTAACTGGTGACGGAAGATGAACGCAAGAGGATAAACAAGCCGCCAGAGACGTCCATCTCTGTCAGCCGCTGTACGTCCGCACAACGAGCCTCTGTCAGGCGCTCCCCCAGTTGGCTCTGCAAGTGAATCTGTGCGCTCAGTCTCATTTCACCATCAATGCGAGAGCGCGCTGCAAATTTTCCTCCCGGAGAAGAGCTTTGTTTAATGTTCCCTCAAGCACCTTGTTGTGTAATATCTGTATTCGGATTAAATGAATTACCATTCTCGTTCTGAGCGGTTACTCGTAGAGAGGCGTTAGGCTGAAGTAAATAAAAATGTATTTAAAAAAAGATCTGTTTCCCACCATGCCTGTCTACGGTTGAATTTTTTTTTAATTTTTCATTATTACTGTGCAGTTTCGACTACGTTGTCATTTTTAAATAATTACTAGTCGACCCGTTAATGCTTCGCAATTGCTAATATGTATGTACTCTTGCTTTTTAACGTCAAATGTGCAAAAGTTTATCGCAATCGTAGGAAAGATATTGATATCCCTAAGAAAATAGATCTTTCAGTTTTCCACAAATTTTCCTATTTTCTAGCCAACTATTCCAAACTTTTACTTCACTCAAACCTTTCTCTCGCTTTATACGTAGAATGTGCCAAATTTTTATCGCAATCAGATTAATGATATTGATATTTCATAGAAAAATCTCTTTTTTTTACTAAATTTTCCAATTTACCAAGAAACTTTTCCAAATTTTTATTTCATAACAACGTAACCCTTGCTGTGAACGACAAATATGCAAAATTTTATCGCAATCAGACGAATGAACGTCAAATGATCAAACTTTTATCGTAATCGGATGAACGGTTCTCAACTTATAGGGTTGAGTACATTTAGAAGCACGTTGAAAAAGGAACTTGGTTCGAATTTTGCGACTTTTCTTTTTAACTGTCCCAATTTTTTTACTGAAAACTTTTCCAAGACCATAATGAAAAATTAAAGAATTACACCACTCCGTCGTGCGAAAAGTCACTTATAGTGCTGAATTCAATCAAAAACACATTGAAAAACGCACATTCAGTTTTTCTTAAATTTTCCAGTTTTCCGGTAGATTTTCCAAAAACTTTGTTTCATACAAGCCTTGCCCTGTCAAGCCGTACTCAACTGATGCTATTACAACCATGTGTCAATTGATTTTTATTCATAGAAAAAATTGCTTTCGGTTTTTCCTAAATTTTCCTACTTTCCCAACGACTTTTACAAACTTTTATTTGATGAAAACCTTCCTCTTGCTTTCAACATGAAATGTACAAAATTTTATCGCAATTGGACGAACGGTATTGATAGCTCACTGGCAAAAGCTGTTTCAGTTTTTCCCGATTTTCCTTTTTCCGGACAACTTTTCCATATTTTATCACCGTTTACACCTTCTCTGGACTTACACGAATATTTCAAGACTAAAATTAGGCAAATTGGTCCAGCCGTTCTTGAGTTTTAGTGAGACTAACGAACAGCAATCTATTTTAGCTTATATGCCCGTGCTTCGCAACGGTTGTTGAAGCAGAGTCTGTGTGTATCATGGCTTTTTAGGGTTCCGGACCTCATTCAGTAAAAATATAATCCTTGTTGGATCGCTCTGTCAATAAACTCAGTTGTCCTAGCCAAGATGACAAATGTAAGTAAAAGTCATTGTCCGAAACGATGTATCTTCATAAAGTCTTTGATACAAAAAGTGAAACGTGCCAAAATAAACAAAGAAATGTCGTAAAGTATTTAATACAACAAGATAATGTTCAATGTTTATTGGTATTCGTTGACATAAGATTGCTTAATGCTGTCAAAGACGTTCGCCTCCTTGTTGTACTACCCCATACTTATTTTGCAGCAGCGGTGTTTATTAGTTCTTTGGTGCACTACAGCGCCTCTATCGCTTGTTTGCTGTACTACGCAATCCATACTTCAAGCGTAACATCTAAAAAAAAAAAAAAATCCCTGATTCCATTTTTATGAAACGAAGTTGCTCCATACAAATCCGTGAAGTAGTATAGTAGATCAGGGATTTCATAGATGAACACACATATACTGAAAACACTTGCGATTGCGATGTATCTTTTTTCCGTGATCTGATGTTGATGAAATCGTGTCTATAAGTTGCCCCAATCTTAGCTCTGGGAAAACTTCATGAAAATGTCAGTAGTTTTCTTTCTTTTTAATACGTTTGCGAAATGTGTTAGAAATATGATGTAGCTTACATCATACATCAGTTATATTCTTCATTTAAAACATTTATTTCATGATCATTGATATCTCTGGACGATAGGCTGAGGCACGGAAAGCTGAAATATAATAAGTAATAAGTATTTCCTTAATGAATTAGAAATATCACTGAAAACAATTATTATTCTTACGATTGGCCTTATTTACGTTAGATGCGCTACTGTCGCTCAAAGCGTGAGACTTAAACATCCATAGCAGTTGTACCCCTTAATCGAGTAAGAAAATTAGAAAATTTAAAAAGGGAAATGGATAGGTTGAAGTTAGATATAGTGGGGATTAGTGAAGTTCGGTGGCAGGATGAACAGGATTTCTGGTCAGGTGAGTACAGGATTATAAGTACAAAATCAGTTGGGGGTATCACAGGAGTAGGACTGATAATGAATAAGAAAATAGGAATGCGGGTAAACTACTATGACCAGCACAGTGATCGCATTATCATTGTCAAGGTAGATACGAAGCCAACACCGACAACAGTAGTGCAGGTTTATATGCCAACTAGCTCTGCCGATGATGAGGAGATCGAAGAAATATATGAGGAGATCAAGGAAATTATTCAGACAATTAAGGGAGAGGAAAACTTAATTGTTATGGGAGACTGGAATTCGGTAGTAGGACAAGGAAGGGAAGGGAAGATAGTGGGTGAATATGGTCTGGGCAAAAGGAATGAAAGAGGGAGCCGCCTGGTAGAATTTTGCACGGAACATAATTTAGTTATAACAAACACCTGGTTTAAGAATCACAAAAGAAGGTTGTATACGTGGAAGAGACCAGGAGACACCGGGAGATACCAGATAGATTTTATAATGGTAAGACATAGATTTCGGAACCAGGTTTTGAAGTGTAGGACATACCCAGGGGCAGACATAGACTCTGACCATAACTTGTTGGTTATGAACTGTAGGCTGAAACTGAAGAAACTACAGAAAGGTAGGAAAATAAGGAGATGGGACCTAGATAAATTGAAGGAAACTGAGGTTCTTAAGAATTTCAGAGGGAGCTTTAGGCAACAATTGACAGAAACGGGGGAAAATAAAACAGTTGAGGAGGAATGGGTAAAATTGAGAGATGAAATAGTGAAGGTAGCAGAGGATAAAACAGGTAGGAAGGCAAGACCTACAAAAAATCCTTGGATATCACAGGAGATACTAAATTTAATCGATGAAAGGAGAAAATATAAAAATGCAGTAAATGAAACAGGCAAAATGGAGTACAGACGACTAAGAAATGAGATTGACAGGAAGTGCAAAATGGCTAAACAGGAGTGGATAGAAGGCAAATGCAAGGATGTAGAAGAATGTATAAATAGGGGAAAAATAGATACAGCCTACAGGAAAATAAAAGAAACATTTGGAGATAAGAAAAACAGCTCTATGAATATCAAGGACACTGATGGAAAACCAGTTCTCAGCAAAGAAGGGAAAGCTGAAAGGTGGAAAGAGTATATACAGGGGCTCTACAAAGGAAATGAACTTCGAGACAATACTGTAGGAAGGGAAGAGGATGTAGATGAAGATGAAATAGGAGATACTGTACTGAGAGAAGAATTTGACAGAGCCCTGAAAGACCTAAGTCGAAACAAGGCCCCTGGAGTAGATGATATTCCCTCAGAGCTACTGAAGTCTCTGGGAGAACCAGCCATGACAAACCTGTTTCACCTGGTGTGTAAGATATATAAGACAGGCGAAGTGCCCTCAGACTTTAAGAAAAATGTTATAATCCCCATTCTAAAGAAAGCAGGTGCAGACAGGTGTGAAAACTACAGAACCATCAGTTTAATAAGTCATGGTTGCAAAATATTAACGCGAATTATATACAGAAGGATGGAAAAGCTGGTAGAAGCCGACCTCGGGGAAGATCAGTTTGGGTTCAGGAGAAATGTAGGTACACGGGAGGCAATACTCACTTTACGGCTTATCCTAGAAGATAGATTAAGAAAAGGCAAACCTACATTTCTAGCTTTTGTAGATTTGGAGAAGGCTTTTGACAATGTTAATTGGAATGAACTCTTTCAAGTTTTGAAGCAAGCAGGAGTAAAATATAGGGAAAGGAGAGTTATTTACAACTTGTACAAAAGCCAGACCACAGTTATTAGACTCGAAGGGCATGAAAGGGAAGCATCAGTTGGGAAGGGAGTAAGACAGGGTTGTAGCCTTTCTCCAATGTTGTTCAATTTGTATATTGAGCAAGCTATAAATGAAAGCAAGGAGAAATTTGGTGAAGGAATTAAAGTTCAGGGTGAAGAATTAAAAACATTGCGTTTTGCCGACGACATAGTAATTCTGTCAGATACAGCAAAGGACCTGGAAGAGCAATTGAACGGAATGGACAGTGTGCTGAGAGGTGCATATAAGATGAACATTAACAAGAGCAAAACTAGGGTAATGGAGTGCAGTGTAAGAAAATCAGGTGATGCTCAAGGAATTAGATTGGGAAACGAAGCAATAAAAGAGGTAGATGAGTTTTGTTACTTGGGCAGTAAAATAACAAATGATGGTCGCAGTACAGAGGATATAAAATGCAGAATGGCAATGGGTAGAAAAGCGTTTTTGAAAAAGAGAAATTTGTTAACCTCGAATATTGATTTAAGCCTAAGGAAGTCCTTTCTGAAGGCATTTGTATGGAGTGTTGTCTTGTATGGGAGTGAGACATGGACGATAAACAGTGCGGACCGGAAGAGGATTGAGGCTTTTGAAATATGGTGCTACAGAAGAATGCTGAAGATTAGGTGGGTGGATCGCGTAACTAATGAGGAGGTACTGAACAGAATTGGGGAGAAAAGGAATTTCTGGCATACCTTGACTAAAAGAAGGGATAGATTGGTAGGACACATTCTTAGACATCAAGGAATTGTGAATTTAGCGTTGGAGGGAAGTGTATGGGGAAAAAATCGCAGGGGAAGACCAAGAGATGGATACAGTAAGCAGATTCAGACAGATGTAGGTTGTCGTTCTTATGTGGAGATGAAGAGGCTTGCTCAGGATAGGGATTGTGGAGAGCTGCATCAAACCAGTCTTCGGACTGAAGACCACAACAACAACAGCAGTTGTACTAGTGATCTCTATACTACCTGGATGTTGAACTTCACTTGTCTGAGCGTGCCAGCCATAGATGTTCATATTCCGTTTCTTTCCAATTTCAAATATGGCTGCTACGAAGTATTACAAGAAAACGAGAGGAAAATTTGTTACGATCACGCTTCTATATTAGTCCATTACATCACTTATTGAGAAAATGTCATATCGAGAGGTAAATAAGCAATTCTTCGTCACGTAATAACTGACGGAAATTCGCATGACAAATTTAAACATGGCGGATAACGTTAAAACGTGTGGAAACATATGAATGTGCAGAAACGCTATAGTTCTATGCTCAGAGACCGTACATCCAGTTTTTATTGAGATAATGAGTTGTACATATACGTTAGAATGTCATATCAGTATGTAAATATATGAATTAAACACGGTGAGTATTGTATCAATTTTATACTCATTGCGTTAAATCATATTTCGTAGAACATAGCAACCAAGAAAACGATTTCCAGAAATATGGTAAATTGGAAAGTCAAAGAGTAGTATTTTTAAAGGGTAATAATCCGATCGCTGTCCCGAACTTCAGACGAACACCCGCAGCGCTATCAATTAGTTTTTTGCTGCATTACGACGTTCTTTCCAAACATGAAATTCAAATCACGATATCTTTTACTTTCCTGATCTGATTTTGATAAAATGAAGTCTATATGTGATATCTTACTTTTTCTGATCCGATTTTGTGAAATGAAGCGTTTCTGTTACCGCAAGATACCCTCACGTTTACTGTGAAAAACGCCTGAAAATTCGTCTATTAGTTTTGGAGTTGAAAGAGAAAGATAGACATGACGGTTGTCGATGAAAAACGTTAAACTGTGATGTTCTTCTTTCCGTGATCTGATTTTTATGAAACTAAGTCTATGTATTGTCCCAAGGTACGCTGAATTTACTTGTGAAAACCCCATGCGAATTCGTGAAGTAGTTTTGGAGAAGTGGTTTCTAACAGATGAACAGACGCGACGGTCTATGAAAACACTTCGTAATTCTATGTTGATGAGATCATGCGTAGATCCTGAAAAAATCTTCGCTTGATTATGACAACGTCAACAGAAAGGTGTAAAGAAGTTCATGGAAAACAGGAGAGGAAGATTCATGTAACTATATGATGCTTCAACTCTTGTAAAGCATAGTAGATGGTGAACAGTTTCATAACAGTACTAAGCCTGCATTTGCATAAACATTTCCGTGAAGTTGACGATAGATCTCCTAAGGACAGTGATAAGCTAATTAACTTCCTTTGTCTCAGGTCTAACTGTCATATTTAAACGTACAGGCAAAAATTTTGGTGCAAAATTGCTGTGTCTGGGCTTCTTCGGAAACAGAATTGTCTCAAGGTTAGTATATTTGTTCGAACCGTCGTAAACCTTCTAACATGCATCGCTGGAGAACGAAAGACAGCTCAATCCACCGGCCTTAAACACCCTGGTTATGCAATACTGCTGCCATCTGTATCTATGTGGAACACTTGAGAGATTTCAGTACTGCCACGTTTCTTTTTTAACAGTGAAAGAACAACGAAACCTTGTTAATTTTATTAGATTATTCGTGGGTTATCGATTTATAACTTGTGGCGAAAGAGAAATATTCTGTTACTTGGTTGTATGAGGCGTGTAGCAAGGGGGAAAAACACGCATTAAGAGCTAACGGCGACCGGTGGCGAGCACGAAGGTGGCTCTGTTATTCGGAGAGTCAACGATTCTCAGAAGACACATTACAGCCAAAGGCACAGTGGGTAGATAGACTGAGGCGTGAGCCTTCCAAGTATCTGGTTGGCGCCACCGACGCTGGCGTCGTCTAGGCGGGAGCGTCTGGAGCAATATATCTCCATGGGCGGTGTACGGTGCTTTGCGAAGAGAGAGCTGAGACGTCTGGCGCAGAGTTGGCGAACGCCAGGGTGGCACCCACTAGGACATTGTACGTCTCTGGCGCCAAGCTGGCGGGCGCCACAATTATACAGTAGCGAGGGAGTTGGCCGTTTGCTGGGAACAACTTGCTGGTCGTGTTGTCGAGGTGCCTGAAGGCCACCCGCCGCTACCGCCAGAACGCTGGACGTAAGGGCGGGCGGGAAACGCGGGAGAGCTGTTTTATAGTAAAGAGGTTCGGCTGTCCGAGTCCCGAACGCAAGCTGTGATTGGCCGTACTTTGGCGCATAGCTGTGGATTGGCGTTTCAGTAGAGATAGGCGGAGCCTGGAGACTTGGCAGAGAGGAGACGGAGATTTTAGAAGGAGAGAGAAGGGGACTGGTGTTTGGGCAGCCGAGGAGAGCAGACGCTTGTCTTCTGCTCTCAGTTTTATACTTGTCTTCGACCAGCGCTACTTGGAGTTTTGTGGTACAAGTTTTGGAGTTGCTCCAAAACTTGTGCTAATAGGGCTGAGTATTGGCAAACCGAGAGCAAGTTCAGCCTGCCTGATATTAGATGCACCGACGCGCTAATTGCAATTGTCAAAGTTCTGGTGTCCCCTCTGCCTACAGTACATTTGTGTTTCACACGTAAACTGTCTGTAGTGGCACGACATGGCCGAACGAGTGAGATTGTAGGCACTGAAAACCGCCGGGATCGAAGTTGGCTGATATTAGTTAAATATTGCATCTGGAATACGAAGCTGAATTATCTCCGTGTCCGCAATTTGCAGCTATCGACGCCCACAGCCGCCGTCCACCCGTCATGTTTCCGACATCGCCAGCCAGCATAGTTTTGGTAGAGTATTGCGTGCATTTGCTAGTGTTTCAAGGGGTGTTCAAGTTTCGGACTGTTGAAAACGTTAGTTAAATTCACAGTAATCTGGTATCGGAATATTCCTCTCGATTAGGCCCGGTTTCTAGTTAAATGTGGATTGTCACGTAAGTGTTTAGAATCAAATACAATTTTTTTCGACTTACCAGTCACCTGCTGTACGCGTGTTTATATTGTTTTGTAAATTCGTATAATTTGTTCTGTGCTCAATTGTATGTGTATCTGGCTTTCAACTCTGACGTTCATTTGACTTCAGAGAATAAAACGAGTCAAAACAAATTTCTTTAATCAAATCATTCAAATTAGTTAACCCCCCTTTACACAATTTTGCATGGGTTTTATTACTTGGAAACTAGAGGATACTCTAATTAAAAGTTCGATGGTGGGTCAGCCACGGCTATCCTTTAATATCAAGTGAACAAACCATTTGCATACCGTCCTTTCTCCCTCGTACCTTACCTAGTATTTCCAACGCACCCACCATAAATATACCTTTCATATTATCAAAGTATTTGTAGATTCTCACAATGAATTGGGATCTCACGACTTCCATGTGAATAACCAACTCAGGTATTCTTGACGGCCACACTCAATAGGATTTCGACAGTCCCGCGCGTCTAGCGTTCGAAATGACACAGATATTGTTCTCTGAGAGCTGCAGAATCGTTCAGGCGCGTCACGTAGCTCGAGTGAGACAATGGGCTTGTTGGCGGCAAGACAAGTGCCCACCAGAAGGGTGCGAGGTCTCAACCACCACAGGCTGTGCAGCACGGAAACCTTACTGTATAGCTTCCCATGACGCGGCTGCAAATGTGAGCTCGGCGACAGTGGTACACCCAATATTAAAACTGAACACAGGAATCGTGTTTGGACGTCCATCTCTAACGAAGACGGAGAGGGATGTCGGCTGTACTTCTGTGAAAAGACTGGAGTACATTCAGCCGTCAAGTTTTGGAATTTATTGCTATCACTTCAAGTATCATCATATAGACCCAAGATCAACACGAATTTAGAAAATATCGTTCATGCGAAACACAACTAGCTCTTTACTCACACGAAGTGATGGATGCTATCGTCAAGGGTTCGCAAATCGATTCCGTATTTCTTGATTTCCAAGAGGCTTTTGACACCGTACCTCACAAACGACTTTTAATCAACTTGCGTGGTTATGATATATCGCCCCAAATTTGTGACTGGATAGCGGATTTCCTGTCAGAGAGAACACAGTTCGTAGTAATCGATAGTAAGGCTTCGACTAAAACAGACATCGGGTATTCCACAGGATAGTGTTATGGTCCCCTGCTGTTCCTTATTTAGGGGAAAATCTAAGTAGCTCTTTTAGGTTGTTTGCAGATGACGCCATAATTCACCGTCTAGTAAAATCATCTGAAGATCAAAATCAACTGCAGAACGATCTGAATAAGATACCACTATGGTGTAAAATTGGCAATTGACTATAAATAATGAGAAATGTGAAGTCGTCCACATGAGTACGAAAATAAATCTGTTAAATTTTGTTTACAAAATAAATCAATCGAATCTGAAGGCCGTAAACTTCACAAAATACCTAGGAATTACTATTACTTCAGGCTTAAAATGGATAGAATACGTAGATAATGTCGTGGGAAAGGCTAACCATAGACTGCGTTTTATTGGCATAACCCTTAAAAGATGCAACAGAACTACTAAAGAAACTACATACACTACGCTTGTCCGTCCTTTTTTTGGAGTATTGCTACCCAGTGTGGGATCCTTATCAGGTGGGTTTGACGGAGGACATCGAAAGAGTCCAAAGAAGGGCAGCGCGTTTCGTATTGTCACGATACAGGGGAGACAGCGTTACGGAAATGATACAGGATCTGGGATTGGAATCATTACAACAACGGCGCCTATCACTGCGGCGTGAGATACTTACGAAACTACAATTGCCAACTTTCTCCACCGAATGTGAAAATATATTGTTGATTGCCACTTACATAGGTAGAAATGATAATCAGAATAAAATACAAGAAATCAGAGCTCGAACGGGGAGATTCAGTTGTACTTTCTTCCCGCGCGCTATGCGAGAACGGAATGAGAGATAAATAGTTTAACGGTGGTTTGATGAACCCTCTGCCAGACACTTAAATGTGATTTTCAGAGTATCCGATGTAGATGTAGATGTAAATTCTTCATGTACTTCAGTTGCAATCTGTTGACAGCAGTACATTAATACTGCCCCCGCATTCTTACTTTCGCCGGCCGCGGTGGCCGAGGTGACTGAGGCGCTCCAGTCACGGTCAGCACGGCCACTACGGTCGGGGGTTCGAATCCCCCCTCGGGCATGGATATTTGTGCCGTCCTAGTTCGTAAGTAGTTCATAAGTAGTTTGTAAGTTTAGGGACTGATGACCCCGTAGTTAAGTCCCATAAGCTTAACAAACATTTGAACATTTGAATTCTTACTTTCGAACATAATAAATCCATTTTTATTCCGAAACTGTAGCAATAAAATTCCAAAACTTAGTGGTTGACGGTGCTCTATTCTTTTAATTAATCGCGGTTCTATCTATAGCACCACGGTAGTTTAGGAAACGTAGCCGTAAGACATTCCTCATAATCCAGCTCCTAGAATGATGATATGAGATGGCAATGCGTACGCACCAATGAGCTCAAAGATAATCTGGATTTAGTAGTATTATGAAATTGTGACGCTCGACGCCATATTGGTGAACATATAGCCGTCATACTCTATCTAGTTGTGTTTACAAAAAAAATTTAACACTCTGAAATTTCTAATCGTCTCTACTATTTGCTTTCTTAGAAACTAACTCATATACAAGTACCTGTTCTGAAAATTTGAATACTATTTATATAATATTTCGAGACATGTCATTTGAAGCACTCATTCAAACAGTAGAAAAGACACGATTTGTGTAAAAAGTACACTTAAGTTATATTTTGATTCAGAACTAGTTTTTCTCCCACACTGCATTTGATGACTAAATTACGCTTTTGTAGACAAAGATTCATAACGACAATTACGAGGTGTATAAACATGATTTTCCACACAGCGTGCATATTTAGTCTGTGAGCTGAAACGGAAAACAGGAGGCAAACACGAGACATACCGTCTACAGTAGTGCAATTAATTAATTGAACAAAATGAGATAGCAGCACTAGTTCTGAATAAATATAAAATTCATATATGGGTCTAAGTTCTACATTCTTTCCTTTGAATTCTCTACAACCATAAGCGACTCAAAATTCACCGATATCTATTTACTGCCGCGGCGGAGCGGACGAGCGCATTTAGGCGCTATGCTGCGATGCGCGAGACCGTTCCCCGTGAGGGGTTCGAAACCCCCCATCGCGCATGGATGTTTGTGCTGTCTTTAGTATAAGGTAGTTCATAAGTAGTTTGTTAAGGACTGACAACCCCGCAATTAAGTCCCTTAAGCTTAACAAGCATCTGATTTGATTTGTGCAACCACATCTTTAAATATCTGTATATATTTCGAAATCCTCCCCTCAACTCACAATTTCAGAAACGTTAAAAATTTTGTGTCTAGTAACTCTAATAGTGTAACAACACATTCAACCATATCTGATAAAATTTCACGACGAATAAGAAGTAGTGAGTTATATGGTAAGTTGGATATACGCGGCTACAGACCGCTATACGCGGTTGTTTGCAGTTCCATTCCAGAGAGCGAGACCTGATTGCTTCATTGCTTAAATTAAATCCATCAGCAGCCCGTGTTATATGGTTGCACTGTGAAATTACAAACAACTCTATCGCCATGATGACAAGCGTCATACGGCGGCCAGAGCGCCCGTATGGTAGTACATGGGGGAACTTCCAACTTCCGTGTGGCTACTGCGACTTTGGGATACAGCGTATACCGTTGAATCTGTTGTTAAATATACTATTAGTTTAACTACAGATAAAATGCTTACTGTTTCAAAAATTGCCATTAGAAGGCAGCATTTTGGAATTGTGTGGGTATAACCCACCCTCGTGAATCACAGACATTGCCGTGGTGGGGTGTTTTGCGTGCCTCAACGATACCGATAACCGTACCGTAGGTGCAACCACAGCGGAGGGGTATCTGTGGAGAGGCCAGACAAACGTGTGGTTCCTGAAGAGGGGCAGCAGCCTTTTCAGTAGTTGCAAAGGCAACAGTCTGGATAATTGACTGAGCTGGCCTTGTAACATCAGCTAACATGGCTTTGCCATACAGTTACTGCGAACGGCTGAAAGCAAGGGGAATCTGCAGCCGTTACTTTTTCCGAGGACATGCAGCTCTACTGAATGAACATATGATTATGGCATCCTCTCGGGTAAAATATTCCGGAGGTAAAACAGTCCCCCATTCGGATCTTCGGCCAGGGACTACTCAGAAGGACGTTGTCATCAGGAAAGACAGTAGTGGCATTCTACGGATCAGAACGTGGAATGTTAGAGCCCTTAATCGGGTTGGAAAATTAGAAAATTTAAAATGGGAAATGGATAGGTTGAAGTAAGGTATAGTTGGGATTAGTGAAGTTCGGTGGCAGGATGAACAGGATTTCTGGTCAGGTGAGTACAGGATTATAAATGCAAAATCAGTGTATCACAGGAGTAGGACTGATAATGAATAACAAAATAGGATTACGGGAAAATTACTATGAGCAGCACAGTGACCGCATTATCATGTTCAAGATAGATACGAAGCCAACACCGACAACAGTAGTATAGGTTTATATGCCAACTAGTTCTTCCGATGATGAGGAGATTGAAGAAATGTATGAGGAGTTAAAGGAAATTATTCAAACAATTAAGGGATAGGAAAACTTAATTGCGATGGGAGATGGAATTTGATGGTAGGAAGAGAAGGAAAAATAGTAGGTGAATATGGACTGGGCAAAAGGAATGAAAGAGGAAGTCGCCTAGTAGAATTTTGCACGGAACATGATTTAATCATAACAAACACCTGGTTTATGAATCACGAAAGAAGGTTGTATACGTGGAAGAGACAAGGAGAAAGTGGAAGGTATCATATAGATTTTATAATGGTTAAACATAGATTCCGGAACCAGGTTTTAAGCCATAAGACATATCCAGGGGCATATATAGCCTCTGACCATAATTTCCTGGTCATGAACTGTAGGCTGAAACTGAAAAAACAGCAGAAAGGTAGGAAAATTGGGAGATGGGACTTGGATAAATTGAGGGAACCTGAAGTTCTTAAGAATTTCAGAGGGAGCTTTAGGCAACAATTGACAGAAACAGGGGGAAATAAAATGGTAAAAGAGGAATGGCTAACAGAAGTTAAATTAGGCAGAAAGGCAATACCTAAAAAAAAATCCTTGGGTATCACAGGAAATGGTAAATTTAATTGATGAAAAGAGAAAATATAAAAATGTTGTAAATGAAACAGACAAATTGGAGTACAGACGACTAAGAAATGCGATTGACATGAAGTGCAAAATCGCTAAGCAGGAGAGGCTAGAAGCCAAATGCAAATCTGTAGAACAACGTATAAGAAGGGAAAATAAAAGAGACAATAGGGGACAAGAAAAACAGCTCTACGAATGTAAAGGGCCGGCTGCGGTGGCCGAGGGGACTGCGGCGTGCCAGTCACGGTCTGCACGGCCACTACGGTCGGGGGTTCGATACCCTCCTCGAGCAGGATATTTGTGCCGTCCTTAGTATTAGTTAGTTCATAAGTAGTTTGTAAGTTTAGGGACTGATGACCCCGTAGTTGAGTCCCATAAGCTCTACAAACATTTGAACGTTTTGAATATCAAGAACTAAGATGGAAAACCAGTTCTCAGCAAAGAAGGAAAAGCTGAAAGGTGGAAGAGTACATAGAGGAGCTCTACAAAGGAAATGAACTTAGAGACAATGTTGTAGGAAGGGAAATAGATGAAGATGTAATAGGAGATACTATACTGAGAGATGAATTTGACAGAGCCCTGAAAGACCTAGGTCGAAACAAGGCCCCGGGAGTAGATGACATTACGTCAGAGCAACTAAAGTCTCTGGGACCATAACAACAACAACTGAAGTCTTTATGGAAAAGTAATCACCAGAGGCCTGAGCTCAACTATCCCACAGTTTAACGAGCCGAAGTATTTCCTGTTCTCAAAATTCCTGTGGCTGTGACAAGAGCCAATCCTCTACTCTATCCTTCAGTTCGTCGTCCAAGTTGAAGCGCTCGCCTTTGAAATGTCTTTTAGCGGACCATCCAGATGGAACCCACAGGGCGACAGTTATTTTTTCACCTACATTTGTTGGCATAAAATTATCTCCTGCATCGGTGAAAAAAATCTGCATTTGCACACATTTGATAGAGCACATTTTCGCAACTTATTATGTATGTGCCGGTCGTCATCGTCCACCACAAGGATCCCATCTCCTACGGTACCAGCGTAAGGCGGAACAAACGAACGATCTCGTCTCTACACCTCTGAGCAGTCAAAATCCATTCTGGACGACAAAGAGTTCCGTACATCCGCCAATGCTGACCGTGCCCACACCATTCGTCCACCACCATGACAAGGTGATGTTTCCTGCACATAAGCAGGATTGTTCCGAGTTAAAAGTTCTCTCCATATGAGGCAACGACGATTGTCCGGCAGAACACAAAATCCTGGCTCATCTGTGAACTAGGCGCCATCCGTTACGACACCAGTCCTGATGTTCTTCCGTCCAGTTTCTGCGGGCTAAACGGTGGCGTGGTTTTAATAGGACACAAACCATAGGCCTCCATGCGTAGACGTCACATTCCCGAAGCCGATTTCGGTCTGTTTGTGTTGATACTGCGCGTCCTGTTGCTGCCTGGAGGGTGCGCTTCAGCTGAGTTGTATTCAGCCTCCTTTCTCGACGCCCTGTTAACCGGAGATAACGGTCATCTCCTGCTGAGGTTACCAATGGACGACCTTGGTCTTGCCTTCTTTTACCGTTCCTTTTGTCTGTAATCAAGTCCAGGTCCTGGAAATTACACTTTGGGACATTCCAATAGCTGCAGCCATCTCCCTCTGAGCCTGTCCAGCTTTCAACCTTCCTATGGCTTTCAGTTGCATTTTGACAATGTTGATTGGAATAAACTCTTTAAAGTTCTGAAGCAAGCAGGAGTAAAATATAGGGAGCGTAAGGTTATTTACAACTTGTACAAAAACCAGACAGCGGTTGTCAGAGTTGAAGGGCATGAAAGGGATGCAGTGGTTGGAAAGGGAGTAAGACAGGGTTGTAGCCTTTCCCCAATGTTGTTCAATTTGTACATTGAGCAAGCTATAAACGAAAGCTAGGAGAAATTTGGAGAAGGAATTAAAGTTCAGGGTGAAGAATTAAAAACATTGCGTTTTGCCGACGACATAGTAATTCTGTCAGATACAGCAAAGGACCTGGAAGAGCAATTGAACGGAATGGACAGTGTGCTGAAAGGTGCATATAAGATGAATATTAACAAGAGCAAAACTAGGGTAATGGAGTGCAGTGTAAGAAAATCAGGTGATGCTGAAGGAATTAGATTAGGTAAAGAAACAATAAAGGAGGTAGAGGAGTTTTGTTACTTGGGCAGTAAAATAACAAATGATGGTCGCAGTACAGATGATATAAAATACAGAATGGCAATGGGTAGAAAGGCGTTTTTGAAAAAGAGAAATTTGTTAACATCGAATATTGATTTAAGCCTAAGGAAGTCCTTTCTGAAGGCATTTGTAAGGAGTGTTGCCTTGTATGGGAGTGAAACATGGACGATAAGCAGTGTGGACAGAAAGAGGATAGAGGCTTTTGAAATGTGGTGCTACAGAAGAATGCTGAAGATTAGGTGGGTGGATCGCGTAACTAATGAGGAGGTACTGAACCGAATTGGGGAGAAAAGAAATACCTTGACTAAAAGAAGGGATAGATTGGTAGGACACATTCTTAGACATCAAGGAATTGTGAATTTAGCGTTGGAGGGAAGTGTGTGGGGTAAAAATCGCAGAGGGAGACCAAGAGACGCGTATAGTAAGCAGATTCAAGTGGATGTGGGTTGTCGTTCTTATGAGGAGATGAAAAGGCTTGCTCAGGATAGAGTAGGGTGGAGAGCTGCATCAAACCAGTCTCTGGACTGAAGACCACAACAACATGGCTCTACATGCCGTAACTACGGGTAAATCACGCTGTTGTTGCTTTGCACTACCTGCTCACTACAGGTGCTTGTGTAATTCGTTTTGTAATCTCAAGTCCACACGATCCCCCTCTGCAGCAAACTTTTTTGATTATCTCGGTTACCGCAATGTTGTCTCCACTCCGTAAGTCCGACAGAGAGACGTCGAACCAATTCGCTTCATTCTACCGATGACAATACTTCAGAACATAGTTATCTCAACTGGTCCTCTGTTTTGACCAGTGTCTGTTACACTATTTTATAACAGCCCTTTTATTGCGTCCTCGAGCTTGACAATGATTCGTGCGGGTATAATTCGTTTGGTGAAGTTGTAACCGCCCCAGTAAAATATTCTTATAATATTGCACTTTTTGTTAATGCTAACCACACTACCGGCGGAGTGGATAAGGCGTAAATGTTTGTTACAATGACCGTGCATCTAATTCCGCCGGCAGAACTTTACCGTGGGACGATTAATCACTCATATAATGCTAATCACGATTAAAGTCACAGCATATATTAGATAATACACACAAACATGTGGTTGCACCGCTAAGCAATTTAATAACGGCTACACTGAAATGTTTAATCAGTAGACAGTAATAAATCACTTTATATAAAGAAAGACGATGCACCTCAAATTAAACAGACACATCCATGAATGCGTAACGATGACAATAATCTCATGTGGTCCAGTTTGCTCTTTCACACAGATTGGCAGTTCACTATTTCGCGGCGCGGTTGTCCGATCTTTCTTGATATGCGGATGGCGCTACGCTGTGCTCGTTAAGAAAATTAAAATCACAGTTTGTTAATAATCGAGTTCAGCTAGTCAACACTTCTCACAACAAAAATACGATTCCATACTTGTCTACCGTTTCGCGGCGTGGCTGTCCGAAAATCTTGGATGTGCGGTCGGCGATACGAAGGTTCCAGCAGTGGCACTAATTAATTAACATAAGCTCAACTTCACATAATCTGACGACGACCGTTACCGTCGTGGCGCGGTTGAGACATCACAGCAACAATACGGGAACGACACACGTAACGAAATAATGATATGTTTCACTTCTACTCCCACACGATAGGATACTAAAATGATCCACTTTACTTCATAGCACATTTGATAAGACTCTTTCACGACGACTTTGCTCACTTCCTCGGGCATTTATCGTGTCACTGCCTAGACCCAACTCCAACTGAGCGCGTGGGCTCGTAATTGCACCAACGCTGAAACATTCTTTTTAAAAAAAGACTGGCGGACCTCACGACTATCAATGCTAGCGTTCGATAATGAGAGCGCTGACTACAGTACGCTTACAAACTGGCGGCTTTAACAGTAGCATAACAGATTGCAGTCAGCCCTTCGCGCCAGTGTGTGATGAGGATGTGTGGAAGGGGGGGGGGGGGGACACGCAGGGCATCAACTGTTCAGCACACAGCCCGAAAGCACCGCCGTGCTTTGGCCGTAGGCTCTGGGTGTGTAAGCTACATCATGTTAAAAGTTGTCACTACTGCGTACCTATTAACAGCGACACACTTCCGTATCCCACAATTGGCAGTCGAATACTTACACGTAGTTTTGCCGTGTGTTATTCGTTTTATTCTGCAACGATAAACGCTAATGATCGGTGACATACGTGATCCCTCAGATTTCCAAACAAGCCATCTCAGTGGTGCACAGTTATTGGGAAGTATCTGTAACGAAAACGGCTACACCGTTTAAAGTAATGGCAGCGTACTCAAAACGAGGTGAATCATCAATGGCGAAGAGGAACAGTCGCCGAAAACCGAAGTGACAACTACCGACGTACATTAATAACGACTGTGTCCAGACTACATAAATCAACAACTGCAAAACTCACTTGAGTAATAATGTTTCGATAAAAACAATACGGCTGGAGCTTAACACTGATGGAAGGTCTTATAATGTCACTCTTACCTAATTCCTATCGTAATTATTTAGCAGAATTTACATTTAAAAACAATGTATGCATTCTAATAAGTAACATTTGTACAGTGTGTTAATATTCATCTCGGGTTTGAGGGACACAAGACGTTATATGATGAAACAAAACTGATTGCTCCTGCTTTCCGCTACTGGTAATGTGTTCTTAAGGAAACCATAGAAATTCGTATGGCCAATAATATTATTAATAGGGACAAGGGGTTCCCTCTAAGTAAAACTTGTGGAACCCAATCTTATCTGATATTAAGCAACAACGGTCTTCATTTCGACTTGCTGTTTCTTTTAACTAGTCTTGTTTTGACCCATCGATTTGCCGATTTTCTACACTGGCGCGCCTACGTGGCCTAGGGGGCCTCTACTTTGGTTTCGCGCACGCGCGGTGGGTCGTCAGCGGTGTATAAAGGGGCCGATGTTTCTGTTCTGCCTCAGTTTCCGGCGAGTAAGTGTAATCAGCGCACTCACCTGAAGATGGCAGCCAGTTGTTCTGTCGAAATATTGTGTTTCAAAATGTTCAAATGTTTGTAGAGCTTTTGGGACTTAACTGTGGGGCCATCAGTCCCTAAACTTACAAACTACTTATGAACTAGCTAATAAGGACGGCACAAATATCCATGTCCGAGGGGGGGGATTCGAACCCCCGACCGCAGTGGCCGTGCAAACCGTGACTAGCGCGCCGCAGTCCCCGCGGCCACCGCGGCCGGCGTATTGTGTTTAGTTGACGATGGTACCCGGCTCCAAACTCGAGATGAATATTATCAGTTATTACACCGGGAATGTTTACACGGCCGTCCGCCGTCGGGGCTTCGAATCCCCCCTCGGGCATGGATCTTGTGTTGTCCTTAGGTTATTTTACCTTAGTTTAAGTAGTTTGTAAGCTACGGACTGATGACCGACAGATTTACAAACATTTGAACCTTTTTTTAAATTTTGAAAGTATGATGTATATTATTTTACCTCGTTGACTGAGTGCAGTTTGATGTGGAAGGTTTCGTGCACTTTTTTAAAATAATAATACTCAGTGTAATCCTTATCTTAAATTTATTTGCGGAGTTAGTAACAGGTTCATACACAGCTCGTCGTATTCAGCTTCGCTATACAAAATCACCATTCGTCTTTTTTTCAGCAGCAGACAATCGCTTCTGAAATTTCTCGACCATGTTACAAACTTCGACTTACAGAGAGTTTGACTGACAATAAGTGAGAGAGCTAACTCACTATCTGCCTGGCGCTGTAGTGTGGTGCTATTTATATTGTGTTAACAATTGTTGTTGTACTTCACAATTGTCATAAAAATTACAAATATTGGTTTACAATCACAAGACATGAAGTTAATTAATAAACATATTGTATAATAATAACAATAATAAAGAATATGATGTTTACACAAAATCTCGGGATGTCTTTGGGTTTT